>OX421886.1:9830678-10473178 GCA_949128085.1 Cetonia aurata | reverse complement strand
TTCTAAAACATATTGTGCTTATTTATAAAATTTAATTATATCATTTGGTAGAACATTGTATCTGTTTTATCATTAACTGAATTTTTATGTTTATAAATTTGGATTGTTTTAAGTATAATACATGCTTTTAAATTTTGCTCTTTATTTAGAATTGTTATGTTGACAAAACCAAACGAATGATTTTGAGTTAGTTCATGTTTGACAAAATAAAAATAAAATGGTTGGTCCTCGCAATACTCTTTATTTGGTAAATTACTACAGGTTTTGAACCTATCGGCTCATCTTTAGGCACCTGAAAGCGTATACAGGATGTTCAGCTAGGAATGGGACAGCGTAAAATTTCAGGAACTAATTAAAATTTTAAAATTCTGAGAATTATACAATAAATCCAGGGGCCCACATTAGCTGGTAGTTATTTTATCATTTGCATCCCCGCGAGGTGGCGTTATCTTACTTTATTCGCGCATGCGAGATGAGTTTGATAATACCACACACAAGGCAATCAGATGAGCACTGGAAACAAGGGGGGTGAGCAAAACAGTAACTCGATGGATAAGCGAGATGCCCTTCATGAGGATAACTGAGACAACAGTAGGCGAACAGACTATGAAAATCAGAACCACTCGTGGAACACCTCAAGGTGGTGCAAGCTCGCCCTTGATGTGGAGCCTGGTAGGAGATGAACTGCTTAACAGACTGACAGCCTTCGGCGAACATTCTATGGGATACGCTGACGACATTGTTAAAATAGCGAAAGGCAAACTTAGGGAATTCTGTGTGACCTGATAAAAAAAGCCTTAAAGTCACTAATGAATGGTGTCGGCCAATGGGGCTAAGCATCAACTCAGCGAGAACAACGATTGTACCTTTCACTAGGAAGGGTCAAATTTCGAACATGAACGACATCTGTCTGGGTGCAACAGTGATTGAATGTAAATTAGAAGTCAAATATCTAGGAATAACCTTAGACAAAAAAACTTCTGTGGAGCAAGCACATTGAATTGACAATGAATAAGGCAACAAGGGCCTTGATAATATAAAACCTAGCAGGCAAAACATGGTAACGTTCGGGGCGGTAACCTGGTTTCAGAAGATCACACAGGTTACAGCAAGAAGTTCCCATAGCATTCTGCAACGGCTAGCATGTGTATGCATATACGGAGCTATGAGAACATGCCCAGCCGCCGCTCTGGAGGACATTCTAGACCTTACACTAGTTAGAACTGCACTGCAAAAAATTACAGTAATTTTACTGTGTAAATTCACAATATTATTACATGTAATATTCCCGATTTACACAGTAAAATTACTGTAATTTTTTGCAGTGATGGGACTGGAGAGGACGAGATTCCGTGCCAGATACCTTGGTCAAGTCGACAGAATGATGAAATGGGTATGAAAATTATCTTCGAAAAGAATTTTCTTACGAAGCTAAGCAATAAGAGAGAATGGGCAGGAGAATTCTTCGCCTACTCACTAAAGGCAGATATAATTAAATGGTACGTAGATTGTTCCAAAACTGATAAAGAAACAGGTGCAGCGGTATTTGGGCCAGGAACCAAATACTCAGAGCCAATGGGCACATACACCAACGTTTTCCAAGCGGAAATTAATGCAATTGGAAGATGTGCTCAATTGAATCTTGACAGAAACTATCGGCAGCAAAGCATTGCAATTTTCTCCGATAGCCAAGCAACCATAATGGCACTGAACTCTAATACCACCAGCTCGAAATTAGTCTGGAAATATTTCGGAAGATTAAATAACCTAGGTAAAGAAAACAGAGTTGCACTATGCTGGGTACCAGGACATACTGGCATTAGCGGCAACGAGGAAGCTAACCTATTAGCAAGGATCGCCACAACGTCGTTTGTGGGACCAGAGCCGTTCTGCGGCATAGGGATGAGCATCTACAAAAAAGAATTCAAAGACAGGGAGAAGCAGCTCAGAGATTCTCTTTCGGAAGAATCGGACACTTTGTACATTACTAATTCTCTGAATATTTTTGCAAAATTGACAAAGATATTGCGTATATTAACACATCTCGTTTATAGTACAGTTTATTCAATAAACCATTATAGTATGTTATTTCAACATAAAAAAATTGTTACCCCAACAAATTCTCACTTAACAACTAAATTTTTTTTACTGTGTAATTCGTATTTTGCATTTTCGGTGTTATTAAAATTTCCAAAAAGTTGAATTACATCATTACGCCATGACTACTCAAATTTCAAAATTAAAGATTCTAATGAGCCAGTTCAGTAGGACATCCCCAGTATATCCATAGGGAAACTGGAAGAAGCATTCAGCAACGGTCATAATTACCTGACAAGTATCCTTATCTGGATGTAAACTGCCGGCGCATATATGTTGTTCATCTTGGATTCCGTCGCTTAATATTATTTGCGGTGGGTAAAATCGAACACATTTATTGGACGGTACATAAGTCAAATTAACCTTTTGAAGTACATCGCTGTTGCCTCCTTCAATTTCTGTCGCTCCCCAACCCGTTGCTACTAGGATTGGATGGTTTATGTCCCTGTCGGTTTGTAAACAAGCAGGTTTTATCTTGTCGTTAAAATCTACTACGCCTTGGAGTTCTACTAAACCTATATCGTAGTATCTCTCATAAATATTGAAGGACGGGTGAACTTTCGTATCTTTAACATCATATCGTTTGGCGTTGTCGAACATGTTACTGATCCGACGTAGACCAAGGACAACATAAGTCACGGTACCGCTGCAAATAGTATATAACATTATTATTTTTGGACAAATTTGATGTGGATCGTAACATACTACAAGGTATGTATGCAATGCGCCGCTGTTAAGACAAATTTCTTGCTGATGAGAGTTCCACCGCATAGCCATTTGACATTATTTTCACGACGATAACCTAGTAGAGCCTAAACAGAATGTTGAACACGTGTATGTGTAATATGTCCTAAAGGTGAGTTTTCTAAATGGCAAAGTTTATTTAGTAGATAGGTAACTGTTAATTGAATAAAAATTTGGATAATTGCAATATACATATACTGTTGTAATTGCTTAACAATTGGAAAATATCTTTACATACAGCGAGTGACCCGTAAGCTTGTTAGGAATAGCACAATTTCTTTTAAATGGAACAACCTGTATATAAATAGCTTATTATATTCCACACTAAATTCCGAATATCTTTTATTAGAAATATTTTTCCACAAAAGGCTTAGTTTTCGGAGGATCCACAATTTTTAAATGGCGGAACCGCATCTACATATTTGTCTGATTTTTTTCCAAACGATTTAAGCTTGGGCATTGAGCTTCTGTACTGTTACAGTGTAAAGATCTCTGCATCTTAAGATGACATAAGCATTTATAATTTTTATACTGTGTGATCGGAAACTCTGGTTGCATTAGGAGAACTTTAATTGTTTAAAACTTTATTTTAAATGGAACACTATATTTTTTGTGGAATCTTATAGAGCTGTAAGAATTCGAAATTCTTTAAGTACCATTAAAAAGATTTAATTTCATTTCTTGAAACTAGTTGCGATAAGTACCGTGGGATCTGCGGCAACGGCTTCTTTCACGGGAAAGAAGACGTTCTACGTTGTGCAAATTTCGCTAATACCTGATAATACAGTCACTGTATTATCGTTATCTTCACCTTGTCTAGCTCAAGCAGAATTTGCTGATCAGCGGATCCCACGATACCGTCCGAAAGGGCATTTGAAGTTCAGAAAAATAACAAAAAACAGCATTGATGCGCCCTCTTGTAGAGAGAAGTAGAAAGAATTACGGGTCAGCAGGGTGCGGGCGGAAATTAGTTTATAAAAACTCTGACATTGTTGTTGGAGTCAGTCAGTTTTGAGTTCGTGGAGTCCGAATCAGATTTTGAAAAGCTCGCGATCCCCTTCGTTACCGGGCGAATCTAAATTTTAAATTAAATTTAATAATTCTTTTGTTTTCTTTGTGGTTCTCTATAATTCCCCAAAATTTCAAAAAACTCGAGCAGGAAGCAAAAGCTTTCTCTCGCGAAGTGATTTTGTTAAGTGTTAAAAAAAACCGTTCGAACGAATCCTCTTGTTTTATATGAAATTAGAGTGCCTTTAATATTTGGAGTACGAGAAGAATAAGTCTACATTTTGGCTGGTAAGATAAACCAAAATTTCGCGTAAAAAATTAACCATCGCGAAAGACCTAGATACCGTATCTCGTTATCTTTGTCGCTTTCTCCCTTATCTACAGCGTTGATGCATGCTTCTGCAAGAATTAAACCTGTTTTGAGCACGTGAGTAAAGAACTTTGTATAAGAACAATGGCTGTCAATAGTCACTTTACGTCGGTGTCGAATCACTCGAAGGGCCTGATCATAACATTCACCACTGGGCCTATAAAAACCCCCATGATATTAACCAAGGCTCCTCTCAAGTGAGGATATCCGTCAATGTCTGGGCAGGGCTAGTAGGCGATCAACTAGCTGGACCACATGTACTCCTAGCGCGGTTAAATGCGGAATCTTATTTACTGTTTCTTCAAAATGAATTGCCTGAATATTTGAACGATATACCATTAGCGACACGCCTACAATTATGGTTCATGCAGGATAGAGCACCCGCGCATAGTAATAGGGTTGTTCAACAATTTTTATACTAGACATTCCCACATTGGATTGGACGTGGTAGCCCCGATCTAAATCCACTAGACTTTCTTCTTTGGGAATACATAAAAAGTTTAGTGTATGATCGTCGCCCTGACATAGAAAATGCCGAAGATCTGCGAAACTGTGTTTTCGTGGCAGCTCAACGCTCCTCTCGCGAGGAAATGTTAAATTTTACGAGCGTACGTTTTTCGTCGCCGAATTGATGCTTGCATTCGAGCTGATGGTGGGCATTTCGAACACTGTTTATAGAACACATATTTTGTCCTGTTTCACTTGCATCAGTCCTTTTCAGGACTACCACAATTTCGTAAAAGGAATTGAAAACATTCACATGCTACACAGTACTTGAGATTTGAAACACGCTACATAAAGTTAACAATCATACATTAGTTTTATTACACACATAATAAGTTTATTTTAAAACAAATTTAACCTTTAAAATCTGCTACTATCTTACGTGATAGACGAGTTCATGGCAAAAGCACATCACAACAAAAAAATCACCTTATCTTATCTCAGTTTAAATCTTGTGAAAATAACATCTGCTTTGAATGAATTCACTATACGTAGCATTTAATTTTTTCGATGTTAACTTATAGATGGTTGAAATTCATTTTCATATCAGATTTATGTGTATACATGCGGTAAACATAGATGTGAGCCGTCTTTAACTACATTTTGGGCCCTAAAATTTTGAAAACTGCAACATGCACCTAAAATCGGAATTTTTGTATTTAGCCATTACTCATGTATATCTTTCGCCCCTTTTTTTTATTTTTTACTATACAACAATAATCCTGTATATATTTGAGATGTAAAATAAATATCTAAAAATCTTTCCATTCAATTTATAATATTTAAATGTGGAGCTACTTATATACAGGGTGTTCCAATTAAAAAAAAATATCTTATTATTCCTGACAAGCTTACCGATCACTCGGTGTTTACAACAATATATATTTCAATTATCAAAACTTTTGTTTAGCTAACAATGACCTAGTAAATGAACTTTGCCAATTAAAAAACTCAACCTGTATATGTAGATATATCATAGACTTTTATACATAAGCACCTAGATAATCCCACTTCGTATACAGTGGCGGCTCGCCAAGGGATTTTATTTTCTCGATGTACAAAATGCAAAATAATATACAAAAAATGCAATTGTCTAAGTATAAAATGGTTGTGCGTCAGATTTTAAAATGCGTGTTTGTAATTTTAAAGTCTGTCCATTTATTAAATAATAAAATAAAACACAGTGCATACCAGTATTATAGATGTAAGTTAAAGAAACGCAATTGAAAAAAAATAAATAAAAATTAAAACTATCCGACAAAGACAGAAAAATGTCTGGCTTACTATTTGTAATTAAGAAATGAATGGCAGCAATATCAACAGCTTGATAAAGGTAGGTATAACTGTCTACCAAAACGAACGTACCAAAATAGAAACTCAACGTTGACTTACAAATCCAATTATCAAATATCATTTTATTCGAATTGTACCTATATATGTATGTATTTTACGCCCAACGGGCTCGACGGGCCGTACGGGCTTGATGGGCTGAGCGGGTTTGCGGGCCGCCCGTTTCATTATAAAAAAAGCCCTGCTGGAATTTCTCGGCGCGGCCCGTTCGCACCTCTATTACACGTAATTGTATTAGGTACAAACTACAAACAAATTAATGTCTACATTTTAATACGATATGGTTAGGTTATATGCGCTGTGCGCATGATCAAACGCGTGATTTCAGAAGCTACAGACAGGTGTCGTTACAATACGGCCGAGTTTTCATTTTTTCAGAACGTCCAAGTTTATATGTGTACTTAGACCGTCCTTGTTGAAAATACGGATTAAAATGTTATAATCGGCCGACGTTACATCTACCCCCGGTTAGCCCCCCAGACTTTAGACAGGAAACGTCAAATTATTTAATTTTAATCGTCTTGCCAACCATTGAATTACTGGGAAAAAATCATGAAACACTTATTGGCGTCCATATGCCAATCAATGCAATTTCCATTTTATAGTAGTATATGGTGGTTGGCATCAAGATTTTTAAACTATAACTTATACATAAGGCAGTTTTTCTTACGTAGGTACATAAACTAATAATATACATCCATGGTGAACACCTACATACCTATATTTACTCTTTCGCAAGTATAAAAATAACAATTTCTCGGACACTAATCTACCGCGAAAACAAGTGTATCTGACAATATAACACTGTCATCGCCAGCTCGTCAGGCACCCGTGGGCACCCATAAATATCGAATACCAACTCTACAGAGAAGTGTAATGATGTTATAATTCATGAGCCAACCTTGGTTTGAATAAAATCTTAACGCAGACAATATCAGTTGTAACACATTATAGATAAAAATGTGATCATGTGCCAATGACTATCTACCTGCCAACCATTGTCGTCTTTTGACATATCATTTGGGCGAACAGCTGAAGATTTATTTAACCTTTTATTAAATAATTGCGAAAAATATGATTTAAAACAAAAATTAGTCGCTCAAACATATGATGGCGCGTCTGTTGTGACAGGGCATTTAAATGGTTGACAAAGTAAACTAAAAAAAATTGCACCTCAAGCTCTTTTTGTACATTGTCATGCTCATGCTTTAAATTTAGTTTTGAATAAAGTTTGTAATATAAACAAAGAATCTAGATTTTCATTTCTAATGTAGCGGTTTTGGTGCATTTTTGTTCAAAATCAACCAACCGAACAAACATTTTAGATACAATATGCCACAGTGGCTTCCCAACTAGCTCTAATGCAAGATGGAATTTTACATTGCCTGCAGTATTTACAGGACAATTACATAAAACCAAATTAAATGATGCCAACACTGTAAGAGAAGCGATAAGATTACAAAATTATTTAACCCACATAAAATTTTATTTTTTATTAGACACTTTTAAATTGATTTTTGAACAGAGTATTGAAAAGGTTTTTCATTTTCAATACTGTAGAATAAATTAACAGACATTAATCTTGCGCGGAATCGTTTGTTAGCCGTCAGCCATACTTTACAAGAATATAGAAATAATGATCGTTAATTTAATGATATGTATAATAACTTACATAATGACTCAGAACCCAGTCAGGAAAGGCGTAGATTCGTCGTATGATATATCGGAAATACAAGAGCATAAACAAATTTTTAACGAAAGTTTAGATACGGTAATCGTTCAGATAGAAGTTAGATTTCAAGGCATACACAAGTTACGTTTCTTCGATTTATTGACTTTTTACAAATATGAATATGAATATATTCAAAAAACTTTCCGCAAAATCTATTAGGTAATCTATTACAACAATACTCTTGTTTTGATGAAATTCAAATAAAAAGTGAATTATCTGTATTGTATCATGATCCACAAATATTCGGAGAATGTAAAATGCCACCTGAGATATTAAATTTTATGAATAAAGAGAGAACTTCCTCGGGTTCATTTCCCGGAATCCAGAATTACGCATTGCAAGACTGTGACAAGACAATACTGGAACTTACAAGGCAGGCATCCAAGGAGCACTGGCATGTAGCAAAGAAAGAGGTGAATGTGGAAAAGGTGAAATTGGCAATTAACTTCTTGAAACCATGCAAATCGCCAGGATTGAATGGCATTTATCCAATTATGCTACAAAAGGGTTCGAAACTTTTGTTGCAGAAACTTAGTATGTTACTCAAGGGAAGTCTCGCGCTGGGATACATACCAATAGCCTGCATGATGATCAGAATTACTTTCATTCCAAAATACCCTGAGTAAATTCAACAACGTAGTGGGGATCAAATGTAGAACGCTCTACAAGTTGTACAAGAATGGACAGAGGAAGAAAGCTTAAATATTCGTCCCTTCAAAACGACCACAATAGCATTCACGAGAAGGAGAACATTATATGGTCCAGGATCATTAAAACTCCGAAGTAAAAGAATAAACCTCGCCGATGAAGTGAAATACCTTCGGGCTATTCTTCACTTCAAGCTTACTTGGAATCGACAGCTTTATAGAATTAAAACCAGAGCGAGACAAGACTCATGCTGACTAGAAGAGCCCATGGAAAAACGTGGGGGTTGAGACGCAATATAATGTATTGGGCATACATCACGGTGGTCAGACCCATTATCACTTATGCGTTCCTAGTATGTCGAACAAAAATGCAGCAGCAGGCTGCTATATCTGAATTCAGCAGGATACAGAAGCTTGCGTATTTAGGAATAACAGGAGCAATTAGGACTACTCCTTCAGCAGCAATTGCAAGAATTACCAGGTGGCAGATATGCAGGATTATGACACAATAATCCGTCATGCAGAAATCTTTTGTATATGTATTTCGAGGTGAAAATCACCGATCGAATAAGTTGGAATCAATCCAACTACAGATACGCGCTCGGTAAATTGACCTGCTTTACTGACGGATCAAAAATCGACAACGGGACAGGACTAAGTAATATAAATAAGTAAATTCATGGAAAAACCTTTATCAAGGGACCATTAAAAAAAGAGGACTGAAGAACAACTAAACCTCAGTACAAATCATCTTTGCACAGTAGTGGAGGGCTACAACAGGACATTGAAAGGACATCTACAGAAAATTGGGATCTATACTGGAGGTACCAAATGCACACAGTGCAACAAGATGGCAGAGACCACATACCACATCCTAGGTGAACACGAGACTCTGGACGTGGAAAGACAGGCTGCTATGTTTCCGGAGACTCAATCTTTCCTTTCACAGTTTGATGTTAACGCAAACACATCTATCAGAGTTCAAAATTAACTCATATAGCAAAGATTGAAATGTTTTTCTAAGTGGCTTCACTTTCTGACTCACCAACATTATTTGTCTAGGGTATAGGTATAAAAGTCTATGAAATATTTTTACCATATGGGGAAATTCTAGCTCATATGCGTCCTCGCCATTAATAATCAATCTTACAGGGTTATCACTTCCGCTCCGTTGTGTCCTTGTTAGCGACACTTCACCATTTATTTCATTTACGTTATATTCCAAACATTCTGGAAAGCAAATTAGATTAGTCCTTATGATATTTCCAATTGCGTTGGATAAAGAAGAAATAATTGAAACGTATTTACAGTGTCTCTTTCATGTCAATGTGCGTCGATTCAAGATTTTGGCCGCATTGGCGAATATGAATGATAATTGCTTTAATTATCGTTTATATATTTTGAACAAGGAACACTGCATCGAAAATTTATTTTATCTTCTTTTGGGAATTTTAGAGCAATATTGAAAAACAAAGAGAAACCTCTTCTTGTTTCTTCAGATTATTTTATTTTACTACATTTCGTTGACAACATTTGTTCACTTTTTTGTTTGTTTCTTCAAAACTACGTTTTACATTGCAACAAAAATCAATCAGAGGGTTTATAAAAAAAAAAGCGGATCTGCATTGCAACAGACAGCCAGACGATACTGAGGGGATTAGGGAATCCGTCGATACAATCAAGACTGGTTTGGTAATGCATTCTTGAACTGAATAGCCTGGTAGACCGCAATAAAGTTACTTTGCTGTGGGTGCCCGGACATTCGAGAATCGAAGGAAACGAAAAAGCCGACGAGAACCTATTCTAGCAGCGTCCAAAAACACGGCATCGGAGCAGATAAGGAGTCCAAGAGAAATATAAGCAACAAATAGGTAAACTCATGGAAAGAGCTTTATGAAGGTACCATTGCAGAAGAAGAGTGAAGAACTACTGAAGCTTAGTAGGAATCACCTTCGCATAGTATCAGGTTTCCTCACAAGATATTGTGCACTGAGAGGATACCTACAGAAAATGGGGATCAATACCGGAGACACCCAATGTAGACTGTGTAATAAAATGACAGATATGCGCTACACCTTATGTGAATGCGAGGTTCTAAACGCAAAAATAAGGTAATTTTTGGCAAGCCAAACATGAACACGGAGGATTATTTCGATCGATCAGTCAGGGACCTGTACAGGTTAGTACAGAGCGCCAGGATATTGGATTGACCGGCATAATTTGATACGTAAAGGGCATTGGAGATACAATACAGAAAGCCAAGGGGCTGCAGTGTTGTGGGAGACTTTCTCCGACGGCTCCTAAAAAAGTGGAAAAGCAAATAGAAAATACAAAATTCTGGCTCATGGAAGTCGCAGGTTTTGTCAAGTGAAGTTAACGCCCATTTTGAAAAACACTTAATATGCTAGAACTATTTATAAAACTGATTAAGAACTCTGGAACCCAGCGGGTTTTATAAATGTGGGGTTAACTATACAGAGGTTGTTTCTTATTTTTGTTGTTAAACATGTTAAAACGTGAAAAAAATTTCTTTAGATTTTTTCATGTATTTAGATGGTAATTATACGATTTAGATATACTTAGTTTTACAGAAGTTTCAGAATTCGGACCTATCTATAGTCGTCCAGCTCCAAAATGGTTTGGGAGTGTCTACAAAAACTAAACGAGCTAGGCAAAAAGAACAAGGTAACCCTTTTGTGGGTTCCGGGACACACGGGAGTGGAAGGAAACGAAATAACAGATAATCTCGCTAAGAGAGGGGCTAGAACACCTTTTGTAGGGCCAGAACCTTTTTGTGGGATAAGTAGCAGCCTAACACTGGAGAAACTGGAAAATGAAGTAGAGCAGAGAAAATCCAAATACTGGGAGAATCTCCAGGGAATGAGGCAAGCTAAAACTCTTCTGGGTACCTATAACCAGAAGAGATCTGCAGAATGCATCAACCTGAGTAAAAATAATATTCGGATATTGACAGGGATCCTTACAGGCCATTGTAAACTGAACGGACATCTAAGCAGGCTTGGAATAGCGAAGGAAGCCGAATGTAGATTTTGTGGGGAACAGGACGAAACGTCCATTCATCTACTCACAATCTGTGTTGCACTGTGCAACTCAAGGGCGCTGCACCTGGGAGCATGTGAAATCGAAGAGGGAGAGTTACCTAATCTGGGGCCTTCGGACATTCTGCACTTCTTGAAAGGAATCAGACTGGACGGCCAGCTGTACAGCGAGAAGAGGGGACACAATAGATCTTTTAGGTCGCAGTGTACTATCACCTTAATATCACACATACATAGTCGTCCTCAGGATATCTTAAAATGACCTCAATTCGTACTAATCGGATTATAAGGGTTCTCTATTATGCTTAGCTGTGAAGGATTACAGCATTTGTCTCTTGGGGAGTGTTTCGAAAAATTTAAAAGGGGGCCACAGGTGCTGTTTTAAATAATTAAATATTAATAGTATAATTAAACATTAATTAAAAAGGAATACATAGGTACAGCACGAATAACTCATTAGTTTAAATGTAAAGTGCAAATTTTTTGGGATACCCTCCATTAGACAAACATTGTAAACGATTATCCTTTACAGCTAAGCACCATAGCGATATAGCCTTATAATCCGATTAGTACGAATTGAGGCCATTTTAAAATATCGCGACGGCGACTATACCTGTTTACCATGTTTTAAAAATCAGCTGGGTATAAAATTTAGAAATTATTAAACTAAATACCTAAAGCTTCTAATTCTCTTTCCGCATGTCCTATTTACAATTGATGATGCGCTAATAAACATTTTGGTTTACCAGCTTTGACCAGATACCTACTTTGTTCGCCGGTTGACACGTAATTATTAGGTGCTCTAGCGCGCCCATGAGCATTCCTTGCTTCACAACACACTATATCGCGTTTTTTATCCCATACACACATCTTATGCGCCGTTTGGCTTCTGCGCCCCATCACATCTTTACAATTTCTAGTAGGTAGGCACATGCCATCTTTGCAGGACACTGCAGTCGCATTTTTTATCTTACCAAAAATAAGGATCGGGGGTGCTGAAATATATTTTGAATTTACATTTGATGCTATCTTAAATGAACAAATTCGTTGTTGTGATCAGAACTCAATAAAAGTTATGAGAGTAATAACTCCAATGTTTTCATCAGTGAAAATCTACAAAAAATATAATTATAATTACATAATTTTATATTGAAAACAGGTCTATGATAAAAACTATGTCAACTATGAAATTATCAACAACAGTGACAATTAGTGAAAGATTAAAGTAAATAAACGCAAATTTGTTGTAGTCATTATAAAATGAAAAGATAGATTTAGAAAACATTTTCAACATTTTAATTTTTTTAAAAATATGGCGTTCTATTTAAATTAATCACGTTATAACCACTTAAAATTCTTATTTGATTAGTTTTAATTTTTGTACACCCTATATAACATGGCAAGTTTATTACAATTGTGTTATAAAATATGGTCTATTGTTACATATCACTGGGAATTTCACATACATAACTTAAATACTTCTTAAGTATTTGAAACATGAAAATTAGTTAATTGTTTAGAAAACCTTAAGGTTTAGGTGTTATAACCTTATTAAAACAGACACGTATTTTGATTAGAGAAACCATAAATGCAATAATATACAGGGAGTTCCATTTGAAAAAGCACAACTTTGATACTTTTAGGCCTTTCTTAAAATAATGTAATCACGGCTTCTCAACATGACTTTTGCAAAAATTGATCCACCACAACGGACCTGGCGGCAATACTGAACTCTGTGCTAACTGGGCTGGATCAACGGGAAAGCGTGCAATTGACGTGTCTTGACCTTAGTAAAGCGTTCGATTCGGTGGATCATACTTTACTTATGGAAAAATTGTATTTTTATGGGATACGTGGCAATATACATAGCTTGGTGTCATCGTACTTAGGACACAGGCAACAATATGTTTAGATGAACACCACAAAGTCGGATGTGATGAATGTAAAGCGTGGGGTTCTCGGGGTTCCGTGCTGGGGCCTCTCCTCTTTCTCATATACATTAACGACCTGGATGTTAACCTTTCTGCTGATAGAGCTTGTCTGTATGCGGATGATACTTCAATAGTAATTCAAGAAAAAACAGAAGTTTTCATCTCCTGTTTTTTCCGCAAAATCAAAAATCGTAATGGATGAAGCAGAGAAATGGTTCTCGTCCAACGGGCTGCACATGAATATAAATAAGACACAACAACTGGACTTTTCCATGAACAGAAGGGTGGAGAGCACTAGCATAAATTTGTAACTAAGTAAACACTGTTTCTATTCTCCTATCATACACTCAGCGTCAAATATTACATTCTCATTAATTCCAAAGATATGCTATAACTCAGATGTTAGATGGTACGAACAGTAAATTTACACCCTACCACAGGGTTTTAGGTACACTACCAACCAATCGGACTTATAATTTTCAGTCGACCTCGCCAGTTATAGATGCAAAAGATGATAAAATCGTTTACTTCAGATACGAAAACAGCCCTAGTATAATCCAAATAATAATTCCAACTTTAAAACAATGATTTCAACTTCCAAATGGTGTTCCAACGATCTCACAGCAAACTGGCTCGAATAAAATTCTCCAACAAACCCAGGATTAGATGCGCGCCACCCCAAATCTCGCAATCACCGGATTCCCATCATCTTGGAACTATACACGTAATACTCTCATTCTTGTAAGTAAATTTGAAAAGTCTATGGACTTATACTGTGATAGAAATTTCAAAATTCTAGATAATTATACGAAAAGCAACCACACTCAGGAAAAACCGAAAAAGAAGTCCTCCACATTTGTTTTCAACAACTTAATATCTCCTAGACAAAAAGGACCCCGGCAACCACGATAAATATCGTTTCCAACGATACAACAGCATAAGAAATCCTCGTCGTATATTTATCGAAGGAACACATATGCCCTAACATCCATGGTTACATGCATTTTTTTGAATTAAATACGAAATAAGTAAGTTTTTAGTTTAAATTATAACATACGTTGACAAAATAAATAAATAGATTAAAATACCTGTATAATATGAAAATAATTTAAAAAGTATCCATAATAGACCCCGTATATCCCAAGAGTAAAACTTTTTGAATGTCACGTATTTTGCTAACAATATTCTGTGCCGTATAAGGTGAATGATCCTGTATATACTATAATTTAGCTAATACAAATAGATTGCGCACTGAGGGAACGACAGGTGTTAAATTAACAAAACACGTTTTGCTAACAAAATATTGTTGAAGTAACGAAAATTATAATTAATCTAACAAACAAGAAATGTGGTGAAGGCAAGCATATTATTTTGTTACTTTAAGGGTCGATATTTCAATCTCCTAATAAAAGTTATTAGCTGAATAACTGCAATAACCTTACATCTTTCTCATATGTGTATATATATTGCTACGAAAGTTGTAGATAATTCTTAATAATTTTTATTAAATTTTTAAATTAATTCAACACTGTTTTATTCCCCTTTCATACAGTCAGCGTCATCTATTAAATATCATTTACTCGACAGATATGCTACGCCCCATTGTAAGATGACACTACAGTACACAGGTACACGAAATTTACCCCTCCACAATATTTTGGGTACACCGCAAACCAATCGGATGTGAATGGTGTTCCAATGATGTCACAGCAAATAGGCTCGAACAAGACTCTTCAATAGGCCCCAGAATTAGAAATACGCCACCTCAAATCTCGAAATCACTTGATTTCCATCATCTTGGCACTACACACGGAATACTCTCATTCTTGTAAGTAAATTTCAAAAGTTAATGACTCTTATTGTGATAGCAATTTAAAATTTCTAGATAAATATTCAAAATGCAACTACACTCGGGAAAAACCGAAATAGAAGTCCCTCACATTTGTTTTCAACAACTTGATATCTCCTAGGCAAAAAGGACCCCAGCAACGATGATAGATATCGTTTCCAACGATACGATACAGCATAATAAACCCACGTTCGAACAATCAGCGAAGGAACTTATTTCCTTAAAATCCATGGTAACCTGCCCTTTTTGAATTAGATACGAAATAAGTAAGTTTTTAGTTTAAATTTTAACATATGTTTACAAAATAAATAAATAGTTCAAAATACTTTTACATAAATAATTTTATAGTTGATGTTTGGTCCTGTAGGTTATGTATAGCATGATATATCATAGCAATATATTAGCTGAATTGTTATTGGACACTCTTATTAGGAAATTGAAATACCAGCACTTATTTTATTAATTTAATTTGGGTTCATTTGAACAGTAAGTATTGTTTATTTAACAAAGCGAGCGGTATTAAGAAATAAGGCTAGACTAACCAAAATTGCAGTTAATTGAATGTAACTATGATGTTGAAAGTACCATCTCCAAATTTCCTGCTCACACTGAGAGAAAGTACTGGTTGTTATATTAATAACCCACATTTATTCAGTGATTTTTTATTGACAGAACGAACTATTTCATCCTCATTATACAATATTATTTACGATATCTGATTAAGTAATAACAGGATTCGTTAGTGGAATAAATACGTTATCATTATTATATCACTCTGCTCAATTAAGATAACCGTCTTTTTCCGGGGTCGTAACGATGATTAGGAGGGAGATTTGGCTCTGCGCGGGTGTCTGATAAGTATTTGATGCTTAAGCTTTATCAACCTCCTTGAAAAAAAAAAATAATAACAAATCACAATGAAATGCGATTATTGCATTATTGAGTTTACAATTTTAATTGCGAGTTTACTTTATAACAACTACTAAAATCCGGTAGGATTATGAACAACATACATTGAATTAACTCTTTGACTTTGATTTCATTACTACAATGAATAGTTTATTACCCAAGAAATTCCCTCGTCATTTAATAAATTATTGTTCATTGATTTCTCGTTGAAAACTCGTTCGTCGGACCAATTTTAATGCATTATTTCGCGTGAACAATGAATTTTTTCATTGGTTTAGGACCCATTTTTGGTTCAGTGTATATGTAACAGCAAATAGAACAATAATGGCGCTTCTTTTATTTCACATATCCTGCGCGGATTGGATGTGCGGCAGACAATGTTATAAATGATTTATGTTTTGTATTGGCTACATAGATGCATATCCTATACGAGGTGTGATCATTAAAACTGTGACTTCAGCCACACCATCGGCGGTGGTTTTTTACCCCTGTGAATCAATAATAAAAGTATTCTACGCTTTATATTAAAAACATAAAATGTTAAACAATAAATACACGTACACTACTATATCGCCGCATTTGGACATTTTTGATACCGTCCACGTTTAGTGCTTCCTTTGACTGCGGACCAATGTCGTCAGCATTTGAACTGGTGCAGAGAACGACAGCATTGGGAGGCAGAGTGGCATAATGTCGTCTTCAGCGACGAATTGCGATTTTGTCTAGGTACGATGGCTGTAGAAGGGTAAGACGCCGCCGTGGAGAGCGATGTGACATTAAGTTTGCTGTTGAGAGGCATGTACACAGAACTGTTGGAGCAATGGTTTCAGAGGCTATTGCCCATGATAGCCAATCATCACTTGTCTTTATTCGGGGTAGTATAATAATAATAATAATAATTTATTTCTGTCATGGTTAAAAGGGAAATGGAGAAAAATAATAATTACCTACTAAAAGTATTACAATTTAAAATTTCAAAAATCAGTAAATAAAAATTACCCAAGTAAGGACAAGAATAAATACAATTTAAAACTCTAGAGATGAATGATAAAAATTACACAAAATAGAATAAGTAAATAAAGATGATGATTCTAGACAGCAACATCCCACAAATTCCTCTATATCTATCTAAAGACGGCAAAAATTATTCCTGTGTTCAAAAAGAAAGGCGACGAGAGAAATATGAGCAACTATCGACCAATAGCAGTCCAATGTCAGATTTCAAAGATTTTCGAATATTGCTTCCATACAGTCCTCAGTCCCTCGCAGCATGGATATCGAAAATTAAGGTCGACAGTAATAGCTTTGGAGAGCATCACCAACTCAACATATGATGCTTTGAACCGTAAAGATAAAGTAGTAGGCCTGTTCTTTGATATGAGCCGTGCCTTTGACTCGGTTGACCATGCACTTCTAGCGCGTAAATTGTATGACCTGGGTGTCCGTGGTACCGCCCATACATGGATTGTATCATATTTAACAAACAGAGAACAAATAGTAAGTATTAACGGAAGTAAATCGAATAGGCGGAGCATAAGCAAAGGAGTGCCGCAGGGGACAATTCTAGGTCCATTACTCTTCTCTGTTATGATCAATGATTTACCATCATCATGCCCAACCGCCGTGGATGTAAACATATATGCCGATGATACAAACCTAACAGTGACACATACCAATCTACACCAACTAGTTGGGACCACGGAGATCGTGATTCAGAATGTGCAGCAGTGGTGTAAGACTAACGGTATACAACTCAATGTTGAGAAAACACAAATAATTCAATATTATCCTATGAACGAACATATCGACAAAAATATTCTCATTAGAATAAACCATAAAAGTATCCCGCAAGTAGAGTGTGTGAAAGTTCTAGGATTATACGTCGATTGTAAATTAACATGGAATACACAGATCCAATCTTTATGTAAAAAACTGAGCACGGTCGTGTACTTATTCCGGAGGTTGCGGTCTACCGTTTCTAAACCTGTGCTGATGCAGATGTATTTCGGGCTCTTCCAGTCGGTCATACAGTACGGTTTAGTGGTCTGGGGTAAGAGTGGCCACGCCGAAGCTGTATTTAAAATTAAAAAAAAAATTATACGAATAATTGAAGGTGTACCTCCACGAAGCAGTTGTGTCCCATTGTTCAGAAAACTTAAAATAATGACATTTTACTCTCTATATATGTTCAACCTAGTTACAAACATCAAAAAGAAAAATGACATTCGAAAAAATTGTGATTACCACACATACCGAACACGGAATAAAAATCAACTACGCCCAGACTTCCAAAGACTAACAGTGTGTCAGAACAAGATAGACTATATTGGTGCTAAATGCTTAAACAAGCTGCCGGAATGCATTCGAAACCATATAGACTTTAAAAGTTTTCGTCGGTCCTGCCACGATTTTTTTGTTTCTAGGCCATATTATTCAATCAAGGAATTCTTAGAGTAGATTTTTCAGATTTTGCGTTTTATGTTTTTGTAGTTCATCTGTGTATATGTATAATTTAATATTTTCAATTTTAATATGTGAACCTGACGTATCTCATAATGTTTGTACATTCCTTGTATTTACATTCGAAGATCAAATAAATATCTATCTATCTATAGTGTAATAGCTTTTTTTCAAGAAGAAATTTTTTAAATTTGAATTTACATTCTCTCAATGGCGTGCATGCGTAACATTATAAATATCTTTGTTTTTTACAAAAGTGTGTTCGTTTGCTTTATAAAATTTTAAAATTTCAAATATTTAGAGATGCGGCAAAGGTAAAATATGTAATTCTTTAAAAAGAGGTCGACACGACACCAAAGACGATACACAGAGCATGCTTCTAATTATACGTTTTTGATAACTGATGAGCCCCAAAAGATTAGGCCATAACTGAGACGTGACTTAACGTAGGCAAAATAAAACAATCGAAAGGAGTGCACATTCATTACACAACGGAGGTTACGAATGGCATATAGTGCAGTACATAATTTACCCTCCCCGCATATCGCAATGATCGTTAAATTTTAGATTATGATCCACGATGAGTCCCAAATACTTAACCACCCTTCTATCCGGAAGCAAATCGTCGATCAAATCCATACAAAGTTCGCCACTATCAGACATTGATGCCGTGAACCTAATAACATATGTTTTATTTTTATTGAGTACTAAATGATTCGCATTACGCCAGTCAGTCATCTGATTTATTACTGCTGCAACGGAAAGTGAAAGGCAGACACCATCGGAAACAGAAACAATGCAGCTCGTGTCGTCAGCGAATTGTGGAAGGGTGCACGACGTCAAAGAAAGATAGAGATCATTAACATAAATTAAAAAAAGGGTCGGACCGAGAATCGACCCTTGAGGAACACCACAATTCACCTCTAGATCCTTATAATATTCTTTAAACTTAACATTGTCGACGTTCATCGTTACCACAACCTTAGTGGTCCTACCGCTAAAGTACGACGCAAACAAATTCATCGGCACACCCCGTGCTCCAAGAGCCTGCAGCTTCATTAACAACAACGAGTGATCCAAAACATCGAAGGCCTTCGTAAGGTCGAAGAAAACACCTGCAACAGCACTCTTCTTATCCAAGTCATTATATTACTGTATTGAGTATATGAGATATGGCGTCACAAGTAGACTTACCAACGATGAACCCATACTGATTAGGAAATATAAATGTATGTTTTAATAAATAGTTAACTAACCTAGTTTTAACAATCTTTTCAAAAACTTTAGTAAAAACTGAAGGTAACGATATTGGTCTATAATTGGCGACATCATGTACATCTCAGCTTATGTATATTGGAATTGTCACACTCATCTTTGGACAACTGGGAAATGCCCCCTGAGATAGGCAACAGTTAATAGCATATGCAAGCTATATGACAGCTTTGCGTTATGTTGATGATGTCCTACAAACCATTTTACTACCTTATCTAGATGGCCGTCCACACGTCCTTTTTCAGCAAGACAATGCACGTCCCCATATTGCTCGTCGAACTATGGACTTTCTCCAAGAAGCAGGTGTTAATGCTTTGCCATGGCCACGCCGTTCACCGGATTTAAATTCCATTCAACATGTGAGAGATATGATGTGGAGAAGACTGTACACTTTGCACCCTCCTCTACAGATCCTGGCACAGTTAATCCACGAAGCTCAACTTGCCTGGAACGAGATGCTACAAGCAGACATCGGCCATTTCATTCTGTCGATGCCTAGACGTATACAGGAGTGTACTCAGCTACGGGGTCGGCAAACACATTGTCAATTTTTTTTTTGATTATATGTTAATAAAATTTGTTGCAAATGTTATCATTTTATTCTTGATGTAAGACAACCACATTGCGAAGAAATCAAGTTGAAGGAATTATTCCTTCTGGGTGTAACACTTGCCACGGAGTATAGTATGATGGTTATTTAGGAGGACTCAGTATTCACTTGTCAGTGCATGTAGTAATTGTGATAGCGTATATGTAGATCAAACAAAACAATACTTAAAAAAGCAGAATGCAAGGACATACATTTTGAAATAACCTTACTGCCCTAACAAAACATAAACAACATTTTAAACACAAATTTGACTATAACAATACAGAAATATTAACTAAAGTACATAGTTATTATTCTAGATACATCTTCGAGATAATCTTTAACAAAACAGAAAAAAGAATAGTTAATGATAAGACTGATACAGCAAATCTCTGAAAGATTTATAATTCTTTAGTTATTATTTAAACCACTAACCATTTAAATTCTTCCTAAATTTTAAAAAGTTTTCTAAATCCATTTTTTCATTTTATAATGACTACAAACAAATTTGAGGTTATTTGTGTGTGATCAAGTTCTCAACTAATTGTCACTCTTGTTGACAATTTCATCGTTGACAATCAGGCGCATTTTTTATCATTGAACTATTTTTAATATATAAGACACTTTGCAGCCGTAGTGCGTACAACATTTTTCAGCTACCACATTATTGCCACTAATTAAAATCAATTTACTTGCAAGCGCTCCGAATACGGATCTCTCATATTTGAATGACAAATTGTTTGACAGCTGTTTTGACAACCGAACCCAGAAAAACTTCAGAACCTTCACAGAAGCATACGAAGTAAGGGAAGTAACGCGTCGGCTGTTTAATTCGGTATGCATTTACTGTACTCTACCACCCATGGACGGTAAAGTAACGGAAGTGATGCGTTGACCGTTCAATTCATAGTTCGATTCGGTAAAGTGGCGCTTTCTATCTTCGAATGAGTTTAGTAAAGTTATACTTTCGGATGTGGTAGCCAAAAGAAATTATGTAATTATAAATATATTTTTTTGTAGATTCTCACTGATGATGACAGAAATTAGCTGTCAAAACGTTTAACTTTCTGTAAATGAATTTAGAAACATTAAAAAAAGCTATAATTTCCACCAGACATTGGAGTTATTATTTAAAACAGAAGACTACTAAAAATACAACTATAGTTATGAGTAAAGGCCGGATTATATGCAAAGAAAAATTGAAATATATGCGCATATGTATGCATGGAGTTTTCAGGGAATATGCAATAATTTGTGCCATATATGCAAAAAAATTGTGAAAATATGCACAAATTTTCCCTAAAATAAATAAAAGCAGAAAATTAAACATGAATTAAGCATGACTTGCACAAAAATGTTTTACAACATATTTCTAAAACAATCTATAATTAAATGTTTTTCAAAATTGTGTAAAAGAAAGTTTTGCCTAGAAACTGAAAAGCTTCTTTCAACATCTGCAGACGTAATTGGCACACTTTTAAACTTTGCAATGCATTCTAAACTAAAATTGAATTCGAAATCAGTTTTACCATTAAAAATGTTAATTTTGTTCAATTTTAAATGACTTTAAATTTCCCGTATATAGAATTACATATTGTGCCATTAACCTTCTTACATAGTATATCAAATCCTTTTATTTCAATTAATTTCGAGAGCGACATCCTTTGCATTTCTAGTTTACAAATAGAACTTGAAACAAAGCTATAATTTGACTTAATATGCAGAAAGTTTTGTGGCGATTCTCTTGATGTTAATATCTTTTTACAATTTTTTAAAAAAATGCAGCAACCAGTGATTTCCAGAATTACATTTTTTATTCTTTCAAAATTATCGAGATAAAAAATTGCAGCCTCTAACCATGTACCCCATCTCGTAATAATCGGTTCAGGAGGCAACTGAACACCAGGAATTCGTTCATTATACTAGGTGGGGTGAAAAGTAACCTCCTTGACCGCCAGAATGCGCTGCTACTGCAAAAAAAGGTTATGGTGCCTTGAAGTCCGTTCATATTTAGACAGACATGCCAAATTTCAGTGCGATACTGTATTTAGTTTTGTTTTGACAGCTGATTGTTGTTGACGTGTTTGGCATCATGTTGAGTATGGACAAAAACGATTTTCGTTCTCTCATAAAACATTACTTTTTGAGAGGCAAAACGGCGAAGGAAACAAAAGAAAAGTTGGATAAATATTATGGGGCTAATGCTCCGTCAGATTACACCGTCAAATATTGGTTTCGAGAGTTTCGTGGTGGCCGCAAAAAAATACATGAAATGGTGTTGGCTGACCGGAAAGTGAAGGTGCGCGAGCTAGCAGATACCACAAAGATTAGTACAGAGCGCACACGCCATATTTTGGGCAATATTCTGCATATGAAAAAGTTATCCTGCCGTTGGGTGCCGCGCATGCTCACTCCTGACCAAAAACACGAACGCGAGAGTACTTCGAAAGAGTGTTTTGGCGTCGATTGGTAACTGTTGATGAAACCTGGATCCAGTATTACACACCAGAGAACAGAATGAGTGTCCGGCAATGGACTGAAGCCGGTACGAGTGCTCCGAAGCGGCCGAGGGACGCTCAATGGGTCGGAAAGATTATGGCGTCGGTTTCCTGGGATTGTCATGGCATACTCTTCGTGCACTACCTCGAAAAAGGAAAAACCATCAACAGCGAGTATTACTGTGCATTATTGGAGCGATTGAAGTCCGAAATCGCTGCAAAACGGCATCACATGAAGCGAAAAAGAATTTGTTTTTGCAAGACAATGCACCGGCGCACAAGAGCATCGCAACCACGGCTAAAATCAATGACTTACGGCTCCAATTGCTGTCGCATCCCTCGGACTAATATCTCTTCCCAAACCTCAAAAGATGGCTCATCAATAAAAAATTCAGCTCACGCGAGGATATCATCGACGCCACGGAGGAGTATTTTGCAGACCTTCCGGAAAATTACTTTTCGGGCGGGATCAAGAAGTTCAGAAGATCAAGGAAAATCGCTGGAATAAGTGTATCGAGCTAAAAGGGGACTATATTGAATAAAATAAAAAAACATTTAAAAAAAATTTTTTTCATTCCCAAGGAGGTTACTTTTCACCCCACCTAGTAAAATTAGATTCGCAAAAGTGCTTTTAAAGACCTTTTTTGACATTGCTAATTAAACCATTCGCCAAAGGGAATTTATTCCTAATGTCTTCGGCTGCACTATTGAACCCATGACCTAAGCAAGTGGTATGAATAATGTTACCATAAAAATTTTAAATTTTGCGCGACTTTGATCATATTTAGTGCAACGTCGGCCAACATTATAAAAACTTTTTCACAAGGTACATTTCTAGGTAAAAAAAAATCATAACCCTTCTTGAACGTATTGGAAAATTGTTACATTATTTGTTTTTTGAAGTTGTTTACAAAAAATTAAATATGATTTGCCTATATTTTCATGAAAAATTCCTATTAATAAATGAGCAATATAACGGCCACACCTGTCCGTATTTTCATCTATGATTAAATAAATGAAATTATTCTCTACCAATTGTTGTATTTCTGGCATTGTTTGCTGGGAACAGGACGTGACATAATTTTTTCGTAACGTACTTTCGTCAGGTATATTATGTTTCCAATATTTTTGTGGAAACGATTTCAAATTAACATTATTTAATTTTGCTAATGGTATGTTAGATGAAATTAGATAGATAGGTATTAAATTCCTCTTGTTCTAATTTTCGTCAATTTTATCTACTACACGTTGACGGTATAGATTGCTGCAAACACGCGGATCGCTCTAGTTTTCCACATTTTTTCTCGTTTTTTGCGCTAGGAGTAAAAATGCACCTGCAATTCTTGGAAAACAAAATAATTTGTTCTGGGATTTGTCGGCTGTCGATCTGCATTAAGAATTTTTAGTGAGCTAAATACGCAAAATATCCAACTTTTGTAAAAATATGCTTAGAAATGTCTAAATATGCAATTTATGCAATCACTAATTAACCCTAATAAACTTTAATTAGTGTAAAACGTGGACATATTGACTATACTTAAGGATATGCAAAAAATATAATAAATGCATTTTGCATATAATCCGGTCTCTAGATATGAGAATAGATAATTTATGTTTATGAAAAGCGCTCCTACTGTAATTCTCTACACTTACTTGAAAATTTACTGTCGGCCGTACTCGTAGCTAACGTAGATAAAATTACTAGGGTAGTTATCCGAATATAGCACACAATCATTGTTATAACCTATTCTGTCTCTGCTTTTTAATCATATTAAGAATCCAGATAATCATGTGTTTCCCAAAGGCCCCAAAAATTATATTTATGGTGCGATTACGATAATATAAAAGGAGCAATTACAGTTTAACAATAGCAAGTGAATGGGTGCTAAATTTATGTTAACTGTAGTGAACATTGGAAAAGTTATGCTGGTTGAATTTATAGACAAAGCATTTAGTTTAATACAAGGAATAGAAAATGAAGACGATTTACACATTCGGTTAAAATTTTGGTTTTGATTTTATTCTTCTGATGATCACGTAAGGATTTCCCAACGAACACTTGCTCTTTGGTTACAGTCTATTTTTTTTTATCTCAGAACAAGAATCTTTTCTACAAGGATTCTACCGAATTTAATGTTGCATATTCTCGACATATTTTTAACTACACAGCGTCTATATAAAAGCTCCTTATACAGTTAATTTATAATAATAGTAGACTTAAATAAAAAATTTAAGATTTTCTTGTGCGAGTCGTTCTCTATGTGGTTCAGAATTCAAGTATGATGTATGGTATATGCAAGTGCTGTCGTATCAGTCACAAGTTAAAAGATATTAATAATTATAGTAATAATAATCTAGATATAACTAGAAAGGCGTTCACGAAATATCGAGCGCACCACCCAAAGAGCGCGATAGAGGGGTTGCACCTTCGAAGAGCTGAATGTGGAAGAGGAGTGCCTAGAGCAATTGATCAGCATGCACGACAAGTAGAAAATCTGATAATGTACTTCCTACGTAAGAAAGAAGCCAGCAGACTACACGCAGCGGTGGTACAGAATGACAACAAAATTACGCCGCTTAGACTTATGGAAGGTGAGGCATAGGAATATCCAGTAGATGTCAACAACATGGAAGCACTGATAAGGCGATGGAAGGCAGGCTACATTCAACTGGCTAATTAAAGGGGATCTGTACGCGGAAACAGAATGTTTTGTTTTTGCGATACAAGATCACGTGATTGTCACAAAATCATACCGGAAGCATATAATAAAAGACCGGAGTATGCAAGATGATAGATGCAGAATGTGTGGTAATAAAGAAGAAACTATCGACCATATAGTGGGAGGATGCACCAGCCTGGCACCGAAGGATTAATATGGAAAGGCATAATAATGCAGCTAAAATCTTGCATCTGAAAATATGTGAAAAAGATGGCGTAGAGGTTGAGGAATCGTTATACTACAAGTACTCGCCGCGAAAAACTATTGAAACATACAGGTGCAAGATTCTTTGGGATTGGCAAGTTCCGACAGATATAGCCGTAGAAGCCAACATCCCAGACATTATTATTGTTGATAAGATGGAGAACAAAACATATATTATAGATGTGGCTGTGCCTTTGACGGAAAATCTGGCCAAAAAAGCAGCCAGAAGAGGTAACCAAATACCTCTCGCGAATGAAATTAAGACAATGTGGCATCAGCAGAGCCATAATTGTTGGAGCCACTGGGGATATTCCGAAGAAATTATATGAGAGGCTGAATGCGTTGCATCTGCAACGGGATCTTTATGTACAGATCCTAAAGGCCGTGTATAATAATTGTAAACCTCTTAGAGAGAACAATAAAGAACCATAACAATAATAAATGTCTTTATTGTAGCAAAGCAAAAGCACACACAAGGGAGAATACATAAACAAAAATTAAAATATTTTTAAATCTTTGGATCTTGACCATGTATATGTTTAATTTCTTTTTTTTCTCTTGGTTTTTAGGTCCCAAATAATAAAAGTATGAATGACTAACGACGTTTCGCTTTATTTAAAAGCTTTTTCAAGTTGTAAATAAATGTATAAAGTTTGATAAATAAAATGTTTTTGTTTAATAAATGACAATTTGTTTGTTTTTTATTTTGAAAATATTATTATGTTTTAATTAAAGATGTTTTGATTATTTATTTTTGGATTTTGTAATTAAATAGTTCTTTAAAATATTGTATTTAGTTATAAAAGTAAATTATATAATTTTGTGAAATATTGTATATCGGTTTTATCATTAACTGCATTTTTATGTTTATAAATTTGAATTATTTCTAGTATGTTACGTGTTTTTAAATTTTGTTCTTTGTTTAAAATTGTTACGTTGTTGAAATCAAAGGTATGATTTTCAGTTATTTCATGTTTTTTTAGGGCTGTAAGATTTTTATTATATTTGTGTCCTTTTATTCTATTTTCCAAATATTGCATGGTTTCACCTATATATACACCATTACAGTTTTGACAGTCTATTTTATAAACTATGTGTGATGTTTTACTTTTTTCAATTTTTGATTTTAATTTTGAATAGATTTGGTTTTGTAGTTTATTTGTGTTTTGATAGGCAATTTTGTAATTATATGGTTTGAAAATTTGATTTATTTTTTCGGATAAATGTTTAACATAAGGAATTTTTATAAATTTTGTAATTGTTTGACTATTATTTATATTTTTTGTTGATTTATTATAAAAAAGAAAAATTCTTTGTTTGAATATTTTGTTTATAAGAGAATTTGGATAATTATTTTGTTCTAGAATATTTTTTGCTTTGTTAATAATATCTGATCGAAAAACTGGACTTGTTAATTTTATTGCTCTGTCAGCTAAACTAATAATAACACTGACTTTTTGAGATAAAGGTTTTGAAGATTTAAAATTTAGATAACGTCCAGACCATGTTGGTTTAGTATACCATTGAGTTAAAATTTTATTATCATGGTTGATGAGTTTGAGGTCTAAAAAGGTAATGCTATTGTTTTCTTCGATTTCAATTGTAAATTTTAATCTTGGATGAAAGGAATTAAAATTGTTAAGTAAAATTGGTATATTTTTTTCTTCTAACGCGGTTATGCAATCATCTACATATCTTTTGAAGAAAATTATTTCGAAATTTATTTTATTTAAAATTTTTTCTTCTATATATTCTAAAACAATTTGTGCAATGATACTAGAAATTGGTGATCCCATTGCACATCCAAAAATTTGTTTATAAAATTTATTTTTATACTGAAAAAAAGTTTGTGTTAGAGTTAATTCTATTGCATTAATGAATTCTGTGATAGGTATATTTGTAAAGTTTTCAATTAATTGCCATTTTGTATGTATAATTTGTTTTGCTAGGTCTAATATAAAGGATTCCTGGCAATTCAAAGAATTTATAGACAACATTAAATTAAAACCAAATTTCAAAATGATATCATTAGATGTAGTATCGTTATACACAAATACACCATTAGACCTGCCCGCCTTGCCCGCCACAGCATATGCAAAGCAACATCCGCTATGTTACCCCTGACCAGCAAATAAGTACCGCCTGTACGAAGCCCTGAACATTGTTGAATTTAGTGTTTTGAGGTTATCATCCAAATCGTTATAAGATTTGTAAATGTGATATGAGAACCATCTCTCAAATGAAGACGTTCTGTGTTTAGGCGGAGATATCCTCTCTCTCTCTGAAACGCGTCCCCAGATCATGACTCTCGACACGAAAGTGAACCTTATTATAAAGATACGAGGGTGTCTTTTTAGTGATAATATGATGATAAAAACACATAGTTTGCGATTGCCATGTTCAGCCAGCCTGCATCCCGAAGTTTATGTGAGATTCTTTTATACCATAGGTCAGGCGGAAGCAAGAATTTTCAACCCTCTGAACACACTGGGCGGTCGAAGAGTCAGTGGCTACTGGATGGTATATCAGAGCGCAATAATTAAACCGGGAAAGCACAAAATGCTCACATAGTCGCTGCTTGAGATTTCGACTTAGAGACCACCTATGAGGATAAATTTCTTTTAAGCTAGTATAAGTCTGTCTAATATAATTGATTATCTGAGTTTGATACCGAAAACTATTATCCACGGAGAGACCCAAACTTACTGCGCTGCTGACCAAACAGTAGCACTAAAGATTTATCTGGATTGAGTCTCAGGAAGTGTTTCTCTGCCATTGAGTACACAGCATTCAGATCCTCATTTATTTCTTCCACAGAGTGCCGTCAATCGCCTGGTGAAAAAGATCTATATACTTGAACATCATCAGCATATACACTACCGTTCATATATTTGGGGACGATTAAAAAATACAGGTTTTTTTTAATTAGAATAAAAACAAACAGTTATTTCTAATTTATGAGATAGAAGGTAATACTACTGTAAATTATGTTCATATATATAGAAATGTATACCCTCTTATATAAAACACAATTTGTTTTTCCGAGTTTCTCTTAGTCATCCCCAAATATATGAACGGTAGTGTATATGAACGTTACAAAATTTTAGTGTATTAAATAAAAATGCCGAGTAAATAGCGAATAAAATTGGCCCCAACATGACCCCTGCGGCACACCCGAGACTACAGGCAAGCTCCCCGAAACTCCACCACCGAATACGACCCTCTGGCACTGCCCACCAAGATAGTTGACAAACAAGGCGAGAGCATAGGAACCATACCCTATGTGTCTTAATATGAGCGGTAAGAGTGAGTGATTCACTGTGTCAAAGGCCCTGCTGAAATCAAGAAGTAATAACGCTGTGCCCCGACTCTCATCAGTCGACCGAATAACATCGTCTATAACACCCGCTAATGCAGTCGTACAACTGTATCCAGAACGAAAACCAGATGCTATACCAGATATTACCGAAAGTGCAGGTAATATGTTACTGCTGGTTAAATAATTACATGGGGTTGCATGGGTTATGCAAAACTCTCTAATATTTTTGACATAGCGCACAAAATGCTAATTGGTCACCATACTCATTAACCTGATTTTCCTTCGGCAACCGAAGCACCCGAGTCTCTATCCAAACAGAAGGCAGAGCACTCTCGACAATACAACAATTAATAATGTTGGTAACATACGGCAAAATATACGGGCAACAGAGCTTGATCATATAAATCCCCACATCATCACAATCAACTGAATATGATTTGATACTGAAAATGTATTTGTTTATAGCGGTAATATCAACAGCAAAAGGAAGAGGAGTCACATCACCTTTTCCATGGATGGGGTTGTTCTGACACCAACAAATACTTTAAGATATCTCGGTGTTACCTTTGACGAAAGGGCTTCATTTGGGCCACACGTTAGGTCAATTACTAGTAAGGCTGATGCAAAGACAGCCGCGCTCACCAGAGTTATGTCTAACATCAAAGGTCCCAGCAGCGGGAAGAGGACTGTTCTGTGCGGCGCGGTACATAGTATGCTGCTGTATGCTGCTCCGATATGGGAAAGAGTGATCTACATACAGAAGTATAGAAACATGCTGGAAAGAGCGCAGCGTAACATGCTCCTGCGGGTCGCCTTTGCGTACAGAACGGTGTCCCTGGTGGCGTTGCAAGTTGTTACGGGGGTGATCCCCATCGATCTCATGATCAGAGAGAGATCATGCATGTATAACAATGCCCAGGACGAACGCGCAGATAAGATCAGGAGGGCCAGGGGGAGCACTCTCGAACGATGGCAAGATCGATGGGATGTAGAGAGAGAGAAAGCGTAGTGGACAAAGCGCCTAATCAAAGACGTGGAGCAGTGGGTGAACTGTAAGCACCGAAGTCTGGATTACTATACGACACAGTTACTTACCGCGCATGGCTGTTTTCGCGCGTACGCTAAAAGGTTCGGCAAAGACGATAACGACAGCTGCATATATTGTGGATATAGCGACACCGCTGAACATACACTCTTCGTCTGTGACAGATGGAACGAGGCCAGAAGAGCTGCGAATGCAACTATCGGAGAGCAAATGAATCCGGATAACATAGCCCTGCTAATGATTAGGTCCGTTAGAAACTGGAAAGCAATTGCAAATATGTGCAGAAACATTATGAGTAGCAAAGAAACCGAGGAACGGCATAGAAAAGGGGGTGTAGCATAAGATGAAATAGACAGCCGGCGGTACCTGATGATATATGTACTCATGGTTTCCAGGTTTCCGTACGAGGGCAGCATGAGGGGTTTTAGTGGGTGTGAGTCCCACACACCAAGTGTGATTGAACCAAGCACTTGGCGTGCATAATGCATTTCCCCTGGCAAAAAAAAAAAAAAAAAAAAAATATCAACAGCAACGAACTCAAAACTGTCATCAAATAATGTTTCAGAATAGATCGACGAATCTACTGAACCGAGATTATTATAATTAACACAGTTAACGAAGTAGTTATTTATTGCGTTAAGATTTTGTAAGTATAAAGGCAGAGTTGACTTATTTCCTTTATTCAAACCCTAATGATTGAGGTGTCGCCATAAGGCGGAAGCGGATCGATTCCGCCTAAATTAAGCTTTAGCTTTGTCCCGCAACGACATCGGGAACCTGATGTTATCTGTTATCCACGACGTAGATGGTTTAGAGAATCTATACCTTCGTAAAGGTGCATGCTTGTCAAAAACAGAAACATACAACTTTGTGTTCAATTGAATCTATATATAGTATATTATGAAAAGGAAGAGAATGCAGGTCGGATGTAAACGCATCCTTATCAATGCTCTTAAAGTCCCCAATGAATCTGAAAATGGAAGCGGCCCTTCGACTCCGCTCACGCCAAAGTATACGACACCACATCATGATCCGAAAACGAGCAATCACTTCCAAAACTACTATAACATCAATTAAAGTCTGAGTAAACAGAGATAGTCTCATTGGCGAGGTAATTAACTATTCCCCACCAAGCATTTGGACAAAGTCCTCCAAGTATCTTGCCTGAGGGGAATTCGCCTGCAGTATTAAATGTATTATACGAATAGTTAAAGATTAGGTAATCGCGGGTGGTGTCAATATCCATGCATTTATTTTTGAGTTATGAATATGTATTGATGAAATAGGCGAAGATAAATTTAATTTTCAGCAAAGGTTCTCTGGCGCCAAACTATAATTCCTTTCAAGGCACTGCATTAAAAATAGGCTTTTTGCTAATTGTTTGCTTAATTTGATAAACTAAAACAGGGAAAACCACGCAACTAATCATACAGGATGAGTTACTCTTAATGATAATCGCTCTTGCTTACACCAGTTGTCGACTCTATTTAGAGCTGCTTGCGTTCGTTCTAATAGAACCTTTGGAAACCCCAGATGAACATCGCTAAAAAAAAGTGCTTATTTGAAAAGTAACAAGGTTATTTACTTATCAATTAGATTCTTAAATAAATGATTCAAATCTTCCTTAAAAATTCCTCAAACACTGTTGAATGCAATTCGCTTCTCTCAGTAAAGGTAAGCACAATAAAAATGATTTATTTATAATAGTTGTTTATTTTTCCTTTGCAAATCAAAGTGTGTGTAATTTATGTTTTATAATAACTTTTAACACACACAACACTCTATACTTTTATGCGATTCAATACATATAAAATGCTTAGTCCTGTTTCATACTGCTTACCATAGTCAGTTAAGAAAATATCTGGAATACGTGTCAAATGTAAGCATTCCACAATAACATTCTTTTAAATAGATTTGTTTACACAGCTGATTAGAGTGCATTTTATTACAGTGTGTAAGCAGTGAAACATTAATTTTTCCGCAATTATCAAAAAATTCATGTATATTTTAATTATTTGTTTTCGGCTTTGGCCAAACTATATCTTCGATCCAGGGAATATAATGGGACACCCTTGTGTAGACGCCTGGAGCAATACCGCATCCTTTACCGAAAGATGTTATTCCCAATATCGTGTACAATTGCATTTCTGGTTGCTTCACTTGTAGTGGCCCACCAGAGTCACCCTGAAATCAGAAATCCTTATGAAGATTAACAAAGTTTGGAAAAAGTTTTATTGTTAGGTCTTAGGTCAAAGTCAAAAAGCAATTCTTTTGAAACAATAAGTAATAAAAAATAAACAATAATAAATTCTGGTAATGTCATTTGAATATACAGGGCATTTCAATTGAAACGGACTACCCCAAATAACTCCTAACCTGCGGTGATTTATATAAAATTCCGAAACCTGTCAATTGTCATATCAAGGGGGACAACTTTTAATGACTGGAGCATTCCTGGAGTCGCAGTAGCCCCCAAAATTTGGTCTTGTGATAACCCATTCAAAAGATCTCCACAACTAGCAACTTTTCTCCCGGTATAGTAATGTTCAATAATGCTGTTAGTGCTCCGTATCTTATGTTCACTCTTAATTTGGTAGAATGTCTATCAAAGTTATGCCGGCAAGTATAAATACCTTCCTTGGTTTATTTTCAAACGACGGACAAGTGATTTTGTAATAGTTCCAAGTGTCTTCCAAGCGAAGGTAACTGCGATTGGAAGATGTGCTCAATTGAACCCTGATAGGAACTATCGGAAGCAGAACATTGTGATTTTCTCCGATAGCCAAGCAGCCGTAATGGCACTGAGCTCTAATACCATCAGTTCGAAATTAGTCTGCGAATGTCTTGGCAGACTAAACAATCTAGGCAAAGAAAACAAAGTTGCGCTATGCTGGGTACCAGGACACACTGGAATCAGCGGCAACGAGGTAGCTAATCTACTAGCGAGAAGGGCCGCCACAACTTCGTTTGTGGGACCAGAACCGTTCTGCGGCATAGGGATGAGCACCTACAAAAAAGAACTCAAAGACAGGGAGGAGACGCTCAGAGCTTCCCTCTGGGAAAATCTTCCTGATCTGAGACATTCCAAGATATTCCTTGGAAATTACAGTAAGGAAAGAGCAAGGACTCTGTTAGAATTAAGCAGAAACAGACTACGCATCCTTGCAGGTTTTCTGACAGGGCATTGTCATCTGGGGGAACACATGACAAGGATAGGTCTGAAACAGAATAGTGATTGCCGGTTTTGTGGAGCGGAAGGTGAAAGTCCGGAACACCTAATATCCGACTGCACTGCCATCACAGAAACTCGTACCAACTATTTTGGCAAAGACGTCATAGACGAGGGAGAAATACCCTCCTTGAAACCACCACAGCTACTGCAATTTATTAAAGTTCTTAGACTGGATGGGGAGCTGTAAGTGCGGGCAAACCCTAGCAGCTTACAGCTTTTGTAAGGGGGCACAATAGATCGATAGGTCGTGGTGTAATGTTACCCTAATTAGATCTAATCTAATCTAATGTCATTTGAATATACAGGGCATTTCAATTGAAACGGACTACCCCAAATAACTCCTAACCTGCGGTGATTTATATAAAATTCCGAAACCTGTCAATTGTCCTATCAAGGGGGACAACTTTTATGACTGGAGCATTCCTGGAGCCGCAGTAGCCCCCATCCTTAAAATTTGGTCTTGTGATAACCCATTCAAAAGATCTTCACAACTCGCAACTTTTCTCCCGGTATAGGTAATGCTCAATAATGCTGTTAGTGCTCCGTATCTTATGTTCACTATTAAAATAAAAAATAATAAATACCTTCCTTGGTTTATTTTCAAACTACGGATAAGTGATTTTGTAATAGCTCCAAGTGACACGCTGGACTGATATCGAGGTGAACGACTGTGGTAGAAATTTTGCACTCATCGGCGATCAAACAACACTGATGTATTCCGCTGGAGAACTGACCATCTTGTTCGTGCTTTATTTATTATTTTTTAAATAGAAAACGGTATTCATTTAATTGAAGGTCGCAAAACCATAAAGATAGTACATTTGTGTAATGTTTATCTGATATTCGTCTTTTACCATATACATAAATATGTATTAACATAAACTTAATTTTCCATTGAGACCTCTCATGCTAAAAATATCTCGGTTAGCCACAAATGGTTTTGTCAGAGTTAAATTTTATTAAGCCATTTCACAAAAACTAATACGCTTTGCCCAAGATTATCTTTTAATTCTTTAAGGTTTTTTTTTTGCAACCTCAAATTGCATTGCATTTTTTCTTCGGTAACTGATGACCTAGGTGTATAATGTAGCATCAAAGGAACGTTGACTTTTAGAAATTGACAAACAGTAGTCATTTCTTTAACTTTGCTTGTTTGTTCTGAAGAACCAACAAAGAACCACATTACACAATCTACTCCCTCTGGCTTCAAATGATATTGCTTATATGTTGTTTTCGGAAACAAACTTTGGTGTGTATAAGTTATAAAAACGAAGTACCTCCTTAAGTATAGTTTCCATCGAAAATTATTTTCAGAAAGATGTGGTTGCCATTAGGAAAAGCTTTTTTATTTTTCATTTTATAAGAAAGGTATCCTTCGTAAAAGCTTTTGCTTGTTCCAAAACGACTAAATCAGTTTTCACCGTTTCAAATTTTCTTTCTATTTCAGAGAGACATTGGAAAATAAGTTCCAAACAAATACTTTTCGTTTTCATGGCACGCTTTGGAAAAATAATTTATTATGACTTTTGTCTTCATTGAGTTTTGATTACATTTCAACAAAAATTAATTGGTTTCACTGACAGTCAAACAAAAAAAAAGAAATTCTGTCCAAATTGATCAAGAAATTCTTAATTAGTGACTCCGTATCAAATGTAAAGAAAGCTAAAGTAGCTCGCGACGAGAATTGTGATCTTCACTCTTATTGTGATAGATTCGGTACAGAACAATCCAAAAGCTTTTTTACGGGGAAGAACACATCAAATAGGCTGTATATAAGTAAAGCATATTCAAAGAATATTGAAACAAAAGAAAATTCATCCCTACAAACTAATTTCAATCACGCTCCAGAGCCTTGTGATCTTGCAAAACGTTTGAATTTCTGCTTATGGATGGGCTCTCAAATCATTAATAATCAATGTTTTTATTGTATTATAATTATTTATTACATTCTTGGATGAAGCCATGTTCCCCACCAATGGTACTGTTGCATCTCAGCATGTGAGATATAGCAGCGATCACAATCCTTATTTCCGAATCGCTCATAATAGATAGTATTCAGCTAAAGTTAAGGTATGCTGTGCAACTTCTTATCATAGTATAAGTGGACCATATCTTTTTTTAAGAACGGTTGATCAGCATACGTATTTATTTAGGTATTTAATTACAAACTTTCTAAACAAAATGTTGAACATGCTACCGATTAATTATCGTGCAAGGTGTTACTACCATCAATATGGTTGTCCTGCCCACTATGCTGGAATAGTTGTGGAATGATTGAATCAGGAATTTGGAGAGAATTGGATTGGTCGAAATGGGCCTGTTTTGTGGCCGCCGATGGGCCCTGATTCAACTGCTGCAGATTTTTACGTTTGGGACCGTTTACAAATACTTTACGCGAATCATCTTCGAAGGAATACCGAACATTTGAAGGAGGTTACCAGAAGAGTTGCTGTGGCATCTTTACCGCTCGAGGAGATCCGAACAATTCACAAGGAACTGGGTCGGAGACGTGTGCCGTGTGTTCGAAATAGTGGTGAATGGGTGGAGTGAAATTATTATTGTTTGCTTTCTTTTTCTTGTTGAATTGTTGTAATAAATACTTACTAAAAATAAATTTTCAGCTAAATTAATATGTGTTTTGATGTTTCTCTGGAACGGAAAGAAAATTTGAAGCGGTGAAAACTAATTTAGTCCTTTTGAAAAAAAGCAAAAACTTTTATAAAGCATACATCTTTCTTATAAATTGAAAAATAACATGCTTAACCTCTTGGCAACCACATCCGGGGACATACTGTATATTTATATCTGTCAAAGTGACAGGAAGTTTATAAATTGCTTGGGTTTTTGAGAATTAAAGTGGAAGTTTATATGCATATACATAAATCTTGAAATTATCCTCAAGTTACAGAGTCTTACACCAACGACCAGACGACATATTATAAGATGCGAAGAGAAGAATAAATTCAACGTGTACCAATTCGAATAAATTATAATTTTGGCTCAATCGTTAAAATTTGGACGCGATTAAAGGCTGGAGGAAGAGCACCTTGGAGTGATTCAGTCTTTTTGGCATATGTGTAAGTATTTATGTATATGATGGCAATAAATTGATACTATTATTATTATTATTATATTAGAATTTACTATTAAACTATAAAATTGTAAGTCTTTTTAGGAGAAACACGTTTTTACAATAATGAAACCCTGACAGAAGCGGGCAATAATAGTGATTATGCGATAAGGTCAATGTTGTATGTATGTATGTATATATGTAATATTAGGGTGATAGTACACTGCGACCTGAAAGATCTATTGTGTCCCCTATTCTCGCTGTATTTATAGCTGGCCGTCCAGTCTGACAATGAGTCTTTTTAAAACCTGTAGAATGTTAGAAGGCCCCAGGTTAGGTAACTCTCCCTCTTCAATTTCACATGCTCTCAGCTGAAGGCCCTTGAGTTGCACAGTGCAACGCAATTTCAGAGTAGATGGATAGATGTTTCATTCTCTTCCCCACACAATCTACATTCGGCTTCCTTCGCTATTCCAAGCCTGCTTAGATGTCCGTTCAGTTTACAATGGCTTGAAAGGATCCCTGTCATATACGAATATTATTTGATTGATGCATTATGTAGATCTCTTCTGGTTATAGGTTTCCATTATTTGCATTTTCTCTGCTCTACTTCACTTTTGAGTTTCTCCAGTATTATAGTGCTACTTACTCTGCAAAAAGGTTATGACAATACAAAACGTATTCTGGCCTCTTTCTTAGCGCGATTATCTGCTATTTCGTTTCCTTTCACTCCTACTTGCATTTTTAGTGTTCAGAATACATATCACTCATATTTGAATGACATATTGTTTGACAGCTATTTTGACAACCGAACCCAGAAAAGCTTCAGAACCTTCACAGAAGAGTACGGTAAGGCAACGGAAGTAACGCGTTGGTAGTTCAGTTCGGTATGTACTTAATGTACTTTGCAGCCCATGGACGGTAAAGTAACAGAAATGACGCGTTCACAGTTCAATTCGATAAAGTGGTGCTTTCTATTTTTGAATGAGTGTAGTATGGTGTATACTTTGTTGTAACTGACGGAAGATAAGAGTGTTACTTCTTTCTTTATCACAGAAGTAGACAAATACAACTTACTGCAAACTTGACGTACAAATATATTTTTTATATTTTTGCCACCAAACAATCACATTCAACTATTATATCATGATGTATTGATGGATTGCAACATTATATCCAACACTTTTCCTCAATCGATCAAACCACAATTGTATCGCAGTATCATGTATCTTGATATCGCCAAGGATTTCGTTAATAAGCATTGTCTATGTGGGACAATAAACACAGGTCACTATTTGCCGAACTATCTAGTCCTTCATCCAATTTGATGTCTTGTGTCGATGTGCTTGCTCTGTTCCACTTTCTGAATCTTCGTTGTTATGAATATCAGATGACGCATCACCAAATCCAACTTCAATATCGTTTGAAATATGAGTTCTCTATTTTCTGTTTTATTTGGTGATACACATTTATTATTTATTTCCTTGAATGGCCTTCCTTTTTGTAACAGGATCATAATATAAGTGTTGCACACTAGGTTTCTTATTATTCCACTTCTCGTACGGTGTTCTATCAATTGCATTTGACTTGAGCAATTTTGTCAGCAATTTGCAGTGTTACTGCAGTGTTACTGCTTCTGCTCAAAAAGTTTAAGATAAATTAGCATCCAATAACACGCGCAATTCAATTAAAGTGCGGTTCTCTCCCTCTGCTACGCCATTTTGCTGGGATATATAAGGTACCTATATCGTATTTGGATACCTTCATTCTTTAAGTGATTTACTAAATTATTTCCTATATACTCTCCTCCTCGATCTCCCATCTCAGATTTCTTATTTAACAAGTATCTGGAAAAATCATCAATTAGAATTAATAAATATCGCTTACCACTAGGCGATTCTGTTTGGTCCGCAAATGTCACTATGAACAAGATCGAGGATTGATTCCGATGTCCGTAATGATTTTTTTAGAAATGGTAATTTCGTTGTTTTTCCCTGAAGGTATAATTCACATTTGACCTTAATACCACAATTAACGATTTTCATGTCTTCAGTCATATTTTCCGAACATATTAACTTGATGGCTTCTGGATCACGATGTCCGAAAATCCGATGCCAATAATGGAGAGAATTCTTCTTGTGCTCTTTTATAAACTTATATAAATTTGTTTCGGCATTTGCGACTGCATGATTTCACACATACCATTTTTAAAATATACATGGAAACAGTTATTTACTAGTTTCTTTATTGCAACTAAATTTCCTTCCATTTTGGAGTGAAAATAAAACATCTGTTAACGTTACTATTGACGTTTTACCATAAAAATTCATAACTTAATATGACACTTATATTTTCAAATGTGCCAAATAAGCTTCTATTACATGTGACATTACTTGTAGCACCTGAATCCACAATCCATTCATTATTTATATTATTTGATGCAACTGTGAAAAGAAAATCTTCTGTTTCTTCTATGATGTACCTCCATATTCTTCCTTTCTTTCCATGATTTATACTTCTTGCAATCCTTTTTCATATAATTTGCCTTTTTACAAAAGAAACAAGTAATATTTTTGTTCTCTAGTTTTAATGCAAACTCTTTATTGTCACTCCTAGAAATACTTTCCTTGCGACGTTGATATTCACTGATTAGCTTTGACTGAACTAACGACAATGTTAGATCTGTTTCTTGTCTTGTCTCCAATGCTGTTACCAAAGTGTCACAGCTTCATGGTACACTATTGAACACCATTGCAACAGACCAGCTTTCCGATAACTGTTTTTCACCCAAGTCAGTTAACTTTTAGAATAAATTTGTTATTTCAGCAATACGCTGCTCCATTTGTCATTTTCTTCCATCTTAGAACTGCGAATGCGCCTCATTAAACTAACTTTATTACTAAGCGTACCGTTTTCGTGATAGTTCTTTAATGCTGTTCACATATCTTTAGATGTACTTTGAGTTGAAAAGTGACATAATTGACTGTCTTCTACTGTCTATCCAGGCTCGCGCTTGATCATCCTTTTTCTTCCACTGTACCACTGCATTTTTGTTAGCTCTATTTGACGCTTCCATTGGTTTTTCTATACTTAATACGGCCCATAGATTTTCTTTTATAAGCAGTAACTCCATTTTGTACTTACATGTGGAGTAGTTGTTATTATTGAATTTCGCAATTGACAGCTTATTTGCATCCGCTATTTCTTACTCTACTTACGCACTTGGTTTCACTTTCATTCTAACTTTAGTAATACAATCTACCTGGGCCCATAACCTGTTGGAACTGACTGTAGATAAGACTATTACTTTTTTATATATCACAAAAGTAGACAAATACAAGTTACTGCAAGTTTGATGTACAAATATATATTTTATATTTTTGACAACCACATTCAACTATTTTATTACTATAGTATTATATCATGGTGTATTGATTGATTGCAATATCCAACATACTTCTTGATGTGGTAGTCGTAAAAATAAATAATGAAAACCCGAAATCTTTCGCCGAATAAATAAATTAAATTGATATCAATGAATTCTGTTGATGTCGTTAAGCTGATACAGAAATCAAAGTCGTACGAGCGAGAAGGTCCACAAAATTTACTATTAGGTTATATTTCTTTATTTAATTGCCGCAGTAAATGCTACCGTTCGTCTCACATGGCTCTACATCTAATTTACTACTTTACCTTAATTCGTTTCGCAGCCATAGATTTTTAACATAACTAGTTAGGTTTTAAGGTTTCTTAGAAAGGCTTGAATTCTAAATGACAGAAATTATGGAAAATATCGTTCTTGCAACGTTTGAGAAATGAAGTATCTCAGAGATATTGATGCTATGGTATCGAAAATATATGCGATAGATCTGATAAAAAGAGGAACTGTTAAAATTGGATGGATGCCTTGTAAAGTGCGAAAGAGGATGAACATTGTAAGATGCTATAGGTGTTTAAATTTTGGGCATCAGCAAGTCCGAAGCAAGGCACGTCTAAATTGCGGGTAGGAAGGTCACAAAGCAAAGGAATGCAAGCATGAAAGTTTTTGTTAACTTGCAATGAGGAAGAACATAGAGCAGAACAGACGAAATGCCCTCAATACAGAATAATGGAAAGTAATAAAGCCAAGGAGGTAAGAGAAGGGATTACAGGTAGAAATAATGGGCGAGGAGGAAAAAATAAGCACTCAATACAAAGTATTATCTATTAATGTAGATTAACATACATCGGCGGCATGAACATATTGGAAATAATGAAAGGTTTACAAACAAATTTAGGTAAGACACGGGTTGCACATAGTCTGGCATATGCCACAGCGATAAACATAGATATCGACATACTGATGGTAGGTGCACCTAATAAGAATATAGTTAAAGATAGGGACTGGATTAAGGATAAAAGAAGTGATGTGGCTGTTTTGATTATAAACAAGCAAACAGAAGTTTTTAAAATTGAACTGAGAGAAAGATGTGTTTGTCTGGGCATGAGAGGTTTTAAGTTGTACTGTTGTGATATCACCCAATATTCCCATGGAGGAGTTTGTATAAAAGGTCGATGAAATCATTAACAAAATTGCAATGAAGATAGGGGAGGTTATTGTCATGGGGGATATAAATGCTAAATCTGTACAGTGGGGCTCGCCTAACACTGATAGACAAGGAGAGCATTGGTCAAACTTGATGTCCACATTACATCTGATACAGAGAAGACAGGAAAACATCCTACTTTTATTAGAGGCCATACGCAATCATTTATTGATGTAATATGCACCACGCAAAAAATTGCAAGAAAGATGGTTGAATGGAGCGTGCTAGAAGAAGACAGTCTTACTGAGTAAGTATATATAAGTATATATTGCTACGAAATTTGTAGATAATTCTTTTAAATTTCAATTAAATTTTATATAGTAAACAACTGTTTCTATTTTACTAAAATAAATCTCAGAGTCATCTGTTATATTCTCATTAACTCCAAAGATATGCCAGATCTCAAATGACAGAGGGCATGAAAAGTAAATTTGACCCAACCACAAGGTTTTAAATACACTCCAAACGAATAGTATGATATACTTACTATATTCAGTAACACTTGGGACGTAGGAGGATATTGTTGCTCCGCCTAATAACTGATTACTATATCAATCAAGCTTATAACATTTAAGTGTGTTTAATGTGACTGTAGTAGTTATTAGTTAGTGATATTCTTGTAATATATTGAATGAAAGAAACAAAAATATAGTGTAATTGATTTATTTCAAATCTCCTCGGATTAGATTACAAAGAAATTAATCTTCTCAAGATTCCCTCAGGGTAAGTAAGTTCCTTACTATCATAGATACACGATAATAAGATTTCTAGAATCTTATCCAAACAAAAAACTCGTATTTCTCGTTTATTAAATCATGAATACAATTCAAATCTCCTGCTAAATTCCCGTCATAAAACCATGTATTACTAAATCAAATGCCAACTTAAACTGCTCGTGAAATTAACCCACGGAATCAAATACAACCTCACGTAACCAATTTCACTAGAATTACAGTTATCATTCAAACAAATATAACCTCAAATTCCCTTATGCATTATATGCCGGTTATAAGTTCAAAAGATGATAAAATTGCTTACTTGAGGTACGAAAACTGCTCTAGTTTAATCCAAATAATAATTCAATATTCAAAACAATCATTTCAGCTTCCAAATGGTATTCCAACGGTCTCACAACAAACTGCCTCGAATGTTGTTATTCAAGACCCCAGGATTAGACGAAAAGCCACCCCAAATCTCGAAATAATTGGATATCCATCATCTTAGCACTATTACACTTCTTGTAAGTAAATTTGAAAACTCTTATGGATTTAACAGTGATAAATATTACAAAATTCTAGAGATATATACGAAAAGCAACCACACTCAGGAAAAACCGAAAAAGAAGTCCCCCACATTTGTTTTCAACAAACTCCATATCTCCTAGACAAAAGGACCCCGGCAGCGATCATAGAAATCATTTCCAACGATACGACAGCATAAAAATTCCTCGTCGAACGACATACACATGCCCTAAAATCCATGGTTACAAGCATTAATTGAATTAGATACGAAATAAGTAAGTTTTTAGTTTAAATTATTACATACGTTGACAAAAATAAATAAATAGATAAAAATACATTTACATAAACAATTTTATAGTCGATATTATGATTCTGTGGGTTTTGTTTAACAGGAAATAACATAGCAATATATATACGTATATATATATATATATATACTTTGAAATGGCGAGTGCCAATCAGACTAGATATAATCCAGATAAACAAAAAATAGAAAATGATTGGAATGCATTTACTAGTGAAATTGACTCAAACTCATTACCCTATTTGCCATTGGTTCTAAAAATATAATTGCTCACCTGACAAGTATCCGCGTTCCAGACCTTATATCCTTTGGCGCAAATCTGCAGTTCGTCATTCAAACCCTTCCTAAGTCCAATTCGAGGCCCGTAAGTCTTTTTACAGACATCGTAATCTACGCTAACTAATTCCGCCTTCTGCAAAGTTTCGGCGCTGTCTCCGGCATACAGCAAAACGCCCCAACCGGCCACGGTCAAAACTTGATTCGGAAGTTCATTCCTATTGTGCAAGCACGCCGGTTTCACGGCATTTCCAAATCTAGCCGTCACGTTCAGTTCAATTAGGGCTATATCATTATAATACCCGCGAAATTTGTACTTGGGATGCCTTAGAAATTTTTGTACCTTGAACAGCTGCGTTGTGTTGTCGGAATATATTTTAGATTTCGAGTGTGCACCAAGAGCTACGAATTTTACTGCACCACTGAAAAAGAAAAGCGGACGATGATGTAATTAGTTTTCTGAGGGTTATTCGGGCAAATTGTACATTAAATTAGTATATTTCTAACTTACTCTTATACCGGAGAAGCCATATAAGAGTATTCTAAGCAACATTGTGTTGTGTTATTATAATGACAAAATTCACCTATTTTGTGTGCTTAATTTTAGTTCATAGCTAAGGTAATAAACGACGGACTATCAGCGATATACTTTTACATTTATGTGGCAGGTATAAACCAAACTTACGATAAGCTAATTGGTGCATTCAAATGGTTATTAACGTTTACGGCATTCAATTTTCTATTGTATCAGCGGTATAACACAACATTAAAAGTTTATTCAAAGTGCTTGTGCTGCTTATTGTTTACTCCAAGCAACATACAAGAAACAATAATGATTAAGTAACTTATTTCCGAGAAAGTTGGCATTTCAATATTGTCTGGTAACGGAGCACTTGGTATCTTTTTAATATTTGAAAATATTCAATCTGTGACTTAAAAATAAATCCACCTTGCAGCGAAGATATGAAAGGAATTAGTTTTGAATTTATCGTCCCGTTTTGAACATACGTATTTAAAATCATTCTTTCTTTAATTTCTATTATGTCTTTTAACTTTCTTATTATTTAAGATATCAAATATATAGTTTAAGTATTTTTGATGTGGTTTTTTATTTGGGATAAAAAAAAATAATAAATATTTCTACAAATTTTAACAATCGACATCTTATTAATGGAAATCATAGTAGGCTGTATCATGATCAAGTAGCAAATTTGGCGGATTTACAAAAATATAGCCTGTGTCCTCAGATATGTGAAGTGACTCTTGAAAAAGGTAAAAAAATAGTTCGTCATTTACTGTGGTTTGGTTCCGCTTACATTTCTATAATGTTGTAATAGTATATTAAAACACAAGTGCCACAATGACATTTATTGTAGTGCGAGTGGTTCAATGTACGAACATTACAAGTCCTTGTGACACGTGTTTTTACGGTATTTCTTCTAATTTTCAGATTAATCGCCCATATTATATTCCGGTAAAATTCTCACTAGTGCGTTAATCATTCATTACCACACTGCGTTGTCGTTTGTTTTAGTGTAGTGCAGTAACTGAAATTACATATTAACTCTATACATGTTTATACATAGTTTACGTTACCCTACACGCACTAGTGAAATAGAAAAAAGGTCCGACATATACATAGATGGCGCGTCATGTCTACATGGTTCAAGATTTTTCGGTCTCTTTTTGGATCTCGGCGAGGCGTCATATTCAGTATAGCGATACGACGTTAATGACGTTTATGACGTAACATCAAAATATCGATAAATTGGTCCGAAACAAAGTTTTTCTCCCATTTAAAAAGCACTGCGTTATTTTGAAATTTATTTAGTTAGTTTAACGTTATTTTTACGCACTACATATACAGGGTGTTTTGAAACATCGTTTAAAGATTTTAAGGGCATGTAGTACGATCGAAAATAAGGTTAAAAGTCATAATAAACATATGTTCACAAATCAACCGTTTACGAGATAACAGCGATTGTTCCTAGTAGTACATGGATATAACATATCCCAAAAACAGGTGCTTATCAGCTATTGTTTTATGACAGTTTAATTTGACGTTTTGTGCAATTTGTAGCAATTACAATGGTTGCGTATTCTAATGCTGAAATGAGCGATATGGTGTTCATGTACGGTCGTGCTAATGGGAATTCTTTACAAGCACGTCGCTTCTATGCTGAAACGTTTCCTGATGGCCAACTGCCTTCGCATGTGATGTTTTAGACGGTGTTTCAACGACTAAGAGAAACTGGTTCGTTTGAGAAGCGGTCTTCTGATACTGGACGGTAGAGATTAGCATGTACTCCACAGATAGAAGATCGAATTTTGAATATTATTGATGAAAATCCCGAAACTAGTGTTAGAAGAATTTCGACTCAAGTGGGTGTAAGTAGCAATCTTGTTTGGAGAACTCTTCATGAGCAACTCCTATACCCCTACCATATCCAACGGGTACAAGCCCTTACTGCTCTGGATTATCAAGCGAGAAGGGCTTTCTGTGAGTGGTTTTTGCGAACAGCTGCTGATCGGCCAGGTTTCGCTGATAACATCCTTTTCACTGATGAAGCTGGTTTTACTAAAAATGGAATATTTAATTTCCACAACAATCACGTTTGGTGTGACGAGAATCCTCATGCTGCCGTTGAAGCTCGGCACCAGCAACGTTTCTCTCTAAACATCTGGTTAGGCATGATAGGGGAACGGTTGTTAGAACCGATTGTTTTGCCACAACGTTTAACAGGTTCTGCATACCTCGAGTTCTTGGAAAATACTTTACCTGAACTTTTGGAAGATTTACCTATAAATCTAAGACTGAACCTCTGGTTTATGCAAGATGGAGCTCCACCGCACTTTACGCGTGCTGTTAGGGAACATCTTAACAATGAATTTCCTGGGAGATGGATAGGGCGAGCAGGTCCCATTGCTTGGCCTCCAAGGTCTCCCGATCTAAACCCGTTGGACTTTAGTATCTGAGGTTATTTGAAAAGTTTAGTGTACGCAACACCGGTAAACGATCTTCCAGAGTTGCGCCAACGAATAGAACACTGTTGCCAGATAATACGAGAAAAACCCTTCTTTTTTGAAAGAGTGCGCGCTTCCTTTGAAAGCAGATGTAGATCCTGTGTCGAAATGGAAGGACGTCATTTTGAACATCTTCTTTAGTTATAATCTATTTTATGTTAAAATACAATAACATCAATAAAAACCGCTAAAGCAAACTTATTCTGCATTTGCGATAAAATTGCTGTTATCTCGTAAACAGTTAATTTGTGGACATATGTTTATTATGACTTTTAACCTTATTTTCGATCGTACTACATGCCCTTAAAATCTTTAAACGATGTTTCAAAACACCCTGTATATATAAACAAACAGAACACGAAAACTATTTATTTATTTACTTAGAGGTACATACTAACGTTATTATTTCATGGGATCTTGTTTTACGGCTACCCAAATATCATGCACTGCCAAATATCACGCCCACCTCACTTAGCGCGAATCGTTAAAATTCATAAATGTCTCTTACATTAGTAATTTTTAACAAAGCAAAGGTCAGAAGCTTCAAACACGCATTTTAAATTACTTAATTTTAATACTTAAAATCTCATATATTCAACCTCAATGAGGTTATGTGTTAATATGATTTATACATAACTTATAAAGGTAATATTTCCGGATAGCTTTGGATCCGGATATACGGATCTTAATTTTATCGGATATCTACAGCACTAGTTAATATGGAATTTCAGTTACTACACTGACCGACAATACCAAAAATAAACAAGAAAATATATAGATGCGATTAAAAAACAACAAACCAATCTGTTGTGTTCTTTTCCGTATGAATGTAATTAATTTTTACAAAATTTCTCGGTGCAGCGGAAATTGGGAAATAAAATCCAAAGAAAGAAATTTAAATTACTTATTATAACATTTTACCGGTATGCCCACTGGCCTTCTCAAAGTTGTACAAAAATGCAAAATATCACTTTTCTTACTGAGATATGGAATGAGATATGGTAGCGTAGTAGTAGACACACAAGATATCCGATCACTCCACACTAAATATAAATTTAGGGTAGGGATAACTAACCTTGGTTAGATATTTTATCTGTTCTTAGTTCATTCGGTCTTCGGTTGAAAATGAAAATCCACGAATTTCCAAAACAATTGCCTCGAATTAATTAAATCGTTGTAGTGTGGAGTGATCGGATATCTTGTGTGTCTATCACTTTTCTTCATAAAAAAACAAAATTAAAATTTTAAACGAATTTAGCATTTTAAACAATGAAGATTTATTTCTAGAATTCTTCCCATTAGTGTCACTTTTAAAGGTATAATATTAATATTATAAAAATTTAATGTTATTAGACACACCGAATACCCAACCAAAATCTTATTGCTTAACAAAGTCTGGTTGATATGCATGAAATGAAAATTGATTTTAACAATTTGATTTTATACTTACCTTCTAGTATAAATGCAGTGCGCTGCTGTAAGGACATAGCTTTCACTAATCAAGATTCCACCACATTTCCACTGTATGTGTTTCTCGTATCCATAGCCAAGCAGTGCCTGCAAATTTATTTATTATATATATATCAAGTATTATAATAATTATATATACAGTGCTTCCGAAAAGTCTGGAAACATCCAAATGACAATGTAATTAATGATTCTTTGAGAAAAATCATAAAACATGTCAATTACTGTTTAAAAAAAAACTATCTTTTAATAACAGTAGTGTCGTTGTCGCAATTACTTTGAAAAAGTTATGACGTCATGTATTTTTTTTTCAAACGGCAGTAGAGCATTTTTGAAAAAAAAAATAGATCGAATGTTTGGATGTTTTGTCAAACTCCTACATGATAGAAATCATCAAAAAAATTCTTATGTTATGTGTAAATATTTTTTAAATGTCATTTAGAGAATGACAGCGTCTATCAAAAAATGAAGCAAAAATGCCATACTTCCGTTTGAAACAAAAATACATGACGTCATAACATTTTCAAGGTCATTGCAAAAACGACACTACTGTTATTAAAAGATACTTTTTTTTAAAACATTAATTGACATATTTTATGATATTTGGGTGTTTCCAGACTTTTCGGACGCACTGTATATATTAAGTATTATAATAATAATTATTATAATACCTAATATTATGATTATTATTATTATTGTATATTATTATTATATATTATTAATTCTATTATTATTCTTTCTATTTTGCACATACAAAGGGCACTTTGTGCAACTGTTTTCTCTAAAAACAGTGCCATAAAGTTCCACTTTCTGCAATCAAATAATCAAATATGGTGACTTTTTTTGCGAAGTTGGCGTGGGCTGGCAAAGCAGGTGGTATTTTGATACTCGTCAACGTATTTTATTGATGAAGACACGAGCAACGATTACCTTTCCCATAACCACAAATTACAAGTAGAAGAGGAATTTCACATTATCACAAACTACTACCAAATATTATTGAAAATAAACACAAATCTACTTTTGCAATTGATTTTCGAATTTTGCAATGGCGCATACAAGTTACGCATGATAAGCAACACAAAAATATTTAAATTCCCTGTATGGAGCTACTAAATTTCCGTGTAAAGTAATTCATTAAATTAAAATTTGATAAGCAACTCAACAGACGCGTTTCGCCTTACCAAGCTCTATCAGTGCTACTGGATAACATTATACGAAAAAAATCTTATAATATAGGTACTAATAACTCCTGAAAGAGTATAAATGAGAATGGCTTACCGTCGATCTACATTCGACAATTTAGCAAAACATCTTCACGGATTTAATGAGTTTTTCGTCTTTAATTCTCATTCTTACCCTTTCACTAATAATTTCTTTACTTACATACATTATAAAATTGTGTCATATAACAATATCCAAGTAGTAATGTCTCATCAATAAATCACGATAATACAGAAAACGAATTATTATTAGTAGTATAGCATAAGTATGAATAAAGAATGATTTAAATTTATTTTAAAAATTCCAATAAATTTGCCGTCATAACTTAAACACAGATTTAGTCTTACATAAAATACTTTATTTTGAGATGCATAGTTAACACGTTGATTACCAAGAGCTAGTTAGTCCCAGTATGTTTATCTTGTATCGCAAGATTAGTACATAAGTCGCAGCTTTCATTGCCTTTTAAAACTTAAATTTGTATTCCGTATATTTCCGTAGACTATGCTGCAGGCCTTGCAGTCAAGCCAGGCTAATGATACCTTGTAAATAAGCATGTTTGCGTTTTTGAATTGCTTGTATAAATGCTCAGCTGGTAATTTGCAATGAGAACGAGCTGTATACCGGGTGATTCAGTTTGGTATTCGCCCCCCTGTAAGTTTTTTACTTTTAGGAAAAAAGTATAGCAAACCATATATATCAGTAAACGCGATGAGAAAAGATCATCAATTTATCTTGTCTGTCAACTTTCTTTTTCAAATAACACTGTATAGTTTTTTGCATGTTTTATTTCTAATTCCGAATATGTACCACACTCTTTAGTTTTGGGTAGTGTAACAAATATCTTACTAAAAATTATGAGTATAGTTTCAAGAACAAAACCCATCAAAATAATGGCAATTAACTTTAGTAAAGTTTCTTGCCCAAAAATATCGTTTAATGTTTTTATTAATTTTAAGATTAATTTCGCAGGATACGCGTAAATAGTAGGGCTGCTAGACGAATGTATATGAACAGAGCTATCCGGGGAGATCATTGCCATCTGACAAGTGAAGCAATTAAAGGTGTAACTAATCCTGGAACTTTTACCAAGCAAATCTCAAATTTGCTGTTTACCCCCGCAATGCGGTCGCTAGCGGTAATGTAGAATTTAAAAATATTTTCATTAAACTTCACTTTGCCACCCACATTAATTATGAAAGATCTTTTCCACTCTCAGTGAAATAGCCAAATATATAATATTTATGAAAGGTTTTCACAGTTAACTGATAGTATATTAAAACTGGGACACCTACCATGTGTGGAAATTCCATTGGAACTGCATTCTTTCCACCAGTAATAACCCCAAAGGGATCCTTATTCCATTTCGATGCTTCCCTCTTAACAATTGGAGTTGTCTCAGTTGCGTTGAATACTAAGTTGTTATATTCTTCACATTCTATTAAATATAAGCTAATGCAATATTTAATCGTACGGTTTTAATCGTTAAAAAATAATATACATCACTGTGTATAACAATTTGAGAAGAATTGACAGAATTGTCTGTGGCATTTCACTACAAAGTGTCTGGTAAACATTACTGCAAATTGCAGCTATAAAAACTAAAATGGTAGTAAAAATTGGAAAAATATTTTATTGGGTGTATCAAAAACATATATTAAGTGCTGCAATTAATTGATATTATTGCAACCACGAAATGCTAAATTTAGAGCGACAAGTCATTCCTTCCTCCAACACAATGATAACAAAATCCGTAAATAGATAATAAGTAGTAGTGGTTTTGTTTTGAATGATGAATACGTATTTAATATTTATATAGATCATTAGCTACATTTCCTTTTTTTGCAATTGTTTTGCTAACTAACAAAGCTTATTCATACTATTAGCTCATCATCGCGAAACTAGAATAGATTAAAATTTGATAAGCAACAGTTATTATTAGCAAACGTGCGTTTCGCCTTTCCAATGCTACTAGATGACCTGTTGCATTATACGGAGAAACAGGTTGTTTACGGTATTGTGATTTTATTTTCAAGGGGTGACTAAACATCTTAAAATAAAGCCCCATTGACTTAAAAAAGATCTTAACAAAAGTTGCATAATAAGAGAGACATTAACGTTAAGAAAAAATGGTAGTTTTTATTTATTTTTTTTTAATTGGTGGTTAAGGGATGTTAAAAAAAACTTAACGTTTTTCATGAAATCCACTTCACACTAGTTGTTCAAAATTATCGCCGTATTGTTTAACGCAAAGTATCGCTGGACGTACCTATGAATTGGCATAACTTACTAGGCTTTGGTCTTGTCGTCAAATTGTCGTTGCAGCTGCCTCAACGCGGTTACGAAGATCATCTAAATCAATTATGTCGTTGGTCTTCATAACGCCCAATAAGTAGAAATCAAGGGAGTTGAGGTCAGGTGATCGAGGAGGCCATGCTACAGGATCACCTCGACCAATCTACTTATCTTCAAACACAATATCTAAATGTTGGCGAATTAAACGATTGAAATGCGGGGGTCATCATGAAGAAACCACATTTCTCGACGTACATTCAAAGCAACTTCTTCGTCCAATAGTTCCATCATATGATTTTTCAAAAACAAGAGATAATCATATCCATTCCATCGATTTTGCGACACAAATGGTTGTTGTTGACAATAATTTGTCCGTTGAGCAGTCCGGCCCAAACGTTTATCGAAAATCTGTGCTGCAAATTACGACGAACAGCACGTGGATTTTCCACAGTTCAAATATGAGTATTACAACAGTCATTTATGCCATTACGTGTAAACGTTGCTTCATCAGTGTCCAATACAATGGAAGAAAAGTTTGGAATATCTGCATATTTTTGTAGAAACCATCGGCAAAATTGTAAACATAAAGGATGATCTTCAAGTTGTACTTTTTGTACATGGAAAAGCTATATTTGATTCTCACGCAGTGTTTGAAAAGACAATTCGATTTGATACATTTACTTGGCGAGATATTTTTCGAGTACTACTAGAAGGATCTTCTTCAACAAGATTTAAGACTTCTTCTTAGGCATCCAAAATTCGTTGGGTGTTTGCAGTACACCATTTTCTCGTACACGGATTACTGTAGCGGTGAATTTTTGTGGAGTAGGGGTTGGTCTGTTAGGAAACCGCTCAGCGTACAATCGACTTACAGCAGCAGAATTTTGATATACTTCACCATAAATGAACAACAGCTTTACGCAACTTTTGTTAAGATATTTTGACGTCAATGACATGTTTAATCATTCTTTGAAAATAAAATCACAAGACCGTAAACACTCTGTATATTCTGACCGTAGGTGAAACATTATGTATGAAAATTAAAGATGGAAAACTCACTTAATTCCTGAGGATATTATATTAAATTATCGAACCATTTCTACAACATGTTTCTAAATAAGAACACGATATAGTAGGTCAGCGGCAAACCACTAAATTTACGTTCATATATGAACATGAAATCAATGAAAAAATATATTATGTCACCATTAGAAATGAAAATAGATATTAAAGGATATTTATTATTAAAGTAACGTGTCAAAGGAATTAACAGAAGTTAACAGAACTTACTCAATTGTGAGATACTTCTTCCGTCTTGCAAGTGACCGCTCGTTGCTTGCGGACAGCAAACCATAGCGATCTTAGGCCCCTCAAAGCTGCATATTTTGGGCTTTTGTCGATTACGTATCAATACGGCAACTACTGGACAGTCGTCTAAGTTCTTACAAATACCTCTGCTGCCATCGTTAGTTTCACAAACTGAACCATCTACAGAGAAGCAATGATACCCAACATTGAACTGAAAATGTTTGTATATACTCACTGATATTCGCACCAGGAAAAACTATTGCACTGTTTACTAATGAAAAGCCGAATAATAGTATCCATGGAACGCAGTAGTCGACCATCTTGTTTGACACACAATGAAAATCAAACGAATGTAATCAGTTGATCGTCGCCTTATAATATAGGAAACTATGCGTATTATCGTTCTGAATTAAAATACTTATCAAGCGGGGATATACCACAAACTATGTATATCTGTTAAATTATTCAATGTTCTTTAATATGTAAAACATTCGTTTGTGGATTTCTAATTATACAAGCTGTCGATAATTTAACGCAGAATATTTGTAACTTCGTTATTAAGTCACACAAGATATTCGATCACTCCGCGCTACACCAATTTAATTAATTCGGGACAATTGTTTTGGATGTTCGTGGATGGAAGACCGAATATTATAATAATTATGAAAACTCGCATATTTAGCGCCTTGTATAATTTTATGCTATTTTTTGGCAATTACATAACAATAGTTTAGAATATTTCTTTAGAATAAGAAAGTATTACCAAAATAATTTTATAGATACCTTGTATAATTGTCGAAATCACCATTATATACATTATTTGCTAGCAAATTAAGCGATTACAACTGATTTCTGAATTTATATCAAATAACCACAAAATACATCATTCCGTACTTATTGTAACACCCTGTATAAAAATCTATACCCACCGAAAGAGCTGCAAAAGCGCTGCAAGTCCGTTTTCGGAACTTTTTTTCTATCTCTCAATGTTTAAAAAGTTATTTTGGATAAACGAAATTTAGATCGAATTTCAAAGTCAAATGGCACTCCCTAAAATTCGATGGAGTCTACAAACTGATAAAGTTTCACCAGAATCTGCGACTTACAGCTCGTGACCTTTCTTTGTAAGTCCTTCGCGGCATGATTTTGTCCTTAGAATCTATTTTAATAGATTAAATAATTTGAACCATCCAAAGCATCAAATTCAAAACCAAATAATATAAAATAGCAACCTATTTCAAGTGGCCACATTTTTAACGGAGGACACTTTAAACAATTGTGAGAATTTTATTACTAGAAGAAAGCGTGGTTTAGACTTTTGGGCAAAAAACGGATTTATTAATGCCTACTTCATAGGGTTTTCGTTCGGGAAGGCGCGCGGGTTATTATTCAGTACGATGTTAAATAGTAATTTTATTGCTACGCCGGCGCAGCACAGTGGCGCATTGATGACTTTAAAATTGAAATTTATATTTTCAGAGCTCTACTCGGCTTTTGTAGATAGCATCACTATGCATCGTTGTAGAAAAGCCTTAGTCAAAATAAGTTTTAATGAGTAATATAAACTGACAGGTAAAGTGAAGTAGAATACTTTGCAATGCATTAATAAAGCAGCAATACAAAATTAGCTACGTTAAGCTACACGATGGGACTTGTTCCTCGGGACAGTAACTATTAAGACGTAACTCCCATGAAAAAGTCCCTTTCTTATACCTGCTTATCTAAAAGCAATAGCTGCTTTTAGTTGGGGTATTCTACTAATTTATTAACGCTGCAGTTGCCCTTCTTGTTCCTCCTTAACTTGGACTTGTCCAACTCATAGTGCCCGAAAAGCACTGCAGCTGATAGATGGTACGCTGTTTATAAATGCTTCTCGTATGCCGGCCATCGCCTTGCGCCTAAAACACGCTGCAGATTAGTTCGTAGCTAGTGTTTTTCTGTTAAAAATAATTGTCGCTATTTTATGCACTTTTTTTTAGGAAATATCCTGAATGTTGTGAATGGTATGAAATTGTGAGATACCATCGAGCTCGAAAAAGAACAGAAAATTTACTCCTGCAGAGAAAAAACAAATCATAACGTAATACTTGCTTAGGATCGTTTCCCCTTTAATGAAAAAAAGTTTTTCGTATAAAAATAAAATTGCTGTGTCAGCGTTTTTTAAAAAAAATCTCTGAATAAAGAAGCTTTGAATTGTATGTTACTTTACCGACATTCTGTATATCATATGTTCAACAGTATCCGATAACCCTACTTTGTTATTTTTTTTTATCTTTTTATTAGTTCACATAGATTTTCCAAAGCAAATTCCTTCCTGGGTAGTTTCTAATAAAATCAAATTTAGATTACAGGAAATACACCGTTATCAACCGCAGTTGTTGATATGGTTTATTATATTTATCAGTAAGTGATAAAGAAAAAACGGGAAAAATCTCACAGAGTCATTAGGGATTTAGGATTTTCCAAACGGTCTAACGTTTTGGCATAGTAATAGGTGAATCGGAACCAAAAATCATCTGCTTACGCTAAATGGATACTGTAAAAAAATCGGAATTTTTCCTTAACATTTCCAATTCTTTTCCCAAACTATGTCGATAAGGAAACCGAATCGTTAAGTTGCAGATTTTGGCAAGGATTTTTGCTAATATGTTAATAAGCCACCAAATCAAATCCCAAACAAACACAGTCGGTACTTTTACCTAACCTGTAAAGAGCATTCTTATTAATTATGAATTAGAACAATACTTTTAAATTGGTGCTTTTCTTGGTTTTTAGGTCGTTTAATGATAGAAACGCTTTATACGTATTATATTCAATTTTTTATACAAGTATATGTATAAAAAATTGAAATATAATGTAAATATAAAATAACAATGTTAAATTGTAAATAAACTTGTTTTATAAATGAAAGAATCATGAATTTTTTGTTTGTAGTATGAAAATTTTGAAAAAAATGGTTTACATAAAAATTGCGTTGTAAAAAATATGTAGTGGCTTTTTGGCATATATGAAAAACGTTTTAAATTATGTAAGTAGATTTCTAAAAAATATTGTTGTGTTCAATTATAAAATTAAATTACATATATAATTTGATAAAATATTGTATTGTATTGTATAAAAAATTTGTTAGAATTATAGCTCGGTCAGCTAAACTAATGACACTAATTTTTTGTGAAAGTGGTTGTGATGATTTAAAGTTTAAATAACGCCCAGACCATGTAGGTTTAATGTACCACTTTGTTATCATTTTTTGAGTTTGAGGTCTAAAAATGGTAATGCTGTTGTTTTCTTTTATTTCAATTGTAAATTTTAATCTAGGACGATAAGAGTTAAATTTTTCAAGTGAAATTGTTACTTATGTTTTTTTCCTCTAATGCTGTTATACAATCAAAAAATCTATTTTTGAAATAAAATACAGCTGTTATTTATTACATTTTTTATTTTAGGTATTTATTCACATATATTACAAATTATACAACTTTAATTCTATATTATTAACACTTATACATCTATTTTACACAGTTATTATTTATTTACAATCTATAAGAAATAGAATGGCTACTCGCTGTAAATCTTTTAGGGTCCATCTTCTTCTTCTTCGGCTTGTTGAAGATATCTTTGGAAATGTCTGTCACTCGCTCTGAACTAGCGTCATTCCTGGTCACCTTTACCGTCTTAGCCACGTTCCTGCCAAACATCTCAGCACGGCCTTCCAATCTAGTCACCAACACACCTAGTTTGGGGTTCAACACTCTCTCCATCTCCAACTTCTTCTTCTGTTTCAGCAGCGTCTTCAGTCGGCGGCGTAGAATTGGATCTTCCAAACATACCTCCTTGCAAGTTTTGTAGGCCCTGACTACGCTCAGTAACGTTTCAGGGTCTAAGTACCTGCAAAAACAGACACAGATAAATATGACAAGAGAACAGGTTACATAAAACAAAAGGCTTACCTCAAAATAGTCGCGATTAACTCCACTGGCAGCTCCGTCAGTCCTGGTCCCGCTAACTGATATACTATCACTGGTAGAATCTCGAACAACATCCTTGAATAGTCTACTTCGTTTAATCACCAAGTAGAAACTGATTTGGTTTGAACATAGTAGGGGTATTTATACCCCTGGAGTTAACCAAGCATAACCGTTCTGCTTCAGTGGTTCGTGAAATTTCTGGTTCAGTGGTTTCCATTCTGCAATTCCATATTTTTCTAATTCACTGCATTTCTTTGAAGATAAGGCATTCAAAGTAGGTGTTAAATTAAGCTCACAAAACTAATCTAAAACGTCCTGGAATATCATAAATAAATTAACCAAAAAACGATTTCTATTTCTAATGGACTGCTCGAAGTAGAAAGAACAATTAAGGAAGTATCCAAGAAATATTCAGCCGGCTACGATGACGTCCCTTATTTTGTGTTAGACTTCGTCTGCAACAGCTTGTTGCAACCATTAACGTATATCCGTCTTTCAGTGAGGTCGTAAATCCAAGTCGCATTTACTTCCGCTTGGAAGACACTGGGGTATATTCCCATTGGCTCTGAGTATTTGGTTCCTGGCCCGAATACACCTGCACCTGTTCCTTTTGGAACCATCCGCATACCATTTAATGGCATTTGCCTTTAGGGAGTAGGCGGAGGATTCTTCTTTCCAATCTCTCTTATTGCTCAGCTTCGTAACAAAATTCTTTTCGAAGCTGAATTTTCTAACCATTTCGTCATTCGGTAGACTTAGAAGTGGGGAGAATCCCGCTCGAGGTGACCAAGCCCTCTGGCACGGGGTCTCGTACCCTCCAGTCCCCGTTCTAACTAGTCTGTGCATTGCCGCATGGGCCGCTCCCTCCACTACTATGTGTCGGGGTGTGAGGTCTAGGATGACCTCCAGGGCCGCGGTTGGGCATGTTCTCATAGCTCCGGTTATGCAAACGCATGCTAACCGTTGCAGCTTGTCAAGCGCATTCCTTGTTGTGACCTGTGTGACCTTCTGGAACCAGGTTATCGTCCCGTACGTTACCATAGGTCTTACTATGCCGATGTACAACAATCGCAGTATGTTAACTTAATGTGCTTGTTCCACAGAAGTTTTTGGTCAAGGGTTACTCCTAGATATTTGACTGCTGTTTTACATTCAATTATTGTTGCATTCAAACCGATGTCTTTCATGTTCGAGGTTCTCCTCTTCCTAGTGAAAGGTACAATCGTGGGTTTCGCCGAGTTGATACTCAGCCTCACTGATCGACACCATTCTCTAGTGATTCTAAGGCTTGTTTGTATTAGGTCACAGAGAATTCCCTCAAACTTGCCTCTTGCTATTATAACAATGTCATCGGCGTATCCTATACATTGTACGCCGGATGCTGTCAGCCTGTGAATTATTATTATACTGTGTGATAGACACCTACCAGACGGCACAGGGTCAGCGCAACTACACGGTGACATCTGAAGTTACCCAGGGATCCATTCTGGGACCGGATCTCTGGAATGTCCTTTATGACGGGCTCTGGAGAAAGGAGATGCCTGAGGGGGCGAGACTAGTTGGCTATGCCGACGACATCGCGCTGCTCATCACCGCGCGCGATGTCGGGCTGGCCCAGTTACAACTCAACCAGGCCATGAGGAGGGTCAACCAATGGATGGAGAAACATCGTTTAGTCCTGGCTCTCCATAAAACGGAAGTCGTTGTCCTATCCAAATAAAGAATGGACACCATCATATCCCTGCGAGTAGGGGACGGGGTAATTAGAACGCGCCCCAGTGTAAAGTATTTGGGAGTACTGGTCGAAACCAAAATGACGTTTTGGCCCCAAATTCTACGAACTGCAGACAAGGCGGCAACGATGACAGCACACCTGAGCAGGCTGATGGCCAACGTCGGCGGTCCCAGCTCAAGTAGGCTAAGGCTGCTGATGGCGGCGGTGCAGTCCGTCATTCTGTACGGGGCGGAAGTGTGGGCCGACGCACTGAGGAAGGAGTTGTACCGTAAGAGGCTGGCCCAAGTCCAGAGAAGGGCCGCTCTGCGAATAGTTAGTGCCTACCGCACCGTTTCGGAGCCCGCAGTTCTCGTGGTGGCGGGGATAATCCCGGTGGCGCTTCTGGCCCAAGAGAAGAAGCGCATTTACCTGAGGAGGAGGGAAACCGGAGAAGATAGTTCCGCCAACGAAAGGGACTACACGCTAAACACGTGGCAGCGCCTATGGGAGGCCGTTGGACAGCCAGGCTGATCCCATGGATCCAAAGGGCCCATGGTGAGGTAGACTTCTACCTCGCCCAACTACTGACAGGCCATGGCTACGTCAGATCCTACCTGTATCGCATGGGTAAGACGGATTCTGAAGTATGCCTGTATTTTCCCGGCCAAGTTGACGACGCCCACCATACTTTCTTTGTATGCCAGGGGTGGGCGGAGCGGAGAAGACTGGTGGAAGCCGCGTTCGTTGTGTTCTCACCAGATACGATCATCGAGAGAATGGTGCAGAACGAGGACTCCTGGGCGAACTGTATGCGATACGCGCACGATGTCCCACGGGCCAAGAAAATCGACTTGGATCGTTATACAGGAGGAGGAGGATAATTTATTTATTTATTTATTATTAAATATTAATTTTTTATCCTAAATGTTTGTGACTGTCATGGTTCCCTATTGAACCATAAATGGTGAGAGGCCCCTACAGCCCAACCGACTGTGTGTGTGTGTTATATCTTGTGCGATGGTTCCCTTTTGAACCAGAAAAATGAAGTGTGGCCCCTATACAGCCAAGTTAAAGGACCCAGCCTGATGCTATGCGTTAAACGGTTCCGGGCTGGTGTCTGGGAGTGGGGAGGTGTTTTTAGTTGGTAGTCTTCATTTTTGAAGGAGTCCAGCACACACGTGCGTAAATGCATTTTCACCTCCCCGTCAAAAAAAAAAATACTGTGTAATCGAAAACTTTGGTTGCATTAGCAGAACTTTAATTGCTGAAAACTTGTTTATTTTAAATGGTACAGCCTCTATCTTTTGGGAATTTTACAGTGTTAAAGAAGCTTGAAAATTTTTACTAAGCATGTGCTATATACCTGTCATTTATAGTTTGCGACATAATTAGTGTTTTAGGGAAAACTACATAAGATTATGTTTTCTTTCAGTTATTATGCATATATATATTCATAGTAGCTATGAAAAAAGGCGTTTGTAAATGTCAAACAATTAGTAAGTGTGCTTCTTGTAATTATTCGCCATTTTTCCCTATTTCTCTCAAACTATTTAATTTTGTTTGTTTGATTTTGATTCGAATTTCTTTATTTATTTACTTGTTAGCTTATTTATTTGTTTATTGTGCAAAATAGATTTTTCGGAAGAAGATTTTATAGATATGGTGTATATCTTTATAGAACAATCAGTTTGGTTATTCACTTCCCGCATCCGGTGTGGAATCTCAATAGCATAGTACCTAATGCATAGTTACGTCGATTGGCACTACTACCATTGCTTCTAAATGTTGCCTCCTTGGAAAACAAAATGAAAAAAACTCTGGATTAACAATGTTTCTCTCGAGGAATGTTAACCGGAAATATTTCAGTATTGCCAATATTTTTATTCGAAAGATCAATGCCGCATGCCCGCACATAAAAAGAGTTGGATAGGGATTATATCTGTGTTCTTGAACAATTTTAGCTGGTTTTCAGTTATAAATAATAGTTGCTGCGTTTCTGGATATCATTTATTTATTCTTGGATACAATAAAAAAGTATTTAATTGTAATAATTTTAATGTGGCGGTTTCTTTTTAACAGAAGCTGGCATGAGAACCGTATACTTTATAGTACACCTCCCCAAATAAATTCTAAAGTGGCCAAACTACGCTTTCAATCCATGGCACGTAGAACGACATTCTGGTATAAACACTTGGAGCAGTATCACAATCAGTGCCAAAAGACCATATTCCTACTAGAGTGTAAGGACTTTGGGATTTGAGTTTTATTTGGAGGGACTTGCCTCTTTCTCTCTAAGCAACAAAAAATAAAGCGTAATTAAGTTAAACTTGTTTAAATATTCTGATTGTAAAATTAAGATCTTTTGATGTTTACTAAATTCATTCATTTTGTTTCTTAACGCCTTAAATACAAAAATAATAATGTAATACCTTTAGAATTGTACAGGTGTCTGTCGAATGATCTCTCTGGGTAGCACACATCTGCCAATCATCTCTTATGCCTCCCTCCAGCAATTCTTGGGGTTTATACCAGTTTTTACAAATTTCGTAAGGAACGTACCGAAAAGCTTTTTGCAGCAATTTGAATTTTTGAACAGATTTATTTGTAGTATTTGAACCAGCAGCAATTGGTTCTGCTTCTGGTAAGTTTTTCGCTGTGTGTAGGCAGGCTGGTTTAAACTTACCATTGAAATCGATGTTGTGAGTAAGTTCTATTAGCGCTATATCATGATAGCGACTAAATTTGTTATGATCAGTATAAAAGAAAACATGAGCTACTTTAAATATCTTGGCGGATTTGTGGTGAATTCCAAATTTTACAAATTGCACGTTATTACTAAAATAAAGAAACTGTTAGTATATCACTGCACAGCTCAAGACTAATTATAATGGATGTTCATTTAAAAACGTCACCAAGTTAGCAGTGTTTTTATTTTTATATAATAATTTAGTGTGGAAAAGAGAAGTCCTAGTTTGGTGATTGTAATTGTACACTTGCCAGAATAATTCCGTTTTAGCAAGCAAACAAAGGCTAAACGTGTTTATCTCTTAATTCATTCTTTTTTAATCCATTTCGCAAAAATTTGCTGATTTCATAGCTAAACAAGGGACTGTTGTTGATGTAACCTCAATCTACAAGCTGGACCAAATTACATGTACATAACGGGCAAATATACTTTGCAGCGGAGATACGAATAAAGGGGATCGGTAGTCCAGAGCCAAGATAAAAGAACTGGTGAAAAAAAAATTTTATTTATCTTACCGTTTTCAAGATATTTAAAAAAAATTAATTTTTTTGAATTTCTATTAAGCGTTATAACTTTCTTATTTAAATTTAAAATTTCAAAAAATTGTTTGGACATTGTTGACCTAGCATTTTATTTGAGATCTAGAAATAAAATCTATTTTTTAATAATTCTCCGAAATTTTGAGTTATGACGTCATGTTATGATCAAATAGAATATTTTGCGAACTTTACAAAAACATATAATGCTCCATGTTTCTTTTAAATATTAAACAAGATATTGCGTTTTAAGTTTCTAATAGTTTCCTAGTGTGCCATGGATACCACAGATCTATGGAAATACCAGCAGAGTGCCATGACAGACAAAGTAACTGATATTCCACCTGTCAAATAATAAGCGTCAGGCGCTATGAATGACAAATGTTATGAATACTAATTCCTACACAGTGTGCCATGTTCTTACAAAGGAAACAATTGATGTTTCCTTATCTGCCAAACTGTGGGTGCATCGGCGTTATATTATGTCCATTATTTTATCCAATTTCGTTATTATCTTCTTCAAGCTATTTGAGTTCCGCTAATGTTTAATGAGTTACGTTTTATATTGTTATTGAATTGTTGTATTTAAAAAATGGTTGAGTTCACCAATCGTGAAAAATATGACATGTTGCAAGCATATATTGAATCTCGAAAAAATGTGTGAGAGCTTTAAATCTGTATTTCGAGAGATACCTCGAGAGGAATTTACCCAATGCTCGTATTTTCACGCGGCTGGAGAATAATTTAAAAAACCATGGATCATTTAGAAAAATTCGATCCAATAAGTATATGAAGGCTAATAAGAGGCAAGAGAAAATAGTAGTTTTGGAAAATGTTTTTGTAAAGCTCGGAAAATATTCTATTTTATCATAACATAGGCTAACATAGGTTTTCATTTGAGAAAAAATGATATGACGTCATAACTCAAAATTTCGCAGAATTATTAAAAAATAGATTTTGTTTCTAGATCTCAAGTAAAAAGCTATATGAGAAATGTCCAAACAACTTTTTGAAATTTTAAGTAATAAGAAAGTTATAACGCATAATAGAAATTCAAGAAAATTCAATTTTTTTAAATATCTTGAAAACGGTAAGATAAATAAATTTTTTTTTTTCAACAGTGTTTCTAACTCGCAAAAGTAGCTCTGGACTGCCTATTCCATTTTTTCGTATCTCCGCTGCAAAGTATATTTACCCGTTATGTACATGCAATTTGGTCCACCCACAACTTGCTTATTGTGTTTTCTTTAGATCAAAGAACTTCTTTTAGTTGGAAGTTGATGGTCTTATTCTGTCCAAAATTGCTTAGAAGTATTTCAACCACAGTTTCTAAATTTTGTTGTTGATTACATGCAGTTAAAAAAAAAACCTTAAATGGTGATGTACAACTTCCTACGAAGAACTGGTAGCGGAGCACCGAAAAAACGTACTGAAGTTGTTGCCAATAGTCAACAAATAATGGATGATTCATCGAAAACATCCATTATGCAACTGAATCAATAAGTCAATTTCTATATCGGAACCACTCATAAATTTTAACACAAAGACTTGGAACTATGCACAAAGTCTTGAGTTTTATAACTGGGTAGTAAATAACATTGTCAATAATGTGGAATTATTACAAAGAATGATTTGGACTTATGAGGAATGGTTTCACTTATCAGGATTTGTGAATTCCCAAAACTTGAAAATTTGGAGCCATGTAAACTCACACCAAATAATTCAGCAATCGCTACATAGTGAAAAAAATAGGTCAGTGGACAGCTTTTGGCCAGAGATAAATAATTTTCTCAAGGTGACAAAAGGATACGCTTGTAATAGTTCTTTTCAATTTTTATTGATTTAGGACGGACTAATTAGCAGAAACACAGAAACTCTGTGGCCTCCACGTTCATGCGATTTAACACCATGTGATTTCCTTTTATGGGCTTTCAGATAAAACACCATTTTTGCAACACTTGTGGATATTTTAGCCGAGCAGCAAAGCATTGAACAAATAATTGTATAAATTAATACTAATGCAGCGTTGTTGGACAATGTTGTCGGATATTTCCATCGCAGTAAGTTGAAATGCATACAAGCTGTTAACCATCGGCTTATATGCATTTCATGTATTTTCAGCAATTCATATACTTTTTAGTTAAATAAACTGCATATTGACATATACATTGAGTTTTAATGTCTCTCATTTTGATCGATATAACCGGAATTATTTTAAAAATTTCAAAAACGCTACTTGATGACCTATTTAAATGAAGAGCCTGTCTATTCTTTACTAAGAAACGCACCCTGTTCTGTTAGCACAAATTGCTGTTGTTACCACAAATCTCTCGCTGATTAAACTTCCACTGCATCGCCATTTTATAGCTGTCTCATTACCATAGCCTAGAACCGCCTAGAAATTTAGAAACGTGAGATGGTAGATTGTCACTTAGAGTTCCCTATAGAGTTTTAATACCGTATGAGGGAGATTGAAACTATTGGCCTCATCCGAGGCGTAATACTTCTTCAATTCTTCACACTCTGAAACAATCCAGTTTTTTTTTTTTTCCTAGAAGAATCTAGATAAACTTGGTCAGCACACACTAGCTGGCCCACTGTGTATTTAACATTGGGATTTTGTGAACAATGAGGAATTAAAGATAATAATAATAATAATAATAATAATAATTCATGCCTTTACATCCCCCAACAGCTTTCGCCAATTACAGGGGGCATCGGCCGGCCATGAGTTATTATTACGCCTGCGCCCGTGGAGCGACTTAAGGTGTTTGTCTCTCAGCATTTGCCAAGGAGTGAGGAAAACCACGAAAACCTCACTCTGAGAGCAGGCCCTAGGATTCGAACCCCGGACCCTGTGACTGATAGCCAAGCGCGCAAGTCACTGGACCATCAGCCACTGATAGAGCATATATGACGTCATTACTATGTTTCATGTGTGAATTGAAGAATTACTTCAATTTGACCGTTAAAGCAATGTGTCAACAAGAATCTCAGTGGGAAAAAATGCGCCGTCTTCCACCTACTCCATTTAATTGGTACTAGCTGGAATTAATTTAGAAAGGATGGCGATTGTGCGCCGTCGGAATTTTGTAGCTGTCAGCTAGAGCCATTGATTTGCTATTGTCTAAAACGGACTTAAAAAATATGGCGATTGTTCGCAATTGTAATTTGATATCTATTTGTTCTTGTTGACAAATTCTTTGGTGAAGGTGCCAAATAAAAGTGTCTATTTTTACAGAATCTCCCCAAAAAGGGCTCATGCGGAACCCGAACTTCTGAGACAAGCATATTATTTGGCACTGCGCAGCTGCCATTAAAATCAGGCCATGATCTTTACAAATTCTGAAGATCTATTTCTATAGTAACCTTGAACTATGATAATAAAAAAAAACTGTCTGCTTCCTGGACATATACCTAGGCTTTATTAATATTGGAACATTTTATGTGGATACATTTCGACAAATCAATTTTGTCGAAACGTATCTACACAAGATGTCCCAATATTAATAAATCACTTAATAAAGCCTATATATCCACGAAGCAGACACTTTTTTGACAAATTTTAACATTTCTATGCAGCACCTAATGAAGTTATCATTGAACAAGATTCTGAGCTACCTTAAGGGCCTGAACTTGTTTGATGAACTACGGGATGCTATCTGTCTCACATCAGGAATTAGAAACGACAATGCATTCATCGAATCATGTGGATGCTATTATCTTCGTTACTAGACATTGAATTATTTTGAAATAAATTATTTAGTTTTTTAGTGTATTTTCTTATAAAATGATTTAGAAGGAAATGCCGACATCCCAAAAATTTGGATTTTTGTAAATATCTGTGACATTATAATAAATGTATTTTTTTAGTTAAAACATAATTTCAAGTACATTCAGTCAAGAATGGTATAAATTATTTTTGGTAAAAATTAACAACGACGGAGCAGGGTACCGTGTATACCCCAAATTTTTATTATTTTTTTCTATTTTTTAATGTCAAGATAATTTGAAGCATATTAAATAGACAAGGGTCACGAAAATTATTACATAACTATCGACGGAGAAGCGAGGTGCCTTATTTCCGACTAAATATTTTTTTTTTATTGTCTAGTATTACGATAATTTGAAGAACATATATACCGGTTGAAGGACTTTGGTACCTCTGGTTATGACCAACTACCTAGCTTTTTTTTATCTGGTACTGTACCCCCATTCTCTCTGGAACTCTGTGCAAAATTTTAAATCTCTCTCTACAAACATCTGTTTTTCCATCCACCTGGAAACGTGCTAACATTTGTCCAATACATAAGAAGGGAAATATTGCTGACACCGGTAATTAACACGCCAATACTTATTTTGCCTATCTTTGCGAAAGCTTTTGACTCGATTATGTATGAGGCGATATAACCACATCAGACCTTTCCTAGCACCATGTCAATACGGTTTTCTTCGCGGGAGTTCCACTATCACTAATCTCGCAACCTTAACTCAAGGCTTGTGTGAATCTCTGGATAACGGTAGACAAGTTGATGTGATCTATATAGACTTTTTCTGAGCTTTTGATACCATTGATCATGGTATCCTACTGAACAAGATGAGTTTCTTTGGATTTAGCAAGTCGTTATTGACATTTATGAATTCATATCGAAGTGAGAGAGAAAATGTGGTTTACTATAACGGATACACATCGACAACTTATACTTCAACATCCGGTGTACCCGAAGGATCCAATCTTGGAACCTTGTTATTTAATACGTATATAAATGATTTGGTAACCCTCATGGATTGTGCCGCACTGGCTTATGCAGACGATTTGAAGCTTTACCAAGCTGTTGAAAACACGAGAGATTCAGAAATGTTGCTGTGTTGGATGTGCTTGCCAGATGGCGATGTTCAAACTGCTTGTGAACATCGGTAAATGCTACTGTGTGTCATTTGCTCGAAGGACCAGCAAAATAGTCTCCAGCTAAAACACTTGGGAAAGACTTGAGTGTGTTGTTGGATGAAAAACTCTTTTCAAATAATATTTCTATGATCACTACAGCTGCTTTCCGTTCTATGGGTTTCAACTTGCCCAGGTGTAGGAATTTCAATAACAGCGCCACTCTAAAGTCGCTCTTTATGATGAGTTTGATTATCACTAAGCTGGAATATGGCGCTGTTATATGGTACCCGATGTATGACACTCACATTCCAGCAATCGAACGAGTCCAGCGCAAGCTTTTGAAGTACATTTCTCTTAAGATGGATGGAACATTCCCCCTGAGCTTGGTTTCGAGCATGAACTTCTTTTACGTCGGCATAATTATGGGTCTCTGACATCGAAAGGAATTGCGATCAGTGCCACATATATTTTTCAGAAATGTGGCAGTGATATTGTGATAGACTCGCCAACTTTGCTCTCCAGAGTTAGCTTCCGCGTGCCGCGACTGTTTTCATTGACTGAAATCTTTGTCACCCAAACGCCGAGGACAAATATATTGCTCAAAGCACCTATGGTTCATTCCGCCAGAAATTGTAGCGTTGTTCTTCCGGACTTAATTTAATTTAATTTAATAATTTATTTAATGTTTTTTGTTTTCTATTATGTGAACAGCATACCATGTATGTAAGAATAATTCAAGTATTTATTGTATTATCCTAAATATTTTTATATTGTCTATCTTGGATTCTGTTAGGCAACTTATTAAATGTTATTATTATTATTAAATATTATTATTTTGACTTCTCAAACATTCCGCCATATTACGAAACCAAAAGAAAATCAAATAAAATAATAAAGAGATTGATCCTTGGTGCCCAATATTTGGAAGGAATAATCAGTTTTGCCAGGTTTTGAAGTAATTTGATGTAAGGTTACCTTATATACTATACTTCATGTTACTGTAATATTAGAAAATAAAAAAAATATAATTAGTACATACATTTACGTCATCTTTGGCTGTATATATAAAACAGAATATCCGTTCTAGTTTCCTAGATATTTACAAAAATCTAAAAAACGTGTAAATCGTAGGAGGGGACTGTAATTGAAATTGGGCGAATGGCCCTCTAAGAAAAATTGCATTTTTATTATGCCATAATATGTTATTAATAATATCCTAATTTTAGGCTTAGAGTATTAATTGTTTTACATTATACACAATTTGATTTTATATGACTTAAAATAACAAAATCTTAATTTGAAATTTTCGCTAATGTTACGGTTATTATATTAATCGCCTCATTGTATAATGTCTAAGTGGGCCATCAAAATTTCAAGTAAACTATATGGGTTTCTCAACAGTCAAGGTTAGTGACAGAAAAATAATAGCAGCTTTGAAACGCTACAAAACAGCAACTGTAATAAGATTATTGACAACAATTATAATTTCTATTTAAGGAAGCATAGATTAAAGTCGTAACTACACTATGACAGCTCAAAGAAAAACTTTGGTTAAGTGATGTTATAAGCTTTTCATTCACTACAAATTTTTTTTTAACATAGTAATATGAAATGCGTAGTAATTTAAAAATACCATATGAACCTACTTACTTTCTTCAGCAACAGAACGATGTGCCACTTCGGTACAGCAAACGATTGGAGTATTCTGATTGAAACCGCAAAGTTTGGGATTCAAGTTTAGTTTCAATAATTTCTTGGCAGAAGGGCAGTTGGTGATTTCGGTACAAATGCCAGGTTGATCACCAAATTCGCACAGGTCACCATCTAAATTTATTGTTCAAATTAATACTCCCAATGTCCAAAAATAAGTTTTCGATTTGCGATTCGCAATTTTAATATAACTCTTGTATTATTAATTAGCAGGAGTAATTGCAAATTTTACACTTATGTTTGGATATATTTTGAGAACGACTTAGCGCCCTTCATGCGCACCTTTTAATTGAGATACCACGAAATGTTTAAAGTTGAAGCTAAGAAGAAGTAATTGTATGGCAAGATACATCGTTGAAAATAGAAGTAAACAAAACAGTGCGTTTGTATTCGCTCAGTGAATATCTATTCTGAATTTCCTGTTGCGGTTCTAAAGGAAGAGGAAATATTATATCACTGAATGTAAACGCCATTAACCATACATTGTCTGACATTAATGTATACTGATAATTATTTGATAATTATAATAAAAGAAAATGTACAGGGTGTCCCAGCGAACGCTAGATCTTTGATTATAGTTCTCTTTTTTATTTTCAAAAGTTTTTGTCTTTCTACAAAAGTGTTATAAAATCCAGTGTTGCGTAATCGAAAATATATTGGGAAATAAACTGGAATACGGAAGCATTGTTTCGTGTGTACAGTTCCTGCCAAAAAAAGGTTAACAATTTGAATCGCGATTTTAGTTATATATTCTAAGGTCGAACTATACGTCCAGCTGTGTTTGCTATTAAACAAGTTACATTCATGCAGCTGACGAGTAGCCCACATAAATAATGTTCAATAAACCTGCTAGCGCATCCGTGTCTTATGTCCACTATTAATTTAGTGAATTGTCAAATGTATGTGTAATGTGGTCCACTAGTTGCGGAATTGTACAATAAATAATGCCAAACTTTGGTGCATGCTTGACTTCTAAACTAGGCACACTTTGACTGTCTTAAAGTCAATTAGCTTACAGGGAAAACCAAGAAATATGAAAATAATTTAAGAGTAAACACCCTCATTTCGAAGAATACAGCAAAATGTTATTAAAATTAGTTGTTCAGGATTAGAAAGTGCACCCAAATATAAAGTCACGGCTTGCTACTTTAAAAAACAAGGTACATTTTGTATTAACAAGGAGATCTGTTTTTACAATTTCTTTCATATTCCATCAAATTTGGAAAATGTATTTAAGAATACTTTTACATGTGTCGCACACTTAGTGTAGAGACAAAGATTCGATCTAGGTCCCTACTGCTACCGCAAAAATAGTTCTATTTGGTGAGCATAGCAGGTTGACAGATAAATTACGCGTAAACATCAGCAACGAAGCATTTCCATACATCTACAAAGTAGATCTATGTGGCCTCTCCATTTAAGACAGTTATCCACAGTACATCATACCCAAGAGCCGGACTGGGCTTTGAATATCATACTCCTGATTATTTATCATGATAAAGTGGTCCGATAATTTACTTTTTTAACCCTGAAAAGCATCACACTAGTTTTACTATGGTTAATACTTAAATCATTAGAAATTAATCATCTTTCAAGTAAGGCTAAGTAAGTGGAACCACTGTCAATGACCGTCGGAAGCGTGAAGCTCATAACAACAAATGAGGTATCATCAGTGTAATTCATGAGAAGAGGTTTGTTATGTATCGGAGAACATTCGACAACATAAATATCGCTAAAATAAATCACAAAGAGCAGTGGGCCCAAAATACTGCCTTGTGGCACACCCCTGCCTGTAGTAATTATACTGGGATGGATATTGGTCCGATTGTGGTTAATCTTAAAGTACTGCTGTCTGTTGCTCAGATAAGACGTGCACCAAGATAAGGCCACACATCTAACATCCTAACATTCCAACTTACAAATGAATTTGCAATGACGCATACTGTCGAACGCCCTCAGCAGATCAAGTAGTATATTAGTATCTATATATTTATTTTCAAAAGCAGCAGTAACAGGGTTTACAAAATCAAATAATGCGGCCTCTATATTTCTTCCTTTAAGAAAATCATATTGATGGCAATTAAATAAGTTGTATTTTGGAAAAAAGTTCTATCGTCGATCAACAGCAACTTTTTCAAAAAATTTAGGGAAAGCCGTAAATAAGCTCATCGGTCTGTAAGTGTTTAGGTCGTTTGCATCGCGTATAACTTTTGCGTACTTCAGCTGATTTGAAAAATTGCTGTTTTCAAAAGATTTAAAAGCGGTTTAAGATAACTATTTGGGTATAATTTAGTGGGTAGGAATAGTATCAACTTCTGACGATCTGGGACATTTTAACGACCTAACATAAGCCAAGAGTTCATCAGCACGTCGCAAAGAAATATAAAGCTTGGGAATTGTTGTTTATACTATAAGTGTGCTTAAGGTCAACTGAAGTGGAATGGTGTTCATGCAGTGAAAAAACTATTAAAAGTGTTCGCTAATTGTTCCAGATTGTGTGTTTATCTGATATTTGTCTTTTAGCTTATATACTGCTACGAAACTTGTAGATATTTTATATAATTTTATTAAATTGATTTTAAATTAATTCAACACTGTTTTATTAACATTCATACATGCAGCGTCCTCTATTAAAGATAAATTTACTCCCCAGATAAGCTATGCCTCAATAAATAGATGCCACTATAGCACACAAGTGAATGAAAACCTTCCCCTCTACCTGTTTTGAGTATACAGCATACCAATCGGGTGATATACTATTATCTTCAGTAACACTATACTATATTATCCTTAGTAACACTTGGGACGTGGCAGACTGTAGTTCGCCAAACAAAGAAGTATATTATTACTTAATTGCCGTGTTATATTCTTTGTTTCTTTAATAAGTGCTATACTAGTTATTTAGTTGTGATGTTATTATGTTATAGTGAATAAAAACAATTTTTTATATATAATTTTGTTTATTTCGAGTTAATAAAAAGTGATGAACAATTAAGATGAATATTCTCTCTCTCAGGGTAAGTAAGTAAGTTCAAATACTATTTAAATTATACAAAAATAAGATTCCTTGAATCTTAATCCAAACTAAACTCAATATATCTTGTTTAAATATCAAAATTGAATTCAAATCTCCCGCTAAACTCCCGTCATAAATTCAAGCAATGCCAGTAACCTTTTTCAGCAACATACGTTGTTTACATACAAAGAAAATCCCTAATAAATAACTGCCACCAAACACTCTAACATCAGAATTCTATTTACGCTCTGTACACCGATTATAAGTTCGAAAGATGATTAAACGCTTACTTCAAGTACGATAAATAGCACCTATATACAGCACTGATTTCAACGATGCAACAATCTTTCCAGCTCCAAATCAGCGTCTTTTCGATGTCTCAGCTACTAAAGCTGTATAGAAGTCCCTCGATCATCCACCGGATCAGAAATACGTCCCCCAATTCTTCGAAATTAATGGATTACCATCATTTTTACACAACACACACAAAACTTCATTCTTGGCAAGTAAATCTTAAGTTAAATGACTCTTATAAATATTTAAATTTTGAAATTTCTAGATGTTTTCGAAAATACAACCAACTCAGGAAAACATCGAAAAAGAAGTCCTCTCACAATTGTTTTAAACAACATTCATATCTCCTAGGCATTAAGGATCCCAGCAACGATGAAAGAAAATCGTTTCCAACGATACGAAACCTTGAATGAACCCACGTTCGTACGATCAGCGAAGGAACTTTATACCTAAAAATCCATGGAAACGTGCCCTTTTTAAAATTATATACGATATAGTGAGTGTTTAGTTTAGATTTTTACAATAAATTTACAAAATAGTTAAATACATAAATCAGAATACATTTTATAGATACATAATTTTATACAAACGTATGATGTTGAGCTGTTGAGGTTAGGTATGGTATTTGATATCATAGCAATATATGTATAAACATAAACATTTGTTTTCATTGAGGCCTCTCATACTGAAAATATATCCGTTAGCGACAAATGCTACTGTCAGAGTTAAATTTTATTAAGCCATGTAACTAATACGCTTTGCATAAGTTTATATTTTGTTCCTTTAGGTATTTTGTTATAGCATGAATTTGTTTGCTTTCTTCTTCGATAACTGGTGAGCTTGAGTATAATATAGCACCAAAGAAACGCTGACTTTTGTAAATAGATAAACGATAGCCCGTTTTTTTTTTAATTTCCTTGATTATTTGTAAGAGCTAACAAAGAATGAAATATACCACATATTCTTGCTAGTTTAAAATTTGCAAGAATTTGGGACAATTTGGAACTTCTTTATATTTCGCATCGTCGGCAAACTGTCGGTCTTATGACCACATGAGATATTAATAACGTTTTTTTATCAGCTTGAATTTTGTTGGTGTTTTATTACGATGTTATCCCTAAGCATTATAGGTAGGTACAACAATGTGAGATAAACATTAGATGATATTACACGTGGTTCCCTTAACTGTTCTTCTGTTTGTATCTTAAAATAATTAAAACATGACTGATCTAGCATGCAACTAAACAAACAATATCTTAGAAAACTTATTGTATTTAATAGAATATACATAGGCGTACAACGATTTTGTCGATATTCTAAAAACTTACACAGGACTTATACTATGTCAATACATTAAAAAAAAAACTATTATGAGATCTTATTCATTAGGCCACACTATCCTCTCTATCCATCGAATGTACGGTGTCACTCTGGTGTATACCCCAGCTGTTAAACCACATCCGTTTCCAAAGGATGTGATGCCAATTATTTCGGTGAAACCAAGTAGACCTGGTTCATTGTATTGGTAGTTTGTATATTGCAAAGGCCCGCCGGAATCTCCCTGGAAGAAAATTTGATTATTATGTCGTAGAAAAATAGCTGAGGCAAGAAGAATTTAATGGTAAATGATGATTCCAGCAATCAATAGTAACATAATACATTAAAGTCAAATAAATATTATTTGTACCCTTAATGTCTGCAGTCAATCCTAAGAAATTATTTGTGGAGGCAGGGATCTGGTCGGAAACAGAAAACCGCTGCTATTGACGACCTGGTTCTTAATATGCTATGGAACAATTCCATAGAACTTGATTAGTTCGTGGTACGGATGTGAGTATGTGGACAGTTCGTCAAAGGTTTCAAGAAGTTGATTTAAAAACTTGCAGACCAGCAGTTGGACCAAAACTACCGAGTAGCCAACATTTGAATTGGACATTTGCATAATGGAATACTGTTTACTGGCGAGTGGAAGTTCTGTCTACATTCACCGAGCATGGAGGTGAACGAGAAAGGATTTACGGAGTGCACGTTTAAACCCAAGTTTAGCCATGGTGTAGGTTCAGTGATGGTGTGAGCAGGGATATCAATGAATGCCTATACTGAATTGATTTTTATTGATGGACGGTCGCTGACTGCGCAGTGGTATATTGCAGAAGTTTTAGGAAATTACATTGTTCCATTTGCTCCATTTATCGACGATGACTTTATTAAAATGCATGATAACGCGAGACCGCATTCTGCGAGGTGTGTCAATGAATACTTGGATGCAGTTAGGGCAAGAAAACTAAACTGGCCAAAATGTAGCCCAGAGAGAAATCCTAGAGAAAACGTTTGGGACATTTGGCGTGTTAGAGGACGGATGCCATTATGATAACATTATATATATAATGATAATGTCAAGGTTTCAAAATGAATATGTTTGAAATATTAGAAATAGGAAAACATAAAGCTGGCCACATCATAATACTCCTGAACACATAAATCTACTTCACAAGTGGTAGGCGAAAAAAAGTGTGTACGAACCACAGCTGCAAAGTAATTTTATCGAACTCGTTTGATTGCTCATCTCGGCTCGCAATCCCCAAACCCGTTCGATAAAGTCCTACTTTCCAGCCTTAGTATGTAAATAACTACAATAAGGATCAATTAACGCTCTCCAACCGAAATAATATACATGGCGTAAGAATTCGAAATTCTTTAAGTACGATTAAAAAGATTTAATTTCATTTCTTGAAACCAGCTATTGATAAGTACCGTGGGATTTGCGGTAACAGTTTCTTTCCACGGGAAAGACGTTCTACATTGTTTAAATTTCGCTAATACACGGTAATGCAGTCGCTGTATTATCCTTATCTTCACCTTGTCTAGCTCAAGCAGAATTTGCTGATCAGCGGATCCCACGATACCGTCCGAAAGGGCATTTGAAGTTCAGAAAAATAACAAAAAACAGCATTGATGCGCCCTCTTGTAGAGAGAAGTAGAACGAATTACGGCTCAGCAGGGTGCGAGCGGAAATTAGTTTATAAAAACTCTGACATTGTTGTTGGAGTCAGTCAGTTTTGAGTTCGTGGAGTCCAAATTTGCAAATATAAAATTCCCAAAACCTGTCAATTGTCATGTCAAGGGAGGCCACATTCAATGATGGACCTGACGATTTAAAATCATTCCTGGGGGCGCAACAGCCCCATCCTTAAAATTTGAATAGGGAGGAATGGTCTTATGACCATTCATTCAAAAGGTCTTTTAATTTTCTTTACGGCAACATGTATCCAAAAGCCATTTTTTTTTTAATCAGTAAGTAAGCAAAAAGTGCATAATTTGCAACCAGTGTAATACAATACGATTAGAAGGAAATGGTTTGGATTTTACTTTATTAAATGTTCAAAATGATGACCATCAACCACCATACAATAGTACAATCTTGCTTCAAATGCTTCCTTTATATTTCGCAACATTTCTGGAGTCATCAACAATTGTTTGGAGTAACTCTTGTAAGAAAGCTGAACGCGTCGCATACACCTTAAAGTTAAGATGCCTCCAGAGAAAAAATCAAGTGGTGTAAAATTCGGCAGGCCATTCTACAGGCCCTGTTCGACCAATGCAACGATCGCTAAAGTGATGATACAGATATTGTGTACTCCGTCAGCGTGACCATTTAAAGAGCCGTCAATGAATCCTATAAGATGATCGCCAAAGATACCAATCCATACATACATTAAGTTTCTGTGGTCGTTGTGTATGTGTTTCTCGCGTTAAATGGGGGTTGGTGTCATTCCAATATCTGCAGTTGTGACGATTTACTTCGCCGTTCAAAGATGATTCGTCCGAAAAACACATATTATACAGTAAGTTTCTATTATTGTTGAGGCGCTCGAGATAGGTGCTTGAGATGGATGTTGTACCGACGTAGCATTTCGAAGCACTGCGGCCTGATCCAAGACTTTAATATCTATGAAAATGTTGTTTTTTATTAAACGCAAAGCCTTAAATTTCAGGATTATATCCAGTACGTATTTTACCTGTACCAAGTATTTACATTCTGGAGCTTCTCTCGTACATTCACTCAATCCAGTATAAGATCCCAAAAAATTTAGACTACCATACATACAATACTAGGTATAACGACCTGCTTAGGACTTCTTGCAATAAACTATCTTTGACTCAGCGTGGCCATCTGACAATGGGTACCCGGCTGTTCAACGTGCTTTCGAGCGATTTGAAGGCTATTCAAAATCCTAAACTTTTTAAAAAAAAGAGTGCGTGGGCTTCTTCTGGACCACTGCGTGTATTGCATTGATGAATTTCTTGTAATCTTTGACAAATAATCTAGACTTGGTGCTCATTAATCGATTTGTTAAATATTGTCATTTTTACTACTAGTATTGTTTTCATTATTATTATCTGCGTGTACTCCATTATTGAATTTCTTGTAATTTTTAACAAATAATTTAAACTAACGCTCACCAGTACATACTGCATTTCCCTCAGTCACTGGGACCATCAATCGGCTTTCAATTTGTTGAATGTCTATTATTATGTCGTATTGTTCCATTATTTCCATAGTTTCGTTTGTATTGTTCCTATCATTCTTATCACCAAAATTACTACTTTTTTATAACCTATCATTATTATCACAAAAAATTACTACTTTTATATAACCTTTCTCGTAACCATGACAATGTCAATATCGTAAGATCTCTGACAATAAAGTTATCTATCCATCTATCTATCGTACTTGTGTCGCACATTTTGGCCTGCATCATTTTCGTTGAATAAGCGAGCTGTAGATCTTGCACACCCCCCATTCTCATAATACAAGGTCACGAATTCCACACGTTCTTGGATAGAATAAATCATAATTGATTGTGAATTCATGATTAAACTAAAAGTAAAGTAAAGTCGAGAAAAAACGACATTAAAAGTGATAAGTGAATGTGACAAAAATAAGTAGGAGTTACCTTGGTTACCACAAACAATTGCAACATGTTAGGAGAGCACACAGGGAGTCATTTGACACACACACTTGAAGTCATTTCATTATTAACCGTGTTTTATTACACAGGTTGCAAATTATGCACTTTTTCTTTATTGATACATATTGCCGCAAACAAAATTAAATCAAATCTCAAATTCGGGAAGCTTATAAAAAACACATCGCTGATGTTGAACATTCGATTGCCACTGACCATTCGCAATTCTGGTCATTCATTCAGGCACGGAGGAACACATCTCGGATTCCGGGAAAAATGCATTTTGGGGATTGCTGATGATGTCAAGCTGTTTTCTGCTATAAATACTGTGGATGACTGCGTAGCGTTGCGATCCGATATGTTTAGCATGGTTGATTGGTGTTCTGCAAATAAACTTGATCTGAACATATCGAAGTGTAAGGTTGTTTCCTACACTAGAAAGAAATCGCCACTACATTTTGATTACCTATTGCATTCGGTCAGTATTAGCAGGAGCGAAGGCGTGTGCGACCTGGGTGTTGACAACCACTTGACCTTCAATGAGCACGTCCGAGTGGTGGTGGGCGCCACCAATAAGATGTTGGGGTTTATCTTACGCAACACGAGATCTTTTGTGAACCAATCTACTTTAAAGATATTGTATTTCTCTTTAGTGCGTTCCAAAGTACAATACGCTCCCTATTACCACTGTCATAAAACCTTTGTCGAGGACGTGCAAAGAAGATTCTTAAAACACCTTTGGCTTAAGAGTCACAATGTTTATTCTTATCGCGGCTTTCCATACGACATCTTACTTTCCACCTTTTCTATGGATTCCCTTGAGACGCGTCGTAGAAAAATTGGCGTAACATTTCTGTTCAAAGTCTTGCATAATCTGATCGACGCCAGTCAGCTTCTTTCTAGGTTGAATTTCTATGTCCCTCGCTTGTCTTCTCGCAACACGCTTACTTTCTATACCGATCTAGCCAGAACTAATTTAATGTTTCGCTCACCTCTTATATTCATATGTACCACTTATAATTTTATCAGTTCTAAGTGTGATATTTTTCACTGCTCCCTTCACGAGCTTCTCTCGGTCGATTGATAAATTTTGTTTTTCTTCTTTTATTTGTTTAATTTTAGTTTAGGATTACTTTAAGTTTTAGATAAGTAAGTAATGCTATTGAATTTACAACTAATTTAATGTTTCGGTCACCACTTACATTCATTTGTATTGCGTTAATCGCATTAGTTTTAAGTTTTCACTGCTGCATTCATGAGCTTCTCCTCATCGGTTAGTTTTGTTTTCATTCTTTTTCTTTAATTTTAGTTTAAAATTATTTAAATTTTAGATAAGTAGTAATACTATTGAAATTATAACTTTGTATCATTTTTGCATAAGTATTATATTATGTTATCTGGTGTTATTTTTTTGCTGTACGTTGTGTAACTTTACTTCTTATATTCGCACTACTAATATTATATGTAATTATATTTGCCTTATAATTGGCTGTACGCTGTTTGGCAATAAATAAATAAAAATAAAAAGTAAAAAAAAAAAATAAAAATAAAAAAAAATAAATGACCCATCTTTCTATTCAAATTTTAATGATTTTAAATCCTCAGGCCCGTCATTAAAAGTTGTCCCCCTTGATATGACAATTGACAGGTTTCGGAATTTTATATAAATCACAGCAGGTAAAGAGTTATTTGAGGTAGCTCGTTTCAATTGAATTGGCCTATGTAATAGCTCAATAATTATGACTGATTGGAACATATGTATGTGGAACGTATTCGTAAATGATTAATAAGCACTTACATTACAAGTATCTCGCAATTCTTTACCACCATCCGCGCAAAGCTGTATCTGCTCTATTATTCCTTGTCTTAAATTCCTATTCATTCCATATATCGTTTTGCATTTATTGATATCAACGTTCTTTAGTACGGTCCTTAGCAGTACAGGAGACGGAAAAGCGCCTCCGTATTCCGTCAATCCCCAGCCGGCAACGACTAGCTTCAGGTCGTCTAAATCGTTAACCGTGGTCAAACAAATCGGCCTTATGTAAGTACCGAATGTTAGCGTTTCGTTCAATCGGAGTAAGGCGATGTCGTGGTAGACTGAACCGACCCTGTACAGCGGATGCACGATGATATCCTGTACTGTAAAGTCTCTAGGAGCCGCGTCATCGGTGGTGCTGTTGAGGTCCAGTTCTCCCAAACGAACATATTGTACCCTACCGCTGCGTGGAATTACGAGAAAATATTAATATAAAATTTTAACTACATATGTATGTAGGCTGAGAGTGCTTACAATCCTCTAGCGGCGATGCAATGGGCTGCTGTCACGAGCCATTGTTGACTGAGTAGTGAACCACCACATTTCCACTGGATATCATTTGGTGAACCGAAGCCTAGTAGAGCCTGTAAGTTAAAAAATGTTTTAGAATTACCTTATGTATCTACTGATTAACGCGCGAATATTAATGCGAGTCATTCTCATGCATATTTTACAAGAGACAGTAAATACACTGCTTATTCCCAAAGCTAGTTTTATAGCTTCATGTAACAGGTACCACATTGAACCTATGGGTGATAAAAGTCGCAAAGGTTAATCCCACAGCAAGCTTAGATTCATACAAATGATTGTAATCGTAGAAAACACGGGAATACTGTTTTCCTCACCGTCAATGATTGTTAATCTAAATAGGGTATTTTTTTGGAAATCTGTTGGTGTGTTTATGGCAAACATAAAAGAAAAATAAAAACTTTTGCAAAATGTGATTAATTGAAAACAAAACTAGCAAACAAAATTTAAAAAGGTTTGTGTCTACGAGAGGGGATTAGTACAGATATTTTTAGTTATTGCCCCTCTGTCTACTAGAGTTAAGCGTAACAGAGTTCGATGGCGTTAAAATTATCACTATGTTAGCGATTTTGACAGGGGTAGAATTGTTGCCTATCAAGATGTTGGTTTATTCTATCACGAAATTGGCCGCCGTGTTAATTGTACTGCAATGACAACAATGCGTGTGTATCGTGTGTGGATAGAAGAAGGTAGGGGCGCATGAAGAATGCCAACTGGTCAACCAAGGCGTATCATAGAGCGTCAAGATAGGCGCTTCAGACAACTAGCTCTACGCGAACGTATTGTTACTACGCGTCAAATTGCTGACCAATGGTTTGGAGAAGAAGGTACACCCGTTACTATGCGTACACTATATCGCCGCATATATATTCCTCGCCGAACTATGGACTTTCTGTAGACGTTAATGTTTTGCTGTTCACCGGATTTAAGTCCCATCGAACATCTGTAGGATATGATGGGGAGGAGATTGTCCACTTTGCACCATCCTCCGCAGACTCTGGCACAGCTAATCCACGAAGTTCAACTTGCTTGGAACGAGGTGCCACAAGCAAACATCAACCATCTCATTCTATCGATGCCTAGACCTGTACGTAGCTACGGGGTCGCCAAACACATTATTATTTTTTTTTTGATCACATGTTAATAAAATTTCTTGTAAATATTATGGCTTCATTCTTGATGTAAGACTACCACATTGCTAAAAAATCAAGTTGAAGAAATTATTTCTTCTGAGTGTAACACAAAATTTGCTTAAATTTAGTCCAAGGTAACTTAATTTTTTTTTAAATAGCAAACTGTGTTTTTGCTTATGCTAAATTAACCAACCATTACGCAAAGCCCTTTTAATTCATACTATACATTTATAATGTCTCATGCAGGATTTTATAGATGATTAATGATTTAAGTAAACCCACGAAACTTTCCGTTAATTTTTAAGTCGGCTCAGTATATAGACGCTAGACAATTGCATAAAGCTAAGAAAGTATACGTATAAAACTAATGATAAGTTTTTCAAAACGAGATCGAAATTTAATGTCATTCGTCTATGATTATGGGAAATTGTAGTAGGCCAAGGTAATTGTTTCACCGCAATAATTAAACGTCAAAACTTTAAAAAAAATTATACATCTAATACATTTTCCTTCTTAAATCTCACTGTCTGTTTATTTATTTTCTTATCCATTCTGTTATATATATACTTGAAAATATGCATTATTCAAAAGAAAACTGTTATTTAAAGAAAACAAAATGTTGAGGGTGGTTACTAAGGGATGATTTTGTATAGTAGGGATTTTATTATTAGGGCGAGCTCTGTCTCCCTTACAAAATGTCTTTTTGACTTATTTTGCTATCTGCATTTTAACTTAAATTTTAGGCCCCCCGCAAATATCAAATTGGGCGCCCGCTGGAAAAAAAAAGGAATGCAGATCTGATACAAGATGCGAAAATGTTCCGTATATTTGTTTATTGAACCTTTGCATAAGATTCCGAATATATTTTGTTCTCAATGCTTTAAAAAAAATGTCACAACAAGAGGGAAAATTAAAAATATGAAATTTATGATCATTAAACACATTTAAATTTTATTGGTGCTTGTGTTTACATTAGTTAATTAGAATAGGACAAAAAGTAAAACACGTTTATTATAGCTCCATATATTTTTTGAAAAAAAATGATTTTAAATTTCTCTCAAATACGCCATTAGAAAATAACGACCACTTTCAAAGACAATGAAAGGATACCCAATTTATGTTCGCTGATACAATCATACTTAACCAATAGAATTAGCTACGTATTCTACTCATTCATCTGAATTTCAATCAACAAACCGGTCCATTAAATGGTTTTCTATAGGGCTCCAATGTCGGGCCACTACTTTTCAACATATTCATTAACCACCTAAAACGACTCTAAATTCCCTCAATTGTTCCGTTTTGGTGAATGTCGATTATGTCAAATTGTTTTACTGTGTATCTGGTCCTAATTATACAAATTACTTGAGATTCCTTTCATTCAAATTAAATGGTACTTATGCGGGTTGGTTTATTTCCTATGAGACCCTGCTGAATGCATCAAATACGTCCTCTAAGTTACTGACGTAATATTCATAGTGCTCGCTGGTTGCACATGCTGATTAATAATAAAATTGATTCTCTTGTCCTACTGTCAACTGTCAGTTTTAACGTTCCACGATAGAGATAGATACTGTTCGTATGATTCGTATCTTTGATACGAATCTTATCTGGGACTCAGATAATACGAATTCCTTATACTAAAAATTTTCGTATTTCGTATCAGCTTTTTATGACACTAACAAGTATTTGTCGGAGTTGTCACAAATTCTGAGCATCTGAATAATAAAATTTTCAAGACGTTATTTTATATTTTATTCTAACATCTGCCGCCGGCAACTATTTGTTGTACCTACATATTATTATTATTGCATTAATGTTTAATCTGTTGGTTTGGACATTGTAAAATAAGAAATTCTAGGACGGAAGAAAGTGAAACAATAGTCCACTATCTCACAAATTCTTTATATAATCCCGGTAGCTTTAATTATATAAAAAAAAATGTGAAAATGTGGACCATTGTTTCAATTCCTTCCTTCCTAACTATATTACTCACAGAGAGTCAAAGCAGGATTATAAGACATTCTATAGTTTCACAGTTTCGGTAATATATTGCAGTAGGATCTAAATGTGTTTGATCTTTTTTTTTTAACATTATGGGGTAAGATAATAACTAGCGCAAATTTGCATTTTCCTTTCAGACAGTTCTGAGAACCCAAAACAAATCGGATGAGACTCGGTCTGTGTAATGATAACTACATACGTGCCAAATACAGCCTAAAAATTGCAATTCGGCATGCCGTGTGGTTCGGATTCTATGCTCCTCTAGATTTCCTCTATTGTCGTCCAATAAATACGGCGAAGTTGCATTTTTCTTTCAACTTTTTTTTCTATTGTAATGACAAAAAGTTAAAAAAGTTACGACCGTCACTGCAGTCAGCAAACAGTACGAAATGGTACGAATAATACGAATACCTCGATACGAATCTTTGTTCGAGAAGGAATCGTATCGTACGAATCTCTGAAAAGAGTAATTTCCTCATTCCGTCACTTTCAACATGTCAACCCTAAGGACTGATTTGTTGCTTAGAGCACCGCTTTACCACATGACCCGAAATGCAAAAGCCTACTATATATGAAAGCATTTTTTTGACTATTTGAGGTACAGTAATATTACTTCTTTTTCATTTTTGTCCTTTTTATGAAATTTATACATATTTATATGTATCTACATATTATACTATTTATTTTGTCTTGTAGTTGGGGTTACTTGTTGGCAAATAAATGTATATGATTATGATTATAAATAAATGATACCCTTGAAAAAACAATAGACATGTCAATTATGTCCATTCTGTTATTCTGTAATGGTGCTGAATGATGCAAACACTACCGGACAAATAAATGAGGACAATCTTTCAAGAGACAGTAATAGTAATATGTATAATAATAATATAATTATTAAAACTAGTATTAAGAATAAAATGATTATAGAAATAATCCCGGAACATTTTTGGGCACCTACAACTTTAGCCGGAACAGTTATGACGTTATCAAAAAATATACATTTTTAAACTTTCTTTTCTCTAATAATACTAATCTCACAAACAAGAAATCTATAAATTCTTAGTTATTTGAAACTTATCTTTTGAATAAAAAAAGAAAAAGAAAATTGTTCCCGACCCCATTGCCTTATAAACTCCATACAATACTTTTTTTTACTACGTACGCTATTTAACAAAATGTATTTATTTACTTACTTGGAATTCTTTACTATATCATCATTCAAATGTATTCTTTTCTATATTAAATTATTTGTTAAAAATATTCATATAAGAGATTCATTTTTATATTGGAAAAACAGCTATATAATTCAAAACTAAAACGTGGTACTATTTACAAATTTGACAGTTTGGAACAATAAAATGATTTCCTTTAATTAAAAAATGACCTGTCTTATTTGAAAACTCATGTTTGAATATCTACGAATAAACGAAAGCTTGTATTTACAATTTAAATATGTATTTTTAAATCCTTATATTGCAATAAATAACTACATAACTTGTTGAAAAATTTTACATCAAATCACTTAATACGGAAGAATGAACGCTACCAGTTTAATTTGTCTTTATAGAGGCGATGTGGAAGAAGCATAGCGCTCCATTCACTTTGATACACGATCACTCGAGACAAAAGTTCATCATTAATGAAAGAAATAGATTGCTTGAAGCCGTATTATGATAGGAACGATTTCTTTCAAAACACCAGCTGTCAGTTGCTTTTTGTTAAAAAAAAAATGCCAATATTTTATAGAAAAACAGCAGAAATTTGTCTTAGTAATAAATAAATATACTTATTTCTCGTGACATCAGTGATGCATAGAATACGTTAGGTACAGAAGCAAATACAATAATAAAATACAGTATTACAATATAAATAAATAACAGTCAGTGGCTCCAATACACCAAAACAAATTAAAAAAAAATAATAAACACACTATATAAGTATACTACTTAATTTCAGAATCATTTAGGAATTCATTAAAAGAATAATACAACCGAGAGAGGCAAAGCTGCTTAACCCTCTTCTTAAATATCGACAGTGGCATTTCCTTGTAACTATTAGGCAAATTGTTATAAGCTTTGATTGCCACATATTTGGGCTTTCGTTTAGAAAAGGCTACTCTGTGCCGAGGAAACTCTAGGGTATATATACCTCTAGTATTATAATTGTGGTAATGGATGATATTACTGAATTCCTGATAATTATTTTTAACAAATGTGCATAACTGATAAATAAAAATAGACGGTAATGACAGAATTTGCAATTCCGTGAATAAAGGCCTGCAACTTGTACGAGGTGCAACACCACACATAATACGTATGGCCTTCTTTTGAAGTTTGAAAATAATATCTGAATCGGATGCGATATCGTAGGCAATAAGTGCATATGAGATTAATGAGTGAAAGTGAGCAAAGTAGTAAGTTTTCAGAATATCAATGCCAAGAAGTTTTCTCAATCTAGAGAGAGTAAAACAAATGCTATTTAATTTATTACGTAAAGTAGCGATGTGTGGTTTCCAGCTACACTTTGAGTCAATAGTTACTCCCAAAAATTTGAGATTGTCAACTTCCTTAATACTGGCATTATTAATTTTGATGTAATGGGAGAAATCTTTTACGCGGTTAATTATAACTATATCGTGAATCACGAAAATTCCTCAGTGCCACTAATGCGACCTTGCCACTTTTCTCTTAGAACAATTATAATGATATCTTTCGGGCATTTGTCTGTTACGATATCTCTAAAACTGATTCTTTTTTTATGGAATGTGTAGGTACCCGTGTAATTTCCGCTACACGCCATCCATTACGCAACAGAAAAGACAAGCGATTATTGCTATAACTCGCGTCATATGTACGTCAAATAGCCATTTGTGAAGTCCATTGGAATGTAGGCTGCCTTGATCAATTAGTTATTGATCACATAACGAGCAGTATATTCTGTTAGGCTGTTTGGTTCATAAAATTTTAGACAATTTACTGTTATATAGATATAACTTTCTCTCATTAATTCCAAACATTTCAAATTTATGCATATGTTGGGAATCTGTGGTTTTGGAGTTGCATGATTATATAATTATTTATTTCTTTTTAAACAGGAAATTGGAGTTATTAAAGATTTAATGGCCCAATTATAGTTTTCCGAAAATGTTCTTCTAAATGACCTACTCTCTACGAATCCCAATAATTGTGGTTTCTATATTAATTTAAATTACAATAGAGATTTTAAGAACAACTAAAACAAATGCTGTAAGATATTCTGCTATTTTTTGTAGTAGTTTAATGAAATAATTTTTAAGAAAAAAAGAAAACCAAACACGAAGAATATTTAAAAAGATATACAGAAAATGCCGGTTAGGCATACGTGCTTAAAATAATATTCAGCAAAGGTATTGAACACGGGTCTAGTACGTTTCAGCGCCGCCGTTTCATCGCCGCCGTTTCAACGCCGCCGATTCAGCGCCAGGACATTTCAGCGCCGGGACATTTCAGCGCCGGGACATTTCAGCGCCGGCCTATTCATCGCCGCATTATTTAATGGTTAAGCTATAGATAACCTGATGATTTATTCTCACTTCTTATTTTTTTTTACCATGTGTATTTCGTGGTAAGCTACATTTGCAATATTTTTCGAATTTATTGCGATTGGTAACACCCCTTTTCTGTCTGTAAACATAGTGTAGCAACTAAAATTTAAGTAAAATAATGATGCAGGTAGCCTCGTGAGCTTCGATGAATAGAATGATGTTTTAAGGAAAAAAAAACTTTTCAGATTACATCTAAAGGAAAAACACCAGATAAAACAATTTTTTCTCTTATTGAGTCAAATATTTAATTTAAATTGTGTATTTATTTTTGCAATTCATATAATAAAAAATTGCTCTATTTATTTACATGTGTTACAGTTGACACCAATGGGCACAATTCTCCGTATCGGTGACCAAGCTCTTAAGGGCGGTACTGAGTGATGCAACCCATGCTGGGCATGTAATTGAGACGATCTTACAAAAGGGACAGTGAGAATATGTATACTAACATCTAAATGTATTAGAACGGGCAATGCTTATGAATAACAATAACAGAAGTTAGACTTAAAAAATAAAGAGTAAAATGATGATAATAATAATAATATGTCTACTACGAAGAATATAAACTAAATATTAAAATTTAAAAAAATGATTAGGGTTGCTAAAATGGCGTTACATTACTAACTGTTAGATAACGATTAATATAACAACATTCAATAAAGTTTATTGTCGTTATCAGATGTACTCAGTCAACATTCATCAACAACAACCTTTAACCCTGCAGTAGTCGCGCACTGTCTGTGAGACCGGTTCTTATACTATTCTGTATATGTAAGTAAAGCGCGCGACTACTGTAGGGTTAAAATTACTTTCAATAACTAAAACGTTGATGAATACATAATACAAACATATTAGGAATATAATATAACATACAAAAAGGTCCGAGCATTTAAAACCAACTATACACATTCAAATAGCAAATTGAAATTCAATAATATAACAGCGTTAACTCTAAATTTGAATATAAAATGTGCGACAAAAAATACGTTTACGGCAAACTTCTATCATGTTCATTTATTCTGCGTTCATTGCTGTTAAGTTTGCATTAGTAAAGGTGAAGGATGTGATGTTAATAACACTTGGTGTTTTAAAAAATGTACAAAATCTCTTATTAGAGAGAAAATGATATTAAAAATACAGTATATATTTCCTTTGATAACACCGCATGTAATGAGCATATTAAATATCTAATTTATTAAGCAATCAGTATTACTTTAGAGACCGCAAATTTTTATTATATGAGTTGGAAAAATAAATACGTACATATAATTTAAATTAAATATCTTACTCAATAAGAGAAAAGTCTGTTTTATGTGGTTTCTCCTTTAGATGTAATCTGAAAATGTTTTTTATCCTTAAAATAACAATCTATTCATTGTAGCTAGTTGCTAGACTATGTTTACAGACAGAAAAGTAATGGCAAGAAAATAAGAAATAAGAATAAATCATCAGGTTATCTATAGTTTAACCATTCAATTAAGCGCCACTAAATCGGCCGGCGCTGAAATGTCCCGGCGCTGAATCGGCCGGCGCTGATATGTCCTGGCGCTGAATCGGCGGCGCTGAAACGGCGGCGATGAAACGGCGGCGCTGAAACGTCCCATTCCGATTGAACACTGTGTAAGTCAATACAGCGATCGTCGTATCCTTGCTCTTCTACCCTAATTTCTTAATCTGTTTTTTTTTGCTGTCATTTCCGTAGTTTCTTCACGTAACGAAAGCGCACTACGGTCTAAATATATCAGTAATAAGAAAAAGGGATATAAGTGTACACAAGAAAAATGAAACAATCTTTATACTAGCCTTAGTTTACGGAAGTAAAGTTGAAGATATTAAACCAGTCGCAACAAACAGGCTATAAAGACTGTAGAAATGAAATATTTGACAGTATCTAAAGGCACGACATGCAAACATATAATAAAAAATGAACATATCAAAGAAGAGTTGGATATAGAAGCACTACAAAGTATAATTGAGAAGGATCAATCGAAGTAGTTCGATTACATTAACCGTATCTAACAACAGCAACACGCGAAAAAGATATGGTCAACGAAAGTGCAAAGAAAACCTGGAACGATGAAATTGCATTGATACGATCAGAGTCCCTTATAGAAGCTTACAATTAGCTAAACCCTAATTGCTAATATTCTCTTCAGCATCACGCATCTTAGAGACACCATGCTAGGCGCATAAGCCATCATTATCCTAATCTAGATTAATTTAATCTAGTATTAGCCATGGCTAAGTTGTTCATTCATCATTGGAAAACAATATTAAAATAAATCAAACGAGTACATACCATATGTTGGAAAGTCCTCGGTTTGGCAGGCTGTCCTCCAATCACGGGCGTATGCGCTCCTTTCAACAGCTGCACCTGCCTGAAGTACTCCCCACATTCTAAAATCGCCAATTAATAGATTTATGATCGCATATACAATTAGCGTTAATACATACTCCTCAAGTAAGTCCTACTTTGGAAAGTCGGCCTGACGTAGGGCGATAGATCAATGCTTCCGGCCGCGTTAGGATTTGAAGCACCAAGTACAGCTTGTATGGCCGCAAGATCAGCACCGCCTTCTTGATTTAGGTTAACGTCCAGGCCCGTATCTTGCGGCGGGTTATTGTTGCTAGGTGGACTGGATGTGATTGGCTCAGACATATTTACCGAGTTCATTGTGTTTGTTAGTGCATCAATGAGTTGCTTGTTAATCGCGTCATTATCATTAGGACGTACAATAGGCGGAAAAGTAGACGACTGACTTGGCGTGGGTCTATTTGGTGTTGCCCCAAAACTAGGACTAGATCCGGGAAACTGATCGTAGCCGCCTTGATTCACATTACCGGCATTTTGTGGAAATTGCTGATTTGATCCACCGGTGTTTTGTGGAAAAGAAGGATAGGCAGGTGAATTGGTTGGTGGTTGTTTAGGAACATTTCCAAAACCGGGCCGATAATTCCATGACACATGTCCGAATGCAGGTGGCGGATATTTTCCCCCAAATTGGCCTTTGTCTGAGTAATAATCTTCCCCAGAGTAATCGTCACCGAAAGACTGACCCTTCATGCAGCACCATACTGGTGTTGTACCCGCCATTCGGCAAAATTTCGGGTAACCGCTTGGGGAACCTCCTCCGCTCACGGGTTTACAGTTGGCGGAGCTGATACAACATTGTTCGTCATAATCGATTCCACAGAATTCACCCTCAGCTGTAAATTAAACGAGTTTTAGTATAAGCAAAGGGATGAAGCAAAAATACTGAAGTAATGCAGTTAGTGCACTTCTTACAGTGTGAAATCATTAAATAATGCTTTCTGCTAATCACTGTAATTAATAAGATGCAATTTTATATTCGTTAATTCAATGGGCAGAGCATTCATCCGGTGAACGGGAGGTGTCTGGTTCAAATCCTACAGGATATCAAATTTTTAATATAAAATTGCCTCTTATTAATTACAGTGATTAGCAGAAAAAATAATTTAATGATTTCACACTGTAAAAGTGCACTAGCTGCATAATAGCCAACATGCCGGCTCTATAAGATCTGTATTTTATGTAATTCAAATCGTAAAGAACCTGTACATCTTGTTAGTTGAATTGATGGAGCATTCCTCCGGCGAACGGAAGGTGTCAGGTTCAAACCTTACACAAGGTAAAATTTTTAATATAAAATTGCCTTTTATTAATTATAGTGATCAGCAGAGAGCATTTTTAATGATTTCATACTGTAAGGAGTGCACTAACTGCATAATAGCCGTCCTGTCGGCTTTATAAGATCTGTATTTGATGTGATTCAAATCGTAAAGAACCTGTACACCTCGTTAGCTCAATTGGCAGAGCACTCGTCCGGTGAACGGGCGATATCAAGTTCAAATCTTACACGAGGTAGAATTTTTAAAACAAAATTGCCTCTTATTAATTACCATGATTAGCAGAAAGTATTATTTAATAAATACTGGAGTAATGTTTGTGTACTCGTGAAGAAGTGTGAAAAAATGTAAGTTTTCATGGTCGGTACTGAATGAAGAAACAGAAGAAGCTGTAACGCCATGATATATTGGAATTACTTCAGCACGTTTCGTTCGCATCTACGGTGAACATCTTCAGCGGAACTAAACTTAAAAACTGAAAAACTAAACAATGTTCTGTCACTTTTCTTCGCTAACAAAGTGGCGAATCGACCACACGCCAAGTGCTGCAAGCCCATCTAACATTGAGTACTCGAGAATTTTGAAAAAACTTGAAGTCATTGAAATGGACCAATAATTCGAAATATTGGTAATTGAATGTTTTTGTGTATAGGACGAACTGTTAAAGTTTTAATATTGAAATACAATCAGTTTCAAAAGACAAATTTTGGAAGTGGTGGGTATTCCAATTTACGAGAGTTGATTTAGTATTTTTGCATATAATTGGAATTGTTCATAAAATAATTAAAATGTGTGCTACAGAGATTTTCAATAAAAACTAGTGTCAAATTTGAACGATCGTTCCAACGGCATTTCGAAATACAGTTTCGAATGATTATAGTTTAGTGAATGATTAGTAGAAACTTAAGAGGTAATAGCGAGTGAACAACTTTGCGTTAAACTTTAAATGCATATGCGCGATAGTTAATTGCGGGAATGACTGCTGTACCTAAGGACAAGCTGTAGCTACGGATATTGTGTTTTGCAATGATTAGACGAAGGGCAGAAAAAGTGCGAGTGGTGGCTTACTGGAGTCCAGTAAGACCGGAAAAAGAACTAGAAATCTTTTAAATGATAAAAGGATAATATTTTTTAATAATGAAATTATTCTCTTTTAAAATCTAGAAGGAGAAAGAACAACACTTCTTTTTAAAATCAGCAAATCAATTGTTCTAGAACAAGAGGGGTGGGGGCAAGATAAAAAAAAAAATTAGTAATCAAGAATCTTTTTTAATCTTTTGTTGTGAGTGCTAAAGACACTAAGAATATTTTTTAATTCTCCCGCCTTCTCGCTGTTCGAAAAATTAGTTTCCTCATTTAAGGGAAGGGAGGGGTGGTTCTTAGACAAGGAGACGTTTTAGGATATAAGTGCGTCAGATAAAATATTATGGCTTGACAAAAATGGTGGTATTTAGGAGAACATAATTAAAGTAATGATATATAGATGGCGGTGAATAATGAAAATACATAACAGATGGCGCAAAATTTTATTTTTACTGTTATGTTGATATTTGAGTAACTTTATCACCACGAGTAAGGTGCATATTACACTATAAAAGTTCTTTAACAAAGATGTTACAACAAACATATTTGATAAACAACTTTTCTACTGTAATAAATTCACTTTTATAAAAGTTCTTTTATCATATTTGCCTTTTCATCCAATATTTTATAAAAGATACTTGTCAGATGGGAATGTGATCTGTATTGTGTAGTAGCAGTGCGAAGTAAGGTTAAATTACATCGGTGATTTGTGAAGGTAATATTATATCCACCGACATGGACATCCCTCAAGATTTACGTGTGGTCATTTCTGAAGTTGATAAACAAACCCTCAAATTCATAAAAATCACATTTATTTTTCCCGCACAACTTTCAATCTCCTTAGAAAATGGCGGGTATATAGTTATATGAAAATTTCCACTAAAGTGCATCGGTAGGACGACATGACAGTAATTATTAAATCCACCGACATCTTCAACGTCCCTGAATAATTTATGGAGACAACTTTGCATCCGATAAAAATTGGATTTGAGTAGCAATATCTAGACGAAGAATTATCGAACCAATATTTTTCAATGAAACAATTACAGGTGAACGATACCGTGCTATATTAAACGAATTTATTCCACAACTACACGACGTTGAACTACAACATGAATTTTTTCAACATGACCATGCACCATCACATACAGCCAAAGATACTCAGGAATATCTAACAGAATATTTTGACGGCTGATTAGTCAAAATGTATGGCACCACGCTCTCTGGATCTTACACCCTTGGAATTTTATTTATTTGGTAACCTGAAGAATAAGGTGCTTAGAAATAGATTGTACGATTTGGAAGAGCTGTAAGCAGAAATTCAGCAAACAATTCACACTTGCAAATATCACTGTGGAAGAGCTTTAACGTGTGTTTGAAAATTTAAAGCGAAGAGTGAATATTTGCTTGGAAACTAGCGGACGGTATTTCGAGCATGTGTTATTAGATAAATAGTTAGTAAATTTGATTATCCTTTTCTTTGTAACTGTCAATGCAATTTAACCTAAAATTCTTCAGTTTTATTTGTTAATAAAAATATATCAAAGTAAATAAATAATCAAACCACACGTCTACTTTGTTATTTTACCACTTTATTACCTTTAGTGACTGCAATTTCGCCAGGAAAATATCATTTTCAAACTCTTAACAGCGTTAAGTATGTCAATACAGTTTTTTTTAAATCAGGGAATTTTTTGTTAATTAGTACCACATTGCAAGATTGGTTGCATACTCACGTAGGTTGAAACCTTTTCTGAAAGCATAGTATTTTTGCCTTTTATCGCTTAATTGTGTATTCTAATTTATTTCTAACACGAAAAAATCAAATAACTGTTAAATTTCAACTTCCTAACTGAGATATTTTCTCTTTCATTTATTTTTTACTCCTTGTCGATAAAATGTCAAAATTCATTAAAAATCCGTTTCTGGTATAACCGGAAATAATTCAAGAAAATAGAAACTAATGTTATCCTTCTTGAAAAATGGAAAATGAATAAAACTCGATCCAGGACAACGAAAATCGTTTTTAAACATTCTATATAGAGTATTCCGAATGAAACAAACAGTTCTACTTGCTTAAAACTAGGAGCTTCGGCATATTTTTGGCGGTTTCATGAAATGAGTGTTAACATTTCAAAAACTCCCAGAAATGTAAATGTATACCAAAACCTTAATACGAATCATTGCAGAACTTTACGCTACATTCATTTCTGCAATGAAAAAGACCAGGTTTTATTCGAAAAGAAAAAAAGAATTTACTTTAAAGAGGTCCATATTGGAATTGCGTTTCTGAACACCTTGTAGAGGATTTTGTGGTTACTGGTGCCGCGATTAATCACCATGACCATGCAACCGTACTTTATATTGATGATGAAATTTTTAATTATATTTAAAAAAAGGTGCAAACGTCAAAATTTTGACAAAATTGCAAACTAATGACAAATGAATCAGAAAATACACTAGATCCATAAAAATTGCACCATTCTTTTAAAATACGAAAGTTGATATCAACACCCTGTATATTGGATGCGCTATAAAGCTGAAAATATTTTCTTTAAATAGATCATAATCGACCATGACTATTCTGTAAATTTCTAAATCAAATTCCAACTGGAACTTTCAAAATTTCTAATGAGCAATAGTTCGGTGGGAGATATTGTATAATTACTGCATTAGATTGATTTTATTTTCTATTAATTAATTTGCACTTAAATAATTGTTAAAATATTTTTCTTTTACAAAATTCAGGTAGCCAAAATTATTAAAATATGTTATCATTTCAGAACAACACTCACAAAAACAAATTGCTTGATTGCAAACAAATAGCAAAATAAATTTAAACAAACCTCAGTGTTGACAATACTAATAAAAATGTCCCCTAAACCAAGAAAAAAATATTTAAAGTTATTAAAAATGGAAGTTACATCATGAAATAATACCAATATATAAATAATAATAAAACCAATTGACATTTTAATGAAACGAAGAAAACAATTTATATCTTCATAAGTTCGTAAATTCGTTCAATTAAAATAAAAACCTGCATATTTAACATTTCTTTGTAATTAAATCAAGTTGCGGTAATTATTAGATATTGTTGTCACAAAACAAAGAGCAGTAAACAAAAGATACTAAAATTAAATTTAGCGTAACGATTGCATGGATTATATATGCATAGACCTGCTTGAGACCAGTTTTAGTGTTATAGGTAATGCTAAAATTTATTTAAATTGTTAATCCAGTGGAAGCGCACAAACTTTTAATTCACATATAAAAATCTGACAACTAACTACACTTATGTACCTCTCCATATTATATTCCAGTTTTTCGTATATCTAACAGGTGCCGTGACACCCATGAGGGTCAGTACAACGTTCCACAAGACCATCTCAAGTATTTGCACTTATCTTACAGTCTATTTAACAACGCGATCACTTCAAAATACCAACTTTATCGATTTATTCTTGGTATATATGGTACCCACTACCTGGCATTTTACATTATTGTATAGGAGATTATCGAATTCTTATATATTTGGCCTATAGCGTTCGGTGATGTTTAGATGATTATATAAAAAAATTTATGGCGATTTATATATACTAGTGGGCCTCTCGCGCACTGCCTACAAGAACATCTTAACCGATGTAACTTACCTAGCCAATACTCGCCATTATCATTGTATTTCGTGCATAAAGTTGCTAGGGGAGCCGCTATTAGCAGAAAGACCACTTTGAGGCACATCGCGAACTTGTTCTACAACATAACAACAACAAAGTAAAGTAAAGAAATAGCGTTTCCTTTCTTATATATCGCACAAAAACAAAAACTTCGACACGGGAATTTTGAGTTTACATTAGCATTCGCATACCCAGGATCGGAAATACCGTAAAAAGCTCTAATTATAACACTGAAACTTGTACATCTCTTGAATACTATTCTCGTGTTTCAATTTCAACTGTATGGAGTAGCTTTCCAATGTCAGATGTTTTAATATCTACAAAACGGTTAGTTTTATAAAAAAATAGTCAAGGATTTATTGTTGTGTATTTTTGATTACTAAATGAGGTCTACTTTTTAATGGTGGTAATTTGTAGTAAATCTTCCAGTGGTAATTTGAATTTATTGAAATCATTAAATAATAAATAAAATAGTGACATTATCTACCAAAACACCTAGTATAATTACTATCTTCGGTAAAGTATTTCAGTATAAGTTTCAAAACCCATAATAAGAGCAGACAAATTGATTCATATCCACGGACAAGTAAAAGTAACCAGTTAGCTTCTGAACACAAATTTCCGCATTAGGCTTAAAGGAGGAAACCAAGGCCATCGTTTATTTATATTAAAAGCATTAATCTTGGAGCAAAATCTTAGAATGTTTGAATTAAATCACTTTTCATATCTTTTTAAGAGTAGGAATACTTACCTTAAAATCATAACGCTTTATACAAGTATAAATATTTATTTCTATCATAAAAAGTACCTATTATTTATGTGAAATAAATGCTTGGTTTGAAACAAGTAGTTTTAACGGCACCTTATTTGTAAGTAAGGAGGAAGTTTTAAAGATGATAAAATATGGGGTATAATATTTTCAGAAGTTCCGCCTTATTTGCAAATACACCGCATCATTTATGAAATGAATGCAGCCACCTTAAGTTTTATTCTATAAAATTTTCAAAGCAAACTTATAAACACCCCTTTATTGTTCAGATGCATGAAAGTAGTACTAGATGCACATGCGGGTTTACTCCCTTGTGCTTGTACAAGTGTATTGTATCTAGTTTCAAGTATAACAATTTTGTTCGTTACCTCTAGTCGTCCGAGTCACTAATGTTTATAAAAATAAAAAGAAAAAGGTCTCAGTAAAAGAACCAACATAGTGTATTGCACAGCAATGTAAGAATCTCCATTACAACATGTATGTGCTTACAATGATTTAGAATAGAGTTTCTTTAAAGATAACAACTACCAAAATACTTACAATCGATCCAAATTCAGGAGTCTTTTCACCGTAACTAACTAGTCCGCAATGCGTTAAATGAATGACTGCTTAGAGATCCCTCATTACAAAGTCTGCTAATCTAAGATTTAAAGTAAAACGCTTTTAATGATGGTGTCCCCGAATATTTTCTTGACAGGTATACGTACGGCCTGTCTGATCACTAACATACGCGTGTGAGTAACATGAGCTATCTGTTTGCTTTATTGGTATGTTCTAACTTACCTTGCACAATTATACTTGCTAAGAAATATTTTTATTATCCCATGTATAGGAATTAATTCTCTTATATCATTTTCGTCCAAGCTTAGGAACCCTGGCTTCATCAATCAGATTACTGTAAAGCAGTTTCTTATTATTAATACCTTAAATGAATTTTCTCGATTTTATAATTATACTATTATAAATATGCATACCAGTATACCGATAATAATGTAATCTAATTAAAAAAAAACACTTGCGTTGAAATATCTTTCTGAGATCCTCCAACAAATCCAATTCGAGCAGCAGCTTACTTACCTACTTCATCATTAATATTATTATGTAAATTTATCGCTACATATGTTTACCAACCTTTTCGTAATGTAATTAGAGTACATATTGATACATGTACAACTAATAATATTCCATTCAACAGCTTCCCTAAAAGGAATTCACACAACGAACTACTCTGTAAGATAAAAAAACGATTACACAATTGACAGACAACGCAGATACAGCGTTTTGCTCCTGCGTTCTAACCGATTCTAACATTTATTTATTATATTAAATAAATCCCACGTATTGCTGCTAAATCTCTTTTTCAAAGACATTCTGTCCTTAATAAACAATGCCATATTTAACAGAAGGTTATCATATAGAAATTTTTATAATGATCGGTTACGGAGATAAGTCAAATGGAAGTTGCTGATATCTTTAATCAGAAGTATCCTGAATTGCCCAATATTTCTCAAGGAATCGTTCCCAAAATTCCCCCAGGTTCCACAGTCTAAGGAGTAAGATTTTAATGTTGAAAGCTGATATTAATTTCTTGAAACGGTGCAAACGGAGTAAAATTTTTCCTAAATTCATAAAAGTTGATGTATCGTCGAATTGTAAAAGTAGTAACCAAGTAATTTTTCACGCGAAACCCCAATGGCTGAATTCGGAAATTAAATATCAGTACAGTAAACGAAGTAAGTTAGAACTTGATTTATACAATTTGCATTTATGTTTAACCAAAAACTTAAATAATTACGAATACGAAGACTGGTGTCGTTTTCATAGAAACGTCGTTGAAATTTGCTATCACAAACTCAACATTAAAATTCGTACTTTAAATAAGAAATTTAACAAACTTGTTCCGCGGGTCCAGAAACCTAGGATCGACGATTCTATGAAAGAAACACTAGTCGTCAACCGGTCATCTGAGAATTTTAATGTTAAAGAATTAAAATTATTAGACGAAGGTCTAAAATATCGTTTGCCAAGCAGTAAGGTTCCTATTAGGGATGAGCACCTACAAAAAAGAACTCAAAGATAGGGAGGAGACGCTCAGAGCTTCCCTCTGGGAAAATCTCCCTGGTCTGAGACACTCCAAGATATTTCTTGGAAATTACAGTAAGGAAAGAGCAAAGACCCTGCTAGAACTAAGCAGAAACAGACTACGCATCCTTGCAGGTTTTCTGACAGGGCATTGTCATCTGGGGGAACACATGACAAGGATAGGTCTGAAACAGAATAGTGATTGCAGGTTTTGTGGAGCGGAAGGTGAAAGTCCGGAACACCTAATATCCGACTGCACTGCCATCACAGAAACTCGTACCAACTATTTTGGCAAAGACGTCATAGACGAGGTAGAAATACCCTCCTTGAAACCATCACAGCTACTGCAATTTATTAAAGTTCTTGGACTGGATGGGGAGCTGTAAGTGCGGGCAAACCCTAGCAGCTTACAGCTGATGTAGGGGGGCACAATAGATCGATAGGTCGCGGTGTAATGTTACCCTAATTAGATCTAATCTAATCTAAAAGGTTCCGATGGAGGAGATTATTGCAGGCATCGAGACCTCTATCAAAGGTTTTTCAGATTCTGCAAAATCTTTCGTGAGGGGTGCCTGTAAGGTTCAAATCCGGGAAAATCTACTGCAGTACAAACAATTTACAGTAAATAATGAATGGAACACAATTAAAAATCTTAGAACCAAAGACTGTTTTTACGTTAATGCCGACAAGGGCAACAAGTTAGTAATTATGGACAAAACCGATTATTCAACCGTGTTAATCTTTTAACTAATGGGTCAATTAAAGAAAAATCCCCTCCCCAAGATGATTAGACAAACAAATGACGCGTTAAGAAGTTGTCCACAATTAATAACTTCCGCCCTAAAATGGCGTTTAAATGTAAGTAATCCCTTTGTACCTAGATTATATTGTTTACCTAAAATTCATAAACCAGGTAATTCGATGAGACCTATTGTTTCAGATATTAACTCACCCACGTACCTAATTTCGAAATGGTTAGTGAATGAATTTAGAAATTTACCCGAAAAACCAGATAGTTTCTCAGTCGAAAATTCCTTAGAATTCATTAGTAAAGTCAACAATCATAAGCTGGAACAGGGTGAAATTTTAGTTTCATTTGATGTAAGCTCATTGTTTCCCTCGGTACCAATTCCAGAAACATTGAAATATTTAGACGATTTGTTGATTAAAAATAAAGTTGAACGCGAGAAAATAGATGAATACTTGAAGTTGACAACTCTTTGCATGTCCCAGAATTGTTTTCAGTTTGAAAGCAACTTCTACGAACAGCAACAGGGCACAGCGATGGGCAACAGCTTGTCTCGATTTATAGCGAATTTGTTTATGAGTCACTTTGAAACCGATTTTAAAAGAAACGCTAAGTATTTCCATAAAGTATGGATTAGGTACGTTGACGATATTTTCGTGATTTTTAATACTAATTTGTGTGATTTGGATGACATCCTAATTGAATTAAATTCGAAAATCAGTACAATTAATTTTACAATAGAAAAGGAAAACAATGATCAACTACCATTTTTAGATGTTTTGGTTATTAGGAATAATAATAACATAGAAATAGATATCTTCCGAAAAGACACCAATGTCAACAAGTTTATAACAGCGGACTCAAATCATAGTTTTCAGCAAAAAATGGCCTCTTTTAATTTTCTTATCCATCGGTTCTTAAGTTTTCCGCTTACAAAAGATAGTTATGAAAAAAAATTGTGTTTAATTAAAAAGATCGCGAAGTACAATGGTTTCAATTCGGAAATAGTAACTAAGATAATAAAATTAGGAAACATAAACTTAAGAATCATATTCAGGATTCCACATGTTTGCTACCTCAACAAACTCGCGGTAATAAATTTGTTTCTTTGCCATATCATTCAACCACACGCAAGTTAAACAGCATTTTTAAAGAACAGGATCTTCAAATTTATGAAGTAAGTTGTAGAGATTGTAATCAAAAATATGTTGGTCAAACTAGGCGCTCAATTTCAAGTCGTTATAAAGAACATATTGCACATTTCAAATACAACAGGCCAGATAAATCTAGCGTTGCTCGACATATTTTAGACACAGGTCACGGTATGCCTACAGATAGCCTTAGGCTAGTTAAAACTTTAAATAATTTTAGAGAATTAGATAGTTACGAAAGTATTTATATACTTAAAAACAAATGTAAATTAATGAATTCCGACAAAGGACCAATACCCGAGTCCAGCTTATACGAATTATTGTTAACTTAATTGCTAGTTCGTCCATTAGATTTAGATAGTATATAAGCCTTGTGTTTGTAAAGGATGAGACTGTTATTCCACTAGTGATTTGGTGAAGAGCATATCTTCCAAGGTTTACCTTAGCCGAAAACACTACGTTTAACACTGCTCTTCACTTGTTTTTTACTGAAGATGGCAACTTAGTTGCCGAAATACGTATTTAGATTTGTATCTTTTAATTTTTTCATTTTTGTTTTGGATTTTTGTTATAAAATTCCTCTGTGAGGAATTTTGAGAACTTGGACATGTCCGATAAAAAGAAAACACCATTTTGTGGAAGACGATATAAAAGTAGTCATTTTATTAATTATGCTGGCTATACTATATCCTAAATTATATTTTGACAAAATGTGAGGTTTTTGAGTTATAATTGATTTTTACTATTTTTTCACATAAGAAAAACTTCCAAGCATCATAATTTTTTAAATATTGCTTTTATCAAAAAAATGTGCTTGGTATAAAATGATTCTTTTAAAGGATAGAATATGAATACATAATCACTTTTTTATAAAGACAAAATTATTTGATTGTCTAATTGTAAGTTATAAATATTTTCATTTGATCAAGTTTCGAGGAAGATCAAAGCATGGGGCATAGTTCATCTTAAAGCTAATCATGCTGGCTATACCATCTTCTAAATTATATTTCGACAAAATGTGAGGTTTTTGTATTATAATTGATTTTCATTATTTTTCCACGTGAGAGAAACTTCCAGGCGTCATAACTTTTTAAATAATGCTTTTATCAGAAAAATGTGGTTGGTATAAAATGATTCTTTTAAAGGATAGAATATGAATATATAACCACCTTGTTATAAAAGCAAAATTATTTGATTGGTTAGATTATAAATATTTACAAACATGTTGCGCCATGACTTTCTCAATATTGAGTTTACTAAAAAAGTTCCTGACATAAAAGTAATCTTTTGATTAGTAGACTGCGATACCCTAACCTCCCCAAAGAGGGGGGGAGGGGGGGGGGGGGTGGTTCCAAAATTAATTTAATTATTCTTTTTCCGTCACTGATATGAAAAAGAAATAATTTAATCATTTAAAACATTTTCAATGTCTGAATTGATTTCTGATCTTCATTCACCCAACAACTTGGGCATTATATGTGATTGCCGTAAATATTATAGTTTTTTGGATAGAGTACAGCACAAGAGCACAGTATATTTAAGGTAAACATTTTATATAGGAAATCCAAATGAAAGGTTTAATAAATTACATTAACTTTCTTTATTCTTATTGAACTAAAGGTAAACTTGAAACAAGAAAAATAATTTCACCTGTCTATTTAAAATAGCATTACACAATAGATTTTTAGGTATACATAGTCACATATATATTAATGTGCGCGTGTAGGTATTTCGTTATATAATTTGCAGCTGGTTCAAATTCGAAGAAACGAACCAAGTTACATACCTTACGCATTGATGATGTGATGTAATAATTCTCTTAAAATATGATACAAAAGTTATGCACATCTTTGATCCATTATAATATACTGTTTCGTATGTTCATTTAAATTTTTCGAAAGTGAAATCTTATACATGAATTTTGCGTCAGTCGATTTTTTCCGGAGTTTTGATGTTAATATATGATTTGTGACATTATGCTTGTATCTAGCTATAGTATGCTAAAATTAGAAAATCGTACACCTTAAACATTGGCTCTACTTCCTTGTTTGATATCAAGCGAACATAAATCTGTTGTTAAGTTAAAATTATTAGATAAATGACAAAATGGCAAAAAGGAAAGTGTGTATGCAGCTAGAAATAAAAAAGTAATTGAGGTCGTTAGAAGTAAAACAATTTAAGCTCATTATTTATAGTTACGAGCTAATAAGTTTTAATGTTACTAATACTATATAATAATTAGGTTATAAGTCTCAAAAATAGCACTAAATTATAACTTTTTTAGCTTATTTTCCACAATCTACGCTTAAATTTTCTTGCTTTTAATCCCCTCAAATGATATTAAAATAATTTGATGAATTTTTAAAATTTGTTTTTGTCAGGATGCGTTGTATGTACAAAAACTCTTGGCGTCATATAGAAAACCAGTGTTCTGAATAGTTTCTCTAATTTTTAATTAAATTCGGTGGATTATATGTTGCTTTTTGATAAATTAGAGGCTCTGGGTTTTCGGGGAACTGCTCTAGACTGGACCAAGTCCTTCGGTAGCGATAGAAGAATGGTGCGAAGAATGGGCGATGCGAATGGTAAAGAAATAAGATCTAGCTGGCAGAATATGACTATTGGGCTACCGCTGAGGTCCATTCTGGGGCCGTTGTTATTTTTACTGTATGCGAATGACTTGCCAAAGGTCATCGATTGACTGGTGGTAATGTATGCAGATGACACTTCCTTCGTGGATCGTTCTCGCCAGAGTGACGATGGTAAAAAAAAAACCTTGAAAGAGGACCTGGAGAAGCTAGACAGATGGTTCCAGAACCACAACTTCAAATTAAATTTAAACAAAAGATATTTTATAAAATTTACTAATTATATGGAACCATGGAAACACACCCATCTGTGAGGATAATGTGGCCTTCTTCGGTTGGCAGGTTGACCCCACGCTGTCTTGGCGAGCTCATTTGGAGTTTTGCTGTCAAATTAACTGGTTCTTTTTATGCGTTCAGAGTGTTGTCGAGGAGTATTAGCACTGCAGCAGCGCTTCATTTTTCTCGCCACACATGCGGCATTTAACGTCAGGCATTTGCTCTTTGAGTATATATCTGCGGTATACTTTGGTAGTCATTACTTGTTCTTGTGTGGCCGTCACGATTTCGTGGCGCGCCGTCGCAAGCATGGTTGAGAACAGGCAACTTGTTTCCAGAGACAGAGGGTTTCCTCTGCCGTCATATACTTGCTATTACTCTTCCACCACGTTCTTGGTTCTTCAACAGTGCTTATTCTTGCAAAAGGATGGTGTTTGCCAATCGTAGGGGTGTCCTGTCCGTCCTGCCCTCGGCTTTAAGCTGTTTTGTCGTGATGGCATGTTCCATCCCTCTCGCTTGCTGGTACCCCAGGTATTTGTATTGTTTTTCCTCCTCCATTCCCATTATCCATTCTCCCCGTGTTCCGACTTCATATCCTATATGCTCTTTCCATTTGCCCCTCTCCATGCTGCGCACTCGGCATTTATCCAGCCCAAATGTCATTTGAATATCTCTACTGAATGTAGTTACACAACCCAGCAGATCTTGAAAATGTTGTCCATTACATGCATATAAATTAAAGTCATCCAAGTACCTTACTTACTAAGATCTTCGACTGAGGAATATTGTACCCCTTGTTCTGCTTATTAACGAGGGTTTTCAAGGTATGCAAGACGAGACAAAACCAGAGAGGACGCAATCCGTCGCACTGATATATTCCTCTGGGTATATTTACCTTCCCAATCTCTATTCTATAATGTTGGTGTATCTAGAACAAGATTGGCACATCATGTATTCATTACCTGGGATATGAATGCCGTGATACGTTTTTCAACTCCATACAATTTTAAAATTTCTTTTACCTACGAGTGTGGTACACTGTCGAACATTTTTTGGTAGTCCACATAAGTTGTATAAATACAGGTGTTTCTGTTTTTTGCCGACTCTATTATCGCTGAATCTATGATCAATTCTTTACATCGCGTGGATTTCTTACGGCATCCCTTTTGCATCCAATAATCTATTGACATCTAAGTGAGCATATATATGTTATTGGATATTATACAGGTGAGTATTTTATAGGTTGTTGGTAGGCACGTAATAGGTCGGTATTTGGAGGGATCTGCTGAGTATGTTTCTGCTTTGGGGATGAGGTAAGTCATTCCCTCAATCAGGAATGTTGGCATCAATTCGGGGGGTTCGATTATTGGATTAAGACAGGTGCTAGCTGTTCATGGGTAGAGATGAGTTCCTTTATCCAAAAATTATGGATTTTATCTGGCCCTGGCGTTTTCGATGTTATGATTAATACTAACATACTGAAACCTATTGATTAAAACGGATTTTAGCCAATTATACGGTATTCCTCGAATACGATAGGAATATAGCTTGGACATTGCAGTTGATCTGCTCAAACAATCAAAAGCTTTACTTAAATCAGAAAAGATACCCACGGGGCATTCCTCATTGTCAATGCAGGCTAACAACTCGTCATAAAAACTCAAAAGAGCCGAAGCAGTTGATCTACCCGGTCGAAAGCCATCTTGCTTGTCTGTTATAAGATTATTCCTATCTACAAATTTTATGAATCGATCACGAAAGCAGTATTCAAATACTTTAGAAAAACTAGAAAGAAAGAAGAAACTGCTATAGGTCTATAATTAGTTACAGTTTGGTGATCATTCTTTTTAAAAATTGGCACTACTTTACCAACCTTCAAAGAGCTTGGAAAGCAACAGCTACTAACAAGTAAGTTAACTAAATATAAAAGAAGTTTTACAACAGATATAATGACTATTTTATGGAGATAAAAGGGGCGTCGTCGGAGTCAGCTGAGCCTTTACTACTCAATTTGTTATTAATCAACCTCAGCAATTTATCTTCAACAAAAGGCAAAAAAAAATTCACTCTTTCTTTTGCTGTTTGCTTTCTGGAACAAACCGGTTACTGTCACTATTAGAAGTATTATTATCCAATGCCAACAGCGATGCATCAATAAAATCGTCATTAAAAACAGGAACAATTTCCTGAGGATCATCGCATAATCGATTATCATGCATTATGTATACATTTTTAAAGGTAGTTTATCTTATTTGATAGTCCAGAAACCACGTTCCAGGTAACTTTATTTCTTTTAGCCTCTCTGTATACACTATCTAAAGGAGGATATTTACATTTTAAATTGTGCAGGTTATTCAACTTAAGACGAGATCTTTTTACATAAGTTGTACTCCATTTATTATTTTTATTTAAACTACTACTAACTTTTTTTTTAAGAAAGCAATTATTAAAATGCATTAAAAAGACTCATAAAATTATCAAAACCTACGTCAAGTTGCTTGCAATTATATATGTTGTTCCAAGCTTCTCTATTTAATAATGCAGAAAAAGCTGCAGTGGCTTTGTTACTCATCTTTTTTTGTATTGATAAACGTGTTCTTGATTATTTCTTAAACGATTTGATTCATATAACACAATTTGTAAATATGTGATCAACAACGGTCGCGGAATGAGAAGTCACTAGCGTCAGCCACCTCACCACTGTGTATAAATTAAAGGGCGGTAAAAGAACCACCAGTGGTATCCAAATTAATGCCCCAGTTAATAAAATATTCATCCCCGGTCTACATAACAATTCCAATACATTTAAAATGCTAAGATCTTCTTCGGGCGATTTGTTTATTGTCAAAACAATTGTCGATAGATTACAGCTCTCTTCAACATAAACAAAGTAAGTTCTCTTTACAATAAGTAGCAACCCCGCCCCCACGATACACATCTCTACAATAAAAATTACAAATAAACTACTTTATTTGTTCCGAATTTGTATACCAATGTGTTTGATTGATCTAGTCAAAATATTTACTCACATTAAACATTACACTGCGTTTGGTTCGACACTGTCGTTTTCTGGATGCACATATATCATGGCCAAAGCTCGGTAGATCGTACGGGAACGTCTCCTTGCTAGCAAAGCCGCCCGTTTATTCTTATGTGCACGGATTGCGAGTGCATAATTCAGTATCGCACTGATAGATACCTATACGTTGGTCTGATATCCGAGATTATTTCTATGCATTTGCAGCTTTGTTGGTGTATATATTGTTGTTTGTCTTTTCCTAGGTTTAAACATTTTTCATGTATGCAGGTACATGAACAAATTTGTCTAGTTTTTTTCCCATGAGTTTGGTTTTTATTTATCATTTTTATTGATATTCGTATTCCTACATTTTTAGTGTTTTTATATATATTTAGTATTCATTTTATTTATTTTATCTTTATATTGAAAGAAGCCAATTCTTCTTTAGTGGCATTAATTTAGTGTAGTTTTTTAACGGGTAAGAAGTGATCATGGCGAGTACATCTAAAGCTCAGAGACCAAAGAACGCCCAATTACTGATCATGTCGATTATCTTTCCATTGTAGGTGAATCGCAGGTTCATTTTAGTATTTGTTCAACCAATATGCAATGCAGAGATCATTCTAGTGTCACCCAACATCTTAAAACTAAAATGCATTTAAATAATATGAATCCGGATTCGCAAAATGTAACTTTTTATCGTGATTTATGCGTAGCTTTTCTATCGGCAAATATTCCATTATCAAAAGTCAATGACCCCATTTTAGAGCACTTTCTCAATAAATATACTCAACGGCGTATTCCGGATGAGTCTACATTACGTTGATGTCGACCAAAATGTTACCATAATGTTATAGCTAAAATCAAGCAAAATGTTGCTTATCATTATTTATGGGACAGTATGGATGAAAGAGTGGATATTTTAAATCGATGCGTCGTGAATGTAGTAATCGGGGTATTATATCCTACTATTGAGCAAGATCCCTATTTAATTTCCACAAATGTAATGGAAGAGGTAAATGCTGCATTAATCAGCAATATTGTAACAGAAAGCTTATCAAAATTGGCTGGCCCGGAAACTAGTGAACGAGTCCTGCTACTGCTCACTGATTCTGCCGCATATATGCTAAAAGTTGGAAGGCTATTAAAAGCTATATATCGTAATTTATTACATGTAACATGTGTTGCACATACGTTACACCGCATCTGTGAATTTGCACGGGATTAATTTCCAAATGTCGATAAATTACATTTTCGGAAAGTTCCACTACGAATAAGCTTGTATAGAAATAAACTTCCAGGTCTTCCTTTGCAGAAATCTAATATTATTTACCATAAATACTTAGAATAGCTGTGCCGTATTTAAGTATAATTTTTACTTGGGAGGACTGAATATTCATTTGTCAGCACTATTCTTTTTTTCTCAGTGTATATCTACATATATTAAAAATTAAAGCTTTTTTTTTTACAAGTATAGCAATTTACATTGTAGATGCAGGTAAATTACTTGTAACTTGTACATTTGTAACAATTGTGTTTGTGTTATAGTCCCCTGCCGCTACTGTTATATCCATAGATCGCGCGAAACTATACGCATTATGTGTGGGAAACCTCGTGCAAGATGTTCGTAGGCCAATCTTGTATAAAGCGCAGTTCACACCTATGCATTGTAATGCGGCATTAAAAAATGAATTAAATGAAAGCATTTTTTGCTCTTTAACCTTGAAATGACTTTGCATTCACATAATGCAGTTTTACATGCATGCTTCTTTAGAGAATAATAGAGAATTTATTTTTGCCAACTTATTTACTGATATTATAAATGGTTGGCAGAAACGTATTCACTAGACAAGCTTAGCCAACTTAACTAAAAGATTGGTATTAAAATATCACTAGAAAAATTACTAAAAATGCGTCGAGAAATGCAAGAAAATAGAACATGTTCTAAAGCTTGCATTTGCATGCCGCATCAAAAAATGCTTTAAAACATGCATAGTGTGAATATTGAAGATGCATGCATTTTAACGCCGCATGTCAGTTGCAGCAATAAAATGCATAGGTGTGAACTGCGCTTAAGTCACGTTACTTGATTGTAACTACATTCTATTTATAAAATTTATTATGGCTTTTAATATATGTAATTGATGGACATATTAACATTGCCATTTACATTTATATTATTTAACCTTCAAATCCATGTTTTTTTCTAACATAAATAATTTAAAGGAATATACACGTATTTACAAATATAATTTGAGAAAATCCCACTTAATAATTTATTACATATCTTAAAAGAAATGAAATTCACATACTTTTGTTTTTTTAAAGCAACAGGTGCAGTAATTCCATATATAAATTAGCAAACAGGAAAATTTGTAAATTTTTCCATGCTAAAGTTGGAAATTTGAAGTATTATTAAGTACCATTAGTATCATTTCTTTTTCTTAGAAACAAAGACAGGAAGCTTTCAATTAAAAATTGTAAACAAAGAAAGCTATACCTGTTTAATTAACATTTACTGTTTGTGTTATGTGTTGCTACAACTCTGTCAATACACCCATATATTTTGCACGTTTCTCGGCATACAAACACATTATAATTTATGTAAATTCCAAAAAAAATTAACATTTGCAATAATTTTTTTCTCATCGTTGTTTGATTACTATATGTTAATGTTTCGTAGACTACAAAAAAGAAAAACTCGTTTGCATTGAGGTATACCAAAAACTCTGTAATATATCGTTAATAAAATTGTATGTTAAAACAGTAATGAAAGTATAGTACGCGACTGTTAAATCCAGTTAATTCATGAATAAATTATTGGTTTAAACTGGTTTTTTACGTATACATAGTAATTTATTCTTCGAAAACCCTAAAGTCAAACTATTAATGATTCATATATAAATTTAATAATAGAGTAGAATTCCTTAAAAGTGCCTACCAACATGCGAGCTTACGTTTTTCTGGTAGAATAATAGGCAATTTAAGATTTCGTGGTATTTTTGGTAACTATTACGTTTCACGTCTCTTTTTCTCTGTTATAATACCCAATTACGTACGAGGTTGTAATAGAATTGCAATATTTTAATAATAGTAGGTGTGTTTCACCTTGAGATTACTGTTATGGATTCGTGATAAATATTATTGCCCTAAGTTTCTTGTCTTTACGCAGTTCGAGATTCGACTATTTTAAATTTCGTAGAGTACCTAAATTATGGCTCGTTTGGAGTAAAACGTATTGTGTGAATTTTACTCTATCAACTACTCTATTGAATTATTTACTACTTATAAAAGTACATTATACAATTTTAAGTTCACCACTTATCCATACATATTAGTGTATATTTCACACTAAATCCGATGTGTATAAACTTAACTGTCATCTCTTCTAACCTTTAAATTATGCACCATCATTTAATAAACAATTGCGGGTTAAGTCAGATGTGTTATTAAAAATTGTGTTTAAGCATATTCTGATTATTGTTACGTATATGCACAAGTGAAGTAGTGGCTTTTAGTTGAATCCATCATATTTGTAAAAACAAGTATCATGCAAATGTCGCTGAATGGTTTATTAGTGAACTATAAATATTTGCCCAATAAGCCGTTTTTGTTTTTCAAAATTTGTTTAATTGTTCATAAGGAAATTAAATTGAATACTATTATGAAGAGTACCTTAACAAACCAAACCTTTGGTCAACATATGACCCTGGCAAAATAAAATAAATATAAGAAGTTGATAGCACCTGTTTGGCAGGCGGTTAAGGGTTAACGATATCAGGTGACCCTCACGTCTTCAAGACGTGAGGATCGTCTTCAACGGTAAATTTAATTTTCAGGAAACGTCACTACGTCGCACAGTGAGACAGACCTACGAATATCGTTTCAAAATTCTGTAATTTTTTTATGTATTAGATAAATAAGAAAGAAGCATTATTCTAGCAACTGTTCTGCTTCGTCGTAAGTTTTCCCACTTTTCTTAGTCTAAATAATCATTTTAATGATATCTATACAATGAAATGTCAATGTTAATTGTGTGAATCGAAATCAATCACACATTATTTATTTTACGAAGTTTAGTTATTTATTAAAATAATAAAAATACATCAACATGAAATCATGGTTACAAAGCAAATGATGTGATTTATGGACATAGTATTTAGCCGAAACTAACCTAGATGTTTTTTTTTTAATACTTAAATGTATTTTGCTTGTTGCATAGTATGGGTTTATTAATGCCGAATTTAAAAAAAAAAAACCGAAAAAATTACATGAACCCCGCTGGATTTAATGGGTTTAACATTTTGCTGTAACTATACATGCTTAACAGATTTACAGAAATAAAAACGTGGTCTATTAGTTGTATTTTATTGACGCGGGCTAAGCCTAATGGATGAAGAGCGTACAATACACACGGAATTACGTTTTTTTAACGAATCGCGAAGATAGTGGGGCTGGTTACCTTCTCGCGTGCGAATTATACCGATTCTCCATATTCCATCGGCCGTGTGTCATTTCATTGAGCACGCCCTCTTGCTGTCGCGCGTCCGCCAATTCGGTTTAGTTCCGCTGCAACTTAGTATGCTACCATTACTAAAAGAGAAGAAAAAAACGTTACAATTATTTTGAGAATATTATTCCAATTTCTAGTTATATTAAAAAAATTTATAAAAGCCCACAATACATTATTGCTCTGTTGAGTTTTGCAGTTGGAAACCCGGTAAAATTTAGTGAAAATACCCAGTTTAAAATAAAAAAAATACGTTTACTCGATTTGACACATAATATCACTTACATTTATCCATCAATAATTATCAAAATGTCCATAACAACAACCAAAAAAAATAAAAGTACGAATCGCTACCTTCTATACATAATCGAATTAATAAATACAGGGAATAACTTCAACATGTACAAAGCTTTTTTATTTTAAATAGATTTCTTATTATATACAGACTCTCTGACGGCAATGTACTTGACATTGATATACTATATATACACTCCGCCAAAAAAGTATCGCATAATTTAGTTTTGAATCATAAAAGTATCGCATAATCTTTGTTTGTAGCATTAAGTTGTAAATATACTTTAATGCGCTCTAAGATATAATTTCTATGATTGTTTAAATAAAATACAGGCCAAATAAAAACAAGAACTCATACTTGAGATTTTTATTAAAACAAAAAATTATAATTTTGGAAAGAAAAATGTCATAACAGTAGCTTTTAATACTGAGTATTGCCACCTCTGGCTCTTATGACCGCTCGCATACGGTTTGGCAGAGATTCGATTAACCTCCGTATATAAGCCTGATCCAAATTCTCCCACTCGTCACGGAGAGCATTTGCTAGTCCATGCAGGTCCGCTGGGGCAACATTTTGGGTTCGTATCCGTCTGTGAAGGAGGTCCCACATGTGCTCGATAGGGTTCATGTCCGGACTCACCGCAGGCCAATCTAAAACTGGAATACCAACATCGTTAAGGTATTCCTGGACGATTATTGCAACATGCGGTCGTGCATTATCGTGCATTAACATGAATTTGTTTCCTATAATTGGCGCATATGGTACTACATGTTCTTCTAAAATGTCCGTTATATACCTGTGGGCAGTCAGTGTACCTCTGTCTACTGGTACTAACTCTGTACGACCTGTTAAACAGATGCCTCCCCAAACCATAATAGAGCCACCAGCGAAATTAGGTCTAGGTCTGATATTACACTGCGAATAGCGCTCACCGTCTCGTCTGTACACTGAGATACGCCTATCTGAGGTGTAAAGACCAAATCTTGACTCATCTGTGAAGAGTATATTGGCCCAGTCATTAATGTTCCAATTTACATGTTCTCTGGCAAACCTTAAGCGAGCCACTCGGTGGTTCCTAGTGAGACGAGGGGCTGTTACAGCTACTCTAGCTCTTAATCCACTCTGTCGTAACCTATTCCGAATAGTTTGAGTACTCACACGAGTATTTCTGACTCTAGCCAAGTCGTTCTGCAATTGTCTCGCAGTTACATGTCTTCGACGTAATGCTTGTAGTAGTAAATAGCGGTCATCTTGGCGAGTAGAACATCTTGGACGACCTGGTACAGGTCTTCTACTGTAAATGCCTGTTTCCCTATATCTGGCTACGGCTCTAGAAACACTTGACTGATTGATGTTCATCAACGTATGCTTGAGATCGTCCATCTTCGATTAAAGCAACTATAGCAGCCACTTGTTCTGAAGTTAAATTGCTCATTTTAGTTTTAAAAGCGTTGGTACAGAACTCTGACTTCGCACTTTAAAATTTGTCCGTATAGGAAGACTTTCAATAAACAACTGAGCAAACCTTACACATATGCATTTTTCTAAATGTGTTCTTTTAGGAAAAAAATAAAGTAAAAACGCTAAGTTCCATTATTTTGTTAGTGTTTTTATAGTTCACATACACGAGGCAAACTTTTTGTGAACGTATAAAAATATCTTGGTTCATAAATGCCCTTTTTTAGTTTATGCGATACTTTTTTGGCGGAGTGTATATATATAAAATCAGAGGACAGCTATATGAACTCGTTTGCGCTGGCTATATCTATGTACAACATACATTTTTCTTTGCGTTTACCGATTCACGAGAACGTATCAGTTCAATTACACTAATAGAATGCCATTGGCGAGCCTGAAACGTTTCTTGGAGGCCTTGGATAATGCAATGAACTTGCCAAGTCTCTTAAGACGCACATAATTGAGCGAAATATGGAAATTACACACGCAAATACTCAGAAAGAAACTAATTTCGAAATACGTACCATAGCACTTCAACGGTTTTGTTATAGATATTTAATTCACATAAATATAACGTTATTATTTAAAAACAATCATCACCTAACAGTACATACTTTAAAACACATAGTATAAAGTTCACTAAACTGGACGCACGTTTCAATAGCAAACTTATCATTATCACCAGTAAAACTGGACTGAATTTTCATTCAGCATTCAGTTTTGCTATTGATACGTGCGTCCAGTGTAATGCAGTTGTGAGTGAAGTGTGTAGTATTATCAGTGCTATTATCAGTCCTATTTGTTCTACGTATCATCAAATCGTCGACAATGCTGTTGTTCAAATGTGGTATACGATACGTTTTGCTATATTTTCAGTGGACACGTATTCCTTTGGGCAACTTGTAGGATCTTGGCAAGATTACCGCTTTTGTCTCTGATTAAGGGCTTGTGTTAAAGTTATGCGGGGTGGGATCACATATATTGGCCGTCACGATATTTTAAAATGACATCAATTTGTACTAATTAATTGAATTATAAGGGTTACAAGGGTTATAAAACGTTTACAGTATTTGCCTATTGGGGGGTATTTCGAAAAATTTAAAACTGGCTAGAGCTATTGTTTTAAATAATTAAATATTAATAATATAATCAATATAATTAAACATAGTTAAAAACCAATCCATAGTTACTACACGCATAACTGATTAGGTTAACTGTAAAGTGCAATATTATAAAATGTAATCAAAATCCATAGCCCCTTTTAAATTTTTCGGAATAGCCCCATTAGACAAATACTGTAAACGATTATGCTTCACAGGTAAGCACAATAGCGAACCCTTACAATCCGAATAGTACGAATTGAGCTCATTTTAAAATATCGTGACGGCGACTATACACAGTGAAAATCTTGGAGCGATGTGGATATAGCAGTAACAGCTGGTCGATTGTAAGGAGCCAAGTTATACTACTACCCCTTCCATTTTATTATGCTGGTCTGAAAGATATTTAAAAAGGTCCGCAAAACTTTTATTATTATATTAAGAATAAAATTTTAAATTTAACTAGGTACAAACATGCGTTAAAGGAAAATACGAATAAAACACAATTTCTACGTAAACAAGGTAATTAAAAATCTACCCACGATTGGAAATCCCCAGATTCTAAGAAATATTTTTACAATTAATCCTTTGGCTGCAACTACACACGTCAAATGCGCAAGCCGAAAAGATAGCAGTTTACCATATACCGCCAAGAGTATTATCTGTCGGTATGATACTCCGCTCCGTTGCGCATTACGAGGCAATACATTTTCAAGTGTAAGAATCCAGTAACTAGGTATCTAACTTTTGCAGTTGCACTCAGCACAGATATTGAAATTCTTGCCCGCAATCGTCGGAAACTTAGGGAGTCTAATGTATCGGGCAACCATATGGGAATGGGTAAGGAATATCGATGTGTCGTAAAGATGCAATAAGCATCGATAAATTGTTGTACCATTCAAAGTATTATTTATCTTACAGATTCTTTACCCTTATAGCGAACCACCCACGCGGTCTACAAGATCCAGAAAGCCAGAAATCGAGCCTGAAGATATTTATTTCGTCTCCCTCAAATACATTACTTTATTTACGGCATTTTTATCTACGCGTTTGATCCACAAACAGAAAGAAAACCTTTATAAATATCGCATTTTCAAATTAATTGCGTTTGAGATTTGTAAAAATACACATATCGAGTGTGTTAGTAAAATTCTTTTAAATTTAGATGCATTAAGTGGCAAAAATACAATTAATGATCGATTGAGATAAATAGCATTTTATAAATGAATACGTGTTTCAATTTACTGTGTATACAGGTCGTGTCAACTTGCTATATATACGTGAAATACAAGAAAAAGAAAATTATGATGGTATTAAGTTTATTTTTTGAAATAGTTATTCTGAAATATATTATTTGGAATTTAATTGAAATACGTACATATATAGTATTGACGGAATAAAGCTCAACTTTTTTTAGACCATGAGCCTGGTGACATTTTTCACTTCTAATGGTGTTTGGCATTTTTACTTTGGCTTGCATAAATCGTTATGATTTTAAGGTAAGTATTACCACAAATAAGTAAACAGATAGCTCACCGTAGCAGAAGTGGCCGATTCACGCGGGTTGCATAAATCAAAGGCTGCAATATTACGATTTTATGAAACATAGATAACTGCGAGGAGCACGGTGTACGGTCCGAGACCGGACGTCGGAGTGTGGAAGGAGTACCGACTCGCTACATGAATGTAACAAAGATGGGATTTACCCGCATATTTATCCATTCAGCACGCAATAAGTTATTTTCCGGGAATTTATATAACTTCAAATCTTTAAAATTTTTCCGGAACTTTCCGCAGCGTATATATGTACGCGCATTTATTGAGAGCATCGCGTATCGACATTTCAATGTTAGCGGTATGTATGTTCGTACGTGCCTACGCGACTGTCCACTGGCGACTGATATACAGCGCTCCGAATGAACTCACGTAGGGTTCCCAACTATTTGATCCAGGGTTCCCATTTTAGCGAAAGCCGCTGCCAATTCTCCCGTAAGGTGAGCTATCTGTATTACTTATCTGTGGTATTAATATTCTTAAAAAGATATGAAACATGATTTAATTCAAGAATTTTAACATTTTGCTCCAAGACTAATGCTTTTAATGCAAGTAAACGATATTCTTACGTGGAGACTAAAAGTAGTTTCATCCAAGACTGCTAACCTCTTACGTCTAGATTATGCTGTTAAGACAATTTTTTTTTGTCTTAAGAAGTTTTTGTCTTGCGGTTATTGAAAACGTAGATATTTGGTTCAAGACAAATATATTTAGGATAAGCATGCATTTTTCTGTGTGCACTCTTTCTCGTTCCAACATGAAACATATTGCCTTTTTTTTTGTTTCGTAATTTAGTGTATCGAGCACTCACGGTTGTTCAGATGATATGCTGTAAAGTTTATAACCCTGTGCTGTAAATCCTTTTTTTTAATCGTAAAAGGGCTATGTCGTGATATCTTTAAAACCATTCGTAGGAAGGATGCGGAATAGCCTCTTTGACTCCGAATTGTTTAGATTTGGGGCTGTCGCTCTGGTCTTTTATGTTTTTTATTGTTTTTTTTATGTCACCTAGCCACATATTGGCTGGATTGTTGGCTCTATGGAAGAATTCGAAAACTGAAAGGTTCACATTTTAATGCATATTCAGGACATTTCGAACAATCGTTTCAAATAAACAATATCATAGCAGATAACAGATAAGTATCACTCTTCACAACGCTCGTGAACCTTGAAATGTGCAACATAAATTTGTTAGTAGCACCTACCATTGGCGAATACACCATGAATGCAACACATGCAGTGCATGCCTAATAGTCTTTAGTAAAATAAAAATAAACTTTCTTATACTTAATACTAAATTAAGTAATTCAGCCTTATAAAAAATCTAATTTTTAGTTTTAAAATGAATAGAATATTTTCTGTAAATAACCAAAACTAATTCGTAAATAATCGTAGATACATATACTAGAAAAATGCATTATGCCTTCCTCTAACTTAAAATAAAATAAAAATAAAATAACATATTAACTTTATATAACTTTTGTTAATATCATAAAATAATTCATATTAACTAAACGCCGGGTCTTACATCAGAAATATGTTGATATACCTTTGGAAGAATTTCTTCAGAATTTTATTTATTCCTCGATACATCGTCAATAATTACTATAAATACGAATTAAACTTTTTATAAAACTAAATTAAAACTAATAGAATATTTACTATTCATTCATAAACCCAAATTACCGACAGATGTCAGTGTCAGGGTGCCGGACACACCGAGCCGCCTAGGCAGAAGTTTTCATTGAAATGGTTACCCACTTGTTATTGCATATTGCTGTTTGACGCACAAAACTGACAATGATGCAACGTACCATTAAGCCGTACTGCCGGCAGAATATTTACTATAAATAACTAAAACTATCTTTTTAGATTAGATTTCAAATAGATATATGTTTTATATACTATTAAGAATTAAACAATTTCTCCCTTATTATATTTCATTAACCTAAAGACTACACTTTTTTCTGTTTCTATTGTTTGTTGAATTTTAATCAAATTGCAAAAATGCCTGCCCTGATCGGTGGACCACGCACCGCCACTGGCACCTACACTTCGAGGAAGTAAATAAGGTGCATTAACTGACATCACTTTGGTCTTGAAACCAACTAAGCATCGGCTGCATTTATAGGGCCAGAACCTGTTCTAGGGATGTCCAAGAGTTGGGTTCCAGGTAAACACAAACATCAGTGGAACAACACAACCGGGCAAAGTCATGGACGGATCTTTATCAAGCGATTAGCTTGAACTACTCATCTTCGCATAGTAGCAGGTCTCCCATATTGCGCACTACACGCGGCACCTACAGAAAATAGGGATATTGACCGCAGATACCTAATGCAAATTGTATAATAGAACGACAGAGACAACATATCACAGCCTATGTGAATGCGAGGCTCTGGACGAAAAAATACAGCCAATTTTTGGCAAGCCAAACATGAACCCATAGGATTATTTCGATCGACCGGTCAGAGACCTGCACAAGTTAGTACAGGGCACTAGGATATCGTAGCGGTTGGTATAATTTAATGGGTAAAGGAAATGGGAGATATAATACAAAAAACTAAGAGGCTGCAGTGTTTCCGGAGACTTGATGTCAGACGACTCTCACAAAAAGGGCTTTTCGAGCACATCCAAACATTGCGGATTGACTATCGTATCCTTAAAAATCACGAGGAAGATGGAAAACAGCATTGAATAGAGTAAACGCAATGCTTATAGAAACTAGATGTTCAACTACTTAAGCCTAGAACATTATTTATGTGAGTTTTTCAGAATCTATTCCTTTCTGATGAGTAAATATTCTTGCGTTTATCATTTACTTGACCTAATACTCACTTGTATCAACCAAACTACTTCTATCACCTTCAAAAGTTGCAAGAAAAACAATCGAGGAGGAAGAAAAGTACGAAGGAATAGTAGCCATATATTTGACACACCCTATATATTCAGCTATAAATAATACTTCTTGTAAAGGCGAAATGCCAATTTAAACCTGTTTGAAATACTTCTTCAAAGACCGACGGCAATTGTATCCGTTAAGGTCATTTAAAGGTTTCTTTTTGTGCAATACATTGACTGCATCCGGCAATCTTCTGTTCTTTAAATTTGAATTCCAGTCGCATCAGTGAGATCTGAAATGTCATGTTATACCTCAAGGTTCAATCAAGTTCTTTATCTGCAGGCCTTAACATTGCGTTGTTTTTTTTTATTAAAAGACAGTTTGGAAGCAAATAAGTGCGTGGGTCTCATATGTATATATTCATCCTAAATATTATTATACAAAGTGTCCCAGAATTGTCTGGCCAAAATGGTATCACGGTATTCCTTGGATGAAAATATGAAGATTTGGTTCGACAACCATTATGAAAAAGTGTCTGGTTTGACCGCTGTTGATGGTCAAAACTCTTAGAAAATTAAATGTTTTTTGCAATATCTTGAAAACGGCTGGATGTATTTAAATAAAACCGGATGTGCATTTTTTCAACATTGCAAGGCTTGTTTAGATGAAACGTTCATGTCCATCCGCAAGAGGTAAGTGGTAATTTCTTATCCATCATGGTACAAAAATGTGCAGAAAAATTTAATGACGGGGCAAAATAAAACGATTTTTTTTCTGGTGATGCGCTGATTATTTTCGAACATTTTCGATCTCTTTGTAAAGTTTCGCCCGATGCGCCGTTTAGGCAGAAAAAATGTTCTCCTATCTCGGGAAAAGTACCAATCTTCCATTACTGTGACAAGTATTCAAGCTATGACATCAATGTCATAAAAAATGTCTTAATAAGTCAAAATCTCTTAGCCAAAAATTAGTCAAAAACGTGAATGAAAGAACCACTTTTGTTTTAGTTTTTTTTATTAATAAAGATGTGAAGAGTAAACGAAAAAGTAAAGTAAAAGTAAATAGTAAAGATGTGAATTTGTGGAGAATTGCGTAGTAAGAATTAGAGAAGGTTCTCGAAGTGACCACCATTCTCACGAATGCATAACTGCACTCTCCGGAGAAAGTTGAATTGAGTCCTCCTCAACATCTCTTGATCATTCTTCAAGATGTTGAACTCTTGTTGAATGCGAAGAATTAGTTCTTGTTCACTACCCACAGGAGTCGCATACACTTTATTTCTCACTGCCCCCCACAAGAAATAATCCAGAGGATTAAGATCTGGAGATCTTGCCGGCCATTCCACTGGCACACCCCGCCCTCTTCTCCCAATCCACCTTTGAGGAAACGTATTATGCAGGAATTGCTGTACGTCGAGGGTGTAATGTGGTGGAGCACCATCGTGCATGAACCACATGTTAGCCCTAACAAGAAGTGGTACATCATCTATTAGTTCGGGCAGATCCTCACGTAGGAAGGCCAAATAATTTTCTCCGTTCAGTCGGCGTGGCAAGAAAAATGGGCCTAGAATAAAATTGTTGATAATTCCAGCCCAAACGTTCACGCGAAATTCTGTCTGGAAATGCTTGACGACCATCGCATGAGGATTTTCTTCCGCGTAAACATGGAAGTTGTGAGAATTGAAAATTCCAGTACGCATGAATCCAGCTTCGTCAGTAAATAAAATTTTGTGGTGAAAATTCTGGTCCTCAACTCTTTTGTTCTGAATAAAATTGCAGAAATTAAGTCTCCGATCGTAGTCAGTCGGTAGGATCTCATGAACTTTAGTCGCATGGTACGGGTAAAGCTGTTGTTCCCTCAACACACGATTGACACCACTTTTCGACACGTTCAATTCCAATGCCAGTCGTCGAGTACTAATGTTCGGATCTTCAGCTACTCTATCGAGAATTTGTTCTTCCATCTCTGCGTTCAGGACACGATGAGGGCCACGATTCGCACCTAAAGGAACAAACCTGCCAGTTTCACGGAGAGTTCTTTCCACCCTCGCAAAAGTTTGTCGGTTAGGTGTACGACGGTTCGGATAGCGCTCAGCGTAGGTACTCTCGGACACAGGCTCGAAGTTTATCGCGACAAAAACCCATAACTTTGACCATATCGGTCATTTCTTCGTTGGAGAAAGCCATTCTTAAAATTTCAAGTAAACGTCAAGCTAAAAACGTCAACTATTATTTTTTATGACATTGATGTCATAGCTTGAATACTTGTCACAGTAATTGGTACTTTTCCCGAGATAGGAGAACATTTTGCTGCCTAAACGGCGCATCGGGCGAAACTTTACAAAGAGATCGAAAATGTTCGAAAGTAATCAGCGCATCACCAGAAACAAAATCGTTTTATTTTGCCCCGTCATTAAATTTTTCTGCACATTTTTGTACCATGATGGATAAGAAATTACCACTTACCTCTTGCGGATGGACATGAACGTTTCATCTGAACGTTTCATCTAAACAAGCCTTGCAATGTTGAAAAAATGCACATCCGGTTTTATTTAAATACATCCAGCCATTTTCAAGATATTGCAAAAACCATTTAATTTTCTAAGAGTTTTGACCATCAACAGCGGTCAAACCAGACACTTTTTCATAATGGTTGTCGTACCAAATCTTCATATTTTCATCCAAGGAATACCGTGATACCATTTTGGCCAGACAATTCTGGGACACCCTGTATATGTGAGTAATTTTGAAAAGGTCATTGCTGAGAACATGTATCAAGTGTTAATACATTCGCAAAACGATATCTAGGTACTAGTGTTTTACTATTTTAGGAAAGATGTATGTATTTAATAAATATTCCCACTAAATTTATAATGTATAAAAGTGGTCCAAGATATTTACAATTCATAATTCCAAGAATTGGACACTTTGAACGTAAATTAACCTTGTGGATTATTTTGTTTACATTTTTATTGCTTTGTTTATGGTTGCTATAAAATTATAAATTCTGATGAAATATATTAATGTTATAAAGTCTTCAGATTTTTTACTTAGTCTAAAGAGATTCTTTGAAAATATAAACTGTTCTTTTTGTTTTATCTATAGGCATATTTAGGTAAGTGACTAATTTAAAATAAATCTAGTAGTTAAATAATACATTCTTATTACTGTGGGTGACCTACAGCTGGATTTTCATAATTTACACGCGTTGAAACATATAGGTTTGTGCATATAGAAACACACAATACACCTAATTGTGTTATAGATATTGTTTATTGCAGTCATATTGCTACGCTGAAGTAGAGGTTATGAATGTATTATTCAACTTGTCTATTTATACTTAGAATATTATCTTACACCTATCTATGCATTTGTTTTTATGGTTAAGAAAGCGTTTAGGTATAACAACTAAACAAGCACATAACTATTCTTCTTCATACTTTATTTTTTATAATCTCTTCAAATAGGTAATTTAAAACCTATATTTTACACACATTACATATTGCATAGTAAGATACTAATTCATATCTAGGCATTCATTTTTCATCAAAGCTTACGATCTTGTAAGTATATCAATAATGAAAGATCAGTTGTTTGTTGCAGTTTCTCCAACGCTACATCATGAAGACGCATCCTGATGCCGACACCAAAAGCAGCCTTTTCTCACACTCGAAAACGAAAGTTATAAGTTTAATGAAACAGTTGAGTACCATCTAAATGTATTATTGTTATTATTATTATTATAAGCATTGTTTTTTATATTTATTAAATTACCTGTAATATATATTTATAATAATAAAATACCTACACTCTAACGAAGATTTGGTAAAATTTCTGTACCGTTTCGGGGCAATTATATTACCCCGAAACCGTACAGATATTTTACTTGTGCGAGTAAAATTACTTTGATGTAAAAATTTACCAAGGAAGTTTACTACTAGTGTATGAAAATTACTAAGTAAAATGAAATTTACCCAGTAAATTTCATTTTTCATACACTAGTAGTAAATTTCCTTGGTAAATTTTCACATCAAAGGAATTTTACTTGCACAAGTAAAATACCTGTACGGTTTCGGAGTAATATAATTATACCGAAACGGTACAGGAATTTTATCAAATCTTCGTTAGAGTGTAGGAAACTAAACTTTATTGTAAAGGATACCGCTAAATATCTACAGTTATTTACTATAAAACTATTTCCAAATGACTTAAGTTTTAAATGTAACAAATTTCTGAATGTAGATCTCTATTCATTTGAGGCTAATAGTGTGTATATATATTTCTATTACATGAAAATTCTAGAAAAATTTAAATCGGAATGTCAAACTCTGAGACCAAAGAAGAAATGCCAAAAAATAAAACATATAACAAGTATCTTTCGGGAAGTTTACATTGTATTAGGTATAGGTTTTTGTATGGGTTCCAGTAATTGCAAATTTTCACTAAATATCCCACAGTGACTAGGGTGACGAGGTTATGGTGCTGAATACACACATATATGACTTGAGATAGGTGGGGATAAGTTTAATCTTTCCGTTGTAAACGTATTTCCATGTCTAAAACTGGTTGTTCCTATAAAATATTTTCTGTAACACAATAAAAATCACAGTCGCTTCAATAAATATTTATTTTAGGTTTCTCAATAGATAATACAGAAGTCACAAGCAACATTTGTTACACAAAGATACACACAAATGAATGAATATACTTTGGTATTACATTTTCTAAATTTGCGTCTGCTATAATAGCTAGATTTACATAATTGATATAAATTATTTTATATTTATCATGTTTTCCTAGCAAAATGTGTGTTGTTTTCTGCTGATGATATTCCAAAACATCCTTAGTGTTTCAGTGAAGCAACGTAAAATTGCACGCCGATCAGTGAATAAGTAAATGCCAGGTACGTAATCTAAAAGATGTTGTCAATATATTAGAGTGGTGCATGTCTTTTTCTTTTGTGTGGGCATGGGGTATAAGGTACGGCATTGTTTTAGCAGTTAACAATTCAAACGCGTTTATTGGAAAGACTAAAAACTTTCATTTAAGACTAAAAACATTGAGCTTACTGATAATATAGTTTTAATTTCGTTTGATGTGAGTTTACTGTTTCCCAGCCGTTTCCCCCACTGTTGATATTACTTAGGTTTACTTAGAAGAATTCTTGAAGGCCAATGGACGATGATGAAGTTGATAGCTTGATTTCTTTCGCGAAACTTTGCATGAAACCATTTTCTTTCTCCAAGTTGATAGTGTCTTTTATAAACAAACTGATGGAACAGCAATGGCTAACAGGTTACCCCCTTTTATAGCTAACATTTTTATGGGTAAATTTGAAACTAATGTTAAGAACTTTGGAATATTCTCCCCGGGTTTGGGTTAGACGCGTTGACATTTGTTGATACTAGTAGTACAAATTTCCATCATTTAAGTTTACTTATGAAGAAGGCGACGCAAACAATAGGATTGCTTTTCTCGATATGTGAGTAATAAGAAATATGGTAAATTAAAAATTAGACATATCTAGAAAGACCACTACTAATAACAGATTTATCTCAGAAGAGTCAAATCGCTCATGGAAACATAAACTTGCAGCTATTAATTGTAAGACGTAGTGTATAATACTATTAGAGAATATAAAAACAAAATGGGTATGAAAAAGGTAGTCCATTAGAAATTAATGACAAAAAGAATAAGAAATATAGTAAACTATCATTTTATCCAAATTACAAATCCTACGTTTTTTGTTCTATATTAAATCTTGATATTCTACCTACTTCAAGTAATAGTCTTAAAAGTATATTAGGAAGCCCTAAAGATCAAGTAGGTAACTAAGAACAATTAGGAACTATCAAATATCATGTAAAGATTGTAATCATGTCTACAGGCTATTTCATGAAGCAAAAAATGCAAATAAAACAATTTGATTTGGCTTATACTAGGTGGGGCGAGAATAATGTCACAATGTGAATTTGTGCAATTTTGTTAAAAATAAAAACATTAGACTCTGTTTTAACGGAAAGTGTACGGAAAGATGTGAAAGTGATGACATTAAGTTGAAAAAATGATATCGCTCAAAAGGCCACCTCCTGACTTGATATTTTTGCGCAAAAAATGTGGCTCCAAATTGGTGATTTCTTCTTCAATATTGGTTTTCAGGACTTGCAAAGGTTGCTGAAGCAAACGTCCCAAAGGAAGAAGTCTGGCGCAGTCAGATCGCCAAAACGGCAGATCACACGGCCCGAAAATTGATGTTTCAAGATCTCCATTGCTGCCCGAGCTATGTGAGCAGTTGCTCTGTCCTGCTGGAACCAGCAATGCTCAAGACTCAATTCAGCAACTGACGACAAAACAACTCGTTTAACATCCGTTTGTCGCTCTATCACATTTTCACTGCAAATGCTGCACCAAACAGTCACTTGAAGGGCATGCAATGACTTTTCATCCATTTCTTATGGATTCTCCGTGCCTCATAAGCGCAAATTTTGTTTGTTCACATAACCACTTAAATGGAAATGGGCTTCGTCGCTCATTATGATTTTGAATATGAAATCACACTATTCTTGTACTAGGTTTAATAGAGCACGGGACTAAGTTAACCTCACTTGATGATAAGTAGGGTGCAATTGGTGAATGGTTTGCATTAAGTAAGAGAACATCCCGAGGTCTTTCACCAAAATTTGATGCAACGAACGTCTGCTGATGCCAAACTGTGTGCATCGTCTTATCGATGTTTGTGAACACAGCATCCATTGCACAAACCGTTTAGCTAAACGCTTAATTGCTCGAGCACATGATGAAGGACGACAAGGAAAAAGTCGACAAAATTCACGATGCATTAAAACAACATACCGAAAATTGGTCAAATAGGCAGCAACAATTATTCCGCGTTCTTCAGGTGTGTATCGCTCTATTGCTTGTTGTTAACTAATTTTCTATCTGTCTCCAACATATGTAATTATCGTTTGACATTTACATATCAAACCACAATGACATTTGACGTCATTTGCAAACATCATAGCACATTCGCATTATGATATTACTTTCGCTCCACCTTGTACTTACGTTATTGTAGGTATTTGAAGTATAAAAATTCGTGAAAAAAATATTAATAAATTCAGCAATAAGTCAGAACAGAAATTGAAAGTAACAAACGAAATGTGTTTAATTCACATACTTAACACACATTCAACTAATTTATCTCAGAGTGTCATCACATTTTCAAAGATGCCTCCCTCAACTTCTAAGCACTTTGTTGTTCGGTTATGAACGGCGCGTGTCGCGTTTCGTAAAGTCTGGAGACTTAAAAAAAAAAGCCTTGTTACACAAGCAAAATAAAACTAAACGGTTAAATTGGGCACAAGAACATAAAGATTGGACCATCGGGCAGTGGAAAAAATGTGTTGTGGAACGATGAATTCAAATTTGAAGTTTTTGGTACGAGAAGAAGGGCATTTGTTCGGAGATCGGCAGGAGAACGATTAGCTGAACCCTGTGTAGGGCCCCCAGTTAAACATGGAGGAGATTCAGTAATGGATTGGGAGTGTTTTGCTGGTACTACTGTGGGGGATTTAGTGCGAATCGAGGGGATTTTCAGGAAAGAGCGCTACCAATAAATTTTGGAGGAGCACGCCATTCCATCCGGAACACGCACAATCGGCGAAAACTTCGTGTTTCAGCAGGATAATGATCCGAAACAGACGTCGAAGTTATGCCGTGATTGCCTCACTCTAATGGAACTTGATGGGAGATTGACAATTATGAAATGACCGGCACAGAGTCGAGACATCAACCCCATCGAGCTTTTATGGGACCATCTCGACAATCGAGGGTGAAATAATATAAGAACATTAAGCTATACACAAATATACAGTGCACACACGTTTGAAAAAATTACAATGGGTGTGGATGTACCTAATGATCCAAAAAAGAAAAAACAATTTTAAATGATCTTATAAACTAATGGAAAACGCCTTTATATTCATAGCCGATGCAGAACCTATCAGCCTGGCGTTGGACTACATTAAAGATACTAATATCAAGTGCTTGCATTATCTCTTAAATAAAGATCGTTACAAAACACACCCTGCAGCCGTTAAGAATATTATGAAGATGCTTGAATTCAAACATTATTGCGTCCAAGTTTTGCTTTGCTGGATCAAGGGACATGCTGGAAATAAACCTCTATTTCATTAGGTTTATTTCCAGCATGTCCCTTGATTCATGAATTCATTGGCCAAAGAATCGATTATCAATGGATCACAAATTAATGTAGGAATATTCTGGAAGGATTTGTTGGAGAAAGCCAAATATGAATTGGTGGACTTCGCGTGGCAAACTCGCTGGCAAAATATTAAGTCGAAATGTCTACATACTATGGGCCATACTATGAAATTTGCCCGCAGTCAGTTTCCAGCACATCTTTTTAAACTAAAAGTTATGGATGCGCCTAAATGTGGCTACGGAAATGTTTACTGCCACTTAAACCATCTGATATTGGAATGTGTAGAATTTTGCGCAACATAGGAAATTATTGTTAACATCGTTGTTATGTAGTGCGCTTGCGCCACGAGCATTATTTAAGAGAGTGAACTACTTCCCTCACTCTCCTTTTGCATCAGTCTGTGAATAGAGCAACTTACAAGAGTGTGTGTAGTTTCTCTTATATATTTCAATCTTTTATAAAATTAAAAATAACACAACCAACAAACATTGCTCAAATCTTAAGACAAAATAATATAGAAATTTTTAAGGCGATAATAGAGTACAGCAGCTTAGATCATCAAAAAAATTATAAGTTAAGACCATGTTATGACAAATAATAGTTGTCAGAAAATTTCATAAAATGTTGCTTCCTAAATTTTCATAAAGAATAATAAATGAGCATGGTTTCTCGTGTTTTACCGAATGTCGCTGATATAAATGCAAAGAGCGATAGTGAGCCGATGCAGACTATGTACAGAGTAGCTGATAAGGAAGCGATGTAATCGCCCTCGCTTCGCTTTCTTTATCGTTATCGCTTTCTCTTTAAATTACACTCCCACCCCAGAGTCTCTGCTAAGTCCTGCATCATGCAACACAAATTGGTCACAGTAGACCGATTTGGAAACCGTGCTGGCACCCTGTGATAAAAGATCGGCAAAAATTAGCAACATCAGTGTTGTCACCTTTCTTGAAAATCGAATAGATTCTTAGGAAGGCACAATATCATTTTACTATAGCTGTTCTACCAACACCATAACAACAAACTGTTTTCGTAATTTTTTGTAATACTATGTTTACTAATGGGAATTTACTCTTTTTCACATATTTTAAATAACAGTACTTACTCTTACTGCGAACTTTGTTGAGATATTGTGGAAGTCTGATATTCCCAAAGTAAAGCATCGAGTGGCCATTATTCTAATTATCGATTCTATCTAAAAAAAAAAAAAAATATATACGCATCACAAATGCGTAGGAATATTTGCTATAAGCAATACTGGTCGTCTCACGACGAACAGCAGCGATCGATATAGGAAGAGTCATTATCGAACGGAAAATATGACCTAATCGAGTAAAATAAATACAGCAGTTAGCAAATCCGGTTATACGAAATATGGGGGAGATCACATTGATGTTTGCCAAGCGCGCAAGCCACCAGACTATCAGCCGGGCAACTTAATATCAATGTTCTCATTTTAAATGAAACGATTTGTTAATTTTCTAATTCAAACTTGTGTAGGAATCCCTATATCTAAATTTGTTTTGTTTTTGAGATATTTCGATTCTTTGCAGAAAAATGTGTCATAGGTTTTAAATACATGTTAATATCTCACATGCAGTTCCAGTTTTCTTCAATCAAATTCGTCCATCCATTCAATATGTAGAGCCACTATAAACATTAATTTAAAATGACTTGAAATAATGTGCTAATCCAATCTGATATTATATTTAAAATTGTTCATTATATGTTTCGGCCGCAATTGGCCATCTTTAGATGACTATAAAGTATAAAATTATGTATAAATATTATCTGTGATAAAATATGTGATTAAAAATATGGGGTCATTATAAAGTAAGGGGTATACTTTAATGTCTTATATAATTTAAGAAATCAAGCTATTAGCAAAAAATAAATGGAATCTAGTTGCTTTTGGCTTTGTATTTGACCGTATCCATGGAAAACAAAAGAGTTGTCGTGTCAATTGCTGATACAAGTGTCAAATGAGTCTTCGCGATTTAAAGAATTGATCTTAAAATAAAACCCATGTCCATTGAAACGATACAAATTTTCAGAACATGGATCTACAAACAAGAATTGGTTTAGTTCAATATTATTATGAATGCGGTAGAAATTACACTGCTGGATTATGAAGATTTCCTACAAAAATGAGATTAACGTTAGGGTCCTGTCGTATGAAAGCGTACCGTAATCCGATTAACAAATTTGGAAAAACAGGGTCTGTAACTGATCTACCAAGATCAGGAAGACCAAAAATTAATGATGCCCAAGTTGCAGAAGTTCTTAAAGAAAACCAAAACATAACCAGTACTAATCCGCTAGCAATCAGTAGTGTGAATTCGATATCGAAACTATGCAAATGCCATATGCCATGGTTTGGAAAATGTTACGTAAAATCCTAAAGATGTATCCCTATAAACTGAAACTGCTTTTTTAATTAAAGGGTGCATATTTTCCTATTAGGTATGATTTTCCTAGCGAATATTGGCTCAGATAGAAATTGAACTCGCAGCAATCGAATTTCATTTACATTGTTACGCTCAGGTGTGCGCGGCGTACCGAAGCAGTGTGTGCTCAACCTGATGTAACTTAGTAAGAAAAGCGGTACACACGAGTATGACGCTTGGAGTCGCTGTAATGATTAATAAAAAAAAGAAAGATCCAAAACGGAACGATAACTTTATTGTAATAATAAAAAAAAAAGAAAAAAAGAAAAACTGGCCACGTGGTTGCTGATTTCTGATGTTAAGATTAATGTAAAAAGAACAGCACGTGGTTGCTGTATTCTGATATTAAAATTAAGGCAAAAAGAAGGAATAGCACGCCGTAGCCGAATTCCTGAGATTAATTTAAAAGTGACGCAATTAATCCGTTTCTATAAGTGAATAGTAAATGACTGCTAGTAAGAGCAAAGTTACTGGCAATTACAAGTTAAAAGTATAAATAGCAACAGTAACGAAATAAAATAAAAGAAAGCGATAGATACGTTTTAAATAGGATTACTTAGCTGTAGCTTGAAGCTGAGTTCGAAGCTTTTGTGTATGCTGGAGGGCAGCACGTGGTTTTCTGTGTTTCGAGCTAAAAAAAGGTCGCTGTGACGGCAAAATTAACTGAAGAGCACAGAGATTACTTAGCTGTAGCTTGAAACAATGGGGTTTCGAAGCTGAAATAGCCAGCACGTGGATTCTATGCTTTCGAGTCAAAACGAGTACGTCACAACGGCAAATTAACTGAACGGGAACAGAGAGCGCGCGTAGCGTGCAGAGCCCTTATAAAGGCTCGGTAAATAGGTACAAAAAAAAGGATGAACCAATAGCAACGTTCAGAGATGCACAAAGGATCATAAAAGACGAAGCGTCTAAGAGGTTGGCGCGTAAATGAATGAATTTAAAATAAGGGAGTTTAAATTTCGTGGCGCGTAAGTTAAATATTTCCGCGCGAAAAGGAACCGCTAAGTGACGTAACGGTTTTTCTAAAGTCGTAATTGCAATTGCCAGATTAAAAGTAAAGAGAATGAATTTAAATTTGCCTTCAAAGTAACGTTTATATCGCTGATGTTGTCTATGATTAAAAGAAGCGAAATGAATTATTGAAATCAAAATCATTTTCGATTCAATGCAAAGTGTAACAACACAAGTTAACCATAATAACTTAATTTGTTAAAAATATATAATAAGCTGAAATATGTGCTTACTTTATAATAACCATACGTAAGTGGAACAAAAGCGAAAAAATTAAATTTGTCTTGTCCAATGAAAGTTCTAAATGTATATCGTTTGTGCTATTCTATTATCTATTAAGTACACTATTTATATATTATTTATTTGATTGTATGTTTACCAGTAATTTTTTTACAAATTTATTTATTATTATATATTATTATTTATTTTTTCATTTAGTTTAATATTGAAGTACTGTGTGTGAGAACAACTGGAACTGATGTTGGGAAATACTGGTTGTGATTTTATGCCTATGTCTTTTTTGAATTGTGCGGATAAGAAATATGTTGTTTACGTTTGGTTCGATATGTGAATGTATGTGTGTTAATGTAAAATCTGTATTATATGTAAATTTAATTAGAGAATTGATAATTATAAGATATGATAAAACTTGACTATATATTTGTTGTGATAATGAAAAATTAATAATTCAATTCATATTTAAAAAAGTGAAAATCGGTTTTTTATTGTATTCCTGTTCTTCATTCATTTTTCATGTTATTTGTTTATTTTTCTTGTTTTTTCAATTTTATATGCCTCAAGTAATAGTAATTTATTGTTCTTATCACGTGTGTGAAGTAATTTTATATTTTTGATATCATTACAAGTATGTCCAGTCGCAATTATGTGCTGATATAAATTGGATTTTGTTTGTTTTTTGTATTCTTTGATTTTGATTTGTAGTTTTCTACTCGTTTCACCTATATATATTGCGTTACAATTATCACATTTTATGCTGCACACTCCGTTCTTTTTCAAATGTGTATATTATAATTTTGTAGTAGATTATACAGTATATTGTTTCTGTCTAAAAATACGTGTTATGTTATATGGCTTGTAAAATTTCATTATTTTGTTGGAAATATTGTTGTTTGTGAATAGTTTGTATTGTTTGGTATTATTATCTGTGTTGTTGTTATTGTTCGTTATTAAAGGTTCATTTTGCATATTGTATTTTTGGTTATATCTAGTGATTAGTTTCTTTAGGCCATATCTGCGGCCTACACACTAAACAAATTACACTTTTCCTACGCAAAATTCCTGTAATGTATAGGGTAAAATTACCAAAAATTGGGAAATTTACCTAAAGTTTTATAATAAATTTCCCAATTTTTGGTAAATTTACCCTAACATTACACGAATTTTCCGTAGGAAAAATGTAATATTTTTTAATGTGTATCCATCAATTATCAAACTCATTAGTGTTCACGCACATCGCGAACAAAATGGGGTGGTGGTGTCATGTTGATAGCACATCACTTGCCTAATGTTTAAGTGAACATCTAATAGGTTTTGTATGTTGTTGTTTAGAAATTCCAAATAAACGTGGCCACTTACTCACCTGATAAAAGAGAATTTTACCTCAAAATTTAAAAGCGTTTAAAAGAATAGTCCCTACTAATTTGAAGTAGCTTGTTTCTTTACCTTGATACGACCCAAGCTTTGTTCGATGGTGTTACACTAAACACTGGTGTAACACTAATAACACTGGTGCAAGTTTTATCTTTCTCTAATACGCAAAGAGGGGATCTTCTATACTGTTTCACTTATGAGCCAGTGTAACACCAACGAACACACCTGTAGGAAACACAAAGCAGGTATTTATGTGTTTGTCTTAATCAGCTGTTCCCGAATCGCGTGGATCATTACCGGTAATGCATTATACAGGTCGGCGTAAAAATACATTTACTGCACTATTTAATAATTTTTTTAGGGCATCCTAGACGACTTTTGTTCTAATATTATTATTTTTTTTTTAAGTAAGGATACTTGACCCCGCATCTACTCTCCGAAGCCTACGGGTGAATGCGAGAACAACCTCATATCCTATTTATAAATATTAGATTTTATTCGAGATAATGTAAACGTTAGAAATTCTAGAAAACCTGCAAATATTCCAAAAATAAAAACAAATTAGCTAGATTGGTTAGAATTGCACCAATCCTTTTGAAATAACAAAATTGATATCAATGCACTGTATATCGACAGTTTTTCGTATTTCGATCCTTGCAATTCGTCATGAGAAAGCCCTGTGTATAATGTACGTGATATAATATGCGGATTTACTTGATAACTTTGCCGTGAACATGCTTTATACCAGTGGATGCTATAAAGAACTTCGAGCAACCTGTCATTCTGAAAATGAAAAAGATTCAGATTAGCTTTCACACAAGTTAAACTGTCTATGGTTATTTACCAAACAGATATATTTGTTGGCTGTGTAGCAAACAGAGAAACCATTGACAATACTATAAGCGGATAGTAATAAATAATGAATGACGCGTGGGTGCGAAATACCGAATGTAAAGAGTTCCGAAAGAGTACAATAGAACATTAGAGTTCCTAGTATAGCTATCGACATCGTATATATAGTAATGGAGGGATTTAGGTAATCATTCATAATATCAAATGATCCGTAGCACTTAAACAGCATTTTCATTACTTGTTGGTAAACAGCTTGAAATTCCGTTGGAGTAAATTCTGTGTGTGTTTGTAAAGCTTCTTTAATTTTACGGTGACAATCTTCAAAAAGGATAACTTGAGGTTCGCACAACGCGATTGCACCAAACGAATACATAGAGTAAATGTATATCCTGAGAAATAAAAATAAATGATTTAATATTTTTGTCGATCGTCCTTGATACATGATAACCCAGCAAATTATGGTTGATGCTACGCCGCAAAGCATCCATTTCAAAATACGTTTTCTAATATGGTCTATAGCAGCGTTTCCATTAAGACGATACAGCAAAGTTACCAATTCTTGATTACATCGCCAAACCTTTACCATGCTAGGAATTTTATAATTCGAAATCACACATAAGATGGCGGCATCTATCCCAAAAACCAACATCCCGCAAGAGAATATATTATCCGTATTCCAGAAGCCACCTGCACTTGAATATGACACGTGAAATTCGTATAAGGCGAATGTAAATAGTCCAACGGCATAACCCATTGATATAAATGAGAAGAAAATCGAACGTTTTGCTAGGAATTTTTCTGCAAGTTCGTGAAGACATTCAGTGGTAATGCTCCCTTCTCCTATGAAGCAACACAACAAAATAATCGGACGCCCCAGACAAGCAAAGCAGGATACTTCGCGACGGGTGTTAATTGCTTTAGGAGCTTTAGCCCAAATGATACTTAAAGGGATCATTATAATTGGTACTTCTAAATTTGAAAGAACGAAACGAATACAAAGTTGTTTATTGTTGCTGTATTGTGAGAGGATCGAAATTCTATGAGCTTCTGTAACCTCAATGCGTTGTAAGTTTCGATTATAACATTAACGTTTTTCTACTTCAGTGAACGGTGGATATTACGTTTATTTTTTTGATGATGCAAAGAGAATGTATAGAAACTACTGCATCAAACGCTATTAGATGATAATTAGTTTAAGTGCTAACGATAACGTGTTTTTTGAATGCATAACTCCATACTTAGATTATTAAATGATGCACGGAAGCCAATAATTAATATTCTAACCAAAGAATATTTACATGATATGAACAAGAAGCGACAGTTAGGGTACATGGAATAATTATATTTTCTATTAGTATATAGTATTTAATTAAGTAATTTCGTCCAAAAAAGGAAATCCAAATTACAATAGTGTTTATTACTCAAGCCATAACACCTACGACTGGCCCATTAACTGAAGATCACACCAATGACCAAGGCTATAGGAAGAACACCGTCGGGTGATATAGTCTTTTTGACAATGCATATAGTAATATATAGGCTTGTATTGCTATTGTCAATAAATGGAATTATTAATTATTATTAATTGCGCAGGTTCGCCAGAACCGTCATCTTTCAGTTCATGCCTAACCTCAGCTCAGTTTACTTTGTACATTTGTTTGGAAGGCCCAGAATTCCCAAGAGTACATTTCATTAAATTATTTATAGGAATGAAGATTTATCATACTCCAAAATATGCTAATGCTAAATTTAAAACTGTTTCGAGAAAAAATCGAAAAGCTGTTAATATTTTACGTCTGTAGTTTTCATTTTTAAAATATGACATAGGAGTTATTATAAGTATTGCATTAATAAAAATACGTTTACAGTAAAAAGCTCTAATTGTTTCCTTTCGCCATTTTATTAATTGACCAACCTATATCATACATTAATACAATTGTCAGTAATCACACATATGTTGTAACAGTTTGAAATTCATTGCAATTTGCAATACCAGATGTATTAAAACGTTTGCATATTTTCCATTTTATCTAAACATTAACATTTAAGTAATAAGAAATAAACATTATTGCAATTAAGACGCCACCGCTAGAAGTGATTAATATTAAACGATTTCCAGATGTGATTCATATCACGATATTAATAATAATACCAAAAATTATATTTGAACAAAGAAAGATAATTATACATTTCGTCCACATTACCGTAGATTACCATTGACGATGTGATAAATATCAAAAACAGTGTTCTTATAAAAGTTATTCTATTTCAAATAAAAAAAATCGTTAGTGATTTTGGAACTTGGAAGATAATCGTTTCGTCTACATTGATGATGTACATATGTATATAAATCAGGAAACTGTATTTATTATAGTGTGGTGGGTGATATTTGCAGTGTATCTATGTATTTTTACATTACTGCAATGCGCAGGTTCGCCAGAAGTGTCATTACCAAGGTTATTAAATTTAGTAGTAAGTTTTTATTCCGTAAGTGTCGCTTCTTGTTCATATCATGTAAATATTCTTTGTTCTAACTACAGATTATATATATAGTATAGATTATACAGTTTCCGTGTCCTAACCTTTTTGACAAAATAAATGTGGATGCTTCCAACCAAATTTTAAGACAAAAATGTGGTATGAAAATTTTTCGAATGTCGTGTGATGACCAGTACTTGCCAGGCGAATCCGGCAAAAAACGGTCAGATTACGCGCCGCTCATAAATCGGAAGCAAAGGTGTGAGTTCAGATGTTAATATTTTTTTTTTTGAATTGGGCGCCAGCTATGGCAAGTAGCAGGGGCAGCCAGGATTCGGCAATAACAACACTATATCAGCCTTAAATAATACTTTAATAGTAAAAAATGATTAAATTCGTGAACAATTTTGATTGTAAAATATAAGCGATATAATATAAACAATAATGCAATAAAATGGTACCAATATTATAATGATCGCCAAAATTAACACAATATAATAAGTATATATTAACCAAAGTGAAATTAGTATAAGATCTTTATAGCGAGTTTCCAAATTAGGACAACTACCCACTAGTGCATTTGATTGTGATGCAGTTTGACATGTTAAGACGGTAAATGTCATACGTTCATATGTACGAAGTAAATTAAAATAAGTTCCAATAATTAAGGTATTTGTAATGTAACCTACTGTATATTATTACTATTATTCTAGGCGAAATATACTCTAGGTAGTAACAGCAGTTATTCCTTAAAGTGATTTCCAAATGATATGAACAAGGTTAAAAAATATAGGTTACAAATTATTATTTAAATTACAGAATCAAGTTAAATAGTGTTGCACGAATCGAAGTAGCGTTGTCAAATTACAAAATTTCAGACTAATTAAGAAATTAAATAAGTTAAAATAATTAAATTAATGAAGTTGATGAATAATTGGTAATTTACATAAGAAAGTTATGTAAAATGATAATTGCAAATTATTAAAAGTTGTTACTAAGTTAATATATAAAAATAAGTTTAATAATAATAATTAATGGATGTAAACACTTGCCAATAGCAGACATGCAGCGCTGGTCAAACAAAAATAGGCGTTACAGTCGCTTCGTTTCCGAGATGCAGGCTGTAATTTTTTTTTTTTTTTTTCATTTTATTAATTAAAGTCTTAATTTTGTACCTTAATTTTGCAAAAATCGGTAATACGGACCTGTTAAATAATCGACACTCTTATCGCTTATGATCTAAAAATGAATCTTAAGAAAATTACGCCTCTTGCATTTTTGTCGTATCCGTGACGGTATTAGAGTAAAAAATCGTTTCAGTTGCTCATGTCGCACTAATTATTCTGTAACAGGTGGGTACAGTAATTATTATTACTTTGATAAATTATTGAGAAACTCTAAACCAAAAACAAGTAAGTAATGTGCATTTTCTGCCAATTTTGTTTTATCCAACTTATTATTTATTAGATTGTAAAGTTGGAATAAAATGTAAAATTTTCCGTATTTTTATCATTTTGTAGCTTTCACGCAGAAAAATGCATGCTTACCATATCTAAATTTATCTTGGACCAAGAGAAAAATTGTCTTAACAGCATAAGCTTCACGTAAGAGGTTAGCAGCAAGTGAGTGTAACAAAACAAGTAGGAGTTATCTTGGTTACCACAAAAAAAATTGCGGAATGTCAGGAGCCCACATAGGGAGAGCATTTGAAACAATTTCATTTAAAATTATGCACTGTTTGCTTACTGATTAATAAAAACGAGTTTTTGATACCGTTGTTGCCCTAAAGGGAATTAAAAGACCTTTCGAACGAGTGGACACAATACAAATTTTGCACCGCCTCCAGGAATGATTTTAAATCGTCAGGCCCATCAGTTAAAAGTTGTTAAAAGTTGTTCCCCTTGATATGACAATAGACAGGTTTTGGCATTTTATATAAATCGCAGCAAAGTGTTGTTTAAGGTGACTCGTTTCAATTGAAATGCCCTGTATATTTGCTTCGGTAAATTATATCTCATTGTAATAAATAACGCAGAGTCTCCAAAGTATTTCCAAATATCTAAAATTGATTCTGACAGGCAACGTAGAAGCTTTTATTATGGGATGGCTTTGATCATCTCATAAAAAAAATTGAGGTAGTAGAGGAATCAGAGGAAAAGATTTACAAACATTATGGTAATTGTATTAATAATAAGAGAGTTTTATGTCATCGTCCGAAAACAGACATTGTCATCACACAGATGAGATTATAGACATATAGAATTCAGATGCAAAAACACGTATAACATAATAACAAACAGACAAGAGACAAAAGAACAACTCTAGTTACTGAGGAATTCCTCGATACTATAAAAAACATGATTCAGCAAATGATCAGCCAATCCCTTCCGAAACAATCCCAGAGAAGTAACATCTTTCAAGGCCCTAGGCAATTTATTATAACATTTTACTGCCATGTAATAGGTGCCATTTTCAAATAATTTTGTGTTATGCATAGGCACGCTCGGGTCCTTCTGTGATCTTGTATTCATAGTGCAGTAGTTGTCTTTATTTTTCGTAAAAGTATTTTCATGTTTTTTGTAAAACGTTAACAACTCGTATATGTACAACAAAGATGGAAGAGTGTATATTCGCAAATTCTTAAAAATATCACGACAAGACTCCTGCAATCAAGCTCCCACCATACACCGCAAAATCCGTTTCTGCGATACAAGCAATTGTTTCGCATGCGGAGAGCATCCCCAAAAGACGATGCAGTAACGCAGACGGGACTCGACGTAGGCTGTCGGGTATTTACGCCGAAACACATGATTTGATTTTTTACAGTGTACGTTTGAATTTACACATATGCGTAAATTCCAAGCTGACGGGCTATACTACTCTCCAGTCTGAGTGCCTGTAAGATATGCAATATGTATTGAATTTTTAGTAAACCATTGGTGCTTTAGATCAAATATTTCTCCCTTAATGGCGATTATATAATATACTATTTTACATCATTAGATTAAGCATTGTTAAATTTAGGTACCTACACCGGGCATTTTCGAATATTCAGTATAAAATAATTGTTATATGCTTCTAAAAAACAGATAACTTTAACCATTTTACTCGAAACAACCGAACTTATTTGATAAAATTGAAGTCTGTAGGTACCCTTATTCGTCTTTACAGAACACATGGTTTTTTATTTCAAGTCATAATTCGATAAAATAATAGCGCAAGATTTGATTTACTGAGGTCGTGCAATTGTATAGCTACAGTACTCCCTTAAGAACATTAATGTCACAGTAGCGTCGAAGATTGCAGACCGCGAATACTGCCGATCATAGCCGAGCATTCAGGGCAACACAATGGGATTCCCACTTTAGGTCATTATCTACGAGGATACCAAGAAATTTACAAGTAGAACTTTCCGGTATAGACTTGCCATTACATTTAATACACTCCGCCAAAAAAGTATCGCATAATTTAGTTTTGAATCATAAAAGTATCGCATAATCTTTGTTTGTAGCATAAAGTTGTAAATATACTTTAATGCGCTCTAAGATATAATTTCTATGATTGTTTAAATAAAATACAGGCCAAATAAAAACAAGAACTCATACTTGAGATTTTTATTAAAACAAGAAATTATAATTTTGGAAAGAGAAATGTCATAACAGTAGCTTTTAATACTGAGTATTGCCACCTCTGGCTCTTATGACCGCTCGCATACGGTTTGGCAGAGATTCGATTAATCTCCGTATATAAGCCTGTCCAAATTCTCCCACTCGTCACGGAGAGCATTTGCTAGTCCATGCAGGTCCGCTGGGGCAACATTTTGGGTTCGTATCCGTCTGTGAAGGAGGGCCCACACGTGCTCGATAGGGTTCATGTCCGGACTTACCGCAGGCCAATCTAAAACTGGAATACCAACATCGTTAAGGTATTCCTGGACGATTATTGCAACATGCGGTCGTGCATTAACATGAATTCGTTTCCTATAATGGGCGCATATGGTACTACATGTTCCTCTAAAATGTCCGTTATATACCTGTGGGCAGTCAGTGTACCTCTGTCTACTGGTACTAACTCTGTACGACCTGTTAAACAGATGCCTCCCCAAACCATATAGAGCCACCAGCGAAATTAGGTCTAGGTCTGATATTACACTGCGAATAGCGCTCACCGTCTCGTCTGTACACTGAGATACGCCTATCTGAGGTGTAAAGACCAAATCTTGACTCATCTGTGAAGAGTATATTGGCCCAGTCATTAATGTTCCAATTTACATGTTCTCTGGCAAACCTTAAGCGAGCCCCTCGGTGGTTCCTAGTGAGACGAGGGGCTGTTACAGCTACTCTAGCTCTTAATCCACTCTGTCGTAACCTATTCCGAATAGTTTGAGTACTCACACGAGTATTTCTGACTCTAGCCAAGTCGTTCTGCAATTGTCTCGCAGTTACATGTCTTCGACGTAATGCTTGTAGTAGTAAATAGCGGTCATCTTGGCGAGTAGAACATCTTGGACGACCTGGTACAGGTCTTCTACTGTAAATGCCTGTTTCCCTATATCTGGCTACGGCTCTAGAAACACTTGACTGATTGATGTTCATCAAATTAGCAACGTATGCTTGAGATCGTCCGTCTTCGATTAAAGCAACTATAGCAGCCACTTGTTCTGAAGTTAAATTGCTCATTTTAGTTTTAAAAGCGTTGGTACAGAACTCTGACTTCGCACTTTAAAATTTGTCCGTATAGGAAGACTTTCAATAAACAACTGAACAAACCTTACACATATGCATTTTTCTAAATGTGTTCTTTTAGAAAAAAAAAAGTAAAAACGCTAAGTTCCATTATTTTGTTAGTGTTTTTATAGTTCACATATACGAGGCAAACTTTTTCGGAACGTATAAAAATATCTTGGTTCATAAATGCCCTTTTTTAGTTTATGCGATACTTTTTTGGCGGAGTGTATAAACTGGTAGGACCACGGACTTGGCCATTTTTAAAGTGAATCAATTCAGTTTAATCTTTGTTTAAGGTAAGTCCATGATCATCACACCTTTAAACGACTAGTTCGTTAAACAATATTAAAAAATAAAAACTAAGAAAACAAATTGAACATGATCGACGAAAACCAACTTATATTTTTATTCTAATGACCTCCAAAACAACTGCACATTTTCTTTCTTTTTACGTTTTGATCGCACAACCTAAAAAAAGATAAATTTCTTAAAAGAAAAATTGTTTCAGATAAAATCTTGAAGATGTTGCAAGAAATAAGCAACGAAACGTGGAAAATAAATTAAAATATGGAACCTTATTTAATTATTGGATCTATAATTTCCACAAGGATTAAATAATTATGCTCTAATATATGTATTACATTGGTTATCATTTATCATTCTTCTGTAAGTATATACGGAATCTCAAGAATAATAATATTTTAAAAATAACGGACACACTTATTATACCTATTCGTAAGTGTAGCAAGCAACTCCCATTTTTTGAATAATGTGTAATAATAAAAGCCATAGTAGTTTAAATCGTGAAGATTCGTTTTATTATATCCAACAAAATTACAGGTAGAAACGTAACAACAACTGACATCGATCCCTTAGATATTAAATAATATTGTTATTATACAATGTGTTTCAGATTTCATGGGGACACCTAAATGACTTCTTTAATTTGAAAGCAATCAGTATGAAATTTTTATCAGTTGCGTAGGCCATGACGGTGCAGCTTTCTGTATGAATTTTATAAAGTCAATAGCTGTGTAATAAAATACAATAAAATGGAGCAGTAAAAAAATATACTAATGGTGCTATTAGAATTATTATGCTAAAATTATTCGAAATTGTTATGGTGTCTATGACCATTAAAATAGACGTATGGTGAATTTTTTTATATTAATAAAAGTTTCAGTTTTCACACACAATTCTGTCGTTTAGTGCTTCCTGTGCCCCAAGATGCATTCAATATGAAAGTGAAGCAACGTAACATTGTATTCCAACCAGTGAATAGGTGAATGCAGTATATATAACCTGAAAAATATTTATTAATCACAGTACTGCAAAGGTTCTTGTTCTTTTGTAAAATTGTTGACCCACTAATAATGAGAAATTTTATTTTTACAATACCTTTACGCAAATAATTTAAAGAACCAATTTACATAACCGAAAATGGTAGTTTGTACATACATATGTAATTATAGAATATTTGCAGTATCAACGTTTGAAGTACAGCTTTTCTTATATTAATTATCGGCACATAATAAACTGTGTTGCAAGGGTAAATTTTTGCCTTTATTATACCAGATAAACCAAATATTAAGTTATTTCTTATACAATTTGAACAGACTGAAAATAAATCCACAATGCAATTACGTCAGTACATCACAGGTATTATTCACTAAAGGTGGAAGAGATAACAGAAGCACACCTTAGAACTATAATCTTAGATTCCGTAGGAAACAAGTTCGAACGTTATCGGATTGGGCTAAAATTCGAACAATTGCAATTCGCATTTCTAATCCCTAACGAGATATAAGGATATTAAGAAAGCCACTTTGTATACTCAAGAGGTTACGTGCACGTCAAAGCTCCTATCACCAAACCACTTGCCAAACCTTTCGAAAGATGTCGGTATTACAAGCAGTGCCAGAAGTACTCTTTTTTATTGTGACATGGAGTCTACCGATACGGGTTTCTTTGTATTTTACATGCCATTTCCTTTAACCATATAATCACACCAGCCATTTGTATATCCTGTAGCCATTTAATCAAAATAATTCTTTGGTTCACTTTTGGCTTGCTAAAAATTGTCTGTCTTCTTACGTCCAGATCCTTGCATTCAACACAGGATGTGACTTCTGTCTTCCTATAACACACTCTGCAGGTGGTATCTTCAGTGTTGATCTGAATTTTATTTGGGTGTCATGTTAAATTTCTTTCTAAGTCTTCTTCCTGGATGTACCTTTTTATATCTTTCCATTACGTCTTAATGGATGATTAATTGGATGATAAACGGAGCTTCATTAGGAAATACCTTGTAGATATGCCTAATAGTGAGATTGCAAAAGCTTACTTCCGCAAACCGAGGCGAGGATCCCATCGCTGCTGGTTTGTGGATCGACGTCGAATGGCACAGGCACTGGGATCTCGAGATATGGAGAACCGAATGGCGAAGCTATCAGTTTAGGGGGCTCCACCTCCATTTTCCACGCTGAAGTAATAGCCATCCAAACCTGCAGAGAGGACATCTTAAGGTGCCCGCATGATAATAGATTACGCAGACAAACTAGCTTGAGGTGCCAATAAACGACTATTCACAGCTCCAGAACCGTCGTGTGGGAGTTCTTATGGCGGTATCAAAGCTTTTGTCAGATCGCTGCTAAGCACCGGTCCTATTGGAATGGACTTGCCGGCGCGAGACATTGCTGTAATATGATTGATATTTTGGTTGCTTAATTAATTAAACAATAGTTATTTCCTTGGTACCATTTTCAATATTGCTTCTGGATAATCTGCTACATGTTACGTATCCTATCTTATGTCTAATCTAATACTAATACTATAACTATATTTCCGTTCATTACGATGGATCAGATGTCTTAAATCTGAATCAGCAATTTCGACATCGTGCGACGAACAGAAGGTTCTGTCTGTCATCAGATTGCAATATTAGCAAATCTTACTATATACAGATCTTTATAATTACGCAAGTATAATTCCATAACATTGCAGAGCCCTCGGGATTTATCCATGCGAAGAAAGACTCCGCAAACAATGACAATAAACGGATTATCTTAACAGACGAGGAGTACTTACGGGAATCCTAATTGGCCACTGCGGACTGAACAAGCACTTGGAACCGCACGGGGCGAGTGGACTCTCTCCTGTGCAGAAACTATGGGAGAGCAGAAGAAACTCCTGTGCACCCCCTGGCCGACTGCCCGGCAACGAACAGAGTGAGACAGGGTTCGCTCGGTTATTAAACTTACTCTCGACCAATTTGTTCAGGTGCAACCAGATCGAGAGAGCTAAAACATCATGGGGGCACAATAGGTTTTCTGGCCGAGTTGCGTTAAGGGATAAACCTGCCAATGAAGAAAAAAAAATGGGCAACAGCCAAAGAGGTAGAAACAGTCTTTACAGTCAGCTGGGCGATTAAAGAGGTAAAACTGGAGAAAATACTTGACAAGATGGATATATTTCCATCGCTGCTACACGATACAACTCCAGCATTTGGTAAGACTTTTCAGAGATAGCCTTGCTTGGAACTATATACCAACGAAGAGATGGGTATGAAAGTGATCTATGATCACTTATGCATCTCCATTATGGAGGACAAAGATGCAGCAACAAGCGGCTGTAATTCAACTCAGCAAGATACATAGGCTTGCGTATGTAGGAACAATAGGAGAAAGTAGTCCTTTCTACAACGGCAATGGAATGTCTTCTAGACTTCCCTTCTCTCCTTTTGGAGACAATGGGGGAGAAAGGATGGAGTATCTCAGATTGCAAGAAATACCAAGTGGAGGGTTGGGGCACAACAGTATTGTCCGTCATGTGGAAGGCAACCTTTCTGGAATGAGATCATACCACCATGTATCCTATAATAAGTATCATTGACCTATCTTCTTTGGATGTTGGTTGTAGACCGAAATAAAGACAAACAAATAAATTGCTAACATAATAATAACATAATAATTATTTAAATGTTTTTCTGTTATAACTGTAATTTTAATATGAGGAAATTTTCTATGTTAAAAATTTTCACTTTTCACCTCGTGTCGGATTTGAACCAGGCACCTCCGGCTTGCCAGGCGGGCACTCTACCAATTGAGCTAACGAAGTGTCCGGTCTATCACAATTTGAAATATCTCAAGTACAGATCTTATGAAGCCGGCAGGACGGCAAATATGCAATAGTGCAATTTCCTTATAGTGTTGAAACATTCAAATTGCGGTAGACCAGACACCTCATTAGCTCAATTGGTAGAGTGCCCGCCTGGCAAGCCGGAGGTGCCTGGTTCAAATCCGACACGAGGTGAAAATGTTTAACATAGAAAATTTCCTCATATTACAGTTATAGCAGAAAAGCATTTAAATAATGATTTCACACTGTAAGGAAATTGCATTTTGCATAATATATACATTTTAAAAAATAGTTGTTAACCCGGCTGATAGTTTAGAGGCTTGCACGCTTGATTGTCACTCATGGAGTCGCGGGTTCGTATCTCACTCCGGTTTTTTCCGGGGTTATACTGATGATTGGCAAGGACATTTGGCTCTGCGGGGTTGCCTGGTAAACATGAATTGCTTAGATTTTATCTACCTGTGATATAATTAATCGCACAGTACATTACAGACACAAAACAAATTAAGTTTCAAAATTAAACACAAACATTTACTAATATATCAGATTTAAATGTCATAATTTCAAAATTGAAGAAACACAATCAATTAACTTTGAACAAAATGGAAATATTAACTAAAGAAAAGGTATAAATCACGATCTTTCCTAGCAAATTATCCATATTAAAAAAAACACAATAACACAGTTAACGATCGTCAAGAAATTGCAAACCTATCAAATATATAATATAATTAAAATTCAAAATTCAATTTAATAAACTCTATATGCTTTAAACATTTTCAATATTTCAATACATTTATTACACTCTGTATACATTAAAATATTTAAATTTTGAAAATATTTATAACGATATACATGAACAGTGTCTTACTCACTAAAATAGAAAAACTAAATATAAGACATTCGTTTTTTTTTTAATTTTAAAATATGGGTGCAGAATAATTTTGTATTTTCAATAAAAAAATTAAATATTTTAAGCTAAAAGTTTAAAAAGAAATCCATTCGCAAAACTAAATTAATATATTAGAACATTCCATTAAGAGTGAATGATATCAGCTGATCAACAGCCGGGATCCGGATCCCTCACGTCTCCATTTCAATATATAGGCCTGTAAAAATGACCTCTACTACTGGCGACATACGTGCATCGTATGCCTTTGTTGTGTCTGAATTACACGAAAGGCGTAACTGATGAACTAAGAAGCACGTATGAGATCAGTATCAGTCGGTAAAGTAGCTAATGATATTCAGCAATACGCGCACAGATAATTGGACGTTTGGCAATAAAAGGCCGCGTGCCACGTCATACCCCAAGAATTGGATTTATTTTTCACGGATAAATACCCGATAGTAAATTTAATTTTCAGCAAACGTTACTGCGTCGGCCCCGGTCAAGAAATAGTAGAAGAAGCGAAAATATTACGATTCATATGTAATTTCCCTATATTTCTATTTTATTTATTTTGTTATTAATAACTCAATTTTAACGGACTAATTTTGTAATTCGTTTCATCTATAATTAGATATGGGGAAAAAATTTAGAAAGAAAATGAGTGCATTCCAATACTTAATAAAATTATTACAAAGGTTTCTAAATAACACCGGTGTATATCAAATTCAATTACACATTATTTTTCGAAGTGTGGTTATTTATTAAAAACCGTAAAATACATCAGCATGATATCATGGTTATAAAACAGATGATCATGGACAGATTTAGCCTAAATTGACATTGACGACATTGTATTAAATTATTATACTTGCATTACATACACAATATCATTTTCACAGTCTAAAATCCTACGAAAACTACACTAGGTACCCGCATTTACCAAAATAAAATGGGGTGTATTTTTTTTTTTTAATAACACGCACTATTTACATCACGAGAACAACAAATTGTAGCCGAATTAGCAATCCTAGAGTTTACAGTTTGTCCTTTTCGCATTTTGTAGTTACCACACACTTAAAAAACAGATAATCATAGTATCACGAACTACACCTCCTTCAGACCAAACGCAATGTGTTGCATTTTATTCTTGCTTAATACAATTTCATGTATACAACACAAACTTCTAATTTTTCTTAAACCGAATATGTATGTGCACACCTAATTATTGCAGCATCCGACAAGGAGTTATCTTGACAGGTTCTTCGATATCAAGGAATCAACATCTACTTATTACACCTCTTGAAAAGAACACAAATATGACAATATGCATTCCTTTATTGATCACTTATTCTGTTAGGTTAAGTTTTCTGTAATGTCACATATCGCATTTGATGATAATGGTGATGAATCACTTTTCTTGACCTGTGGTAGTACTATCAACCATTCCAGCTAGTCATTAACGTACTATCAAAATACTGTGGACGCACAATCAGGACATATTAAATTCTACAATTAATGCGATTAAGAAAATTTATTATAGGTGTAATTATATTCATATCCAGAATCGCATGAATCGTAGACATACACAATGGAAGAAAACTCTTAGTCTTCATGAAACCCAAATACAAAGCGGAATCCCAATGATTCGACGACTCCATTTTACAATTTACAAGGTCGCTAAAAACTTCTGGTTATGTAGAAACTGAATTCATTTCACTCACAATAAGTAAAAACATTCGAACGCTGCAACCGTAAATTTATTACCGATGGTTTTTTTCTTAGATTAGGTTTGTGGGATATGTTTTATATTTGTGTTGAGCGAAGAATTAAAAAGTATTTCATGGCGCAACAGTCTTCCCTACATTTTCTCAAAATATACCCTCCGCAATTTCTTCTATTGATAGCATGACACTGCGATTTCAAGATAACAATTCTTTGAAACAAATATTCTGAGCTAAATAACTATGCTTACCGTTATCACCCACTTTTTGTTTAGAGCATTCTGTGCGATTTTCAAAGCAAAGTACTGAGTAGAGAGTATTGTGATTATAGATTCGATCTAAAAAAAAAAAGAATGCGTCTTTTAGTTGGCAATAAATAAATGGCAAAACATTTGAATGGTAATAGAATTTTATATATTTACTTGATATCTCTGCCGTGCAGTTAATTTGTACCAGCGACTACGATAAATGACTGAGAGCAGTTCATCATTCTATAAAAGACAAATTCAAATTAATTGTTCACGGAATTGAGAAGACACAGATTTATCTACCAGGGTAATATAGCAACCGACTGTATAGGCAAAATAGTAACTGGTGGTAGCTACATAACTATTTACCAAGAAGTAATACAGCGTATATGAATGCGAAAATCCCAATGTAAAGGAGCTTAAAATACAACTATAGAATCCAATGGTTCCCAACATCATCATTGATGCCACCTGCATCATCATCGGGATATTTAAGTAATGGCTAGTAATCTTAAATCCTCGGTAACACGTAAATATCATTTCCATGATCCTTTCATAAGTATCTTCAAAATTCGTAAGAGTTACTTCAGTCTGTGTTTCTATGATAATCCCGATTTTACGGTAACAATTCTCAAGCAGACTGATTTGAAGTTCGAACACTGCCATTGCAGAAAACGTGTAAAAAGAGCTCGAGTATATCTTGAGAGCTAAGCATAAATTACTTAAAGGTTTCTTCGACCAGCACAGGTAGAAAACAGTGCAGCAATATATAGTTGACAGCATAGCCCCTATCATCAAGTTTAAAATACGTTTTCTGATGCGTTCCAGAACCTTGTCTCCAGAAAAGCGATGATACAGAGTTAGAATGTTTTGATTAATCCGAAGTACTAGTAGTAGAATAGATATTTTATAATTGAAAACCACACTCATGATTGTGTAATGAATCCCAAAGAGCAACATTCCACAACAGTAGATATTATCAGGGCTCCAGAAGCTATCTGCACTAGAGTACGTTCCGCAAAATTCACGTACACTCAATGTACACACACAAACGGTATATGCCAATGATATAAGAGTGAAAATTATCGAACGCTTTACAAAGAATTTCTGCTCAACTTCGTGAACGCATGTAACGGCGATGCTTGTGATTCCTATACACCTACAGAAAAAGATAATAGAAGCCGCTAGACAAGCAAAGCAAGAAACTGAGTAATTGGTTCTGGTCACTTTATTACGAACGATGTTTAAAAAGCGCATGGTGGTTAATGTATCTAAGCCTAAAAAAGAAAATTTCTCAGCAAACGCCGTAGCCGGGTAAGTATGGGTTGCCGGCCTCAGGCGATTTTGGGCTGAAGACTTATGCAGTTTTTTGGAGGCTATCCGAAAAAAGATAATTCGGTTTCCGTCGATCAGGTGATCAATGTTTCTATTTCTTAGTTTTTATTTTTCAATATTCTTTTTTTACAAAGTAGCCGTTTTGGTACAATCACCAAAATTTTTGTGAATCTTCTCTTACCATTACCCTACTCAACTTTTTTCTAGACGTTCCAAACGATACGCCATAGTCAAAAAGAGACTTCAGTTATGAATGTTGCGACAACTTTTAACAAAGGAATTCTTACAATAATTTTTTTTTATTTTTTGATAAATCCACAAATTGTTGCGAGAAAAGTTATTTGTATAGATATCAAAATCATTTTAAGCCAACCCCGGAAATCACATAGTCATTTAATTGAACCCGAGTCATGCATCATTTCAGCTAAATATGATATCACTCGCTTAGCCTGATATGAACCAGTAAATAAAATCTTCAACTGCTTGTCTGTCATTTCAGGGAAATCACTCAAGTCGTCAGAAGTAATGTTTTCAAACTGAAGTTTCTTGCGCTGCCAACCGCTGTCTTCAACCTCTGCGGCTAAAATATTCTGAACGTCCATCTGACCCTTCATTCTATTCACTATTTTGTCAGAGTAACTAAGGTCAGATGTGAGTCGCTTTTCAAACTGATTCAGAAGCATTTTATTATCTAATTTATTTCATTTATTTGTTGAGAAGCTGGAATTTTTGCTTTAACTTACTATGTACTGATTCAGCAGGTCAACGGATTTTTGTTACATACTGAAATTCATTTGATTCCGCAGTTGTTAATTGTTTTCGTTTACCTTTCAAAGCTGGCATTAGCACTTGAAAGGAAACTGCGGAATATATCAAGCAACAAGAAGCTGAATACAAAGAAGATATTATATACTGCTGAGATTACTAATATTGACCAAGATCTATTGAAGCGATTTGCAGTTATTCTTCAAACAATTTCATCTGGATGTGCCATCCACATTGAAAAATTTAGAGTTTATTGCCGAGAAACAACTGAGCGGTTTGTTCATCTCCGTCCCTGGTTTTAGTGTCAGCTCGTGTGCACAAACTTTTAGTACATAGTGTAGACATCTGTCATCATTTCGGCTTGCCGCCATTCTTTCGGAAGAGGCAGGTGAAGCGAGAAACAAAGATTTTAGAAGAATGTCACAACATGAATGTCACACAAGAAAATTCAGCAGAATTAAAACCAATGAAGACTTGCTTCATAATTTATAATTCAAGACACTTAGATATTTTGCCGGAAACTATTGAACTTTTGTCGGTGTCTGAAGAAGCAACAGAACAAATAGAAAATAAATATAGCATATCATGTATGTGAATATTTTCTCGGAGAAAATATTGCCATACATGATATGCATTTCGAAAACTATCCACCAATGTGAGTAAATTTCTTTGAGAACTCGTTATAGTACACTCCGCCAAAAAAGTATCGCATAAACTAAAAAAGGGCATTTATGAACCAAGATATTTTTATACGTTCACAAAAAGTTTGCCTCGTGTATGTGAACTATAAAAACACTAACAAAATAATTGAACTTAGCGTTTTTACTTTTTTTTTCTAAAAGAACACATTTAGAAAAATGCATATGTGTAAGGTTTGTTCAGTTGTTTATTGAAAGTCTTCCTATACGGACAAATTTTAAAGTGCGAAGTCAGAGTTCTGTACCAACGCTTTTAAAACTAAAATGAGCAATTTAACTTCAGAACAAGTGGCTGCTATAGTTGCTTTAATCGAAGATGGACGATCTCAAGCATACGTTGCTAATTTGATGAACATCAATCAGTCAAGTGTTTCTAGAGCCGTAGCCAGATATAGGGAAACAGGCATTTACAGTAGAAGACCTGTACCAGGTCGTCCAAGATGTTCTACTCGCCAAGATGACCGCTATTTACTACTACAAGCATTACGTCGAAGACATGTAACTGGGAGACAATTGCAGAACGACTTGGCTAGAGTCAGAAATACTCGTGTGAGTACTCAAACTATTCGGAATAGGTTACGACAGAGTGGATTAAAACCCATTACCGCCTAGCGGTACCAAGTGGAGCCACTTGACAGGGATCGTAAAAATTATCGCTGTGAAAGGGCGAGACTTGTTTACGTTATTTTTATCACTGTTTATTTTCAAAACAAATATTAGAATATAGCTGGGGATGAATATTTAGTTTCTTGAAGTGAATCGAAGGGTGCAGGTGTAATTTGAAGTTGAGTGAGTTTTTTCATTGAGAAAAATATGGACTTCCGATTAGTGTAAGTACAATTTATTACATTTATTATACTTTCTTTGTAATTATAACTCTCACACAGCATCTTATATGAATAAGAAAGCCGCTCAATCTAATGTTTTTAAAACATTGTTGCAATTTGTGTTGTTATGATTGCGTAAATATTGTCGTTCCCATATGGAACCGCTAGGCGGTTTACGGGGAAAAATAACACTGCTAATAAAAAAAATATTATTTTAGTGGTATTACTCTAAAAGAAGCTTTAGATATCGCATATGAGTCTGACAATGAAGGAGAGGTTGCTGATTTATACATAGAACCTCCAGAGTCTCATGTTGTAAGTGATGAAGATTCTGGAGATGAGGACGACGCAGGTTTTGTCGAAAATTTGAGCAGTAGACAACTTCAAGCAGCTGCAGAAATTAGATTTACGACAAATAAGCGCGTTGGTGAAATAGAAAGGGATCTTGAGAACGCATTTTCCTGCGAAATAACTCCAGAAGACATTTCTTCTGTCGAAGGGCCTTCTAGTGGGAAATCATTGTTTATAAGTACGAAGCCTCCTACTTTTTCTTTTATCGATGAAGGGGACATAGAATCACAGTCTGACTTTCCAGAAGGAGATTATAAAAAATACAGTGAATTGTCATGTGTTCAACTTTTTGAATTGTTTTTTTCAAATGAACTGTTCGAACATATAATACAGCAAACAAGCAATTATGCTCTTTTTAAAAATTGTACCGACCCTAAAATCTCCATAAATGAAATGAAAGCGTTTATCGGAATTCTTATTCTTAGTGGTTATAATGACTTACCCTCTAAGAGAAGCTACTGGGAATCCGCCAAAGATATGCGGAATGAGTTGGTGTATGAAGCAATGAGACGATATAGGTTTTTGCAAATTTGTCGATTTTTACATTTTGCTGATAATGCACGAATAGATTGCACAGACAAAACATACAAAATTCGCCCTCTTACAGATTTTTTGAAGAAAAAATTTTCGGAACACTTTGTACCCGATGCAAATTTGTCATATGATGAATCTATGATCCGCTACTATGGACGCCACGGCTGTAAGCAATTTATTCGTGGTAAGCCAATCAGATTTGGTTACAAGGTTTGGTGTTTGAACACGCCTAGTGGTTATCTTGTTAACTTTGAAATCTATCAAGGCAAAAATCCCAGAGCAAATGCTGCATATGAAAAATTATTTGGAAAGGCTGCTGCACCACTCTTACAAATGATAGAAGAGTTTGATGACAGTATAAGAAATTTAAATTTCAATTTCTTCTTTGATAATTTGTTTACCGGAATAAATTTACTGTCTACTCTAAAATGTAATGGATATGGAGCGACCGGTACAATTCGAGAGAATAGAGTGCCTAAAGAATGTCCATTGACCAACAAAAACACGCTATCGAAGAAAGAAAGGGGCACATATTCTTCGGTACTTGAGAAGAACACTGGTATTCAATTTGTTCGCTGGATGGATAACAGTGTAGTATCCATTGCTAGTACGTCTTATGGAGTTCTGCCTATAAAATCCGTTGACAGATTTTCGCGAAAAGATAGAAGAACTGTACAAGTTCCAAGACCGAACGTGTTTCTGCAGTACAACAGAAACATGGGTGGTACGGATTTGATGGATGAAAACATATCAAAGTAAATGATTTCATTTCTATTTGAAGCACATAGCGAGTAATTTTATATTTTAGCTATCGTATTGGAATTCGGGGGAAAAAATGGTACTGGCCAATATTTACATACTTATTAGATGCCACACTCCAAAACGCCTGGCAACTCTGTAAAAAAAGTGGAAGAGGAATCAGTCAGCTTGAATTTAGAAGATACATTGTTCAGGTAGAAACTAATTATTGTAATACTAAACATAATACCTACTCATATCTAACGCAAATTTTTATTACTCGTTTATGGAATTATAAATGATGTATATATGTAATAATTTTTATCCGAAAGTAAAATATCTAAAATTATTTATTTCCAGAGTTATCTAACAATGTATAAAAATCCACCAGCAGCCGCTGGTAGAACCCCAAGAGCTCCAGATAGTGACACACGTGTTAGCAACACTATCCGATTTGATCAGACAGCACATTATATCATTACTGTACCAGGTAACAAGAGAAAAAGATGTGCTGGGAATAACTGCAATAGCAGGGGAAGAACTATGTGTGACAAATGTGCCGTGGGCCTTTGTGTGGGATGTTTTAAACATTTTCATACAAATTAATCTGTATTTGAAATATTTTATTACCGTATTATTAATGTAGTTAATGTATCTTTCTAAGTTTTGAAACTAAATATATTTTTACCAGTAAAGCGCCTAGCGAGCCCATTTGGTACCATCCCCCCACAATGAAACGGTTGGACAATTTTCTTTATAAAATGTCTTTTGTTATGTGTGCTCATGTAAGAAACAGTTTTGTGTAAACGAAATTAAAAAATTTTACAAAAAATTAATTCAGGCGTTAATGGGTTAAGAGCTAGAGTAGGTGTAACAGCCCCTCGTCTCACTAGGAACCACCGAGTGGCTCGCTTAAGGTTTGCCAGAGAACATGTAAATTGGAACATTAATGACTGGGCTAATATACTCTTCACAGATGAGTCAAGATTTGGTCTTTACACCTCAGATAGGCGTATCTCAGTGTACAGACGAGACGGTGAGCGCTATTCGCAGTGTAATATCAGACCTAGACCTAATTTCGCTGGTGGCTCTATTATGGTTTGGGGAGGCATCTGTTTAATAGGTCGTACAGAGTTAGTACCAGTAGACAGAGGTACACTGACTGCCCACAGATATATAGCGGACATTTTAGAAGAACATGTAGTACCATATGCGCCAATTATAGGAAACGAATTCATGTTAATGCACGATAATGCACGACCGCATGTTGCAATAATCGTCCAGGAATACCTTAACGATGTTGGTATTCCAGTTTTAGATTGGCCTGCGGTAAGTCCGGACATGAACCCTATCGAGCACGTGTCGGACCTCCTTCACAGATGGATACGAACCCAAAATGTTGCCCCAGCGGACCTGCATGGACTAGCAAATGCTCTCCGTGACGAGTGGGAGAATTTGGATCAGGCTTATATACGGAGGTTAATCGAATCTCTGCCAAACCGTATGCGAGCGGTCATAAGAGCCAGAGGTGGCAATACTCAGTATTAAAAGCTACTGTTATGACATTTTTCTTTCCAAAATTATAATTTCTTGTTTTAATAAAAATCTCAAGTATGAGTTCTTGTTTTTATTTGGCCTGTATTTTATTTAAACAATCATAGAAATTATATCTTAGAGCGCATTAAAGTATATTTACAACTTTATGCTACAAACAAAGATTATGCGATACTTTTATGATTCAAAACTAAATTATGCGATACTTTTTTGGCGGAGTGTATATACTTTTTATATTTTTATTTCTTTATTATTAAAAACAATTGCGCGCAAAATGTCTAATTTAAGATTATTTTTTAGTTTTTATAAAAAATGCACATAACAAATGTTCAATTCAAGTTCAACAAGCGTTCAATTTGCTATTGCAAACAATTTTTTGCTGAGCAAAATTGCTACTTTTGAAAAGAGAAAAAAAAAAATTGGGGTAGTAGGGGAATGGTGGGAGAAGGTTTATAAAAATTTTGGTGATTGTACCAAAACGGCTACTTTGCCAAAAAAAAATATTCAAATATAAAAATTTAAAAAAAAAATTGATCACGTGATCGACGGAAACCGAATTACTTTTTTGCGGATAACCTCCAAAAAACTGCGTACTTTCTTTTTTTACGTTCCGATCGAACAACCCAATCGTGAAATAAAAGTTTTCAAAAAAATTTGGTTTTTATTTTTTTACTCGAAGCCCGTTCATACATATGCCCCCATTTTCAGCCAAAAATCGCCTGGGGCCGGCAACTCATACTTACCCGGTTACGGCCTTTGTATAAGTTATTTAGCTTATGTTAGTACTGTACTGTAACAATGTTGAACTACTGCACACTTTAGCCCCTGCAATACTGGCCTGTGTAAGTTCCGATCATTACGTTATCGTTTCGTTCTACATTATTTAGTGTACGGTTTAGTAGGCACATAACTTGCGTCGTAGTACAAACTACAAGTTATACATTATTAAAAATATCTGGCAGTAGGGTAATGCAAATACATTTCACATAATTATTATATAGTAAACCGAAATCAATGCTATATATTGAATCTCCTATAATAAGTTACATATGATGGTTATCTTATATTTTATCGAGGCAATTCAGTGGAAATTCGAATACCTTTCTGAATGGGTGTGTCAGAAATACCAATTTGTTTGCATATTTTGATTTCCTTCTAATTAATAAAATACTAAGCTAATAATATTACTTTAATTTTTGTTTCCAATAGGAATTTGTATTCGAGGATAGAGTGAATTAAATGCTGGGGGCATGTCATTTGTTGTTTAATAGGTATTGCTGAAATATGAGTAATCAGTGTACCTATCTTTTAAAAAATTAAATGTATTTTGTTTTCTTTTTGTATTTTAGTTACAACTCCCGCTTCTAAAAAAAACTAAAACTTGAATGTGCTCGCACGGTTTAATGTACCATCTACAAGTCAAATCTGTAATAGTGACAACACGGTTAATGAATTCCGATAAAGGACCAATACCCGAGTCCAGCTTATACGAATTATTGTTAACTTAATTGCTAGTTCGTCACGTTCCATTAGATTTAGATAGTATATAAGCCTTGTTGTTTGTAAAGGATGTCAGTGTTATTCCACTAGTGATTTGGTGAAGAGCATATCTTCCAAGGTTTACCTTAGCCGAAAACACTACGTTTAACACTGCTCTTCACTTGTTTTTCTACTGAAGATGGCAACTTAGTTGCCGAAATACGTATTTACATTTGTATCTTTAATTTTTGTGGTAAGGAATTTGTTCACTTTTTCTTTTGGATTTTTGTTATACAACACAGTTAATTCCACCATTCAGTCTTACAGCAAATTCCCCTCGGCCAGAAATCTTACAACAAAGATTGCCCAGCTGTTTAAAGAACATAACGTCGTACTAGCACCTTATAATGTCAAAACTATCAATGCTCTTTACAACAATCATAAGCCTGTCACTCCTGCCGTTTTAAAAACCAACGTCATTTATTGTGTGCCATATAATGACTGTGGTGCTGTCTATTGCTGTCTACATTGGTCAAACATTAGAATACACGAACAACAGATAACAGCGGCACAACTTAGATGCATTCACTACATTTTGTACTTATCAGCCTTATTTCTAGTACCTTATCGTGAATTTTGAATAAAAATTTTGTACTTTGAAAGAGAGTTTTTAAATATTCATATCTAAAAACTAAAAGTTGAGTTACATATCGTTGCAAGAGGCATGAAATTTATGATCGGTCATGAAAAAGTATTCCTAAATATATTTACCAAATTTTATGGAATATGAAGGAAATTTTTGAAAATAGGTCTTAAATAAGTAATAATGTTAAACATTTAAGAAATAAATATTATACAGGTGTTAAAACAATTTTTTTTTTAAAGTAGCAGTCCATGATTTTATATTTAGGTGCATTTTTGAATTCTAAACAACCAATTTTAATAGGATTTTGCTGTTTTCTTCGAAATCATGGCATTTTACTCTTAAACTATTTGCATATTTCTTGGTCTGCCCTGTAAGTTAATTGACTTTAAGACAGTCTAAGTGTGCCCAGTCTAGATATCAAGCATGCACCAACGTTTGGCATTATTTATTTTACAATTGCGCAACTAATAAAGAAAATTCTCATTTGTTGCACACTTGGTGGATCACATTGTATATTCTAAAGTGTTGTACTTGTTAACTTTTTTAAATTTTAATACGATTATTAGTGATTACCACAAAATTGGATTATTAATTCTATGAATTGAACCCGTAAGGTTATATCAGTAAAATTTGTTGTTGTTTTAAGTTGCCTCTAATATTTCTCAATGTGAGTAAACAATTTTATTTCATTCTTCTTTAAGTTTGACTTCTGTAATTTCATACATATTCATTAAATATGTGTTAGCAACCAAACGTAGAAAATAAATTAAAATATGGAATCTTAATATTTTATTTAATTATAAAACCTACAATTCCCACAAAGATTATGCTCTAATATATAATTCATCGTTCTTCTGTATACGCGGAACAGAAGAATAATAATAGTTTAAAAACAATAGAAACAAGGTATAACTTGATCTTAAGCAAGCAACAATAATAAAAGCCACAGTAGTTTAAACCGTGAAGATTTATTTTAATGCATCCAATAAGATTACAATTAAACACGTAACAGAAGGAACCAACATCGGCCCCTTAGATATTATAAGTAGAACCAACAGAATAAAGTACAATAAATTGTGCCAGTAAAAAAATTCGTCGTGTTAATGGTGCTATTAGAATTATTCCAAATCGTTGTGGCTTCTATGAATTTTTTTATACTAATAGGGGTTTCACACAATTATGTCGTTTAGTGCTTGCTGTGTTCTAAGATGGCTTCAATATGAAAGTGAACTAACGTAACACTGTATTCCAACCAGTGAATAGGTGAACCCAGCATATATAACCTGAAAAATATTTAGTAATCAAAGTACTGTAAAAGTTCTTGTTGTTCTTTTGTAAAATTGTGGGCGCAGTAATAATGAGAAAACTTTAGAATACCTTTACACAAATGTTTTAAATGTCTCCAATTTAAATAACCGAAAATATGCATGACTCTAAACAGTAACAGAAATAGCCATTTACGATACCAAAATGTTTGAATAAATCTTTAGTCTTGGTTTGTACATAACTATAGAATATTGATTTGAAATACAGCTTATCACATACTAACTATTGGCATACAATAAATGGTGTTGCAACCGTAAATTTATGTTTTTATTATATATATTGTGATGTAAAAACATATCACACATAAAAATTAACACATACAAACACAGAATTCACAGAATAATAATAATAATACACATTTACTATCCAGGAGGCAGCGCCCAATAATAGGATAATATTTACATGAGCAGGAGTATGCACAATACATAAATATAATAATAATTATACGAAAAAAGTGAAGTGAAGAAATAAAAATAAATCATAATAAATTAAGTAAATCCTCTTCAAGCCTATTAGCTAATCTCGAAAGCGTGTTAGTTGGAGCCCGCCTGATGACGTCTGCCCTTGCAAATGGAACCAGGAAGGTGCTCTCGTATCTGGAACTAAACCTTGGCACGAAGAAATTAATGCGTCAAAGTATGAAGGAGTAGGCGATAGTGCTCTGAAGTAATTTGTGCAGAAACTTCTTATATATCTCCACCCTTCTCACGCTTAAGGCCAACATACCATGCCTCTGCAGCGACTCATCCTGCGGTGTACCTCTTTCAGGATAGCTTCCATCGATTAGCTTAGGCAGTCACACGCATGCAACGGGTTTCAAATCAAAGAAGCATATTCACTTAAAACATAAGCATAATACAATGACTTCAAGACACATATATCGTTAAAACATTTAGAAATACGCATGCTACAACCAAGAGATTTCGTGGCGTCAGAACATATATCGGTGATGTTAGATCTGAAAGAAAGAGTGGCATCAAAAAGTACACCAAGATTCTTATATTCAAATTTTTTAGTTAAAGTACTACCCTTGATATGATAAGGCGATATACATGGTAAGGAAGAACGAGTATAGGTGAGAACACACCATTTATTAACGTTTAATTTCAGATTTTAATAGATTCGGCGTTTACTTGATGTAAATCCATATTAATTAATAACACAAATATTTGTGAGATTTACACTTTATTAGTCGGATGTTAAAATGACAGCTGTTTCGCCGTACAACGGCTTCGTCAGAAAATATACAATACAATAAACTAAAACTAAACATACGTACAGCCTCCTATTTTTAAAAACAACCTTTACAAAACATCAGTATTTAAAAAATGTGCCTACGGTTTTTGGTTTAATTTAAGCTTAAAGTTATCACACCACTCAGCTATCATATTTAGAGCACGTTGAAGTCGGTTTGCATAGTCAAAAGAGGAAATTTCCGAGAAGCTTTTAATATCATCTGCATAAGCAAGTATAGGAAGATCAATTTGAGAAAGCAGATCATTGATAAAGAGCACAAATAGTAAAGGACATTGGATCCTTGAGGGACGTCGGAGGTAAGAATGAAACTGTTGGAGTTATAACCATTGTAAGTGACGTAGCACTTTCTCTGTTGCAGATAAGATGTAAGCAAACATAAAGCAGGTGGAGCAAAACCCAAAAAACTCAACTTAGCGAGAAGTATGTCATAATTGATTAAGCCGAAGGCTTTGGTTAGGTCATCGTAGGTCAATGTAAATCATGTCCACCTGTGCGGGAGATCCGGAAAAAACACCAGAGGAGATTGAAAGATTGATCATGTTTGTCAGAGGATATGCAATTACAAATCTACAGTCACGTATCAAGAAACTGGGCAAAATATCATCACCTGCAGTGCGTTTGTTAGTAAAAGCAGCCATTAATGCTATTCGTTCATCTTTAGTAACTAATGGAAAGGAATGAGGCAAAGAATTGTCGGAGTCAGTCAATGAGGTATCGTCTAATTCAAAATACAAACAAGGAAAATGCAAGCATATCATTGATTTTTCTTTTTATAAAAAGAGTCATGTGTAATATTTTATTTTTATTAGATTTTGACGCCACAAACGTTGGGCTTTCTTTACTCAAAATTAAATTATATTACACAATGTGGTTTTCTGTGTTTACAAATTAATTTCGAAATTGACAATACTAGGTATTGCTATATGCAAAAATTTGAAATCGGGCAATATATATAAGGGAAATAATAAATAAAGATCAGAATTTTAAGTTATTATTTATTTACACATTTAAATACAAAGTTAACATAATGCAACTACACAAGACGAAAATACAAGACCATGAGCAAGATCACAAACACTCGGAGCGGAGAAAGAGCGAGAGAGAGGGACCCAGATAGGAGAACAACAGATGTTAGAAGAGGAAAAGCCACAGGAAGAAATAGTTGAGGAGTTGGAAGACAGGACGTTAGCGGAATTTAACCAGGTAAAGATTGACTACAACCGAAGGATAGATTTAGTAAATGGACACTTAGAAAAACACAATAAAAAGCTCGAAGAATTTGAAAACAGCATTACTGACATTGGGCCTCACCAGCAGAGGGAGTATGACGAGTTGAAGGCACATATAGAGCGATTAAAGACAGCTATCAACACTAAGTAGATAGAGGGACACACTCTCATTTATGGTCGAGAGCTGTTCTCACACATTCTGTTAAAACCGGAAATGTGGCCGAAATTCAGAGGTTGCAAAGACAAGGTACACCCTATGACTTACTTGAACAATATTCTCAGACTCATCAAAGATATACCTAACGAGTTACAAGCCGTGGATTTCGTAAAATTCACACTAGAAGAGAGAGCTGTGGAATGGTTCGGTATGGTATCAGAAACACTACAGGACAAAATTGAAATTATACGTAAATACTGGAATGCGGACGAACAACACAGACAAAAAAATTATTTACTGACGGGAAAATACCATGAGAACGTAAGCAGAAGAGTAAATTACGCCTGTGACACTTATAATAGGTGCAAATACATCGATGCTATATATGGAAAATAGTATAAATATAAAAGATAAAGAAGAAATATGGATGTTATTATATGATGAATACAAAGGGAATAATGCTTTATTTAAGAAGGACGAAATAGTACGCCCGTTAATCAAGGAAATGCTTATTGAAGGAGAAGATGGAAGATTTGTTGTTGGAATTTAGAAGTTTGCATAATTCAGAAGTTACGTTTGCGAAAGAATATCAACATCGTATTGAGGTCACAGAAGAGACCAATTCAGAACACAAGTTCAACAAGAAATAAGTTAATGGCAGATCGTAATGAGAGATCGAATTCATGTTCATCAACCCAGTTGTGATTGTAAAAACGTCAGATCCGAACATCAGAATATGTTTAGATGCAAGGGAGAACAATACTCATCCTAATCTCAAAGTGCTATGGTAGTAAAGTTTTTTCAAACTAGATTTAAAATCTGCATTTTGGCTCATAAGGTTAGAAAACGAATCCAAGAAGATTGTGTTTTTAGCATTAATCGAAATGTATACCATTTCAACGTAGCTGCATTTGGAGTTAGAGATAGTCCTTCAGCCTTGATAAGATTCATCAATCGAATACTCAGCTCTTACAATTGTAAAAGTTTGTTCAATTGTGGATCTTCCTTATCTGAAGCCTGCTTGGTAGTCCCCGAGCTGTATCTCCACAATATTTTCTAACTTTTGTTCTCTTAATGTTGCTAGTATCTTGTAAGTGACGTCCAGCAATAAGTCTCTATAATTGCTGCACTCGGTCGAGTCGCCCTTTTTATGTATGGGTAAAATAGACGCCCCTCTCCATTCTACTGGCATCTCATCTTTCCTCCATATTTTTACAATTAGCTCGTGCATCTTTTCCTTTAAAGAATTTGCTCCATACTTGATATTTTCTGCTGTCATATCATTTGGACTCTTGTTGTTTTTCATACTTTCTCAATTTATTACCTCACTGAAATACTCCTTCCATCTTTCGGCTATCTGCTCTTCTTCCCCTATCAGATTTCCTGTTTTCTCTTTTATAATTAATGCTTTCTGTTTGCTCCCCTGTTTCCCCTTCTTTACTTCTTTATAGACATTTTTTGTTTCCTTTCTCTTAAAATAGTCTTCCCGGTTCTTCATATCCTTCTCTTTCTGATATCCTTTTTTTGTCTCAGCATTCTTTTAACCTTTGTTCTTTGTTCATGATCCTTCTTTTTCTCCTCCTCTGTTTGGGTACGCAATGCAATGTTTCCATTACTGTTACTTCTGCACTCCATCTCTCTTTTACATTCATCATCACACCAGGCTTTCTGTTTGGCTAGCACACTCAATGGTACTGTTTCACTTGTCGCCTTTTTAATAGCACTCTCCAACTCCTTCCAGCCTCGCCATTTCTTAAGCTTCCCCTTCTTTTGCTCTTTTCCCACAGTTTCTCCTGAATTTTAGCTTTGTATGTTCGTTGTACGTTTAGATCCTGTAGCTTTTCTATGTCATACACTTTTTTATATTTGTTCTTAACGACTTTCTTCTCTGTGCAACTAAAGTTTGTGTCTATTGTAACAAGAAAGTGGTCTGATTCGCGCCTCTGCAGGACCTTACATTCGTAATGGCCTTTGCATGTTCTTTTGTTGTTAGGTTGGTTAACGTATTTTCTATTTGGAGACATGGAGTTCTTGCATTCATAATCTATCCATTAACCACCAGCAAAATAACCTAGTTACTTCTCCGGTAAAGATTGGTGAACTTTTCCGCGATTATTTTACAGTTCTACCACAATCACCTCCTTGCTTTATACCCACTACTACAATAACAGTCGTATTTTATTTGATCGTACGCCTCGCCAAATTCAATTATATTATAATACTCTGCGAACGGAACTGCAAGCTAGGGTAGCAAAGGGCGAGTCGCTGAGGATTAGATATGTAAGGGGTATCCCGAAGATTGTTGCTTTAAACTAATGTTGCCCAACAGATGTATTACTCGCCACTTCTGCTGCTATTTCCAGAATGCTCGGGGCCTTAGAACCAAGTGTGACGAATTCTACTCTAGTGTCTCCACGGCGTCCTTTGACTTTGTTGGTATTGTTGAGACATGGCTGTCCAATGAAGTCCTGAGTGCGGAGTACTTTTCTAACTCTTACTCCATAATAAGATGTGATCGACGCTTTGCCGATGTAAGGAAGTCGCGTGGCGGCGGAGTTCTACTGGCATATAAGCAAGATCTGAATGTTGTCAATTTGCACGTGTCCAACGATTTTGCCGAGTTTCTTTTATTTGATATAGTAGCAGCTAACTGTATTGTAAATTTTGTAACTCTTTTTGTTATTGTGCTATATATCCCTCCAAATATATCATTAGCTGATTATGAATTGTTTTTTGAATGTTTGGAACACAGAATAATTAATTTTAACAATATTATTATCATGGGTGACTTTAATTCTTCACAATTTATTTTCGATAATTCCGCTGATTTTAAAACTGTTATTCTTAAATCACTACTTGAAATGTGCGATCTAAAACAACATAACACCATTAGTAATGCGAATGGCCGTATTCTCGATCTCGTGGTTTCGGATCTTAAACGTAAAGTGAGCGAAAATCTCTCCGCGCTAGTTAACATTGATGACCACCACGCGGCACTGCTGATTGATTTTACTGTTAAATCCAATAATATGGATAACTTTCCACATATAGATGTAAAAAATTACAACTTTGGTAAATGTCATTTTCCGAATTTATATAATTCATTGTTGGGGGTTGATTGTTGGGGGAGTGCTGGTTGGTATGTCTGACGTCAACACCCTCTGTGATACCTTCTACAGTATGATCTATTCCACTTTCGATAAATATGTGCCGCTGCAGAAGTCTTACTCACGCAAATACCCCAAATGGTACACACCGGAGATAATTCAATACTTCAAACTGAAGCAGAAGCACCACAAGAACTACAGGCGATTCAAATCAATTTATAGTCTATCACAATTTAAACGATCACTTCTTAAAAGGCAAATAGCGGAAGCTTACAGCTGCTACCTCGTTGGTGTCGAGCGTAGCGTTACTAACAACTCAAAGTACTTATGGTACTACTACCATATTGACGGTATCATTATCGAATAGACCAGGTTTCTGCAGTGCACCTTTGTAAGGTAGAACCATCGTTTTGTCTTTGTTATAACAGAGGCAGTTGGAGTTACACCAATGTTTGATGATGGTTAGGTCCTTAGTCAGGTTTTCTGACAGGGCATTGTCATCTGGGGGAACACATGACAAGGATAGGTCTGAAACAGAATAGCGATTGCAGGCTTTGTGGAGCGGAAGGTAAAAGTCCGGAACGGCTAATATACATGTACTACATAATGTAGTACATGTATATTAGTAGCGTTGCTGCTCGCCATCCCTCATCCTCGCATCGGGAGCGGTGGTGAGGGCCCCCTAGCAGTTTCTTTCTTCTAATATGGTCGTGGTTTAGATTTGGCTATTAATTTTTCCTCAAAGTCTGTTGTATTTCACTTTTAAATTTGGGATACGGTAATTCTTTTATGTGTTTCGGTATTTTGTTGTACATTTTTAATGTTGTTGTAGTTAGTGTTTGACTGTAGTTGTGGTGTTTATATTTTTCAGTTCTCAAGTGCGATACTCTGCGAGTTTTGTAATCATGTATTTCTCTATTCGTTTATAATCTTATGTTTGTTTTAATTTTCTTATTTCTAATTTTTTGTAGAAATAATATGTTATTTAGGTTTATTATTCCTTGTATGTTTAGTTCTTTTGTTTTGTCATAAATATGCATTGTTGGAGTTCTATAGTGTAAATTGTATATTATTTTTAGAACTTTATTTTGTTGTCTTTGTTTTTTTGATAGATTTTCTGTTGTTGTGTTTCCCCAAATGTTTATTATGTAGTTAATTTTTGCAGCGAACAGGACGTGGTATAAGGGTTTTAACGGAAGTCGGTATTATATGTTTAATTTTATTTAAAGCCGCGATTGTTCTTGCAGTTTGTTCAATTAGTTTCTGTATATGTGTATCCGATTTCATGGTATTTTGTAATTGTAATCCTAAATATGTTGTTTCATTCCCTTCCTTTAATTTCTGATTGTTTATTTGTATATTTATTTCTTGCTTTTCCATTTTTTTTACTATACATCATATATTCAGTTTTTGTTTCATTTATAGTTAGTAAATTATTAAAACACCATTCCTCCAAAATTTTGATATCTTCTTTAATTTTTGTTTCCATGGTTTTTGTACAGTGTCCGGAATAAAGTATACAGGTGTCGTCTGCATAAGCGTATAGTTTTCCATGGAATGGTTGCTCGAAAAGGTTATTTACGTATAATATGTAGAGAATTGGTGGAAGATTTCCCCCTTGTGGTATTCCGTATTCTGCAGTCATAGGTTCACTCATAGTGTTATTTACTTTTGTCGTGTGTTTTCTGTTGGTGATATAAGTTTTTCTTAAGTTTAATTGTTTTCCCTAAAATCCGTAATATTGGAGTTTTTCAATTAATTTCTCTTTTGAAACGGTATCGAATGCCTTCTTCATATCAATATATACCACTATTACTGTTTTTCTGTGATCTAGTTCATTTTGGACTAGAAATAAATACCTAAGTGTATTAGTCGGATTAAAACACAATTTTTGTCACAGTATGCGAACGATGTGGCTCAGTGGGAATTGATGAGATACCCTGTTTCGTTTTTTTTTTTTTTCGTTGTTTGACAGACTTCTCAGACTACTAAAAATACGTTAATAACTATAGACCAATCCATACCATCTGTCTCTGCAAAAGTCTTAGAGAAAATTATTAACATTAGATTAGTCAATTACTTAATAAGATATAATTTAATTTTCCCAACCCAATTTGGATTTATTCCGGGGGATCCTCACGCGACGCTATTGGTAATAGTCTTGAAAAAAATTATAATGATCTCGACAAAAAGAAATCTGTCGTCGGGATATTTTTTGATCTGCCGAAGGCTTTCGATGTGATTGATCATAGTGTGTTGTTCGATAAACTGCTTTCGTCTCGTATCTGAGTTGTAGAACATCTACAGTGGCTATAACAGCAAATGTTTGAAAAAATATTTGACTCTTAAGCTACTGAGGTAAAGTTTGGCGTTCCTTAGGGATCTGTATTGGGTTCATTGCTTTTCTTAGTATACGTCAACGATTTGCAACAGTGCTTGACATCTTGTTCTTTATCTCAATATGTTGATGACACAAGTTGTGTTGATTGGGGGGCTGATCTTTTTGCCGCGGCATATGATACAAATAGCCTTAAATTAAATGCGAATAGGGCAAGCATAATCAAGTTCGGTATGTTTACTAATTATAGCCGCGACAACTTTGCTTTAAATTGCAACGGTACTCAAATTCCATCAAGTAGCAATAGTAAGTATCTCTGCTTGACCGTAGTCCAAAGCTTAAAATTCAGCGAGCACTGTGATATAGTGAAGCACAAATTAGCCACTGCACCTATTACGGTTTAAGAAATTTACGCAATGTGGTGAGTATATATTCATTGAATTTTTTACAAAAACCATGACTCAAAAATAGTGATATTTATAGTAACATGCAGACACATCAACCTAATAATTTATCCATACCGACACACAGAACACATTTATATGAAATGTGTCCTAGATATGCGGCAGTGATATTATACAACAAGTTACCCACCTGAAATAAATCACTTTTAAAGCAATATCTTCTTCAGGGGGGGTTATTCTCGAATCTCAGGGAATGGAAATTATGAAGGAATTGTTAACAAAATGCTACAATTCCGGTGGCTCCTATTCTCGAATAGAAGTTCTCGCTTTTTCGTAGTACAATACTCCCGAAATATTCCCTCGTATTGTCTCCAACAAATAAGTAGGAGAAATTGCTTGGGAAATTCAATCGGCTTTTATTTAGGCGGTTTACGGCTGTTGAATCCAAGATGTTTGGTTATGTACTCTTTTATTAGTCGTGGTCGTTGCTTTTATGTAGCTGTAGCATGTCTAAATCTTTTTCTCTGCCATGATTTTCATTTTTAATCCCTTAGAGATAATATCGATCAACTTAAAGAAAACGATCACTATATCTTCAATTAGAAACAACTGTTATAAACACATCTCTTTCTATCGCCGTTCCTATTGGTTCTTTCCCATACCCTCCAAATTTATGACTTAACAATAACGTGCTATGATTCCCTAGGAGTAAACATAGGAAATGAAAACCCAGACTATTGCCTGTTAATTCGAGAATACCACATGTTTAGTAATGAGGAGTAAGTGGTGAATTTTATTCGCCGGGAGTGCTGATTTTCCACTGTTTCGAGAATAACCCTCCAGAACTGTTTTTACAATATTAACGAATTTTTGTGTAGTTAAATATATATGTACGTGCACGTGTTCGACAATTATATTTTTCTTTTTAATTTACTACTTTGTAATATGTATTTTGACATTGTCTCTCTTCATGTTGAACCACGACAATCAAAATGAATTAATATTATTATTAAAAAGTAAAGTATTAATATTCCTTCTTCCATTATGTTCGTGTATGCTTACCGTTACCACCCACTTTTTGCTTACAGCACTGTGGGCGACTTTCAAAGCAAAGTACTGAGTAGAAAGTATTGCGATTATAGATTCGATCTAAAAAGAAAAAAAAAACATACTAGTGATTAGTTTGCGTCTTTCATTAAGTAAATAGTAAAATATTCGAATGGTAATAGAATTTTATATATTTACTTGATATCTCTGTCGTTCAGTTAATTTGTACCAGCGACTACGATAAATGACTGAGAGCAATTCATCATTCTGAAACAAAAAGATTCAAATTAATTTTTCCCTGAAATGAAGGGCCACCCTTATTTACCAAGGAGATATGGCAACCGAATCTGTAGCAAGCATAATAACCCGTGGTAACTAGGTAACTATTCACCAATAAGTAATAAAGCGCATGCAAATGCGAAAATCCCAGTGTAAAGAAGCTTAAAATACAACTATAGAATCCAATGGTTCCTAACATCATCATTGATGCCACCTGCATCACCATCGGGATATTTATGTAATCGCTAGTAATCTTAAATGCTCGGTAACACATGAATATCATTTCGATGATCCTTTCATAAGTATCTTCAAAATTCGTAAGAGTTACTTCAGTCTGTGTTTCTATGATAATCCTGATTTTACTGTAACAGTGTTCAAGCAGACTGATTTGAAGTTCGAACACTGCTATTGCAGCAAACGTGTAGAAAGAGCTCGAGTATATCTTGAGAGCTAAGCATAAATTACTTAAAGGTTTCGTCGACCAACACAGGTAGAAAACAGTGCAGCAATATATAGTTGAGAGCATAGCCCCTATCATCAAGTTTAAAAAACGTTTTCTGATACGTTCCAAAACCTTGTCTCCAAAAAAACGACGATGTAGAGTTAGGATATTTTGATTAATCCGCCATATTAGTAGTAGTTTAGATATTTTATAATTGAACACCGCACTAGTGATTGTGTAATTAATCCCAAACAGCAACATTCCACAACAGTAGATATTATCAGGGCTCCAGAAGCTATCTGCGGTCGAGTACGTCTCGCAAAATTCATGTATACTCAAAATAAACACACAAACGGTATAAGCCAATGATATAAGAGAAAAAATTATCGAACGCTTTACAAAGAATTTCTCCTCAACTTCGTGAACGCATGTAACAGCGAAGCTTGTGATTCCTATACACCTACAGAGAAAGGTAATCGAAGCCGCTAGACAAGCAAAGCAGGAAACTGAGTAATTGGTACTGGCCACTTTATTACGAACGATGTTTGAAAAGGGCATGGTGGTTAATGTATTTAAACCTAGAAAAAAAATTGCAAATTTGTATTTATTTAGCTTATGTTACTACGTACTACTGTAACAAGGTTGGACTGCAGCACACTTTTGTCCCATCAATACTGGACTGTGTGATTCCGATCATTACGTTATCGTTTGCTTCTACATTATTGAGTATACGGTTTAGTAGGCACATAACTTGCGTCGCAGTAGAAACTACAAGTTATATATTATTAAAAATATGTGGCAGTAAGGTAATGCAAAAAAAATCCCACATAATTATTATATAATAAACCAAAATCAATGCTATGTATTGGATCTTTTACAATAAGTTATACATAACGCTAATGTTTTATTTTGTCGGTACAATTAAAGGGGAATTTGAATATCTTGAAATCACAGGGTCTGCATAAATCAAAGGTGGAATACTACGATTTTATGAAACGTAGATACTTGCGGGGAGCAAGGTATACGGCCCGAGACGGACGGCTCAACGTGGAAGCAGTACCCAGTCGGCAGTTGTTTTTATTTAAAAAATATGCATATTTACCGCACGGTTGTTGTTTGCCTAAAATAGGAAATTGGAAGTTTATACCTACTTGAATATAAATTGCTTACGCTCTTATTTAGAATATGAATATTCTCTATAGATTGTTCAGATTAACTTGCAGTGCGCATAATGTATTCGTATGAGTTTCAAGAAAATATTTTATGGTTGAATTTTTTTTTTCTTGATGCCATCGGAGATAATGAAGAATGATAATTGTACTACATGCATGTTGTCGAAACGTTATAAATCCGATTTGAAGTCTAATTATCATTTCTTATTACCCCCAAGTAACAGCAAATCTAAAATAGAAGAAATACTATATCGTGACTATACAATGTGATAATACAAATAATAATAACTAGGAGGTTACTTACAAATAAAGACATATGGAATATTTACCACAAAATGTTAGAACCTCTTGAAAACACAGACAAAGAATTGGTAATCTCCAATTGTATATTCTCCTTTATAGTCATCGCTATTAACAATTAAAACATTTTTTTTTTCGTGGACTTAACAATGTATTAAGAAAAAATAGAGCCGTGTTTTTTTTTAAATGTATTGTCTCTGATGAAGTGACAAATAAAAGCTACGAAAGCTTGCAACTACTTTTTTCGTCGACGGACGACGACGACGGACGTTGGTGAAGGTTGGTTGTTGTTTGGCTGCTTTTTACCATTTATACATTAAAGCCTTGCTTATGGGCTTTCGGTTACTTACTTGTCTCTCATTACTATAGTCATTACTTGTATAAGACCTACTGGCTATCACTGAAGCGCTAGGAGCCGAGGTGCAAGACGATATTGTGATACTTTTAAGAGGATCGGAAGAGCAGGAAATTTCCTCAGCCCTCCAACAGGTAATTACCGCTACTTGTAGCTGGTGCAGTAGGGAAAACCTTAGCATCAACTCGAACAAAACTACGATAGTACCATTCACCCGGAAGAGGAGAGTGGTGCATCTACTTCCACCCACTATCCAAGGTGCAAAACTTGAATTTGCAGACAATGTAAAATATCTAGGCGTCCTATTGGATAAGACACTAACCTGGAATCCACATGTGGAAAAAATTACTCACAAGGCTAAGTTATCCTTATGGACTTGCCGAAGAATATGTGGGAAATCTTGGGGGATTTCTCCAAAGCTAATGCATTGGCTTTATGTGATGGTAGTACGCCCAACTATAACCTATGGAGCGATAGAATGGTGGCAGAAAGCGCTGCTAGATAGAGCCACAGCAAAACTTGCATCCATACAGAGGATTGCAAGTATAGCAATTACGGGAGCAATGTCTTCTTCCCCGTCATTTGCGTTGGAAATTCTCCTGGATCTTCCTTCCTTGCACATTGTTGTGGAAAGGGAGGCCAGATTAATTACATTCGGCCTATAGCACATTGCGAATCAATCGCCACATACTCATGTCTGTGTGGCTAACAAGCCGCTGGCATCGGTCATATCCGACAGGATGCTGGGAATGCAATCGGACATGATGTGTACTCGACCAATGATCGATACATACTTCACTACCTCCTTTCCAAACAAAGTGGAATGGAGATGTAACGAAAAAACCCTTAAGCAGGCTGACACCTGCTGGTTTACGGACGGTTCGAAAACAGAGCAGGGTGTTGGCGCAGGAATATTCTGTCGTAATCCAAGAGTTAGAAAATATTACAACCTTGGACAACACTGAACGACTTTTCAGGCTGAAATCTACGTCATTGAGATGTGTGCTAGAGATATTTTGAACAAAAACCTCAGATATAAATCAATAAAAATTTTCTGTGGCAGTCAGGCGGTGCTGAAAGCACTAGAGGCGCATAAATGCAACTAGAAGCTGATCTGGAGCTGCAAAAACACCTTAAACACAGTGTGGACGGCAAATAATCTATCCCTAATCTGGGTACCTGGGCACTCACGCATTCATGGTAATGAGGAAGCAGACATCCTTGCAAACAAAAGGTGCTGCGGAGCTTTTCCAGGTACCAGAACCTGCCATTGGCATAGCACCTGCCGTTGGTAAACAGCAAATCAATGTATGGGCCCAGCAGAAAGTGCTCCAACATTGGAACAATTGTCCTGGTATGGTACATGTGAAAAAGTGCATTTTGCTTAATCATGTCAGAACCCAGGAACTATTAGAATTTGACCGTAAAAATGTCGAAGTAATAACCTGTGTCTTTACAGGTCACTGCAGACGCAGAAATCTCCTGCACAGAATCGGACTCTCTAAAGCGACTGAGTGCCTTCTGTGTTTGGAGGCAGTTGAGCATATATTCTGCCATTTCCCCGCCACAACGAGAATGAAGTGTGACATCTTTGGGAAGGTTGACCTTTCCTTAGGAGACCTAAAAACAACCTCATTCAAAAAGATTCTGAGCTACCTTAAGGGCCTGAACCTGGTGGATGAACTTTAAAGATAACACCCGCTCTACAATAGGCCCTAGTGGCCGCGCTGAATGGGACGGGTAATCGAGCCATGCGGGTGCTATCTTACCGCAATACTCAATACAGTGACTACATGGAAGGTTTAGAACTAATTTGAAGCATATGTATCCGGAAATATATGTTAAAACTGAAATCAACAGATATTACTACTTTTGAACATTTGTTATTAAACTCGTTTAGATGGGAAATTATATTGTAAAAAAAAAACAAGAGAATCAATTATATAGTATTGTACCTATAAATATAATTACTTACAAAAGAAAACGGTTTGGAACTCTAAATAATATAAAATACCTTTAAGTACTAAAAAAAAAAAAACGCAACAACCAAACTAAAAAAATACTAGGCACTAGGTTAGCCACCAAAGTTATATGTATTAAAGAGATCTAAGCGCATCAATGATACGGCAGGCAATCCAATACTGAATATGATTTCAGGAGGAGGACTCCGACAAGATGCTCACCCCATGTCATACTCCATGTCATAGGCCTGTATCTCTAGTCTAGAGTCTAGAGTTGATTAGGTACATACTTGCCCTACTACATCGCTGTTAGGTATTGTCGGAAAACGTAGTAGAATAATAGTTATTTACGAACCAAGTGCGTGAAATCATATTTCGCGAATGAGTGACCAGTTTAAAGCGCGAGCCGTAGGCGAGCGCTTTATGGACACGAATTCGCGAAATGTTTCACGCACGAAGTTTGTACAATATTTTTTGTACGAGAACTATAATAATAATACATATTGTTAAATACGTTATTGTTTATGACACACTACTAATCTCTTGATATTAATTAAAAAAATTGAGTTGGCAGTATTGATTATTTGAAGTGACATTTAATTTAAAATTGTCAAATTCAAAATGGTAATTTATATAATATTTGTTGCTGTTCTGACATTGAATTACACACCTTCCAAATATAATAATTTCTATTTCATTTCCTTTTATTTTCATAGAAAAACAGCGAACTGGGTAGCATATTATTAAGATTAGTGATTTATGATTTTAATATGTCACTAAATTAATCAAGTTCCAGGAAGTACCAACTTTACTTTTACGCACTCGTGTTTAAAGTGACTTTTTACGCACGCAAATTGAATCGTGAAATGACAGGTTTTGATAAGCGAGTACAAAAATGCATTTTTGTACAAGCTAAAGGTACTCAGCTATTCGCATTGGAATTTTTCCAATTGTGTTAAGACCAACAGGTGAACAAACACACTTGCCATTGCGATATGTTAAAAAGAATCGCTGCTGGCTGTCTGGTCTTAAATTTGTATATTGCCTAATTAATGCAATCCATTCGGGCCTAATGATTGCAAATGTACGGCTGTTACCTGTTTTAGTTTCTGGAATTGTTACGATAATTAAATTCGATTTAAATTCTATGTCTCGCAATGACATTTTGCAAAGTTCTTCACGTCGACACGCTCCAGAAATACCCAATATTAATACAGCCTATAGATTCATATAGTGTTGTATGGAATTTAAATATACGGAAATTACTTTACGTTCATTAGTAGAAACAAAGAATTTGGTGCTTCAGCAATAAATTTATTTTTTTAATAAATTTAGTAATTTGTTCTTCGGTTAATACTGCTGATGTTTTAGGCTGATGTTGCTTCGTTATCTGTTTTAAATACGCTATGAGTTTTGCATATTTAGATATATCCGTATTATCATATATTATTAAGCATGATTTTAACATAGAATAAGTGGACCATAATGATTTATTTGATTGTAAATTTTAAAAATAAACTAATAAACAATTTTCGGAGTATTTTTGTATATTTTTAGATCTAGCCCAAGTTACGAATTTAGTATAAGTGTTTTTGTATACGTTTTTTGATTTTATAATAAATTATCCACTGCAATATTGGCAGCTTCGCGAATTTCAGGTGGTGTACATTGCATTTCATTATCAGAATTCATGTTGTTGGTGAGGCTTTTAATTTTGTATGAAATTTTTTGAATTTGACAATTTTAAATTAAATGTCACTTCAAATAATCAATACTGCCAACTCAATTTTTTTAATTAATATCAAGAGATTAGTAGTGTGTCATACACAATAACGTATTTAACAATATGTATTATTATTATAGTTCTCGTACAAAAAATATTGTACAAACTTCGTGCGTGAAACATTTCGCGAATTCGTGTCCATAAAGCGCTCGCCTACGGCTCGCGCTTTAAACTGGTCACTCATTCGCGAAATATGATTTCACGCACTTGGTTCGTAAATAACTATTTCGCCGTTTAAACGGTATCTTATTTTCATGTCAAACACTTTTGTGTACGAAGCAACGCTATATAACGCATCAAGGAATATCCCCTTAAAAGCGCCAAGTTGTGTGTGTTCAATTTTATGTTTTTCTCCTATTAAAATATTTAGTGGTATATTATCTATTCATAGATTTCGTGTAATTCTAGATAATGTAGGAGGTCGCGTTACCCTAATGTAGTTTACATTTTGAATCCGGTACACCATCATTACTTGTTCGAAATTCGTGTACAGCAAGTCATGATCGCCAAGCGCTATCTAAATGTCGTTTGTGCAAAATTTGAAGGTGCTATCGCCGCTAACTATGCAGATATGTGTTACTCCTGTCAGATACGACCTATAAGATTCTTATGTATGTTTACAGGACCGTCACCTTTTATAGCAAGATGTAGTCACCAACTAGAAGATAAATTCCTATTTGTACGCTCCGTAATTCTCACTGTAATGTCACTCGCCTATGCTACTTGTGTATTTGCGTCGACCATCTACGAATTTTACGCAACGTATTCGACTGAGAATATTTTCTGGAGCGTAGATAATATGTATTGTTGTGGAATGTTGATTTGTGGAATAATTTGCGGGACTACGAGTCTAGTGACCGCATACAAATCTAATGGTTTAGCAATTGTTGCTCGCTATAATCAAGTCGCCATCAATTTGGCTTATGGTCTAAACGCGGATGAATGCCTACGTCGCTGTAGAAAACGTTTCCTAAGAAGCATCTTTTACGCCGCACTGAGTATTTTATGTAGCTGCCTGGCTGCTTACGACTGGTGGACAACGAAGAAGTTACTGCATTTAGGTACAGTTTTACGAGTTAGCACTCTCTGCGTTTACATGTTCGGTACCTTAACCGTATTGGAACCCCAAGGAGCTCTCGTTAGAGATTGTTACGGTAAAATCAAAAATCTGTTAGAGAGCCCAAGCAAAATAACGCCGACGGAATTCGAAAGTGTTTATCGGAAAGTGATGAAGATGATATTGACATGCAATCGGTCGTTCAAAACGACAAACAATTATTTGGATCCCGGCGTCGGTTTTCAAACCCTCGCTTTACTGATTTTGGGATGTTTTACGTTCTACGTAGACGTCCTTTCCACTTTCGAGTACGAGACTGAGTTTTCGCGCCTCGTTTATTACTATGTATTGACTGTTTATATCCTGTGCATCAGCTATTATCCTTGTTACGTTAGTGAAGAGTTTATTCGCCTGGTAAGGAAATTAAGCCTTGGCTTCTGAAAAAAAAAATGTACTTACAAATCATTCTTTTATTGCAGAACGATAAACTGCTGATGTTTCTGTATCGGGTTCCATTGCAGAACCTGACTAGGCAACAAAGATATCAAGTAATTATACTATACAGGACATTGCAATTGAAATGAGCCAGCTCAAATAACTCTTTGCCGGCTGTGTTATATATAAAGTTCCGAAATCTGTCAATTGTCATATCAAGGGGGACCACTTTTAATAATAATAATAATAATAATAATAATAACGTTTATTTCCAAATTGACAACAACATCAATAGGAAAGTCAACACAAAAAGAAAAATACTCTACACTATAGAAATATGAAATAAAAAGCAAAAAACAGTAATCATGATAATTACAATAAAAGAAATTCTTCTATTTTATAACAAGCCTTGTTAATTAACATTTGTTTTGTTTCTTTTTTAAACTGTTGTAAAGGTAATATGTGTAATAATGTCTAGAATTAGTTTATTTTCTCGACACCACACCATCATTTCATCCAATACGAGACGGGCCTTTTCTAACAACTCCTCCCGGGTTTCCGCAGAAATTGAAATTACAGTATCGTCCGCGTACATCATAACACTACCAGACAAGTCTTGCGGCAAGTCATTTATAAAAACAACAAATAGTAGTGGACCCAAGATTGATCCTTGTAGGACTCCAATAGAAATGTCTATTGTTTCAGACCTATATCGTTCCACATTACCATTATTATTTCTATGTTTAATTTCAGTAAATTGTTTTCGCTGATACAAGTAAGATTCAAAAATACTAAGTGCAGTGCCTCGTACACCATAAGCAGATAATTTCTCTAATAATATATTATGGTTAACTAAGTCAAAAGCTCGCGAAAGAGCACATGCAATACAAGCTACCTCCCTGTCAGCAGTCAAGTTCTTTAGAGTGTAATTCATTAAATCAGCTAATCCCGTACTAGTAGATCTTTTTTTTTTATAAAACCATGTTGATTTTTTTAAATTAAATTGTTTTTAATTAGATGACTCATTAACTTGTTTTTGTCACATTCACTTATCATTTTTAATGTCGTTCCTCTCAATTTTTTGTTTTTTTTTGCTTCTGTTTTCACGTTTAGACACTTATTTTGAACGGTATTAATTTACCTTTGCATTGTTTAGTGCAATGTTCTTTAATGAAGTTTACTTTTAGTTTAATCGTGAAATCACGATAAATTAATATGCAGTAATTGGGTTTTAGAACCTTTGGTGTAACAATAACTATCACACTGACAAAAGTCAATGCTAGGTTTTCCACTATCACCAAACAACAATGCACAATCTCTCGACGCGCGTATCGCTAACCAAGTTAGCATCATCAGGAGATGATTAACAGTGACAGTGTTAATCATCTCCTGATGATGCTAACTTGGTTAGCGAAACGCGCGTCGAGAGATTGTGCATTGTTGTTTGGTGATAGTGGAAAACCTAGCATTGACTTTTGCCAAATTAATATGGTCTATTCTATCGAAGGACCTGTGGAATTAGTGAGTTTGTATTATGAGAATGGAAGGTATAAAAGATCTACAGCTCCCTTACTCAACGAAAATCATACAGCTGGAAATGTGCGATACAAGTACGTACAAGAATTAATCCAAAAATGTACGGAAGCGGACTCTGTACATAACAAAAAAACAACATCTTCTTCGGATTGTCAATAATGAAGATATTACGGTAAGTCTCACGTCAGATCGCAGTGCTTGAAAATCTCAAGTATCAGATCATTAGTTTGTAGAATATTTAAGAAGTTCAAATGTCATCCCTCTAAAATTACACTTTTACAAGAATTGAATGAATATGATTTTCACTAGAGATTCACTAGAGAATTTTGTGTTAATAATTTTATTTACATAACAATATACACATGCGCATGTGTACACAATGCCGATGCAATCAGTCCTTTGATCACAGAAAAAAGGAGTCAGTGGGAGTTGCGGTTGTGGGACTTGCGGTCAAGTAGATTTTTAATTACATGAAGTGGGACTTGCGGTCAATTTTATTTTCGCAGTGGGACTTGCGGTCACCTCATTGTATATGCACGTATAAAAAATGATATACAATTGCATAATTATTATATAGTAGGAAAAAGAGAAAAGTACAACTTTCCTTCACACTTTAATCCAGGCTTAGGACTAGCAGTTGAATACTGGCGTGTTTAAAAGTTGGCGTTTTCGGCCGTTGTCACACTAAAACTGTACTATCGACTACTATATACATAGATAGGTATTTACCAATTTTTGCTTATTCGAATTTTGCGATGTATGCCAATGTTGATAGACATTTTTTTATGTCTCTTGTCTGTTTAAAACCTTCCAAACACTTTTCAATTCTTTCATCCACTTTTACGTACACCTTGCGCCGTTTCGTTGCGTGTAAATGTAAGTCACATCGTTTCATTAAAAACGAGCTATGGCTGGCTTCTGTTTTTAATATTTTTATCAATGCGTATAGGTTTGGATGTGGTCGACTTACAATCGAATTTAGTCTTCGATTCCACCCTTCAACCGCATTGTTCGTTCTGTGTAAAGCTTCGGAGCAATTCCATTCTTCTTGCTTTAGTGTGGGATTTTCGAGCCACTGTTCAACAAAGTAGTCGTAGAATAATGTAAGTTTTTCGTCAATTGGTGTGCTTTCTTGAATTGTTATCCAACCTTCGCCAATATTATCAATTGGAATATATGATAATGCTGCACACATACGCAGATGGTTTCTGGTTGCACCGTCTTCTTTGTAGGCTTTAACCAATCCCAATTCTTGAATTTTTCGCCATAAAGCCTGATTAAAGTGGAAGTTGCACCCCTGTATGGCGACGGTAGGGTAGATTGTTTTCAAAGACGAAATAGCTGCTTGCTCGAAATCCACTGATACAGTATGAGGGTTCCAGGATGTTGCCTTTTTAATTATTTGGAATAGTTTTGTGTAGGTTGCGCACAATTTATTACACAGAAGTGCAAAAAGTACAGGAACAATTTTAATTTCGGTCGAGGAGCTTCCAAGATCGACGTGGATGGTGTACAGCTGTTTATATTGCTTTGCACAGCTTTTAAAAGTCCCATCCATGAACAATCGCTTGTGTGACTTTAATGCTTCCTTTCCTTCGGTATTGCAAAAAACCAAAAGCTTATCTTTGTCTTCTAATTTTGAGAGTAGAAAAGTTGTTCCGTCGTCCAACTGAAGCATGTCTTCCGTGAAAATCATTCCGGTGGTGTCTTTTGGATCCTTCTTATCGCCTTGTGCTTCTCTTCTTGCTTGATACAGACTAGTCCTCGCGTTCTGATATAGGGTGACATCGGACACAAATTCATATCCCTTATTTAGAACTGTCTCCATTTCTTCACTGTATATTTTAGCTATCGTTGTGTCTTCTTCGCGAGCTCTTTTCTTTACCTTACACATTTGCGTTTTGATCTCAATTGTAGCTGTATTAGGCTTACACGTATGTTCACATACTGAGAGAACTTCATTCGATTTACTTTTCAGTCTTCCTTTGCAATTCTCTTTTTTCGCGTATATACAGACCCAAGTAATAATGCACTTGTTGTTTTCTCGATACTTTCTATATTGGTATCCTTCGTATGTTAAGGACGGTTTGCCTTTCGTTGTTTCAATCAACTCCATTTCCAATCCAGTTACAATGGAAACAACTCGATACTTTAAAACGAGCCTACTGAAATAAACCGCGATCAGGGAACTGAATACCTTAAAGGGCTGATTTCTCCTTTATACTCTTTCCATAGCCACCCTCAAAGATTTTAACCAATGAAAACCCCACCATTGAAAAGAGGTATGTAGGTACGTAATTAATACCCTATAATTACCCTAATTACCGAGTGTTTACCATAATTTAATTAGAATATAATTACAAACCTATTTAAAAATATTCAGATTTGTTGTTATTACATATACAAAGAAGTGACCGCAAATCTCAGAAATCCCTGACAAATTTCTCGTGTTTACCATAATTTACCTATTACCTGCGTAAATAATAATTAGAATATAATTACAAACCCATTTCAAAATATTCAGATTTGTTGTTATTACATATACAATGAAGTGACCGCAAGTCCCACTGCGAAAATAAAATTGACCGCAAATCCCACTGCATGTAATTAAAAATCTACATGACCGCAAGTCCCACGACCGCAACACCCACGATACCGAAAAAAGATCCAGGTTTGTTGGAGAATGAGGTAGTATTTCAGCAAGATGGAGCACTTCCACATTACGCTGCCGGAATACGACAATTTCTGGATCAACACTTTCGCGATGGTTGGATTAGTCAAAGAGGGCTTATAAACTTGATTTCTTTCTCTAGGGGCATCTTCAGTCTGAAGTGTACTCCACGCGTTTAACTTCCTTACAAGAGTTACGCCAAAAATTTGTTGAAGAATGCCAAGGAATAACTCCAGAAATGTGACTAAGTGTCAAAAGAACATGCGAAACAAGATTGTACTATTGTACGGAGGTTAATTGTCATCATTTTGAACATTTAATAAAGTAAAATCTAAACCATTTCATTCTAATCGTATTTTATTTATTTAGATTGCAAATTATGCACTTTTTGCTTACTGATTAAAAAAAATTATTTTTGATACCTGTTGCTGTAAAGAGAATTAAAATACCTTTTGAATGAGTAATCCATCTCTCCATCTTCCCCATTCAAATTTTAGGAGTGTGGGCTCCTGCGCCTCCAGGAATGACTTTCAATCATCAGGCCCGTCACTAAACTTTGTCCTCCTTGATATGACAATTGACAGGTTACAGAATTTATATAAATCACAGCAGGTAAAGAGTTATTTGAGGTGGCTCGTTTCAATTGAAATGTCTTGTATTAACTACATATAGGCTGACTTATATATATATATACATATATATATATATATATAGAGTTATATGGCAACGTTTATTTGTTAGGTAACTGTCGTATAAATTAAAATTTTGATAATTGGAATATATCAGGTGATTCAGTTTGGTATTCGGCCAGCTGTAACTATTTTACTTTTGGGAAAAAGTATAGCAAACCATATATATTCATCTCTCAAAGCAGTCACTGTCATTTTTTTTTTTTTCAAATAACACCCTATAGGATTTTTGCACCATTTGATAGGCACTTTATTTCTAATCCCGAATATGTATCACACTCTTTACTTTTGGGTAGTGTAACAGAGATATCTCACGAAACATTATAGCATAGTAAGTTCCAAGAAAAAATAGATACTCATGAAAATAATGTCAATTAACTTTAAAGTGTCAATAACAAATATCACGGCGCGTCATTTAGTTAAAATTTCTTTAGAAATTGCTGTGTATTCAAAACAAGAGAAGTTAGATATGATTGTAATCTACGGAGAACGCCAAAAAGAAATAGTAAAGCCGCTAAACGAATGTACGAACAGTCCTATTCAGAGAGATCATTGCCATCTGACAAGTTATTTGTAAAACTAACAGAAATGTGTCTTCGAATGAATGGTACACATTTTGGGTATTTGATGAACTGAGTATTCTTGCTAAAAAAATTTCCTAACAATTGTTTTCATGGCTATCTACTTGTTTCGCGTCTGAATAATTTTTTATTATTTTTCTGATTGTTTTCTATTATTTTATCATAGTATGATACATATTTGGAATTAGAAATAACATACTATCAAATGGTGTAAAAAATATACAGGATGTTGGAAAAAAAAAAGTTGACAGCCGGTGTTTTGACAGATGTTATCGCAAAGATAAATTGATGATCTCATCCAATAGGTTTTGTCATCCCATTTATGAATATGTATAGTTTACTATACTTTCTGCCAAAAGTAAAAAAGTTACAGGAGGGCGAATACTAAACTGAATCACCTGATATATTCTAGTAATAGCTCCACAATCTAAAAATAGTTTTGCCTACACCGAGTGATCCGTAAGCTTGTCAGAATAATAATAATTTTTTCCTTAAAAAAATGGCGGAATCAGCTTCTGTACTGTTACAGCCTAAGGACATCTTAAAACGACATTAGAATTTATAATTTTTATATCATTTATAGTTTACGAGATAATTAGAGGTTTATGAAAAACTACATAAAATTACTTAAATGGTTTTTGTTTTCTGTTACTGTGATTATATTGGTAAATAAAGATACCACATCTAACGATAACACAATGTAATCTATATATAGTGACCCCACAAAAGCAACAATCGATCTTACAGGAAAGCCAGTTTTGTGAACTCTGATTAAAGAGTAAAACTTTAGACAAGTGCGATTATAACACATTAACTTTTTGTCATTCATATATCCTTTACATTTAAAATCCCTGTCAAAGCGTTGTTTTCCGTTGAAGTTGGAAGTTGTTGGATCTTGTTCATTGCCATTTAAAGATGTTATGATTTTGGATATGTATTGTGATTTACTAATGGCCAAGGTTATCTGACCCCTTATCAGCTGGCATAATGAACAGCAAATCGTTGTTATTAGCGTTTTCCAAAGATCTTAGAAAGTTCTTCGACTTAATTAATTGTTGTTGCAAATACCTAATAGTGGGAAACATTCTTTGATCATTTTGAAGGAAGTTGGTAATTATATTGGTGGATTTAGATCGTAACAAAACATGACACTTTAAAAGTGTTAGCGAAATAGCATTCTCTAGGTTTGTAGCAATTAGTTTGTCTATATGTATGTTTGATTTAGAGAGAGTCACCCCTCCTCATATTATTGTAGTTGTCTCTGAGGAAGCAATAAAGTGAGTGATCAATTGTCCTACTATCATTTTGTCGTGTCTTCCGGTAGGAAGATAGGCCTTATTAGTAGGTTTTTAGTCAATTCAGGCTTCCGTTCATCTACGAACTGTTTTATATCTCTTCCTCCAAGTGAGGAAGCCAGAACTCCTTGGACTTATTGTGTATTGATTCGTTGATGGATTCTGTAACTTGCAATTTGGTAATTCCGAAGGGAAAGTTGTCTCCAACGGAAAGCTTTCACAATTCTCGTTTGACAAGATCGTTTTCTACATTATTTCACCTCGTGCCAGTGTATCAGGAATCTAGGTCAATATTTCCATGATTCCGGTATATCTGAATCTAAAAATTGTATTAGGGTATCTAAAAATGCATAGGAATGGGCTTTACCAATTAATATTCTCCTTTATAGCGCTTTCCTTTTGTTTCTTTTTTACTCATAATTTCTTATGATTGCATTAGTTTCCACATTTGTACTGTTTATATCTCAAAATTTATTTTTGTGGAACATTTCATAATTACGCGGTTAATGAAGTATCCAACTGATTTTAGAATCTAAAGAAGGACGTGGGTTACCATTAAAAAAAGAAACTAGGTACTATAGCAAGCAGCTTTAGACAAAAAATTGAAAATTTAAAGATTGCTATTATATAAATGAACAGGAAACAAGTTGACTTAACTACACATGCTTTCTAATATCAAATATTTAATCATTTTATATATGTCTTACTGATTTTCCTTTATTAAGATGCAACGACTGCTTTCAAAACCTACGCAGAATATAAAAGTATTAATTATGAGATGTATTTGCAGGTGGAATCGATGATCAGAATGTTGCGAATTCAATACTTTGGTTTGAAACCCAATGGAATGATTATATCGAAGAAATGGCTGATAATGGTGAGTGCATGCCAACTGTATTCATTTTGAGGGATCATATTATAATACAGATATACTCTGAGTTAAATTCTTCCGACAAATTTGAAAAAATTTGAATCACGTTTCCAAATTTTCAAGAACCAACTGAAAGAAGTACACATTTGGCCAAATCGTTCATGTTGCATATTGACACATTCGATATATGAAAAAGTTGTGTAAATTATAATATGACATTGCAGTGAATATAAGGACTTTTAAGACATCTAGGTTGGAAATCTGTTTTTTGTTCTACAAAACACCGTACTCTGTGACTAATTAGTGTAGTAATAATCTCTACATTTTAGGTAATATACACAGGATTCACGTATACGCTGGTAGCCATACAATGTTACGTTGCTATGGTTTATCCACCTCAGTAATTTCTCAAAAAAAGTGTAAGTCCTGTATCAGCATTAAGAATTCAGAAGATAGTAGGAAATACTTCGACAACGTTTATGTAGCAAGCTTGGAGACAAAGATACTGGCGGAATTTCTTGTAGTAATTGATAGAAATAAATGAAGGTGTTAATTAATAAAAATTAAACATTGAGAACCGATAAACGCCGCTGGGGCTCATGATCTATTGTTGGAACCACCATACCAGCAAAAGCAATGAAATGAGAATCGCACTAAAGACAGAATAGAGTTTATGCCTACCATGCGACATCAGCATCGCTCCGAGTGCAACCCAACTTTCATCTCTATCGTATCTCAAGCTACATCCGCCATCACCTCTACTAGGGAATTAAGAGTTTAGATGTGCGCCCTGTATGCGACAAAAGCCAAACTCTCAATCCTCGCGGATATAGCTTGAGATGCAATAGCGAAGAAAGTACGTTTGCACTTGGAGTGACGCTAAAAATCGCTGCTAGGCAGAAACTCGAATCCGTTTCTACTGTTATTCCCCTTTCATTGCTTTTGCCGATATGATGTTTCTAACAATTAACCATGAACCCTGCCATGGTGGCATCTTTTGATTTTAATTGTATTTAGGAATTTTTTTTTTTCTGTAAATTTCGAGAAGATTGAAGCCATGTTTGTAATCTTTCGTCCATTCACATATCTTAATAAATAAATATATTCTTCGTGTTTTAGATTTACCACATTTTGTATGCTGCTTATTTAGTACATATTTGAATTTCTATATATGTATATTCTCTTGTCGGTGTTTTGCTTTGCTACAATAAAGACATTTATTATTATTCTTATTATTTATCCTTCCTCATTACTAAAATAAAATAATTTTTTGGCACAAATCTAACATAATAACATCAGACACAAATCAATAACAATTTTGAGCGGCAGTCAGACGGTACTGAAAGCACTAGAGCCGCACAAATGCAACTCGAGCCTGATCTGGAGCTGTAAAAACACCCTAAATACAGTGGGGACGGCTAATAATCTATCCTCAATCTGAGGAAGAGGACCCACCATTGGCGTAGCACCTACGGTAGCTAAACAGCAAATCAATGTATAGACACATCAGAAAATGCTCCAACATTGAGACAATTGGACAACTGGTATGGTACATGCGAAAAAGTGTATTTCGTTTTATAATGTCAGAACCAAGAAACTAGAACTTGACCGTAAAAATGTCAAAGTAATTATTTCGGTCTTTATAGGTCACTGCAAACTCAGAAAGCACCCACACAGAATCGGACTCTCTGAAGAGACGGAATTCCGGCAGTTGTGCTTGTTGTGTTTGGAAGACGAAGAGACAGTTGAGCATATCATCTGCCATTGCCTCGCTGCAATGAGAATCAGGTATGACATCTTTGGGAAACTTGACCTTTCCCTAGAAGACCTTAAAGAGACCTCATTCAAAAAGATTCTGAGCTACCTTAAGGGCCATGCGGATGCTATCTATTTCTCAATGCTCAATACTCAACATAATAACACTTTTCATTCTGGCATCTTCAAAAAAGTAATACTTCTTCCCACCTATGTTGAGTTATCAATATACAAGCACAATGATTCTTTCGCAATGTTGACTGCCTTTTTGAATAAATAATTCAATTGGAAAAGTTTTGTCTTTAATAGTGTCAGAAAGTTGTGAATGCTTTCTCCCGTCTCTGACTTGAACTGAAACGATCTGCATATAATATTTCTTCGGTGCAAGACATTTACGGAAATTGAAAAGGTGTGCTTCTCAAATAAAATCAGATATTATGACATATTCAATCTTAAGTACAGACATAGCACCTGATTCGGATTGAGCGGTGGCCATGTAGGCTTATTTCGCTGCAACCCTTTTCAATTTGATTGTGATCCTTCTTATCCTAGAAGACGCTCCCTAACTTTGCCTTTTAATTAGATCTGTCACCGCATTGTCACAGACTAGGCTTGTTCTTCATCTAAGCAGAATGACCGAGTGTTTTTCTTCGACAGGCCTGTGGTATACATACTACTGTTTAGTCTACTAACAAATCAGCGACAAAGGAAATATGATTAAACATTTGCAAATGACTATAGATTATATGACAACAAATTGAAAGTCACAAACAAAAACAGTATCTAAATGGATGCGCAGACAGTTCAATATATTTTAAGTAGTGCAGAATCCAAATCGAAAAAAAAATATATTTAAAATTTAAAAACCTGCTTCTGCTACATACGCCAATTCAATTTCAAAAGTTAGAGTCGGGATGTCGCTCTCAGTGATTGGCAAACATCAAAGATCGAAAATGGCGCGCACAATGGTAGACAAACAATTTGGGTATGCACTAAACTGGTCCAAATTACTTATAGTGGGCGGGTTATTTCAGAGATCTGGAACATATCTTCAAGGCACAATATATTTGTATGTTGTTGCTGGGCGAAGCTTCGGGTTCTGGCATACACCTTGATACTTCTGGGCACTAATATCTATTGACGTATTGTACGTAAGAATGTTCTACATGCCAAACATCGCATTGACACGGGGCCTACGGCTTCACTTTCTATCCGAAAAGAAAGCATATTCTGATTTTTATCCACAAATAAAAATCTTCGCGTCGGCCTGGAATTGAACAAGCGCTTACCGGGTGAAAAGCGAGCATGCAAACCATTCAGCCATTGAAATGGCCGCCTTCATGACACACTTCGAATAAAAGTATACCATTAAATCTATTACCAAACCAAATCTAATTAAAAATATTATACCATTGATATAAAGCAAAAATAAGCGTTTATTCTACTATATTGTATTAATTGGAAATACACTAGTGACACAAAAATATATTAATTGTATTCTTATTATTCGTATTTTCTCCATACCTTTTGGGACTAGTATGACGTGCTTGCCAATAATTACTTTACGTTCATCGTAGTTAGAATACCTTCATTTTGGAAGTGAAGCTAGGTAGCACTGCATTCCAACGAGTGAAAAAGTGAATACATTATATATAACCTAAAACAGACACATCATTAGCACATCAAGTGGCATAAAATTTTGTCATTTAATTTTGTTTACATAATTTATCTTAAAATTGATTATTATATCCTAAATGTTTATGATATTTTAATGAAAACTTTATGTGAATAAGTACTACCTACTTAATGTTTGATAAAAACATTGACGGAATATGTTATAAGGGAAATGGGTGGGTGCATGTAAATTGAAATGTGATGGAAACTGTAGAACACGCCTCTAGGCTTCTCAGAATATCAGTCACAAACCCCATCTTTTCACTAGGTCATGATATATATAATCATTTCCAAACTTTACAAGATTGTTTTGAATTGAGACGATTAAAGGACGAGAGAGATGTCGGGGCTTTGGAGCTAAGACTGAGATGGTTCGAAAAGAAACGCGGCTTTTGATGGTTGTACATAAGGAAAATGCGGCATTATACCACCGGTACTATCAATCAGAAATAACTAAAAGCAAACTGATTTGGATCTGCTCAAATCATCAAGTGGTCCTAAAGACCTTTAAACCAGGCTATGAATACCTGCAAAATGTAAGAGGTCTGAATAGACATGGTTACTTTGGTATGGACCTTGAGGGTATAAGGTCATAGCGGGCATCAAATTGCATACCTACTAGCAAAGAGTGTTCTGAATCAATTCTCACTAAACAGGAATCAAATTAACGATATATGATGCAGTTGTTGAATGGATTTCACATTGAATTATGTTAGTATTGGAGTGTTTATTAGAACTTGCTTCACCGTTATCTTTTCAAATTTATTGTGACACCTTTTACCTGTAATCCTTGAAAGCGATTAGTTTAGGTAGCTCTATGCTCTGAGCTTTTCCGAGCCTAGCAAGTAGAAACATTGTTTTTACTGAGCCATCGCATAAGCACATAATATAGATTGCAGTATTCTCTTGGTAAACTTGCCTATGTTAAGCCCATGCCTACTTATTCTTAGTTTATGTTGTTATCAGCAGTCCTATTATAATTTTAACAGTCTGAAGACCTTCATCCCAGAACCTGTTCTAGGAGTGTTCAAAAACACAGTACAGAAGCAGGCAAATTCATGAGAAGGCCTTTATCTAGGGACCATCTCAAAAATGAATAGTGAAGAACTGCTAAAGCTTAGTATACTACTACTAATGATTCCTATAGGAATCATCTTTGCATAGTAGTAAGTTTGCTAACAAAACATTGTGCACTGAAAGACCACCTAAAATAAAAATAAAGATCAACACTGCAGATAGCCACTGCATACCGGGTAATGGAATGACGAAGACCGCATACCACATCCTCTGTGATGTGAGCCTCTGAATGCAAAACGGGAGGTATATTTTGACAGCTATTTTAGTGCGAAAAATTAAACTCATAAAAACAAAAATCGAATAGCCAATTTTTTTTTAAATGAAATGAATTTTGTTCTATACTTCATAATGTTGGAGAATTTTGCATTGCCACTTACCATCACTACCCACTTTGGTGAAAGAACCACACCGTTTGACATTTTTATAGCATAGTGTTGAATGACCAGTATTTTAACGAGAGCTTCCATCTGAAAGGAAATACTTAGTATCTATCAAAATATTTTAATGATTTAATGGTGCCTTGTAACACAAATTCCGTAAATTCCAATTGCATTCTCTATTTGCTTTAATATTTCCAAAATCTTAAAAAAAAAGTCTCAACATTATTGTTTGGCGGCAACAACCTCATCTCTCATATTTAGTTGAAATTTGATAATTTTTGTTTACTAAAAAAATGCAAGAGGTTATGTATTGTTCACCTTTATTTTCTCATAATTTTTATTAATGTTATTAAAATTTTGATATAACTTGGATGTTACCTTGCCGATCTTTCCGAATATTATCTTTTAGTTTTTTTATTTTGATACTTTATTTATGGATTCTGGATTTTAGGTCGGTGAAGGTGGTAACCACGTGCACTTAGGTCACCTTTCCCGGGCCCATTGTGTTACCTCCCCTAGGTGGCGTCGCTCGCCCACAGCCTATCTGGGCCAACCCAAACTGAGCGTGAGCAGCAGGCAAGGCGCCTCCAAAATCGGCCATGCTGGGCCAGTACTACCCCAGCATGGAACCGCTGAGTTGGATAAGCGCCGGGCAGTCACATAAAATGTGTTCCGGCGTCTCGTCTTCTTGGTAACATGCCCGGCACAGTGGGCTGTTAGTCAAGCCCATGCAGTGCATGTGTTTGTTTAGCTTGCAGTTGCCTGTCAAAAGCCCCACAACTTGACGTAGGTTACTGCGAGAAAGCTGCAGGCAATATCTTGCTGTCTTCGGTGATGGCTTGGAGATAGCTTCACATGCTTGACAGCAGGTAGTTATGGACTTCCATCTATTCTCGCGAAGAGTGGCAGCCCATTGCGTTATTATGGTGTTGAGTGTAGCCGACGAAATAGGAAGAGCAGGTTCCGGCCCCACAAAGTGGGAGCGCGAGCCCCGCCATGGCAGTCCATCGGCAGCCTGGTTACCTAGATTTCCTTTATGACCCTTAATCCACTTGAGCGTCAAGGCATTATCGATATCGATCGCTTCTAGGGCATTGTGACACTGAAGTACTAAGCCCGAAGTGATCCCATGATTATTAAGAGCCTTAAGAGCAGCCTGACTGTCACTATAAAGGGCAATACGCCGTCCCTTAATGCCCTTTGCTAAAATTTCTCCGGCACCGTGCAGAATCGCCAGCACTTCGGCTTCGAAGAACTGTGGCAAACCTGTCCAATATATTAAAATAGTAGATTCTGATATTCCGAAGAAAGTTTTTAAAATATAATTTGTTGATAACGAATTGTTGCCGCCAAAACTTGTGTTTGTCGATATTTCCGAGATGTGTACGTAACGTGATGGATGTTTTCAAGGAAACCACAAGTATATACAGGTAAATTATTTTTGTTTACATTAATATAAGAAATCTTCAACATGAATACATAAGCGCATTTGTAAATATTGATTCAAAAACAAAAAGCAATAAAATCAACTCTTTTAAGAAGTTAGTGGTCGACTTAACCTATAATTATGGTTTCGAGATCTCTTTAATTGTATAGCTAAGTAAATTTAATCGGTTTTAAACTTCTAAGTTCTGAAATAATAAATATATATAAACACTGAATGATCTTCACTGGTAAAATCAACCAGGTTCGATAAATAAATTTGACAAAGTTTTCCCTTCTACCGGCTGCCAGTATGAATACCTGTAGCTTCTTTTTAAGGCCCATTAATAAGTTAGAACTACAGCAAACAATTAGTGAGATTAAGAGTAAGTCAACTTGCAGCACAGACAGTCTTTCCATTAAAATAATTCGAAGCCTTCCACATGATGCCATTGATTCCCTTGTCATTCTAATTAACGACTCATTTGTGAAAGGTGTTTTTCTACAATGTCTTAAAACAGCCATAATCGTCCCTCTTCATAAAGGCGGTGATAAAGACGATCTCAATAATTATCGACCAATTGCCCTACTCCCAGCTTTATCCAAAATTATTGAGAGATTGATCAGAAAACAGGTTATGGTTTTTCTCGGTCTTCAAAGAAGTTTATAATAATATTAATAATAAACACTATACTGTAACAGTGTTCTGGGACATTCTAAGCTCTTCCTCATCGTGTATGGGAATTGACTATGGCATTTCACAGGGCCCAGCGCTTGGTCCAATACTTTTCCTTCTCTTCATCAATGACATCACCAATTGAAAGATCAGCGGGAAATTTTGTCTTTTTGTAGATGACATTAGCATCACTGGAAGCAACCCAAATAGGGGGGAACTTCAATGTATTATATCTAAAGACCTAACCATCATCCAGTGGTGTAACTCCAACCGCCTTTGTTATAACAAAGACAAAACGGTGGTTGTACCTTACAAAGGTGCACTGCAGCAACCTTACCTATTCGATAATGACACCGTTAATATTGTTCAATCTGTTAAATTCCTGAGACTTATCGTTGATGATACTCTCAACTGGTGTGTGTGAAATGGTCTCTCTATATCAACACCCTCCCCAAAAGATTGTCTTCTGCGTGCTTTGCAATTAGATCTGTAGCCAGGGAGCTCAACCCTTCTGCTTGGAACTTGGCCTTTATTTATCTGTACCGAGTTGAGAGTTAACTAAGAACTCAATCTTCTACGACGCAATCAAGTTGTATAACCTTCTCCCAATCTCTCTCAATTCGATACCAAGTAACGTCATACGCCAAGTTTTGCTGGAAAGTAAAATCATAGCACCTTCAGCAACTTCTTTATGCTGTTAGCGATTTTTTCGAAGGGAGATAACATTTCATTTGTTTTTCTTGGAATCTTTTGCTTCCTCTTTTCTTTCTTTGTGCGGGCAGCGCAATCCTCTGGCTTTTTCTTTGACGACTTATGTTCTTTTTTATTACTAAATTTGTTATTTACACTTTTTACTCCGGTTTGCCCACAAAATAATTTATAACTTTGCATGACAATAAAACACATTATTTTTATTTTATATAAACTCTACAGCAGGCATAGTACGCTCCCCAAGGTAAAATACCTTTTAAGTAATTCTGTAAACACTACCCACAGTTATCTTTTCACGCCTGAAATCGTAGTTAAGCTTGGATAGTCTTGTAGTTAATAAAATTATGTTTCGAACCTTGTATCTTGATAGAACTTCTTCTCTGTAGGATTCCGCCGTTTCTCGACGTCTGGATTCGAATTGTGGCTTGGTCGGACCCTTAGCATTGATGTTGCTCAGTTTTGTCCCGTGCTTGGAGCAATAATCAATCTCGGGAATAAACACTGTCACTTTCTGGGGAGTTATTCTTTACTATATGCCTTCTTGTAGGTAATAGACTTTTACTTTTTATATATTTTATCTTAACTTTTAATCTTGCCAATTTTTAACGCGTTTATCTACCCACGCTATTTTTTCACCCCCATGGCTATCAAATTTTTCAAAAATCTCTTTTCTTCTCATAGATAGGACTTACATTCCAAATAATCTTATACTACTGGATTGGGTTCGAAGCTGGGTCAATTCAAGCGACTTCATGCAGGTCTTTCGCATAATTTTGCGATGTAACGTAATACATTTAAACTGTTAATTTCATTCAATTATTGTTCCTTTCGCGTTAATCTTACAGTTTTAAATAATCACTTAACTACAACTTCGTTTGACAATGAGGAATTGCATTTTTTTTTTTAATTCTTGTTAAAATAATGTTACTTTGTATATAACCTAAATATATATTTACAATGAAATTTTGACGGTTTCATGTAAAGTAGTTTTTGAAATATATTTTTTTTTAAGATCCTTATACGTCACAGGTACGTAGTAAAATTTTATGAATGAACGAAAATATATGGCAACATAGAAATTACTCCCCCGTAGTAATTGGTAGTAATCACAAATTAGTCATTTACGGGGAACAGTGACAAAGGTAGTAACCGAATTTACCGCCTGCGAAATATGATTTATTAAGGTACTATGCAGGTGATGGTCACAAAGGAATCTGGGATTCGGCATTATTTCTGCATCTTGTTGTTGTTTGTGTATAAAGTTCTCCAATTTATCGTAAAAGAACGAATTCTGAAAAATTATAACCTCCAAACCGTGTAAAATAAACACAGAATATCGTAATAATACGTTTACGCCATCTGTGCGCGCAAAGCATGCGAACTTAATATTACTTATCTACGATGATGATGCGAACTACCATGACTATCGCTCCATTGCCAAATCATGCTGACTAAGAATTTATGAATGAAAGAACTTGTGACGTCAGAGCACTTTCAAAAATTAATTATGCCTTAATGAGAAACAATTTAAAAGAAGGTTTAATGAAGGGCCATATATTATTATATTCTCTATCATTCTATGATATAAAAAAAATTGTGCAATTCCTCATTCAGGTTACAGGTTTCTATTCTAAATGATAAGAGTTAACTTTTCTGTTTTTCTCGCTGGATGTCAGCAATTTGACAGATATATTTTTTAATTAAATTGTAATTCTTGAATCTTTTAAAATTTGTTATCTGAATGTAAAGAAAACAAAAAATGTAACTTACAATATGCTTTAATAAAATAATGATTCATAATTCTACTTGATTGTATTTGTAAAATTTTGAATTATTCTGGTTTTTAAAATTACTAACATATTTGTGGTTTCTTAGCTAAATGTTTATATTTAATTTTGATAGTTAATTATTTGTTTTGTGTGTAGTGACCTGTGAGATAATTTATAGCACAATATGTACGACGTATGAATAGTTGCAAACCCCTCTTGGAAGATGCTTAGTTGCTGCCGGGAGAAAAATTGAGTATACTGTGTTATAAATTTCTTTGAATTATTCTGGTTTTTAAAATTACTAACATATTTGTGGTTTCTTAGCTAAATGTTTATATTTAATTTTGATAGTTAATTATTTGTTTTGTGTGTAGTGACCTGTGAGATAATTTATAGCACAATATGTACGACGTATGAATAGTTGCAAACCCCTCTTGGAAGATGCTTAGTTGCTGCCGGGAGAAAAATTGAGTATACTGTGTTATAAATTTTCAGTTATGTAATAGCAAACAGTTCTACGCATTTTACTTTAGTTTCTTAACCTATTAATGGCAAAGGCTGCATGTGGGTGCGCAACTTTTTTTCTGGAGGCGCTAAATAGAAATGTAAATTATAACATTTCTATTCAGCAGTAAATGATCTAGATAAGTCAGGCAACATACAAATAATTTGTTTTTATTTTTAAATAAGTTTTTAAATCATAATAATTGGATGAATTTGAGGAAGGTCGACCATTTCTGCATATTCCAAGAAATAATGCATTTTTGTCACTATTATAAAGCTAGAAAGATTTTCTTTAGCTCAAACATTTACAAAACATATGGATTTTGCAAACTGGTTAGTTTCTTTTATTTACATTTCCAGAATGATCATTCAAAATTGTAGTTATATATGAATTATGCGTATACGCACCTTTGGCCAATAGCGGTAACTTTTATAACGCCAATATTGTATCATATCGCTATAAATGCTATCATTATTAGTATTGTTATTGAATACTTTTAGTATTTATGGTTACACTTACTACTTTATATGCAAAATTTGCAAAAAAAAATTTAACCTAATATTTTGTAGTTGGCGCGGGAGTGGACGGGTGAACCTGGAAACAGCCTAAGGGAAGACGGGCAAGGTGGTTGGTATTTGAAGTGGTTAATCATGTGTGCGATAAATAAAAGATAACATTTGGGAACCCCCGGGGGCACCCGATGTGGACGAAATTACCGATGGAGAAGATATTGACGATAATTATTGTGCTATGGAAGGAAACTTGGAAGCGGATATTGCTGGAACGTATGAAATACACCCAGATGTAGAAAGTGATAGTGACTCGGACGGTAACATACCTCTTAGCGAAATAGCAAAACGTGCGAAGATTTATTACTGAGCACGGTAAACATGATACTGTTCCAAATTGGATAAAAATTCATAAACTGTGTTACTATGTGGTACTTAATCTAAACCTGATTCATTGAAAATATAAAAGTAGAACATCTACCTCTCTTTGACACCGAAGTGGTCAAACCAGTTTTATTTTTTTACAAATAATGATTTTAGACTTGACGAAATAGATTTGAAGAAATTTCTTGGCATATGTATTCTATCTGGTTACCACACACTGATATGCACTGGTCAACGGATGAATATAAGGAAGTTAGTATTGTGAGATCCAGTATTTGGCGGAATAGAGTTAGATTTATAAAGCAAAATATTCATCTATCGAACAACACCGTGCTAGATAAAAATGATGATAAATTTTTGAAACCTGCACCTGTTCTTGACATAATAAATCGGAAATTCAGACAGTTTGGGATATTTTCTTATCTGTCTAGTGATGAACATATGGTGCCATACTTTTGAGACATTCTTGTAACATGTTTATTCGCGGAAAACCAGTTAGATTCGGTTTCAAGCTGTGGTGTTTGTGCTCCAATAATGGCTATCTGTTTAACTTTATTCCATACGGTGAACCAAAGTTGTTCTGTAACTTCTTTCAGTTGTTGAAAGTCCACAGCAACACAGAATATTGCTTGACAATTTTTTTAGGTCATATTAACTTTTTAGTATTTTAGAAGAATAGGATTTTTTTGCAACTGTAACAGTGAAAGATAATCGCACAGGTAAATGCCTCTTGAAAACAATAAATCGGTTGCAAAGAAGGAAAGGGGTTTTTATGTTTGTGCTTTCGATCCTATGACGGAAGTACTAGTGACGCGGTGACTTGACAATTCTGTGGTTACGGTAATGTCAAATAATTGTAAAATTTCACCACTTATGCAAGCAAAACGCTATAGCCGTAAAGAACGCAAAGAAGTCTTTCTTTCTCAAACAAATGATATCCATCAGTATAACAAACATATGGAAGGGGTGGACCTCCACGATAATGGCGTAGCTAACTACCGAATACGAATAAGTGGTAAGAAGTGGTGGTGGCCACTATTTATAAACATGATTGACAGCTCAGTAGTAAATAACTGGAGAATTTATAGAATAGCGAATGAATCCACCATTTCCAAATTGGAGTTCAGAACGCAGTTGGCTCTTAGTCTACTAAAATATAGGGGACAGCCTGGGTATACTGATGTTGTAACGATCCCACAATCAACATGTGGGCGACCTTCAAAAAACACTTTACGAGATGTTGTTAGATTTGATGATATAGGTTATACAGTTATAAGAGGAGCCACCCGCCCAAGAAAAAGAATGCAGATTTTGCAAAAGCAACACTATCTATTTATGCAAAAAGTACAAGGTACATCTACACCCTGATTGTTTCGAAAATTTTCATATTAAACAGCAGGATTTAACTATTTAAGGAACTCTATTTTTTTTATAACTTAATATTTACTATATAATATTTAACCTCCATGTTTAAATACTACCCGATATTTTTCTTTAATGTAATGACAAATTATTTAATGTAGTTTGAATATATTTTAATAAAAATTTTGGAAAAATTCTTATTTTTAATGCCTTATCCATTAATGGGTTAAATTGGTATATCAGAGTTGCATATATTAATAATAAAAGCAAAACTGTGATGAAGGGCAAATAAACCATGGGATTTAAAGCGTGATGAAAGAATAAAAGTATTTACTCGATATCTTTGCCGTGCACTTAATTTACGCCAGCGAGCCCGGTAAAGAACTGAGAGTACTGTATCATTCTGAAAGAAAATAACAAATACTAGTTTTGCTACAAGAGAAATTATATTTCAAAGGTTACTTACCAGGGAAATATAGTAGCCAGATCTGTAGGAAGGATAGTAACAAATACCAGCGGTATAAATAGCCAGTAGTAGATAATAAATAAGATGTGGATGCCAAATGTGAAATATAAAAAGGTTTACTATACAATATGATATAAGAGTTCCAAAAATCAACAACGATATCGCGTACATTGTAAGACAAGGATTTAAGTAGCGATTCGTAATTTCAAATGACTGATAGCAGCCGAACAATAATTTCATTAAGTTTTGATAATTAGCTTCAAATTCCATCGGAGACATTTCGGTCTGTTTTATTAAAGTTGTTTTGATTTTACGGCAGCACTCCTCAACAATGTTGATTTGGATCTCGAAGATGGCTACTGTACCAAATGAGTACATGGAACAAGCGTATATTTTTAGAATAAAAAATAATGTTTCTAACGTCTTTAATCTGAATTGGTAGAAAATGAGGCTGCAATATACGACCGTTGACACACTACAAAGACTCCATATCAATGCACGTCTTCTAAGTCGCTCTAATACTGTGTTTCCAAGAAGGCGTTGCAGCTGTATGAGCATATCTTGCTTGTCTCGCACCATCGCAATTGATTCAGAAATTTTATAGGTGCAAACAATACATATGGCACCGTAATTCACTCCCAAAAACAGCATATTACAAGAGTGTATGTTATCTAGGTTCCAGAAACTGTCCGCTCTGGAATAGGTGGTGCAAAATTCATATATGGTCGACGTAATTAAGCAAACTGCATAACCCAATGATGTAAGACACAGAATATTCGAACGCTTTACTACGATTTTCGCGTCAACTTTGTGAAAACATTTGGCGGTGAAGCTTGTTGCTCCTATAAACGAACAGAGCAATATAAATGGACGCCCCAGACAAACGATGCAGGCAAATGTGGAGTCTCGAAACCGCATAATGGTTGCTAGAAAAAAATAGTAATTCTGCATTATATCATAATTTTCCGACGGTTCGCTAAAATATTTCTGCAAAATAATATGCTATATAATCTTAAAGACCGTTGGAATCTAAATAAACACTTGATAAATACAAGATGTTTCGTTTAAAATAAGATAGATGTAATGTATGGCGGTATTTGATCGAGACATCTAGAAAATTTTGAAGCTAGAGCATTAATAACAGTTAAAATATCAGATTCAGTAGCTGGAGCAAGAAGAAAGGCCGTAAATAAAAGTTTAGAAGAATCAGCAAAAAAAAAATGATTTAAGAACTATTATGCTATAAGTAAAGACTCATTCATGAGTAACGGTGTCATTTTTTGCTATTATAATGCGTTTTCGCTTCGTTGATTTTGACTTTTGACTTATTTTTCGAATTCTTATATTCATTCCAAAGCAACGGGCTGTTCAAAGACTTACACTAGTGATAATAATGCCTTACGTAACTAGCCTCCGAGTGGAGCGCCTCCGTATACCAACGACTAGTTTTTCGTTCTTTTACTTTAAGTATGGGAAAGCTCTTATTAAAATAATATTCAAAGATGTTAGAAAATATATCATATTTACTATTTATATTACCGAGTTCCTTATATACATCACTCCATGATTCCCTGCCGAGCGAGAAGAGGAAAGATTTAATATTTTCATGATTCTAGATAGAATTTCTGAACTAACATTTCCATATACACAGCCATGGGCCGAAATTTTCGGGTCATCTTTCCAACAAGAAACTCTGTTCGGACAGAAATTAGTAAATATATTGCCAATACGTGAAGTCTTTCTTGTTGGAAAGTTTACATACTCAGCAATATTATAACATTCGAACAAATTACTTAGTTCACAAGAGTGCACTGACAACAAGTCTTAAAAAGCCTAAATTTTCCACTAATATTGGACATATTCTTTTATTTTTTGTTATTACTTCACCCTGTAATGTTCAAATTTCCAAAAAACAAACACAATTGGTGTCTACTGCAGACTTTGACCGAAACTGCAGACCTATGTCTTTTTACTTCATAATATCAATGAAGTTAATAGATTGAATATTAATACAATATGGGCAAAAGTTGCCGACGGCAGATGTCGGAACAGAAACATTTATGTACTTATGCTCCAACATATGTATCTTAAAATAAAGCCGATACGAGAAGGTCGGTATAAAATACGAAAACTTTTATCAGTTGGGATTCGTACCATGCGATTCTCAAGTAAGATTCGTACCAAAGATACGAATCATACGGATACAACCCTTCTCTAAAGTATATTGCAGAAATATAATAGACACCCAACGCAAAAATATTATATCTCTTTCACTTACCTGCTTGATTATAGCCTTCAAGTATTAGATTTTTGTTATTACTATATTACACAGCGTTGATATAAGACGTTTCTATTCCCCTATCCGCCGTCAACTGCATAGTGCTTCGATTATTACATTAGCGTTCCTTCTGCTTCTATACTAGTTAATGCATGAGCAACCAGTGCAGTTAAAGAATTATGGAATATTGGTATGAGCATTAAAGCAAGCGGATACGATCTGATAAACGATTAAAAGAATGTGTTAGCCATTAAATGATGCATGTGGCGTTTAATGCATTGGAGATTAATCCACCATCTTCGATTGTATAATAAAATCGATTGTATAATAAAAACGGAACTTAATAAGCAAATTCTTAAGCGGCTGTGATTAGCCTATTTATCTCTCAATCTCTTCTTGGAGAAGTTGAGTATGGTGTGCCGTAGGGGTCATTCTCGGGCCTTTGCTTTTTGTGATATATGCCAATGAAGTTCCAGTAGACACAGTAGATGTGTGTACCAATAGCTCACTTTTAACCTATCGATTGCCATAATATGAGTAAAAGAAGGATGAAAATATGGTTTCCATGACTTAACAAAGTCGAGAAATACGCAAGCTGTTCTGCTGGACGAGCGTATCAGATATACCATCCCCACTCCGAAATATGTCGTCGCCGGTTCACGCCAAACAAACACCGGCATTTTCTATCCTTGTCTAACTACTACAAAATGCTATCAACAGCTCCAACTTTTCAATTGGTAACAAATTAACGAAGCCCTCATTCCGTACTACTGCGGAGTGAGATAAACGAATCGCTAGCGACTCATTATCTGCACCAGGAGTTCATAGCATACTATGTACTTGTGCGTAATTGTAGGGCGTTCTATTCGTTCCAAGGTTAAGAAACATGAGATAATTATCCGGCTTCTTCAATCATGTACTCACCAAACCTGATCACAGAGCAAGGTTCGATGAAACAAAAATTTTAGTAACCAGGAATGGCTATTGCTGTCGGTTGATTAGGGAATCAATAGAAATTTCCTAAACATAAAATTAACTTTGATAAAGATGTGGGGTAAGATTAAACAATATTTAGAAAACGATGCTTGAGAAGCCTAGCCACAATGTGGGCTTACACATGGATGGATTACAGAACAATCATAGAACGTACCTGGCATATTTGCATAATGATATAGAATGTCAACTACAGAAGTTAGCGAAACATGTGATATTTCATCAAAACAAACAACTCTTTTTTTCACATTAGAAAGAAATATGATGTACAATATAAATGTCTGCAAATTTAAAAATATATATGTAAATTCTACACAAAAAAAATTAAAAAATAGGTAAAGCTTAAAAATCCCTTTATAGCTTTCATTTGTATATTAAAAATGCATCTCAATGTTCAACAATTTATTTCTTGAAATTAAGTATCTTATCAGGTTATGGTAAAAATAACGCTTTTAAAAAGAAAACGAAGATTTAAAAAAAATTATCGGGCTACTAAAAGGCTTCCCCAATTAATTAAATTATACCTATCATATTTTGCTAACTTTCTATATTCTTGATGCTGTCATGGGGGAGCATTGGTGCCCTAACATTTTAATGTTTGCTAACTCGTCCATTAGTCTTTGGATTATTATCTGCACAGCAGACGATAGGGTTTTTTCCATCGAAAGAACATATCTCAGGTCGTCCATTTATACTGACTTCTGTGATGGCCGAAGGACATTCCATAAAATGTATGCAGATGCCTGCTTTGCCATTTCGCTTTTGGCATATTTCACCTTTCTCTGTAAAACAATGAAAACAAAAATATAGCTTACCTACTCAGTTTTTCTGTGAGGTGATTTGCCTATACAATTTATAAACTATTTGTAACGGAAGAATGAAGTTTGAAAATTAGGTAGGTGACATATCTTTGAGCTGATGTAGCTGCGAAGTTGTTCAAACTTTTTTAAAACCTTCACTTCAAATGAAATTAATCCACTTGCTAGAAGATGTTTCTTTGAAAGTGTGCAAAAAACTGTGTGTGATCTTTAGAATGAACTTTTCGAAGAATAAATAGCGTTCAGGGTTAACGGGTACCCATCTAGAAGACTCTCTGCGTTAAGTTCGTTTCCAGGAGTACCAAATTTTAGAACAACTGTATTGTTTTGATAGTTTCAGGTTAAGTTTTGCGTTAAGATGATGCATATTTTGTTTTTGCTGGCTAGACCACCATAATATAAAAAAGAATTGTCAGTATTTGGACCACGCAAAAATTGTTTGCCAAGCCCTGAACTATACAATAATATTTACTCCAGCATCCCTTTCATTACTCTGATTCTAAATACTGAACATATACCGAAACAAATTCATATTTCTGATAAAAGGTACTGCCTACTCTATTGTTTAAGCATTTGGGATTGTAATTCGAAAATTGCAAACAACAAAATAAAATGAAATATAAGTATCCTTGGTTATCCAGCTTTCATGCAGTTTAACACATGTCTATAACACTTTTTATTACTTTCCTGTTCTGCCGTTCTAGATAACAAAGGATAATAAATTTACGTTGGGCAGACAACATAGAAAATAAATATAATACCTGCAGAATAGTATAACGGATTATTGCAATTATTTAATTTTATTAAACTTGCGGCTTTTTAAAACTTACCTTGCCAATCGGGGTTTTGCAAATGGACACTCTGAAATACACAAACAACCATTAGCAAAAGAAGTATACCCATTGTAAACGTCTACATAAATGGTAACATTTAATTTCCAACAGTAGTACTTATCTAGGTTTTCACAACCGGTTCTGTCTAAATACATATGACGAATTTACAAAGCAAAACCACATAGGTTAAGTGCGTTCACATTTAAATATGAATCTAAGCATATTGTTTACGATAACTAAGATAAGAACTCCTAGTTAGAAAGACCACATGATTTTATGAATAAACGGAAAAGATAGCGGTCGAGGCTTATGAATGGTACTTCCAGATGTATCTATCTTTGCATATTGTTTACGCAACGTCATAACTGGGAGTTTTGTGCTATCAAGTTCTGCGAAAATATGAGAACTTTATTAAACCTATGATTTTCTAAAGCTTATACAATTTGTTCCTGTTTACAATTAGCTACGACATAAAATTTCTGCTTACGCAAGTTGCGGTCAGTGCATTTTCAACACAAACCAACCATTAATCGTTTCAAACGCTCGAAAAGTTACTTTATACCACAAAAGGAATTCAAGGGCAGAATCACCTTTATCACTTCCTGTAACTAGCTTGCTAGGGGAAAAAGATCATAGCTAAAATGAAGAAGACCCCAAAGACGAGAATCTACCTCCACCGGCAGGGGTAGGGCGGGTGGCAGCTTTGAAATCTTAAATGGAAACCCCCAATTTTTGATTGCAGATTCGGATTCTGTGTATCAAAATACGAAAGTTTTATCTGATATATGATGTGTTGAAATTCATTCATTCATTCTCTATTAAAAATGTCATTGACTAGAGGTCTTGCACTAAACAAAACTTATCTTTTCTAATCACATGGAAAATACTGTAAATACATATGTAAGTTATTGGGTTCCGTAACAAGAACAGCTCGAGTTTTTCACAATATTTAATAATTTATTTTTATTGTATGCGATCTCAAAATACAACTAATTTCTAACAAATGTGCGTATACAATCAGGAACGACATATACGTGGACTTATCAATGAGGAATTGACATAAAGAGTCTTTAATCATTTCTATATAGCACTATGGCACTACACTATCAATTCGTAAACACAATTTGTTCAATCCAAGGCACGTAATGGTAAACTCTGGTGTAAACGCCGGCAGTAAGTCCGCACTCTTTACCGAAAGATGTGATACCCACAATTTCCGGAAACGAAGCAAACTCGAAGTCATAGTTCATAACTTGTAATGGACCACCAGAATCACCCTGTAAACAGGAAAGAGTTTTTAACTATAGCTCTTATCTTCTTTAGTTTGATGATATATTGCTTCAATGCAAGTAAAAATAATTGCACAAGAATATGCAAGAAATATTGGTCTAAAGTAATGAAACTTTACAAGTGAAAGTAACGAACTGTGCAGCACAGACTCTGATGAACCTTTGTCAGTTTATAGACTCTAATGAGTGTTATTCAAGGGCACTATCTGTTGCAGGTTTAGCGGATGCTATTTCACTTTGAAATTCGACCAAAATTTCGTTTTGAGTTGACAAACTGATAAAATTCCATCAAAATCTGCGATTTGCAATTCATGAACCTCCCGTGTTTTAGAGAATAAGGTTCTTTGATTTAAAGAAGTCTTCCTATCAGTACATTACATCATCACCGATGACGTAAAATATCATATAAGATTACCTGGCAAGTATCCCTTTCAAAATCACCACCATCAGCACACAATTGTTGTTCATCCAGTATTCCAGCCATCAAGTCACGTGTCACACCGTAAATCGTTTTACATTTCTCAAAAGGTACGAATCGGAGGTAGCCAACTTGCAATATGTTGGCCGTAGATCCGCCTCTGCTGGTCAAGCCCCAACCCATGGCCGAGGGCGAGTTGATAAATTCCGTTCTTACGGACAAACAGGCAGGCTTGACATAATCTGTTACTCGAGCTTGCCTATTCAGTTTTAACAAGGCTATGTCGTTGTATTTCGATCGTACCGTATAGTCGGGATGCGGGTGTGTCTCAATTACCGTGAAATCTTGCGGATCCGCGTCATCAGTGGTAGAATGCAAATCTAGCTCTCCTAAACGAACAAATCCTACTTGGCCCCTGAAATTAGTCCTTGATCAGTTAACATAAAGAACTGTGCATTACAACATTTTTGAAAGTAATTTAGACCTCATAAAAGTTTTATTGATCTTATTAATTATATAGAGGTATAAATAAATCTGATCTTTGGAAGAAATATGGGTGTACATCTAAATCATTTTATTCTGTGAGTTTAGTACTGTATATTTGATAAATTGTGTTGGAGTAGTTGCCTCCTCTATTTGTAAAACTGAGCGCTTTTCTAGGGTAAGAGTCAACAGCCACACCTCGATTAATCTCTCCAATGTTTTCAAATCTGCTATACTACGCAACAATGCATGCTAATATCATGAGTGAAAACATAGTATACTTAAACTTTCACGTAGGCTTCCGCTGTCGTTGTCCATAGTATACACTTCTTGGTTTCCGTGTTAAACCGCATCCTAGTGCTTCCTCTGGCCAACGTTTCGTCCACATTTGCACGGAACATCTTCAGGGCTACCTTTTTCGTAGTTGTTAACCTGAAACTGAAGAACTGACACATGGGGATGGGTTTATAAGCGAATAATGGCTCCGATTCAGTGGAGTGTGGCGGTTACGGCTGGATTATTTTGAAAAGAAGGATTTCCAGGTATTGTGTAGGAAGTAACCATCAGCCATGGTTAAGGTTATTAGAATGTTTATAGATTTCAATGGATTCTCGGATTTTACGATTATGGCAGTAAAGGTTTCAGGACAGGATTTGGACGAAGTTGAAATGGACTTGGTGGCCGGTCTCCTAAGTTCAGCAAGTGCGTAACGCTCGAGTACAATGCTCATATTTTGCAACAGTGCCCACCGAACGCTTTGTTTCACCAATGTAAACACTGCCGTACGAACATGGAATTCGATAAAGAAGAGATGGAACTGAGGTAACAAGGTTTTGTGCAATTCAGGAGGAGTAGATGCAGATTTTAGGGTTTGATGATAGAACGTTCAATACGTGCTGTATGATCACGTTTTAGCAGTCTGTAGGAGCCTTCTTACAGCAAGGATAGGATTTTCTGTTCATACTCATCATTGTCCAGTACCACCGTAGTGTTTTCCTTATCAGCTTTAAGTATAATAACATTGGGATTGGATTTTAGTCTCTCGGATTTAGTTGGGGATGAGTAAGAATTTTTGAGGTTTCATAACGAATAGAATCGGCGATGTCGTTAGGGATTCTGACAAGAGCTGTCTCCATGTCAGCGGTGATGGGTTCGGTAGGAGTATGTTTAGGTGTAGGTGCAAATTTATCATTTCTCCTGTTGTAGCCAACATTTTTCTGGAAACGTTTTAACAAGAAGTCCTAATCCCTTATTTCCACAAACCGAAATGCTGGTTTAGACACGTTGATGACAGCTTTGTAATCTGGCCACATGGACGTGATTCCTTAGATGTCTTCCTTCCATTCCTTCATTCCCAACACAGCTTAAATTAAATTGACCATGAAAGTCGAGTCGAAAACTACTTTTCTTTTCCTGATCGCTCGTTGGGACATTCCGCCTTCGGTAAACCTACACACCCCGACCGCTAACTAAATGTCCTCTCACACCTCAGCTCAGAGGAATGGAGCCTTAAAATCCTTACTTAATACAAAGCGCCTTTGTCATATCCGACCCTAACCCCTTATTCCGGGAACTATCCCATGTTACTGAAAGCGCAACCAATTATCCTAGACATAATATCTACCGTACCATAAACCGACACCTACATTTTATATCCAATATATCTAAAACATAAACCACTCCCTACCAATCCAATGACTAACTTCTCTCGATCCAAGGTGTTACCGACCGTATAGGAAGAATTGTATCCAAACACAACATAAGAACCGTTTTTTAACCTAATTTCAAACTTTCAGATTCCTATCAAAGATTGTAACCCTCTTGGTGAAACAAAGCGTTCGGTGGGTCCTCATGTTGCGTTGTACTGGGCGTTGCGCGTAACTGAATCTGCACTTGCTGAGCATAAGCTGGAGTCCGGCCACCAAATCCATTTCAACTCCGTCCAAATCCTATCCCGAAATCCTCACTACCATAACCACAAAATCCGAGAATCCATTGAAATCCATAAACTTCCTAATAACTTTAACCATGATGACGGTTACTTCCTACACAACACCTGTAAATCCCTCCCTTCAAAACAATCCAACCGTAACCATTACCCCCTCATAAATCCATCGCCATGTGTCAGTTCTTCAGTTTCAGGTCAACAGCGACGAAAGAAGCAGCTCTGAAGGTGCCTCGTGCAAGTGTGGACGAAACGTCGGGCAGAGGAAGTACTAGGAGGCGTTTTCAACCCGGAAAGCAAGAAGTGTATATCATAGCATTCTTATTTCTAAAGAACATAAAAAAAACATTGCAACTTACTGCGTTCTCGAGAAGAGACAATGAGCTGCAGTCATTACAAACTGGAGACTTATTAAGGTACCACCACATTGCCATTGAATATTATCCGGACTGCCATACCCCAAAACTGCCTAAAAAGGAAGTGAACTTAAAAATACACGTATTGTATTATATCCTACATGGCTCCGTGTTGGCCCCTCCATTGTTTTTAATATTTTCCAATGTTTTTTTTTTTTTATTGTATTGGTGATAAACGCGCCATACATGGGGGATATTAAAATAACATGAATGTGTAACCTCTTTGGTTTACCTGCGATGACTGTGATTAGCATTCATCATTAGATTTTTACACACACAAGCTTTATTTCGTGGATGGTACAATTTCAAATAAGTCAAGGAAAATGGGAAAAAAAGTAATAAAAGATAAGAAAAAGGAAAATAGAAGCCGAGTAAACATACGTAGTGTTTTTTTTTTGTCTGACGTGGCTATAGTTATATTAGTTAACAGATCAAATAAGCAACCAAATATGAAGGATTTTATATATCGGTTTGAATTTGAATTAAGAAAAATTTAATCAATTGAAAGCTAGTGCTTCCGAGACGATAAACTTAATGAAAACAAAAATGTATGCTCTATATAATAACATAACAATATAATCCGTTAGAAATAGTTTTATTAAAAATTAACTACGTTCGTCATATTTAACCAGAAAAATAAAATACAGACATAATTTGTGCAGTCTTTATTCGCGTTTCGCCTTACCAAGGCTCATCCAGTACTTTTAAAAATTCAAATACAGATCTTGAGTAGATGTCCATAGAAAACCCTTTTTGAAAAATATTTTTTTTTTAAACTAAAACTTTTATTAGTTAATATTTTGCAAATATATAATAAGAAACAAATTGGAGTTCTTTTTTCGTCGGTTGTAGCGGCTTTATGTAAAGATAATTGAAATGAAACTTCTTCTTACGTTTCGACAACTATATTTGTCTTACTCATAAATAATTAATCTATAAAGAAGTATTACATTAGGAAGAGGTTATTGACAAAAATGTATATAATACGGACTACAGCTGGTTATAACGTTATATACTTACATTGAAATGTCATAATAAAAAGTCAAAAATAAAAACTAGGCCGAAAATCGATGTGTTAAAATTTTGAAGATAATTAATTATAATGATCTCATAAAATTAAGTCATCAAATTTTTTTATTTTTGACTTTTTATTATGACATTTCAATGTAAGTATATACCGTTATAACCAGCTGTAGTCCGTATTATATACATTTTTGTCAATAACCTCTTCCTAATGTAATACTTCTTTATAGATTAATTATTTATGAGTAAGACAAATATAGTTGTCGAAACGTAAGAAGAAGTTTCATTTCAATTATCTTTACATAAAGCCGCTACAACCGACGAAAAAAGAACTCCAATTAAATATTATACACGGCTAAGAACACAAATACAGTATAAGAAACAAATGTACACTCGACTACACAGAATCTTAGACCTTCCTTAAAACTATTGCTATCTCTTGCTATCACAGACGATGTGAGAGGAACAGTAATAGGTTCTCAGGCAGGTTCACATCAAGTGATGTCGTCGGATGTAGTTTACAGTGCAACATAATATTTTCAAAGCCATTTTCCCATCATACTGTTTGCTTTGAATTGAAATGACATTGATTTCAGTAATTCATTTCGCTTCTTTTAATCATAGAGAACATCAGCGATATAAACGTTATTTTGAAGGCAATTTTAAAATTCATTCTCTTTACTTTTAATCTGGCAATTGCAATTACGACTTTAGAAAAACCGTCACGTCACTTAGCGGTTCCTTTTCGCGCGCGAGTATTTAACTTACGCGCCACAAAATTTAAACTCGCTTATTTTAAATTCATTCATTTACGCGCCAACCTCTTAGACGCTTCGTTCTTTTATGATCCTTTGTGCATCTCTGGACGTTGCTATTGGTTCATCCTTTTTTTTGTACCTACTTACCGAGCCTTTATAAGGGCTCTGCACGCTACGCGCGCTCTCTGTGCCAGTTCAGTTAATTTGCCGTTGTGACGGACTCGTTTTGACTCGAAAACACAGAAACCACGTGCTGCCCATACAGCTTCGAAACCCCCTTGTTTTCAAGCTACAGCTAAGTAATCTCTGTTCTCTTCAGTTAATTTTGCCGTCGCAACGACCTTTCTTTAACTCGAAACACAGAAACCACGTGCTGCCCTCCAGCATACACAAAAGCTTTGAACTCAACTTCAAGCTACAGCTAAGTAATCCTATTTAAAACGTATCTATCGCTCTCTTTTATTTTGTTTCATTACTGTTGCTATTTGTACTTTTAACTTGTAATTGCCAGTAACTTTCCTCTCACTAGTAGGCATTTACTATTCACTTATAGAAACGGATTAATTGCGTCACTTTTAAATTAATCTCAGGAATTCGGCTACCACGTGCTATTCCTTCTTTTTGCCTTAATTTTAATATCAGAATACAGCAACCACGTGTTGTTCCTTTTTACATTAATCTTAAGAAATCAGCAACCACGTGGCCAGTTTTTCTTTTTTTCTTTTTTTTTTTTTTATTATTACAATAAAGTTATCGTTACGTTTTGGATCTTTCTTTTTTTTTATTAATCATTACAGCGACTCCAAGCGTCATACTCGTGTGTACCGCTTTTCTTACTAAGTTGCATCAGGTGGAGCACACACTGCTTCCGCACGCCACGCACACCTGATCGTAACAATACGTACAGCCTTTTAAAAAATATGAAACGTAAAATGTCTAAACATTTAACCGAAAAAATTCCACCGTAGGCTCACGGCTTATTGCTGAACTGGTAATGCAATCACACGACCTTTTACTTCATTTTTTTTTATTAAGAAAATGTACCACGGTTCTGAAAAATAAACATTTTAAATAACTTACCATGTGAGGAAACTCCTTGGCATTAGAATTTCTTCCACCAACAAATGCAAAACTATTGGTTTTAATGCGCCCATGGTACATCCTACAAGCTTAATACAAAGCGATTTACTTTTAACTTCAATATTTTATCTAAAATTATTGTTGAAGTTCAAAACATCAAGGCTGCAATTTTCTATTTACAACAAATCATCACATTTTCATATTATCTTTTTTTTTCTACACTTTAACTATAAGTAAAACTGTAATTGTTGCAACCCCAGTCATGTAGAATAAAAGCACAAAAGAAAAATAGAGAAAAATAACATCATACAAAGCTAAACCTGGACGATTCACAATAAATTTACAGTGAAGTGGGGTTGTTTCCAAAAATATTTCGTCCATATGTACAAATGCGGTTTCTTAAAGGGAAAAAAAAAAACGCCCACATTTGGCAAACAAAAAAACATAGAATTTATAAAATAGAGAGAAATAAAGAAAAATACATCAAAGGCATCTACATATGCATCAGTCTTTGATAACGTACCAACTTACTTCGATAAACACAGTTAGAAATAATTTTTCAATTAACGTAAATACACTCCGCCAAAAAAGTATCGCATAAACTAAAAAAGGGCATTTATGAACCAAGATATTTTTATACGTTCACAAAAAGTTTGCCTCGTGTATGTCAACTATAAAAACACTAACAAAATAATGGAACTTAGCGTTTTTACTTTTTTTTTTTCTAAAAGAACACATTTAGAAAAATGCATATGTGTAAGGTTTGTTCAGTTGTTTATTGAAAGTCTTCCTATACGGACAAATTTTAAAGTGCGAAGTCAGAGTTCTGTACCAACGCTTTTAAAACTAAAATGAGCAATTTAACTTCAGAACAAGTGGCTGCTATAGTTGCTTTAATCGAAGATGGACGATCTCAAGCATACGTTGCTAATTTGATGAACATCAATCAGTCAAGTGTTTCTAGAGCCGTAGCCAGATATAGAGAAACAGGCATTTACAGTAGAAGACCTGTACCAGGTCGTCCAAGATGTTCTACTCGCCAAGATGACTGCTATTTACTACTACAAGCATTACGTCGAAGACATGTAACTGCGAGACAATTGCAGAACGACTTGGCTAGAGTCAGAAATACTCGTGCGAGTACTCAAACTATTCGGAATAGGTTACGACAGAGTGGATTAAGAGCTAGAGTAGCTGTAACAGCCCCTCGTCTCACTAGGAACCACCGAGTGGCTCGCTTAAGGTTTGCCAGAGAACATGTAAATTGGAACATTAATGAGTCAAGATTTGGTCTTTACACCTCAGATAGGCGTATCTCAGTGTACAGACGAGACGGTTAGCGCTATTCGCAGTGTAATATCAGACCTAGACCTAATTTCGCTGGTGGCTCTATTATGGTTTGGGGAGGCATCTGTTTAACAGGTCGTACAGAGTTAGTACCAGTAGACAGAGGTACACTGACTGCCCACAGGTATATAACGGACATTTTAGAAGAACATGTAGTACCATATGCGCCAATTATAGGAAACGAATTCATGTTAATGCACGATAATGCACGACCGCATGTTGCAATAATCGTCCAGGAATACCTTAACGATGTTGGTATTCCAGTTTTAGATTGGCCTGCGGTAAGTCCGGACATGAACCCTATCGAGCACGTGTGGGACCTCCTTCACAGACGGATACGAACCCAAAATGTTGCCCCAGCGGACCTGCATGAACTAGCAAATGCTCTCCGTGACGAGTGGGAGAATTTGGATCAGGCTTATATACGGAAGTTAATCGAATCTCTGCCAAACCGTATGCGAGCGGTCATAAGAGCCAGAGGTGGCAATACTCAGTATTAAAAGCTACTGTTATGACATTTTTCTTTCCAAAATTATAATTTCTTGTTTTAATAAAAATCTCAAGTATGAGTTCTTGTTTTTATTTGGCCTGTATTTTATTTAAACAATCATAGAAATTATATCTTAGAGCGCATTAAAGTATATTTACAACTTTATGCTACAAACAAAGATTATGCGATACTTTTATGATTCAAAACTAAATTATGCGATACTTTTTTGGCGGAGTGTATAATATTGTAGATGAACCATGTAATAGATGTTTATTTTCCTTACATATCATTGCAACTTCACCCCATATGTTTCTTAATCTATTGATCTGTGATGATTACTTTCACATTGATTTTTTAATTCACTCCGAATTCCTTCTTTCACATTAATTAAGATAATTAATTAAACATCCATCTTATTTTTTTTATTATTTTACTCTATATACATTTATAGAATTTGTTCTATAGAATCTTGGTCAATAGATGTTTCATTTTCATATCTTGCCGTTTAAGTTACTAAACTTAATACTATTATTATTATTATTATCGTAGTAATATATCGTAGACTTGAACGATCTGTAGTAGTATTTTAAAACACAAGTGTCACAATGACGTTTATGTAATGCGAGTACAAGTTTGAATAACGAGCCGCGTGGCGGCGAGTGATTCAATGTAGAAGTATTACAAAGTCATTGTGACACGAGTTTTTTACAGTATTTTTTTCTAATTTGCACTTTAATCGCCCATATTACGTGCGTTAATATTCCATTACAGCACAGTGTGCGGTAATAATCATTTCAGCACTGCGTCTTCGTTTGTTTTAGCATTATTGTAATATCCGATTAGAAAAAAGAACATTACACCTACGAACATTCATTTGTATACGGTAGGTAGCTTGTCGAAACAAGGGGTGAAGAAAATAGGATAATAGATATATTATTTTGTTTTATTATTAATATTATAACTTACCTATAAATACTTTTGCTAGTATTTATAAATACCTTTAAATGTAAATATAATATGTAATAATCTTTTAAATACCTAGATAAAATTTTCTTAGCAAGAGTTTCAATTTTCTTACGTAAAATCTTTTAAACTTCGTCAAATTAGTTCAGTATACAACGGAAAGTTTGTAAGTGTAGATTCAATTTAGGTTCACTACCCCGAAAACGTTTACTGTATTTGTTTTAATATTCTACATAAGCGACAGATGCGATGCCGATTTCGACATTCGAAGTTTTTATTAATAGCATCGGTCAATGTTGAGGAATAATAAAAATTTCAAATTCTTATTTCGAAATGATTCATATCTTAGATGAAAATGAAATACAAAATTTGTTATTGCTAAAAGTAAAGTTTCAGTTCAGAATACGCTGGCAACGTGTGTGGCGATACTATTTCGTCGCTTGTCGCTCGTCCATGTTTAACTTTGTACTATAGTACAATTGTGATTTAATAATAACAGATATGTACTAGATTATTTAATAATATTATTACTGCTCCACAAAACATATAACAAGGAAGTCTTTTCAAATGTACTCCAAAATTTTTTTAGGCATTGCAATTTATGTACATATTTGCAGTAGCTATAATACAAAAAAAGTTGTATGGTATGATCCAGAATTAGAACTTGCAAGCAATGAATTGTACCATATGTAACATTTATTTTGGAATGGTTTACACTAACCTTTCAGGGACTTACTATTCTCATCAAAAGGGGCATAGACAACAGTATTCCAATTCTCTTGAATTAATTTGGCAGAAGAATTCTGCATTGAGTTGCTGTTTCCACAACCACTGCCGCTTTGGTTTCGACAATTCTCATTTTTTCCTGTAAAGTAGTAAAGGTTTTACATCTAACTGCTTAATATTCACGACTTCGTTTTTCTTTAAACTTCTATCAAATCAATACTGAAAACAGTTTAGTTTGTTTTATTTTGCAAAGTCACGAAGGTGTTAATAATTTCGGTTTTTTTTGTATCCAATCCCAATATTTCGCATGACTCATACAGCTTTGAATAGAATTAAATGTTCTTCAATGCAAAAATGGTGAATTACCTCCATTAGTATTTAAATTATTTACCTATTGCTAAATTTAATTGAATTGTTAAAAATAAAAACAAAATAACAATATTTGCAGCGGTGAGTTAATTTTGGACATGAGTTTAGATATAATTTGAAACTATGGATACCGCAAGAATCCAATCCATCTTCATTCATGAATTTCAAAAACAAAAGTTTCCTGAGTTATTCCCAGTATCATAATACATAAAAATGAGAAAAGTTACTAGTGTTCGTAAATAGTAAATTAATAAGTTTTAGATGATCTCTTAGTAATTATTAGTTGTAATAAGTTGTCTTTACATACTGTGTAAATATCAATCGAAATTGATAGGCAATACAGATTCATCATCAATGAAAGACTAAGTACTCTGAGTTATTTATAATGAAAATTATTGCAATGTAGAGGTGCTAAACATTCTTTACGATTTCAACCTATTAAACTTAATTTTTCTTACAAATATAGGTAATTTTAACGTTATAAATGTTACATAAAATGTACTTTTATTTTCAGCAATAAAGCAAGCATATAAATTGTGTTTTTTGTGTACCCCAGCGTCACCTTCATTATCAAATTATAAGTAATGAATTAGATAAAATACAACTCGTCTACTTAGATTCCCACACATAATGAGGCAGTTATCCTATTTCTTCAGTCAACGTCGGGACGTGGGGGGAGAGGGGGGGGGGGGGAATGTTACACCTGATTTAGGGTTTTATTGAAATAGTTTATATCGTAACAATTGGTGTCATCATGAGGTATAACAGATTTCGATTAATCGCTCTGCTAAGTCTAGCAACGGTCGCTGAGCAATTAATTGCTGCAAAAATTATTTCTCTAACAATATTTTTACAAAAGTCAGTTAAAACGTTTCAGATTAACTGGCATAAATAACGAACTCCTAGAATTTAAACTTAATGAAAAAACTATATTCCAATAGATATTAAAAATAGATTTGTGGGATTTAAATAAGGTCTCTTTTAAAATCCACTGTTTATAAAATGGTATTCAATCGACATCTCAAAATATCACTATGGAAATAACAAAAAAAGAAACCAAAAAGGTTCACCAAAGGAACCTCATCCGACTTCGGAAATCACTTACAATTAGTTCAACTAAACCTATTGGTTTACTAACTTTCTATATTCATGTCGTTACTCTTGCTTTCATCTTTGATGGCTTCTCTATCGAAGAAAGAATTGTTAGTTGCACAGCAGACAATAGGATTTTTTCCATCAAAAGAGCAAATCTCAGGTCGTCCGTTGCTACTAACTTCCACAATGGCCGAAGTGCATTCCAAAAACTGCGTACAGATGCCTGCTTCGCCATTTTTCTTTCGACAAATTTCACCTCTTTCTGTAAAATAATAAGAGTAAAAGTAATACGTCGCGCTGGCATTGTTCTGGTTGGGTGCCGAAAAATCTAAAGGTATTCAAGAAGTGTACTGAAGTTGCTGGTACATGCAGAGTGTTCAAGCGAAAGCTGGATCCTTGATTACAACTTTATTTTTTTTTCTTTTTAGAAAAAATCTTTCCTACAATAACCATTTACAATTTAATGTCACATAATCCAGAAATGTTACTGACCCATAATTACTGCGTTATTTTAAACAAATCAGCCAATATGTTATTTTATTCTTAAATTCTATGCGCAAAAATAACATGTTATTTATGAAGAGGGAATACTATGACACAATATTAATATCAGAAATTAGATGCAATAAGTGACTGAATATTCGAGAATGATACCAAACGAGATTGAAAGACTATTTTATCTGATAATAAAGCTTTCCAAATATTTTCTTTCTTCATCAGTAGTTACAGACGTGAGACTAAGTTGGATGAAACGTACAATAAAATTTGCTTGGGTTAACACGGTAAAGTAAATAAATAGAACATTCGTTGGAATAACCTAACATAATCTTGCACTAGATATATTCTATAAATTTTATTAAAATTGGTGTTTTTTACTAGTTAGCATAGAAGACTTACCCAGCCAACCTGGATTTTGCAAATAAACACTCTTAAATATACAAACAACCACAAGCAACTGAGGTGTGTTCATTGTAAACATCTACATGAATTATAAGCATTTAATTTTCGTTAATAGTAGTGACCTGGGTTTTCATAACAGGTTTCTTCAGGTACATACGTAGGTGGAAATACTAAAATCCAGGTGTTTACTGTAAATATGGATCCGAATGATTCATTTACACTAATGACACCGATAATTTCTACTAAAGCAACAGAGACTGCATAATTCTATAAAAATTGAGAAAAATATTAGTGAAGGACATTCAGTACCTGACGAAAAGATTCTTCGTGTCGCATTGTTTTGTTTATTTAACCTTCCGTCGGACCTGGTCATAGATCGCAACATTTCGTTTCAAGCTCATAAAAAAAAAAGCGTTAAAGCGAAAAGTAATCACGTTTATTATGGTGTAGATATTTTGACCCACAAATACTGAAATTAATAAAAATAGTTAATATACGCAGTTTAGTAAACAATCTTGTAATAATGTTCCCACATAAAAATATGTATAGTGTTGTATACATGTATACATGTTGAGCGGTTGAAAATAAAAATGCAGACATATATCTATTCAATAACCAAAAAGAAAGTAAATCATAATAGAGGATATAAATATCAATTTTTCAATCTGAGCTCTCATAATCAGTCTGTTGCAAATTACAAATTGTTTCACTGCATTCCGAACAAAAGCTCTGGATAAATATCAGACATTGGTTTGTTGCATTTGACACATTTGTGTTTAGTCAAACGCCTCTTCTCGGCACATACATGACATCTTTTTCTCTTATTAGTTCCGTCCTCGCTGACTGTTTCAGTGTGCTGCTTTTTTTCCACTGGTCTGTACCGCTGAAGTTTCAGTTTTATTTAATCTAATCTAATCTAAACTGAAACTAAATCATTCGAAAATTTTTCCAAAAAATTAATTCTCCTAATACGGCCCTATTTGTTATTGGCAAAATGTATCACTTCAGGAATGATAACACTCATGTTCATCATGGCAAAAAATATTACCATTGGCCAATGACGAACATTCCTAGCCACATCGTAAGATGCGCATAGCTTGCCTATAGTATAAACACCCTCTTTTGTGTAATTTTAAAATGTAATCATGAAAAGGTTTTGCTTCTCGCCATTCTTTGAACCTATGGAATTATCGATATGTAATGTGGATGCCAGGATAACACATTTTTCTTTTTTTGGTGCATATGATAATAAGGTACATGCCTCTCGGAATCCAAAAAGGCTACTGTATATTGGTCTGGTTTTTTCTGTGCTAAATTTCAATGGGAATTCTTGTTTATTTTTTTTTTGTTTTCATTATGCCGACATACGAAAGACCTTTTTCTTTTAGTTTTTCTAGTAGTTCAATACTACCGAACTAATTGTCAGCAGTTATGTTTCTCCCTGAGTGATAAAAGAGTCGTAGAACTTTCAAGACTATTCTTTTTGCATTCTCCTAAAATCTAAAGCATGTCAATTTTTTCTTCATGTGTATACGAAGCGATATTATTATTTATGAGGACTGATAATTGACTTTTGGTTCATTTAGACTGGCATAAAGACACAAAAATGCACCTGCTTATAAAGCTCAAATCCGTAAAAGCATAATGGCAGACATCTTGAATAAGCTTAGGCACAATCAGATTTTATTGAAATTACAAAAAGTTGCATCTTTATTTCTTAATGGATTTTAAAAGTTTTAGCACCAAATATTTAAGAGAAAAATCCTTAAAAAAATCGATAGGACTCACTCCAGTTACATTTGAAAAAAGTTAGTTTTTAAGAAAAAAACTGTATTTTGAAATTTTGAGGGAAGATATCTAAGGACAGATGGTAAAAAAATCAGATTTATATAACAATGCAAAACAAAAGCAATTTATGAGAGTCACAGCCACCTATACTCATGCGAAAAGTGTAAAAAATACAAGGAGATCCATTTAAAAATCAAAAGTTGGGAACGTTTCCGGTCAAACCGGGTGATAACTGGCATATATCAGGGATATTGATATGAGGATTTTCAAGAGCCGTCTCCAGAACTTGCACTTCATTATCTTCGGTCAAAACTGGCTTCGTTCTAACTCTTGTTGCTCGTTGAACAGTCCCAGTAGTTGAAAAGCTATCCAACACTCTTTGAAATACACGTGGATTTGAATGCGTTCTGCCAGGTTACTTCTCAGCGTATACTCGTGACCCCCACAAACTATTCTTGTAATATTCTCCAAGAATAAACACCATGTCAACCATTTGTTCCTGAGTTTGAAGCATTTTCGCAACATTTATCAGAGAACAATGTTTCTACTTGAGGTTGAGTAGGAGTACGGCTGTACAACGTTAAGATCACGAAGATGGCAACAATCATTGGGTATCAACAGCCTGTCGAGACAGAGGGAGAAATAAAAGACTCTATTTCCAGTCGCTAAGCTTTCGCCATTTAATTAAGGCTTCTTCAGAGTAACATCTACAAATCAAGGAAACAGTGGTGTTACTAACAACATCATCTAATATGTAACTAAATCTAAAAACTTACAGATTGAGTCTGGTAGCTACATTGTTGGAAAAAATTCTGAAGTTGTACCGTCACAGCGTACAATTAGCATGCCTTCCTCTCTTTTTCTTAATGAGTGTTAAAAGTAACTAAGTTATGAAGTTAAAAGACACTTATCTAAGTGTCAATGTAATATTTTTTCAAAAAAGTAAATAGTAATTAAACCACAAGGTTAATTATTTACGTTTTACAACGGACCGGAACAATTAATGGTCGAAAATTTAAAATTCAACAAGATACAAAACACGTACATATTAAAATGCCAGCTGCAACTGACAAGGTTAGAAAACGCGGGAAGGGGAAAGATTGGTAACACTGACGATTGTAACTGTATGTAAATAGGAAAATAAATAGTAAAACTAAGTACATTCTGATATACTAGGTGTGTTTGTGGTTGCATGATCTATTGTATCCATATGTATTATATAGGAGTATATATTACTTAGGCCATTCATATCGCTGCGAAAATTAATAGAATGTTCATTTGACTTAATGTAGTACCTACATTTCCAAAAACAGACGCTTATAATAAGCAACCTCATCCGTCAGGACCGATGTGTTGTCCATGTTAAATTTATGGTTTCTTGTGGTGCAGTGCTCAACTAGTGCAGTCTTAGTTGGGTTAGTAGATGCATTAGAGACATCTCTATTATGTTGTTTAAGACGAGTCTCAAGATATTGTGAAGTCTGACCGATATACTGATTTGATTTGTTGTTATTATTAATATATTACTTAATTTTTAATAGTGATAATTCACATATTGATTTCTTTATGACATTTTGCATTTAGATTTTTTTTTCTTTTTGGTTCGCATTTTTTTTTTTTTTTTTTATTTATCACTTCTTTTCTCTGTCGAAGAATGTTATATTAGTTGTCAAGTTATGCGACTCTAGTTTTGTATTAATTTTAAGCATTAAATGCATAATTTAATTTTAGTTCAAGTAGGTTAGTAAGCAGATTTTATCTGAGTCTCACCTACAGATTGCACTAATGTAGAATTATATAACTGTTATACACAAGGGTAATTAGACCCATGTTAACGTACGGAGCAGTTGCATGGTGGCCAAAGGCGCGGCAGGCGGGGGCGGCCAAAGCGCTGGGTGGCGTGCAAAGGCTGGCGTGCCTGTGCGCCACGGGGGCGTTGAGATCGACCCCTACCGCCGCGATTGAAGTAATTCTGAACCTGCCACCATTACATATCTTTGTACAAGGAGCCGCAAGGTCCACAGTACACAGACTCTTACATAGTCAAGTACCGATAAGTAAATCGCACGGGGCTGACTATAAAAAGCTGCTAGACGAACTCAAGGAGGCACCTCTTTTAGGATTGCCATGCGATGCCATGGTTCGTACCCCTAACCTAGATAGGAAATATCAGGTTATAATACCAGATAAGAAGGACTGGGAGGCAAGTGCCCCGGTAAGAGCGGACTCAAACTGGTTTACTGACGGCTCTAAAACGGACTACGGCGTTGGAGCGGATATTTACTCTAAGAAGCCTAAAAAGGCTCTTTCGGTAACCTTCAGCAAAGACACGACGGTATTCCAAGCTGAGGTTGCTGCAATTCATCACTGCGTCCGAGAGATAGAAAGATGTACCGAACCGGGTAAAAGCGTCGCTATCTTCTCTGACAGTCAGTCCACACTTAAAGCGATTAGCTCCGCAAGCGTGGACTCTAAGCTGATTTGGGACTGTGTAAGCGCTCTAAATGAGGTGGGCACCCAAAGGAAAGTAACCCTAGCCTGAGTCCCTAGCCACTCGGGCGTGAGAGGAAACGAGGCGGCGGACGAGCTAGCCAGGCGAGGTTCGTCAAGGCCATTCGTCGGAGCCGACCCCTCTTTCGGCACTACCAAATCGCAAATTAAAAAATCCATCAATGAATGGATATATAAACAGTCCAGAGAGTGGTGGCAAAAATCACCGGGACAATGGCAGGCAAAAGAGTTCCTAAAGGAGCAAAGGCCTGAACTTACGAGAGATCTACTGAATAAAGACAGGTAGACTGTCAAAATGATTGTAGGTCTGTTGACTGGTCACTGTAGACTGAATAGGCATATACAACATAGGCCTGGCAGATGATGCAACCTGCAGATACTGCCAAGAGGAGGAAGAAACACCAGTTCATGTGCTGTGTCAATGTGAAGGCCTGGCGAGGACAAGGTTTCTAGTAATGGGGGAGGTGAACCCCACAGCTAGTAGCTACATAAAGAAGCCGCTCTCAAAGATGATAGGCCTAATTAAGAGGGCAAAATTAGAGAGCGTCCTCTAGGAAAAAAGGGGATCACAATAGATCTGAAAAGGTCGCGGTGAAATAGGTCGATAGGCCACCCCAATCCTAATCTAAATATAACCGTTTGTTTGTTTTTGTAAACGTATTTTGTGCATTAAAGACCTGTATTATTATTATTATTATTATTATTATTATATACACAGCATCACAATCCGAACATGGAATACTGTACACAAGATTAGATCTTAACATTAATGGTATTTTGTCTTTGCATTTCGTGAACAATCTGTTGTTGAACAAATTATAAAAGCCTAACGATATAGAAGACTGTTTGAACAATCCAGCCAATGAATGGCGATTCTCCCTCTGTCTCGACAGGCTGTTGATACCCAATAATTGTTGCCATCTTCGTGATCTTAATGTTTCTACTGTTACTTTATTCATATTTTTACTGTTTTATTTTTACAATTGCACTTCTTTTGATGCTATCCAGCGATGTAATTTTTTTTGGGGGCTTAAAATTTTAGAAACTAATGACAATTTGCGAATGCCAATCAAAAATTATCTTCTTCTCATAAATCACTTGCAAAAAGATTATGTGACTGTACAAGAGGTCCTAGTCTATCCCTAAATTCGAAACCTAAGTGCCGCGCGCCGGCGGAATTTAGTTCCTGTCAAAAAAAAATTTCAATCAATGGTCCGACTATAAGGAAAAAATGTTATGACAGCGAAACCGCTAAAGTTATGAGTATGCCATGTTGCATAAAAAAATAAGTACTCTTCGAGAGTTTTCCAAATCTGCTATAAAATTTAGAGTGTCCCACTTAAAGAAAACATAAGTTTGATGCGCCACTGGAATACGGCACGCCACTGCCAGAAGTATTTTAGAAAGATGGCGACGGTAATTATGCACAATTTTGTTATTAGAGTTTCTTCGATATCTTGTATGATAGGGGAGCTATGGTCCGAGGCGTTTTAGGTGCTACACGCTGTATATCATTGTTATAGAACTACATCAATATATTATTTAAATGCATTTATATTTCTTTTACTACTTTCAAGTGTAATTAGACTAATAGTTTTGTTTTCATTAACCATACTAATCAACTTCACTGTTGCTCATTAGAATCTCATTAACCTTCTCATATATATACTAGCCAAATTTGTATTATAAATCAGTTATTATTGAAGCCGACATTACTACATGTTAAAAATAATACTCGCCAACAGTATTTTACAAAAATAAACTTTGTTACTGTTCCTTTTTAATTTATTGTTTGACGAAATGCATAACATCATATTCAATATTTTTTAGTTTTATTTCCCAAGAATTTCAAACTTCGTTAATATTACCATTTTTTTGATGTAACAATATATACGCATACAAATAGCTAAATGCGGTTAAAGATTTGGTAAGCGCGATAAAATGGTAATGGTAAAGTACATATACCGAAAAAATAAAAAAAAACATTATCTATACATAAAGATATAAATTAGTTGTGTTTCTTTTTTAAAATACTTTTAAAATACTGACTCTCTTTAATAATTTAAAATTGTACATAAAATATTACGTACCACTTAACTTATTTTAAGTTTTAATTTATAAAAATGTTTCTTCTGTTGTGTACATTTTTAATTTAAAAGAAATGCTAACACCTTGTATATGAGAGACATATGATAACCTCAGCGACATTGCTAGACATCAAAATCAACACAATGTATTACATAACGTGTGGACATCATTATTTATTTATTCATGGAATGTTTTTTCTTCTTGCTAAAGTCAAAGATACTACTTGAAGTTATTTTACATAACTGTGATAAACAGAATAAAGAAACCTCATTTCATAAAAGTAATATAATAGTCACGTCACTCAATTCACTACTACCAGAGCGAACGTCATTTGTATACTTATAATTTTTCCACGTAGAATGTGTGTAAATGGCTAAACAGTGTCCTATTGATGACCTCCCGAGATTACAAATGGATACGTAAGTCAAATAAGAAACTCGTTATATTGGATACTTAAGCAACTTGTCACTACAATTTCTAAATCATACGCGTATTCACTTTTACCATTGAAGATGTGTCTAAAATTGTTGCTATCGCTTTGTTGTTTGTTTTCGGTAGCGTTTTGTCTTGAAACTTATACTGAAATAGCGCCTGTCAAGAGTAAGTGCTTTGTCTTTCTTCTTTACATTTTGAAGCACGATATTAAACTGTTCTTCTATTACGTGTGCAGCTGATACTCATTTAGATTTCGGCTACTCTTGCGAAGCCTCCTTTCCCACTTTGGGATTCCTGCGTGATGGAGAAGTAAGAAAACGATACGAACACTATATTTGCGGCCAGGCTACTTGTAGAGATGGAGTGATCCATTACGAAACGTGAGTTTGCTTAGAAATAGGATCTAAGACAATGCATCGTGGCTTCGTATTCCCATATTTGGTAATGACATTGCATCTTAAGAATACGTAGAACGGAAAAACATACTTCATCCGGCCATGGTTTAGGGACTGATCGTACCAATAAAGCTGAAAGTCAGTTAAGCGCTGAACTAGTCGATGTACCAACAAAATTGATCGTTGTGCACAGAATTAAAGTTGAACTGCAAATTTTGGTAGTTCAAATGGTAAACTATGACAGCATAACCTATATTATCATTCAAGTAATATTCTAATAAGATTGTAAATATAAAATGATAGGCAGAGTTTAATTAACACTTAACCGACGGGTCTTTCTGTTCGCTGTGACGACGCACTATTCGGTGCACTTGAGCCGATATAGGAAAAACATAAACTTTCATTAGACATTTAGTAATTAGCGCTTTTTGCCGGTGATTAGGAATTGCAATTTTTATATTTGTTAGAGTGTCTACTTTAAGAATCAGCAATAAAAACTTGCGTCTACTTGCGCCTTTTTAAAATACTAGATTTCTAACAGACCATTCCGTAATAAAGGTTATAGATTATGAACATTGCTGTACCTACATATTTTGCTAAATACGTTATTCATATTGTTTACGTTTAAAGTACAAAGGTGTCTGTTAAATTTTGTTTGAAAGTGAATTTATTTCAGATGCAAACCTTTTTATTGCTTCTTCAGTTCCTCTAAAGTTAGTTAATTCTGGAAACAGTCAAGTAATATGGGAAAATCAGACACCCTCTTCCAACAGATATTGTCGTCCAATATCAATTGAGTTTATTAAAGAAACTCCAGCAAAAACAAGTGAAATTATTTTAGGCTTAGAAAATGAAGTTTCTGCACTTCAACCTGCCCAGGTGGTTATTTCTCAACAAACAACTGTTTCGGTGAAACACGAACTAATTTTAACGATGATTGACGGTAAGGTAACGCAAGTGTTGACTGAAACACCTTCTTCTTCAGCATCACAATATGTCTCGCAAAGCCATCTGAAATGAATAATTCGGAACTTGTTAGAAGTAAACAGGTTAGGCAAGAAGCCTACAGATTTGGGTTTTCAACATTACATTGCTGGATTGGATTTATAGAATGCATTTTACATATTTCATATAAGCTAGAATTTAAAAAGTGGTCAGCTCGAAGCGAAGAAGAAAAGAGAAAAAAGAAACGAAAGAAGAAATACAAAGAAAAGAGACAAGCTTGTGGTGATTGTTGATAAACCTCGTCAAGGTAGCGGAAATTCGAATGATGGAAACCAGAAGAACCAGAAGGTTCTTTGTTAATTACACATGTACTGTAAATATAACTGGAGTAACTGGAAAACCTGGGGTGTTAATCCATGGAGAAAATGTTATAAAACATCTTGCCCTGCTACCTTTGGGACAGCTTTCAGAGGATGCTCAGGAAGCGTACAAGGATTATAAGAATTTTTACACCATGCTAGAAAATGCTCCCGATCGTCAACAAATGAAGATGTGTTCCACGCCCTCTTGTATACTTCCGATCCATATATTTCTAGTAAACGTTGGTCTAAAGCACGAAAGGTTATGGAATTATATGATGAAGCTCAAGTTTTGTTACAAAATTTAAGTGTAGAATCAGAAGAAAGTGTAAATAGTGAATAGAGAACATTTTTTTGTGAATTTAATTTTTTTAAGACTGCATAAGAGAAAAGCCTAAAATGTTTTTTTAATGTTAAGTACGTATTGTATATTATTATTTATAAGCATTTTCTGAAGTTATGTTCGTAAACAATTTGTAGTTTGACGGAGATTAACACAGTTTATTTTCATTATGCATATTGTTATATTTCTAGATTAATATTTTATAGACTCTTTATAAATTATCTAACTGCATGTATTCATTAAGTTACATTACAAATTTCACTTCGATATATGCATTACTTTTAAAGTTATTCAATTTTGAGATGATATATACGCGTTTGCCCCACAGTGCGACGGGCTGTTTCCCGAGAATTTCGCACAACATAAGAGTTAAAATATTTTTTCGATAACTTTTGAATTAAAAGGAATTAAAAAACGAAAAGTCGAAAAATGTTCTCCCTACCTGCCCCGCTCGTTATAATCAGCGGACGAAACCAGTTGAGAGTACCCGACCCATCGGTTAAGTGTTAAGAAGAAGAAACGGACCCCTCACGTATCCATTTCGATATATAGTACAAAATCACTTGTACTATACAATATGCTATAATTTTTTATAAATATACTTGAAAAAGGTGAATAATAAGCGAAACGTTGTCAGATATCTAAAGTGTTTTCAATTGTTCTTAAAACGACTTAAAAGCTAAGAAAAAGATATCAAAATTGATAATAAATAATCTTTGAGTTTATGTTTTTTCCTTCACAACGGCTAGCAACTATGCTAAAGACAAATAACAAAAAGAGCTTTTTTCCCTTTTGTAAACGAATCTCGAACATAAAAGATTTAACAACTTAAATTTAAACCAACCGAAATAATAAATGAGGCCTCGATAATGAAAATCAAACGACTGAATCAAATGCCTCATTCATTACTCTCATAAGGTCTACTTTCAACTCGTACTTAAATGATCTATAACTTTCACTTAATGTTTCTCTTTTTCTTCTTTAATGCAGATGCGGTAGAATTGATCCGGAGAATGACTGTCCCAACCGATATTTCCACTACAATAAAAACTATCCGGATTGCTGCACACCTGTAAGCTGCGATTGATCAATATTACAATCGCTATTTATTATCAAACATAAAATCACACAATGGAGTAATAAAAGGCTGAAACATGTGTTTTCTTTTGTTTCCTAATCCCAGGGATTAAAAAAAGCATTTATCTTAAAACAAAATGTTTTAATTAATCTGTCTTATTTGTAGCAGACCATTTATACGCATTGAAAGAGTTGTATATACCACATAATAGAGGTGTCAGTTTTTTGAAAAATAACTGGTTATCGGTTAATTAGGTTTAGGCAGTGGGTTTAACCTACTTGTTGTAGCCGCATATAATAACCGGTTTTTCCACTTTGTTAAGTACAAATTCTCAAAATAGTAGAACCTTTTTTATTATATTGCTTTTGCCTCTAATAGAAATATGTAATCAGGTAAATAAGTTTAAGAACAGTTATAGGTAAGATATACACTCCGCCAAAAAAGTATCGCATAATTTAGTTTTGAATCATAAAAGTATCGTATAATCTTTGTTTGTAGGATAAAGTTGTAAATATACTTTAATGCGCTCTAAGATATAATTTCTATGATTGTTTAAATAAAATACGGGCCAAATAAAAACAAGAACTCATACTTGAGATTTTTATTAAAACAAGAAATTATAATTTTGGAAAGAAAAATGTCATAACAGTAGCTTTTAATACTGAGTATTGCCACCTCTGGCTCTTATGACCGCTCGCATACGGTTTGGCAGAGATTCGATTAACCTCCGTATATAAGCCTGATCCAAATTCTCCCACTCGTCACGGAGAGCATTTGCTAGTCCATGCAGGTCCGCTGGGGCAACATTTTGGGTTCGTATCCGTCTGTGAAGGAGGTCCCACACGTGCTCGATAGGGTTCATGTCCGGACTTACCGCAGGCCAATCTAAAACTGGAATACCAACATCGTTAAGGTATTCCTGGACGATTATTGCAACATGCGGTCGTGCATTACCGTGCATTAACATGAATTCGTTTCCTATAATTGGCGCATATGGTACTACATGTTCTTCTAAAATGTCCGTTATATACCTGTGGGCAGTCGGTGTACCTCTGTCTACTGGTACTAAGTCTGTACGACCTGTTAAACAGATGCCTCCCCAAACCATAATAGAGCCACCAGCGAAATTAGGTCTAGGTCTGATATTACACTGCGAATAGCGCTCACCGTCTCGCCTGTACACTGAGATACGCCTATCTGAGGTGTAAAGACCAAATCTTGACTCATCTGTGAAGAGTATATTGGCCCAGTCATTAATGTTCCAATTTACATGTTCTCTGGCAAACCTTAAGCGAGCCACTCGGTGGTTCCTAGTGAGACGAGGGGCTGTTACAGCTACTCTAGCTCTTAATCCACTCTGTCGTAACCTATTCCGAATAGTTTGAGTACTCACACGAGTATTTCTGACTCTAGCCAAGTCGTTCTGCAATTGTCTCGCAGTTACATGTCTTCGACGTAATGCTTGTAGTAGTAATTAGCGGTCATCTTGGCGAGTAGAACATCTTGGACGACATGGTACAGGTCTTCTACTGTAAATGCCTGTTTCCCTATATCTGGCTACGGCTCTAGAAACACTTGACTCATTGATGTTCATCAAATTAGCAACGTATACTTGAGATCGTCCATCTTCGATTAAAGCAACTATAGCAGCCACTTGTTCTGAAGTTAAATTGCTCATTTTAGTTTTAAAAGCCTTGGTACAGAACTCTGACTTCGCACTTTAAAATTTGTCCGTATAGGAAGACTTTCAATAAACAACTGAACAAACCTTACACATATGCATTTTTCTAAATGTGTTCTTTTAGAAAAAAAAAAGTAAAAACCCTAAGTTCCATTATTTTGTTAGTGTTTTTATAGTTCACATAGACGAGGCAAACTTTTTGTGAACGTATAAAAATATCTTGGTTCATAAATGCCCTTTTTTAGTTTATGCGATAATTTTTTGGCGGAGTGTATTATATTAATTTTGACAAAATTTGTAATTTTGAAATATAAAAAAAGTTAAACATGATATCTACTTTAATTATGCATTTGTCACTTACACACCGAAAAATGCATGCTTACCTTAAATAAATTTGTCTTTGACCAAATAAATCTACGTTTTCAATACCCGCAAGACAAATACCTCTTACAGCAAGAAAAAAATGGTCTTAACAGCAAAATCTTGACGTAAGAAGTTAGTAGATGGAGCTACTTTTAGTCTCCACTTAAGAATATCGTTTACTTGCATTAAAAGATTAGTCTTGGAATAAAATATTAGAATTTTGGAATTAAATCACTTTTCATCTCTTTTTAAGTATAGTAATACTTACCTTAAAATCATAACAACGCTTTATACAAGGATAAATATTTATTTCTATCAAATAAAAAGTATTATTTGTGTGAAGTAAATGCTTGGTTTGAAGAAAATCTTTTGGGAAGTGAAGTAGTTTTAACGGTGCATTTGTAAATAAGGCGGACGTTTTAAAAACTATGAAATATGGAGTACAATATTTTCAGAAGTTCCGCCTTATTTGCAAATACACCTGATAATATAGACGAGGTAGATTACCACCTTGATATACCGGGTGTCCAGCCTAAGATGCAACGGTCGCTAGCCGATTTATTATTGTCTTTTCGAAAAAATGTTTCAAATAAATGTTGTCTGGAATCATATTCTACACATGCTAAAATTAGTTGCAGAAATGGCGGACTTCCGATTGTACCGGAAGTTGATACTAACTTTATTATTTTAAATATAACACCCTGTATATTATTGCACTTTTGGATTCCTTGTTAAATTTAAATAACAATACGTTAGGAATATATTGGGGCTAAGTTGTACCGTTTCCGAATTACATGACGTTTTTCGAAAAAAAATGACATTTGCAGTGTCTTCGGTGTTTGGAAATATCTCGGAAAATACGAAAGTTAGAAAGATGCGGTTTTCGGTTTTCGCTTAACCATGAAAGAGCACACGTCTTTTATTTTAAAATTGTTGCGTTTAAATTACAGCGTTATTAAATAGGGATCTGTAATTTTCGAACTCTAAAATCATGGCTAACTTGATTTTTTTAAATTGAACGGTATAGCAATTTTTACATAAATGGACGTAAAATTTAATTTTCTTTCGATTTTATATGGGTATCATTGTGTCTATCTCCAACGGTTTTGGAGATATTCGCAATTTTTCAGTTTCTCACAATAGATACGTATTGCGAAGCGCCGCCGCCGGTCACCTTCTCGCATTTCACCAGGCTTGGGACTGGCAGCAATAATACTGGCATGCTTAGAAAGTTGTCAACAGAACAAAATAGGACCACTAGAAACAAGCAAACATAGTAAAGATAAAAGAAAACATAACATTACTGGAATATCAATAAATCAGCACAACTACATTACTCTATCCAATGTATGGCGTACGTACACTTCGAGCGTCTTGCTCGCAACAGGCTGCACTTTAAACGCTAGTGTTGTCATTGTACAGAGAATTTGTACAACATTATTATATTAAATGTTCAAAATGCTGTCCGTTTTCGGCACTACATAATCGAAATCGCTCTTGCAAACACTTTTGAACATTTCTGAGTATTTTTGGTGTGACTTCTTGAAACGCTCTTAAAATACGATGGCGCATATCATCAGGGTTTGTTGGTGGCGTCTCATAAACCTTATTTTTAATGAAACCCCATGAGAAGAAATCGCAGCTTGCAACTGATTTTCATCCGTAAGTACGTAGTTATTGAGGTTCCGTTTTGTACGTGCTACGGATCCAGTACTTACAAAACTACCCAGTAGCGACTGAAATGCCCTCCTATCTGGATGCTTTCTACATGGGTATAATACTTTGTGTAAACTCTAACAAAGCGTTTCTGTAACATTCACCGAGAACGAAAACCATATCTACTAATTCTTCTCGAGTAAGCGACATCTTTAATTATTATGTTACCAAACAGTACTCTGAATGTCAGTTCTGACACTTGGAACACTAATAACGGCAAGATACCTAATGCGTTTTCAAGCTTGCGTTGACTTTAAAGATGCCGCTTTAAACATCTCAAGTATCGTTTAGACCATTTTGTTCGTTTCTAGTGGTCCTATTGTGTTCTGTTGGCCACTTTCTAAGCATCCTAGTATTATTGCTGCCAGTTCCAAGCCTGGTGAAATGCGAGGGGAAGGTGGCCGGCGGCGGCGCTTCGCAATACGTATCTATCGTGAGAAACTGAAAAATTGCGAATATCTCCAAAACCGTTGGAGATAGACACAATGATACTCATATAAAATCGAAAGAAAATCAAATTTTACATCCATTTATGTAAAAATTGCTACACCGTTCAGTTTAAAAAAATCAAGTTATCCATGATTTTAGAGTTCGAAAATTACAGATCCCTATTTAATAACGCTGTAATTTAAACGCAACAATTTTAAAATAAAAGACGTGTGCTGTTTCATAGTTGAGCGAAAACCGAAAACCGCATCTTTCTAACATTCGTATTTCCCGAGATATTTCCAAACACCGAAGACACTGCAAATGTCATTTTTTTCGAAAAACGTCATGTAATTCGAAAACGGTACAACTTAGCCCCAATGTATTTGTAACGTATTGTTATTTAAATTTAACAAGGAATCCAAAAGTGCAATAATATACAGGGTGTTCCATTTAAAATAATAAAGTTAGTAGTTACTTCCGGTACAACCGGAAGTCCGCCATTACTGAAACTAATTTTAGCATATGTAGAATATGATTCGAGGCAACATTTATTTGAAAATTTTTTTCAAAAAGGCAGTAATAAATTGGCTAGGAACCGTTGCATCTTAGGTTGGACACCCGGTATATTACAATAAAAACTGAATTTACTATTTTGAAACGAATCACGACGATAGTGGAGGTGACTGTGTTCTCACGTGCGAGATACAGCGTTTCTCCATATTTCTTCGGATGTGTCTCACTCCATTGCGCACGCTCTCTTGCTATCGCGTATTCGCCACCTGAAATTGCTTGATCTGTAGTAAGATGTTTAAAAGTGTGTACTGTTATAAGTGCAACAGTTTTGAGTGTTTTTGTCAATTTAGTTGCTGTTCTTTGGATTTATTTCTGTTTGCAATATTCATTTCAATTTTAGTTTTTCTAAGTACTTATACATACACACCAAATTTCGTAAAAAGAATCTCAAACAAAGCTTACTTAACTTTTGCAAAACTCTATACTGTGCAAATACAGTCACCGGCAGAATTAAGTGGACATATAGTATTATATTTTATTATTAATATATTTGTTTTGTAATATTAGAATGTTCTTGGATATTATTTATGTTTAACTATTTGATCTGCTGAATATCATATGATTTTGTATAATAATAAGTATGAGTAAAATTTATAGTTTAATTAAAAATCGCTTAGTGTCCACTCAATTCTGTCGGTGACTGTATATATCTATTCGATAGGGTTTTGCAGTAACAGTACATATTAAGAGTTTATTATCTTTAATTAAATGCATAAATTTTTACAACAGTACTGTGCGATAATTAATATTTCAAAATTCCGTTATGAATTAGGCCATACGATTTTCTCAATCCACGACACGTAAGGAAATACGCTGACAAAAATATCTCCAGATTTATTACACAGACTTCCGAACAGATAAATCCCTACTACTTCCGTAAAACTGCCAAATTCATAGTTCGCATTCGTACGTTGCAATGGTCCTCCTATATCCGCCTAAAACACAACAAAAAACAATGCTTAAATTCACCTTCTTGCCATTCCAAATAAACACAGCATCGTCATAAAGTTTAGACACATTGCTCTAACACCGAGGCTACTCAATGTATTACGTAAAATTTTTATTTGCTATATTTTTGACTAAAGTGGTGAAACCTTTGGTTTAATAAACATAAACAAGTGAATATTTTTCAAGGTTCCTTACACATCTTTTTTCACTTATTAGCGCTGTCGTAAAGAAGATCATGCATGCATTACAGGTGTGTAACGTATGACACAACGAAAACATGAAGGTGGTGCCTTAATACAAATGCATCAGAAAATTCTAATTTTAGTATGCAAATTTTCAAAATTGGTCACCTTAGCGTTAGAGCAATGTGTTCATACTTTTGGAGAACTCTACATATAAGGCTTACACTGCAAATGCCTTCTTCATCAAGAACACCCTCAGCGCAAATGAATTCATTAGTGACGTTTCCACCTTTTGAATCGGTATCGTATATCTCTTTGCAATGCTCGCCTGAACCGTACTTCATCCTATTAGCACTTAGTTTTTTCGCAGATTGTATTAAACCATACCCGACAGTCTCCAGTAAAGTATTGTTTATGTTCTGGTTTGTCGCAAGACACACTGGGTTTATAAATTCTGTAAATGTGGCAGGTTTGTTTAATTCTATCAGGCCTATATCGTTGTATATAGATAAATAGTGGAAATCAGGATGCGTGTATGTTTCTTTCACCGTAAAGTCCTGTAGATTGGCGTCTTGTGCGCTAGAATTTAAATCGAAGCGGCCCAATTGAACATATTTTAGTGTTCCACTGCAACAATAAAATTAGCGTTTATATAGTAAAAGTGCTATTGCTCAGGTTCAAAAAGTAATGTGTTGAAATTATCCATATATAATAGCACACAGTAAAAAAATTGCGTGTAGAAATTAACACTAAAAGTGGTCTATATAAGTCCACACTATTTTTTTGGTAAACCCTACACTTTAAAATGTGTAGTGTAAGACACTTACCAGTGTAAACTACCAAGAGATGATGTACACCTTTGGGTGTTGGTTAGAGGTACACTACATGGGTGTAGCTTTTACACTGAATAGGGTAAGTGCAATTAAGGTGCTTAGCTGTAAATGAAAGCATATCTGGTTCTTTTCAAGATAGAAGAAAGTAACATTTTAAGCCTGTAATGATTTTATTGCATCTTATGTGGGGATAATTACCTGCCCGCCTCACTGAAAGGGTACGGGTTGCCTGCTTGCAGCATATGAATGCAGGGGCCGGATTGAGTATAAATTACGGCACTATAAGGTAATAGTAAAACGCAATTTTAATTTTAAATATATATAATAAATAATATACATTAGGTTTATTTACAAAAAATAATAAGTTAGATATATGAAGCTTAAGAATTAGTTGGTAATGCACAATAAAATTGTAAGTCATGTTTATATAAACTGAGACCGTGGCAGTATTATACAATATACTTAATATACACCGTATGTCACAAATCATCATCTGATGTGATCTGATGTGAGCAGTTATATGTTCCATCGCATTTTTTATGTGTGTTATAGTGCTTTCACTAAATTTAGGCGTTTGATTTGTTCGCCTTATGGTATTTTTAAGTTGGGCCCATATCAATTCAATTGCATTGAAAATACAATGGTACGGCGGTAAACGTAAAATTGTGTGTCCTGCTTCTTTGGCTCTATTATCCACATAATAATCCTTCAAATATTCTTTTGTATTCATCACTTCTAATAATTGGTTTTTTGTATAATGCTCCTCAAAATATAAATTATTTGCTTCTAAAAATTCTTTAATATCTTTCTTATTATTACTTTTTGTAGGAACTTTATTTTGCTGTCGTGAATGATACGGGGCGTTGTCCATTAGTATCACACTACTTTCTGGTAAATTTGGCAGTAAAGTATTACAAAACCATTCTTCAAATAAGGATGAAGTCATGTCCTCATGGTAATCCAAGCTAGAGCATTTTACATTTTTTGCAGATAATAGCGGCTGCGCGATCCATCCTTTCTCTGATCCAGCGTGGAGAATAATTATTCTCTTCCCTCTCGAAACCGGCGCGTCCAACTGACACGTGCCTGAATTGTCTACCCAACCTTTGCAAATAGTGTCGTGGGTATCATACCACGTTTCATCTAAATAACATATAAATCGCACTTCCTGTCTATATTTTTTTATTGCCATCAAGTATTCGTACCGCATTTTCTGCAACCTCGAACTTTCCATAATTGTGCGGCGTTTATCTATAGTACAAAATTTAAAACCCGCTTTTTTTAACGTCCGCCACAAGGTTGTTTTAGAACATTGAATATCAATACTTTCATCATTAATTTTTTTATGTAAGGACTCAATTGTAGGTACAACATTTTCGCTATACATGCAATATACTTGTTGCCTAATAATATCAATTTCATACTCTTTAATTTTCCTCGGTGCTCCTTTGTCACTTCTTTGCTTTCGAGGCTCTGCGTTATTTTTAATTGCCTTGTATATTGTTCCAATAGGCACTTTGGTTAATTGCGACGTTCGTTGAATGTTCTTGGTTTGTCCTTCGTTATTTTCTTCCATCAGAGTATTATAGATATTGAGAAGTATCTGCTTTGCATCTTGTGATAAATATTTTCTCTTCCGTGCTCCAATTTCATCATCACTATGCACATCACAATCACTAACACACTCAGCAAAAGGTTGCCACATGTTCGTGAAAATTCAAATAAGTATACAGCAATAAATGTTAACAACAAATGATAAGTAAACTAAATATTACATGTATATATACCTACCCCCAAGTAATTTCTTTTATTTTACCACTACACAGAAAAAAATAAAGTAGTACCATTAACAATAATTACAATAGATGACTGAATATTAGTTGAAGTATTATTGCAAATATATCATTTATCAAGACTAATTGTTTAATTGTTTATTTAGGTTTTCCATTTTATTTTTCTCTGTGTATAGATCTCATCGGTTTGTTTCCGTAAAACATAATCGGATTAAAATTAAAATTACATTAAATAATAATGTAATTTTAATAATATAGTAAGTTATATTCATACGAAAGGCAGAACGCAGCGGCAGTATTACGGGCCGCTTAATCCAATTATCTTTTACGCAAACAAACCGATGAGATCTATACATATATGACTTACTATATTATTAAAATTAATATTATATTATTATTTAATGGGGCCGTAATTCATAGTTAATACGGCCCGGCGATTCATATAGTGTAAGCAGGTAAACAGTACCCTTCTCAAGAGTATTACTACAGGAGGTGCAATAAAAGCATTAGGATTTAAAAGTTAGTTTCTTATAATTTGAAAACCACTATGTGCTACCTACCTATGTAGGTAATAGTGGTTTTCATAAGTTAATATAATTATTAATTTAAAGCAAGTATTTACATTGTTACGTGCACCGTGCACCTATTTACTTATTCATTAATGGACCCGAATAGATTTTTCTAATCCTTATTACCTATATAATAAAAGTACGGAATATGATATGATCAAATTTACATTGCATGTTAATGAGCGGAACCTATGAATACGTATATTAATTACCAGTCAGTTGTTGGATAATAATTTATTTGTTTTATGTATGCTGAATAGTGTGCTCTGTGCTGAATATGAAACAGATCTGGACAGTAGATCCGGATCTAAAGTTTTGGATAGCAGGATTGCTCCAAGGATTCGGATATCGGGATAGTTTTCGACTCGGATTTTAATTTTATCGGATATCAACAGCACTAATTCCCACTAAAAACCGATAATTTCATAGGAATAAATTGTTAGGTCTCAATATATTTTTATATCGAGTTGATTTTTATATATCTTCTTCTTCAAATGTGCAAATAATGTTTCTACTTACATGCTTTGCGGTTTGGCACAACGTGCTGATGTTAGTACGAATTTTTCGCTTATAAGACTGCCAGCACATTTCCACCGGATTATCCTATTCCCGTCTATCGTTTCTACATATCCTAGAAGAGCCTAAAATGAAACTTAAACTAGCCATGGATAATAAAAGTAAAAACGCGGAAATATTCGTACTAGTGTTGGGTTGAACGTAGCTTTCATAAACATGTATGAGTGAAAATTGCAACGCATGCTGGAGCAGCTAATTCTCAAAATTCCCTCCAACGACGTGAATGTATTGTAAAGTTTTTCGCTGATCAAAACGTTATCGGGGTTTGTAGAAACAACCCAGATGACATATTAAGTCAAATTGATTTATTTAAACACAATCTATTTAAAAATTAAGTAAAGCCAAAGAAACCACTCAAACTAAATAATTAAATTAATCACTAATTACTAATAAAAACACTTAACATTTAATACCTAAATAATTACACTTATTTACGTTCACTAATATATTTTCACTATTTATTTTTACTCGCCTTTCACCGTATGCCTCTGCGTTTCTACCGTGTACGCTATCTAAAAATCAACTAACTTTGCCCAATCGCAGCGTCGTATTTAAATCGCGCGCGACCACTTCTAGAATCTTCTCGGAGCATCTCGGCGCTACTCGCATTAATCCCGATTCTTCTATTTCACTCACTGTCCGTTAATGCCATCTATCAGTGCCCATTGAAAGCACATTATTGAACTGGCACGCGCAACAATACACATGTGCGAACGCATTTCGAAAAACAGGAACAAACAATTGCGCTCACGACATGACTTAATATACTACATTTTATTTTTTAAACAAATAACAGTAGTATTACTGGGGATTTGTTTTCTAAATAATAAATTATTTCCGTCACTCGAAATGAAGCATATTTATAAATTACATAAAGTATTTTAGAATTGTAATGTTACTAATTTAAAAGAGTAATTATAGAATGATTAGAGGGATAGAAATTTCTAGCAACACTAAGAAGGGAGAGTGATTATTTACTTTACGTCGCGTCGGGGAATAAAGGATCGTTTTTATAAAATTTACAGTTTATTTGTAGGTTACCGTAACGATAATTTGGAATGAATCAAGTATACTTGCAAAAAATTACAATTACTCGATTGTAATTTTAGAATATTATAATTAGAATTATTTGATTAACAACGCAAACCGAGCAAACATGACCTGAACAATCTTTTTTTGTTTTCATTTATATTTGGTGTAACAATTATTACAATAATTCCTGATTTAAATAAAGTTTTATTCAAATAATTTCCGATTACTTAACTCAACAATAACTTAAAATTACAAGATCCATACTAAGCTGCGCTTTCGTAGCGTGACAGTCAAAAAAAGAACAGCACGGAATATAGCTATTCCTGACATTACGGAGAATGGCCTGCTTGGAAATTACAGATGCAACGCGCACCTACCCAAGAGCAACTATGAATGTGATACTAAATCATGGTGCTTACAGGCTAAAGTTGACAAACACCTTCAAACACGGTAACCTTATAGGGCACCTCGCAGTCCTACACGACTTCAAATCAGATCAGAAGTATGGTCTCTAGGTATACCAACGGATATTATGCCCGTTAAACTAAACTTTAAATTCAACTGTTCCAAGTACTGATTTCGAGTCGAGAAAAATGGGACTTATGAAGGCCAAAATTTTAAAGAAAATACCTGGTACACGAACGGATTTAAGATTTAAGATTTAAGAATATTAACTGTAGATGTTTGTGCCCAAGAAAACCTCGAGAAATGGGTGAATGGAGATAACATCATAACCAGGCCACGCTGAACGCGTATAGTAAATAGCTTTAAGTCAAGGCTGATACGGGATTGTATAATGTGAGGGTAATGAGATGGATTTAGGGCAAACCCCCAAATATCTTTCAGGCACAAATATTTACCATCGATGCTTGTGCCCAAGAAAACCTCAAGAAAGAGATGAAGGGAACTAACATCTATATATGTACCAGCAACCAGGCCACGATGAACGATCTAAAAGCAAAATAGCTTTAAGTCCAGGCTGGTATGGGAGTGCTTAAATAATAATAATAATCTTATTTATTGACATTATTTACAAGCCTATATGTATTTTATGCCTATTGTCAAAAAGACCATATCACCGATAGGTGTTCTTCCTATAGCCTTGTTTTTTTTCACTGGATCTTCATATTTCGTGGTCAGTCGAGATGTTACAGCTTGCTATGACATAGAGAGTTACACTGGTATGGGCACCAGGACATTCTCACATTAATAGTAACGAGATGGCCGCTCAACTAGCCAAACGAGGGGTTTCTATGGACCAGAATCCGCTCTGGGCGTTTCCAAAACCCAGATCTGGGGTGAGCTCCAACATACATAAAAACAAATATAAGAAAGCGCTCTCTGAAGACAAACTTCCGGACTACTCTTAGCTAAAACGCTGGTCAGCCCTAAATACTAAGAAGCATCTATTAATACTTAGCAAACAGAAATTAATATTACTTACTGGCCTATTTACCCCACATTGCCCTCTGAGATACCATCTCAAAAGGCTGTATAAAGCCAAAGCTGACATGTGTCGGTTTTGCCAATGCGAAACCTAGACTGCGAACCACATATTCTGCTACCGCAAAAACTGCGAACAAGAGACAATATCTCCCGAAGTGATCAAAATGGCAATACCAAAGAAAATCCTTAGATTTGCGTTGCACGGGCATTCACTCCTAAATTTAGGTCAGGGTCTTTCAGCACAAACTTCTGTACCTCAATCCTTTTACAATACGATACAATTTAACTTAATACTGAAATTACTACATATAGATTTTCCAATTTACCATATTTAATCACTGTAATTTTCTACAATTAGGATCTAAAAAATGACCTGTTTTCCTTCTATTATTCCTGGTTCGTGTTGCAATATTTGCAAACAAATAAAATAAATAAATGAAAGCGTTTAAATTAAAAACACAAATGTATGCTTTTAAATTCTTATATTGCGATAACTAAAGCAGGCAACTCTCCGTGCGCTCCGCAGGCGGAGATACGGAAGGAGTATTTCGGCTGCGAGTTATTCGAAATTTCCGATTCGCTTTAGTTGCGCAGCCAGTGAGTTTGAAGTGCTGCACCTTCGTTGTAAATATAATGTCGCAGATATGTTGATTGAGAAGAAAATCATTATCAGACTAGTGAATAGGTTTATTAAGGATTTCCCGGACTTAACTTTCCTTGGTGCAAAAATTAAATGTTGAGTTTGTGGTATATTTGTAATGGGTTTGTCAGAAACACATTGCCAAGACCACATGGAAAGTGCAAAGTACAGTAATAAAAAAACTGGCATAAACAAAAAACAGTTTTTATTTCAAGTATACATACATTATACATTAAGTGCAGATTTTTTTTACAATCTGTTGTTTCGTCCACACATAGCAACGCTTTTTTTTGCAGTTCAGCTTTAATTTTATCTTCTAAATGTATAGGCACACACGATAGATAATTTCGTAGCGTTGTCTCGGTAAAGTAAGAATGGCGTATTTCTTCTAAAATGAAATAAATGAATCGTTGCTTAACAAAGTAAACGGCAGAATCATAGTTGCATAAATCAAATAACATCTATTGTTGTTTAAGCCGGTTTTTTTATTATTGTGGTTTGCACTTCGCACGTGGTAATGTCTTGACAATATGTTTTTGACCAACACATTAGAAATATATCGCAAAAATAAATACTTAATTTTTGTGCCATCATAAGTTCTTTTTTGACCTCCATGGACAGTTTTGCCCCGTAAGGCAGCTCGGTTAGAAAACCTATTGTGAACCTGCTGTTTTAACCCTATCGGCCTGGTCGCACCCGAACAAAGAGGTCCGCAAATACGTCGAGAGTAAGCTTGCTTAGACAGAATTCGTCTAACCGAGCGACCCCTGCGTCGGGTCCGTTCCCGGACAGTCGGCCAATAGGTGCACAGAAGTTTCTTCTGCTCTCCCACAGTTTCTACATAGGGGAGAGTCCACTCACCCCATGCGGTGCAAGTGCTTGTTCAGTGCGCAGTGGCTAGTTAAGACTCCCGTAAGTGGTCTCAGTAAGTTCCTGCTCATGAAGATTGGCTTGCGAAGTCATTCCTAGCTTGGATGAACCCCGAGAGTTTTGTAATGTCTCGCGCCGGAAACTCCATTCCAATAGGAGCCGTGACTAGCAACGAGTTCAGATCTGAAAAAAGCTTTGATGGAAAATGGAGGTGGAGTCCCTAAACTGATGACTTCGCCATTTGGTTCTCCATCTCTCCATATCCCAATGCCTGTGCCATTCGGCGTCTTCGAGGCATTCACAAATCAGCGATGGGAACCTCGCCTCCATTTGCGGACGTAGGCTTTTCAATCTCACTATTAGAAATATCTACAAGGTATTTCCTAGTAAAGCTGAAGATGGGCAGAATCTTGTCCTCCCTTGTGGATAGTGGTACTGTCTGTTCGATGTAGTTGAAGATGGTATGATTTCCGGTTTTGCCAGGGAAACCTTTACATCCTCTGCATTTTACTCTGTACGCTCACAGGGTACCTTCTGACCGCAACACTAACTACAGCGGAGGAACCCGAACAATGGGGTCCATGGCTGCAGTCGGCATCATGGACATCTCCCGTGATGTCCAAGCAGGCAAACATCTGGACCTAACTGAGCGCGTTTACCGCGTAGCTTAGCTTCATGCCACCAGACTAGAGAGGCGTAACTAATGGTTGTCATCTCAATCTACGTATCTGCGATATTACTTATTACATACAACGTAGGTACCCCTTCCGTATCTCCGCCTGCGAAACGCACGGAAAGGTGCCTGCTTTAACGATAACTCAATACCTAGCTTATTAAAACAAAAAAGAACGTCTCTTCTTTTTAATAACGATTAGTTTATATAGCAAACCGCTAAATGAACGAAAAAATTAATGCTACCTGTTTATTCACGTGAAACCAAACTGAAACATTATTTAATTCATGCACGAGCGCTTCATTCACGCACATGTGTACATAATCCATTGGGTTAGTAACTACATATTTTATCCGGGAGGTCAGATATAGCGGCGTTTCGTTATGTAGTGCTAACCGCCCGCATGATTTACCCCGTCGAAAACGATGCTGCATACTCTGTCGATCGAAGTGACCATCTCGATATCTGTGACCTTGCAAATCTTACATGACGTCGAAATATCTAGTCACGATCTCTAATAATTAGTCACCACGAATATTTATCACTCTGATAATGAATTAAATTTACTAGTTAAAGCCGTAGTTAATATAATGCAAACGATCTACCGAGAATAAAGGTGAAAGCTTCGTTCTCAACACTAATTCGTACCACATGAGGATGCCTCTCGTTTCTCCCATTGGCATTAGAATCATTTTGCTTCCATTTATCGCGATAACCCCTGCATTCTAAAATTTACAAAATATATCAAGTACTTAACATATTCTTCTTGAGTTTAAAACAGATAGAGATTACTTACCCTGTAAACTTAGGTTGCCTTCATTCAAAGGTAAACTAGTTGTACCGTTACTTCCTTCTCTATTAGCAACTTCCACGCCATCTTGTATCCTCTGACTAAGTGATCCGGAATTATCCTTAGTATCGGTAATACTTGCCCGGTTTAGGGCTTGGGGTATTGGAAGTTGAGTTAAGCCAACATTGGAGCAACAAACTATCGGAAATAACCCAACGAAACTGCAAATCTCCGGATAGCCGCGGTTTCTCACTTCTTGAATGGCCGATTCGCATTCACTGAAGTGAACGCAGATGCCGGCTTCTCCTCTGGCTGTTTGGCAAAATTCCCCTCTCTCTGCTGGAATGAAAGAAGTAAACAGCAAATTGTAAAATCTTTCCGTGCATAAAATATAAACAAAACAAAAACTGCATAAAGAATAACTAAATCATTTTTCAAATTTATCCATAAGTTTAAGGGAAATTGAAAAAAAAATTTCTTTTGAAATAATCGTTTAATTTTACCAATGATGCTTCCCCGAAAAAGTAGCACTTAAAAGTATGTTTCATTTCTTCGTGTTTTCATTGTATACCATCTTTAACCATAATGTACATTGGAGTTGACCCACCTCACATATTTCCAACCATATCAAGTTACATGTCAAAATCAAATAACTTTTCTATATATTAAAAGTAGAATTTCAAATGATTCCTTTATTCTTATTCACACCTTCATGTTAGAAGGATGACGGTCCTCAGTGCTTATAGGCTAAAGTTTACACACAAGTTTAAAGACGGTGGCCTTATAGGAGACCTCGCAGGCCACACCTTAAATGAGAGACAAGGTCACTAGAAATTCCAACCGACATTATTTCCGCTAAACTGAGCTTTAGGCAACCATTCACAGTACTGATTCTAAGTCGAGATGAAAAAAAAAGGAGAATTGATCTGTGTATGATACACAGATGGAACCAAAATGGAACAAAGGGTGGAAGTTTTTGGATCGAATTACCCTCTCTCCATGGCTTTTGGACAAACCCCAACCATATTTCAGGCTAAATATTTGCCACGTATGTTCGTGTCCATGAAAACCTCATCAAAGTGATTACAAGAGCAAATTTCTATTTATGTACTCGTAACCAAGCCATGCTGATCGCTCTAAAAGCAAATACCTTTGAGTCTAGGCTGGTATGGAGCCAAATAATGTAATGCGACTGGCTATGACAAATAAAGTCACACTACACGGAGAAAAATGACATTGCAAATCCAACAAAAAAAGTATTTAAAGTTTTGTAAGTATATTCCAAAACTTTTGTTTTGTTCCACCAACAACACTTTTGTTGGTGTTAAAATATTTTACGGTACAAATAATCGCTTTGGCGATAACATTATAGTTGCAGTTATTTCAGATCTAAAATACAGAACAACCTGTGCGATGAAGTGAAGTAGATGTAAACACAATTTTTCAAACCAGTACAGTCAAGAAATATTTACATTACACACAATTGTAGTTGACGCAACAGGGCGCCTACGTTGTCGACATTACAACTTGTGATTCGGGAAGTCCCGGCATGGACAGTAGTATCACGTGATTCTAACCGCGTGTTTCATTGGTCTTACATAGCCTTGAAGAAACATACTAGTCTGCTAGTTACCAGGCGGAGTAGACCACGCCATATATTTTCGGTTGTGACGTTGTGTTAGCTTATTAGTTTTGTGTAAAAGAACGACAGTGTATTAAAATTGAAGAAAACTGGCTCACCTCTGACGTCTACTGACTCTTAGATATGGATAATTTTGTTACAGAGAAGCTAGCTGAATGGAATATTATGCGTACGAAGTACAGATTGCTAATGATGAGTACATTAAACCTTTCGATAAATTACCTAGTGTTTTCCCCTGTTTAAAAGTTGCAAAACGATCTAGAATATACGTTGCCTTGAGACATTTGTAAAATAAGACTTAGATACATTTGAAATTTTAATCTTCATTTTTAGTGTTTCCCAGTTTTAGAATTTATCTTGTTTATTTTTTTTGTTAATTATTAATAAAAAAATGTGTTATCCTATACTGATATTTTACTTAAAGCTTCCACAGCTTACATTTAAGACAGCACCGAATTTGTGTGTGAATCTACTAAAATATTGTTCGCTTTGAACAGAAATTGCGATTACAAAAATCAAAATCAAGTGACACTATAAACGTAGAAAATGATGACGGAAAATCAATTGTTTGTTAAATATCCACAACTTGCTGTTGAAGTTTCAAATTGCTTTGGTAGTGATAAACAATTTTTAATACTGTATTTCACACAATTTTGTTGAAAACACCATATTTTTGTGATTCGTTAAACAACAAGCAACTGGTTGGATTGTAACATGTTTTGGGATTATATCCTTCCAAATTTTGTGGCAGTTTTTCGACAACAAGTTTTAGGTTGTATTGAATAATGGTTGTTGTTGTCATATATTTACCCACAAATTGTTGTTCAATGTGGGTCAATTGGTGCCACCTTAACAATAAATTTTTCTCCGTGTAGTATGGGTGCAGAGCATTCTCATATCAAAGGTAACGAGGTGGCTGACCAACTAGCTATTCCTATGGATCAGAATGAGTTTTGAGAATTTCGACAACCCAGATTAGAGATGAGCTCCAACAATGGGAACACGAAAAAGCGATATCCCTCTAGAATTGAACCTCCGAACAACTCGCAGCTAAAAGCTTGTTCTACGCCTGAAATTTTGTTTTAAGCAAAATCTTAACATCTAAAAAACGTGATACTGCCTTATGGATCAAATTATCGCTTAGCACTGAGGAACGAAAAGGAATTTCATACTACTGCTGTTGTTCTTTTATTATAAATATATTTCTTCAACTGGAAATATAATCAGATCCGTCAAGTTGGCTACCACACTTTTCATTTTTCAAAATTTGACTATGCCATCGTTTTGTGTTGATTTAAGCCACAAAGATTTAATTTTGTACTGCTAACCGTTAACCCCCAAGAATTTTATAAGTAACTTGAATATAGACGATATTAAGGGTTGTGGTGGCTGTTACAGGAAAAGTAAAATAGTGATCTGTTATTGAAGTGATATTTATTGTATTGTACGTAATCAACAAGCATATCGATAAATGTGGTGGATTATAAAATCATAAGCTGTGGAAAAAAGTAAGTAGGTATAGGAGGTCACTATAAAAGATTTTATTCAAAATTCACAATAGATCGACATAAAAGCCTCGTCTACTGGCATTAGTATAACAGTAACCACAATCCCTAATTTTGTCTATGTACATTCAAGCTATAACTCTTTGGGGTGAAAGGGTAGCAGCACAAAATGAAATCTTTATGGCACAAATTACCACAAAACGTGCACAAAACGATGGCACAATCAGATTTAAAAAATTCAAAAGTGTGCCCGGCGTCAAGTTATATCGCTCGTTCTTAATTGTGAATATCTCGAGAACCAAAAGAGCACGACATTTTTTCTTTACAGCACAAAAGGGGAACAAAACGATGGCATCGTTAAACTTTGAAAAATCAAAAATGTGGTAACCAACTTGATGGACCTATCAAAATCCAAAGGAAACATGTAAACCGTGTGTTCTTTTATAGACTTATTTTTCGCTATACTATACTAACTATGGTGTGAGAAATACTTGAGTCCGAATTTTGTGCCGATTCTCAAATGACACCTATTTTTATACATATTTTGTATAGTCGCCGGCACGATATTTTAAAATGACCTCAATTCGTACAAATCGGATTATAAGTTTCGCTACTATGCTTACCTGTGAAGGATAATCGTTTACAGTATTTGTCTAATGGGGAAATTCGGAAAAGTTAAAAGGGGCTACGGGTTTTAATTACATTTTATAATTATGCACTTTATATTTAAACTAATGATTTATACGTGCAGTAACCATGGATTGGTTATTAATTAATGTTTAATTATATTCATTATATTATTAATATGTAATTATTTAAAACAGTGCCTGTAGCCCCTTTTAAATTTTTGGGAATACCTACCGATAGACAAATACTGTAAACCTTATAATCCGATTAGTACAAATTGAGGTCATTTTAAAATATCAAGAGGAATCAATAATATTTTCTGCACGAATATATCTAGAGATGCCTAAAAATTAGTTGGTTGTAATTGAATTACGAAATCATTAATTAAAATATAATTTAATTATAAATTAATGAATTACAAAATAATGGAATAGGTCCAATTACAAAGTAATTGAATTATAATGTAAATAGTTACTTTTGTAATTTAGTTCGGTAATTCAATTAACTTGTAATTAATTAATGTCCAACACTGAATTTTAGTGCGGGTAATTCTTTAATAAGAAAAAATCTTTCAAACGTAATTTTTGTTTAAGAAATAGGTATTGAATTGACATCTTTATTTTGCAGACTATTACAGTAAAATAAAGTCAATAATACACAATGAGTACATATATATTTTTTCTTAATTAAACGCCTTGTATATTTTGCAATATCTTGAAAAACAATGTAATTTGCAATATGAATATCTTGATGCGTTATTTATTTAAAGTAAAGAATATTAGATTTTAATTCAAGAGGAAGGAACCTACAGTTTTCCTGTGTGAAAATCACAATTATATTATTTGTAGACTAGACAAACGTATATTTAAGCAGACATACTAACCTCTGCATTATTAAATAATAAATAATTTCAGTGCTCATAATTGCGTACGTACCTACATGCATGTCTATTAAGCCTACTAATTTACCTTCACTGTATATGCATCATTAACAAGCAGTCCTCTTTTATATTATAAATGAGTATAGCGTATTTAGAATTGCTAATAAATGCGTATACATTAAACTTACCAATATAATGATATCCTTGTACTATTGTTGTGTATAAATAAATGGGCAAGATAAACTGAATTACGTGCATCATAACTTCATAACCCACGCAGATCGAGATCTTACTGTTGTTATTTATGAAGATGTACCATTGAAAACTTGTTTTGAACTTGATGCGTGGCATTTTACATGTATTAAGTAAAGTGGACATGTAACAGAATCAAATTGCATCCCAATATTATAGGTGTATATATACAGATAATTAGCACACAAATAAAATGTTGATTTTGAACGTATAAACATAAGAAAATTTTATTAAAAAATATCTATACGTGTCATAGAATCAAGTATCAAACTTATAAATTTATGGTCTGGAATCTGGTCCATTTCTCAACAAAATATTTAAATGAACCTTGGTTCGTAAATGAGTCATTTTGTAGATATAAATAAAAAAACGATATTGTATTTAATGATGGTTATAAAACACATGAAACGGCATCCTTTTAATATAGGTTAATTGCAACCAATCCATCCTTATCATTTGTTAAATGTTAGAACTCAAGATCTTACCAAGTTTGTTCTTTCAAAAATAAATAAAGGTTAAAACAGCCGTCAGATGTATGCACAAAACCTAATCCATAAAGCACATAATACCTATGTTCCGACCAATATACAGTGTGGAATTAATATATAAAATATTTTAAAAAAATGGAACCGACATGTAAAACATGGTTTTCTTTTTTAGTAGTGCGCTTATAATATTCTCGAATAAATGTCTCATTCACTTTCTGACTTTCACTTGTTTTTTTAATTGTAAAGTCATTACAAACAAAATAACATGACAATCGGCCCTATTCCGTATCATTTATATGCTAGCTAACCATATCGTTAAAATTGAAATTGACTGATTTCTATATCGTCTGCTTAATCGGTATTCTGTATCAAACTGCAATTTAACTATGTAGTTACCTCTCATCGTCAAATTATTAAAGACTTGTTCTGTAAGATTAAAATGGCCGTATATTTGATAATGTTTTAAATGTGTTGCTACTAGATTTTTGTATTAGGTATTTCTTTCTCTTTAGAAACAAATTAAAAGTTCAACGAAATATCATCCGTGATATTAGCGATCCGTTTGAGATATGGAACGTAGAGTTTATTAAATATTTTAGATAAGTAAACATTTAGTACGAAATTTAATTCATTTACTGAGACCTTATTTGTTAGTACATCCCAAATAAATAAATGTATAGAGCCAACAAGACACACTCAGCACACTAGAAACTAAGGCCCGCTTTACATTATCCATGATTTAGTACGAAATTTTATTCTAAATTTTGTTTTGATTTCCGAAATCTATGTACTTGGTGGGCATAACCGAGTAATTTCAATAATTGAATGATTTCATGTCGATTATTATAATTTATTTGCTTTTAGCAAAATACTTCAAAGAAAAGTCCTGCAAAAACAAAACAATATTCACTAGTACGTGCTAGTACTAATGACCATACTCGATAGGTACATATTTATTTTTTCACAAAAAAAAAACTTGCCAAATCTAACACACGCAATTTACCTTTATAACTTTCATTATATATCAATCAAACTTTCATACTAATTCAAGAAAATTCATTTTATTTACACAAATTTACACAGCGTGAGAGCGGTATATATTCATCAGGGCCCTTTCCAATTCCAAGAATAAAATAAATGTAAGTTTTCTTATTTTCATATCTACGTACACTTGCTTCTGGCGGGTAGATATTCTGAAAACTGTGTCTTGTTTGTGTTTTTCATATCGTTTTCTATTAAGTCAAGTAAATAATCAACTTATTCTTTACATAATCTCAAAAAATTTCTGTAGGACAAAGAATCCTCAGTTCTTATTTCGCAATTTAACAAATTTAGAATACCTTTCCCTTCATGCCGCTTGTTTAACCAATTAGTTTCGTAAAAGCATTTAATTTAATATTAATTTTATTTTCTGTATTTCAGTTTAGAATTTAGCATTTAACATGTTTTACAGTTTACAAGTACAATAATATGAACAGTAAACTAAATAAAATGTCAAGTCTTACACTCCATTTCTCTGAGAATTTTTGTCATAAAACTTTATGATTCGTATGATCATTGCTATGATCATGTTGGAAGAAAATATACTATAGCATTCCACTACCAAAAATCTGTATCATTTATAATTATGATATTACAAAAAACAAATAAAAGTCGAAAGGTGAATCCCACATATTTATTAATGTATATTTCTGAAAAGTAATTTTTCAAGTAATTGAATACGGTCAATGATTTTAATGAAATCGGTTGAGTTCTCCTTTTTACAGTATTGCATGCACCTGAATTCCATACTGTATATGCATGGAACTTGTTGTTTGCAACCCATTGCTTTGGTCTAATTGTTTATTAGATATATAAAACATTATTATCATGACAATAAACTTTTGTAAAAAAATATGATTTTTGTATGTATTTATAAACGTTTTTAATTTAGCGTCCTTTTAAAACATTATACATTTACATGTGCAATTTTATAAAAATATAGAAAAATGACACCTTAGAGAATCATAGATGAATTGATTCATTTAATGTATTATTTTTGGTCTGGATTTTGGATAGTTACTTTTGTCTGCCCACGTGCTAATAAAATCCACTGCGCCAATTAGTAGCATGTAAATCGAAGCCGAACATATCTTATCTACGGTTGCGGTTTCTTTACTCTCAAAAACATGAGGATCCAAGGTATATTTCATATACGTTACAAATGTTTAAAACCTTGCCTCAGGGTAAACACAACTTTTATAATAATCAAAATAAATATTTTTTTATATTATAGAATGAAAAAAGATATCTAAATTCCAGGTTGTATTTTGAATATTATCCACCATGAGCCCGCCTGGTGGCATTTTTCGGTTCTAGATTGAAATTTAATAGTTAATAAAGCTCCGTTTATGCACCCTCGGCATTCTGCTGTATTTTGTCCGACGTCCTACTCCAGCTGATCTCTGTGCGGCTTCCACCTTGAACATTCAAAGAATGCATGGTAAGCATCGGCTCAGTCGCTGTCTTGATACAGACAAGATATATTGTCCACTTTCCTCACTTTACTTGGGTAGTCGTGAAAGTACCCGTGTCCTATCACCATCTGAGTGAAGTAATAGTCAACCTCTCCGTGATCTCTGTCCATCCAGACTGATAGATCCCTAATCAACACCGCTATCCACCTGCCTTTGGTGGCCGACTCCCATCGCTGTGACTTTCTCATTTCACGCTTTGCTATTGTTCCGCTTTTCAGCCCGTCCAAATAGATTTGCCGTCCCTCTTTGGCCAGGAGGTCTATAGGTCTTCTGTTATAACCAGGGCTGCTGTCTCCGATACTGTTCTGTAGGAGCTTGCTATTCGCAGAACTTCTCTGCTTTGAACTGTGGCCATCCGCTTGCGGTACTTTCCCTTTTTGAGTGCATCAGCCCAAATCTCACTTCCATACAGCTGAATGGATTCGGCCACTGACATCAAAAGCCGCCGTTTACTTGCAGATAGCCCACCGGCGTTGGCCATCAGACAGCTGAGTGGAGTGACCGTCTGGGCCGCTTTGTTTGCAGCAAAACAGATGTGATCCCAGTACTTCATATGACTGCCTAGATACACTCCCAGGTACCTTCCAGACACCGATGTGTGATTATTTCTTTGGCGACCTGAAGTGGTATCTGCAAAGGATTCTTACGTTCGGTCAGCAAAACAATCTCCGTCTTTTGAGTGAGCAGTTCCAACCCGTGTGCGCCCATCCAAGTGGCGACCCTCCTCATGACCTGATTGAACCGTCTCTGACCGTCTTCTATGTCAGAAGCGTCAATCACAGCTGCGATATCGTCAGCGCACCCAACCAGGTGGGTAGTAGAAAGACATTCTGTCCTCAATAAGAAATGCGATATTTAACAGAGAGTCATCGTATAGAAATTCTGAGAATGACCAGTTACGGAGATAAGTGTAGAAGTTAAGTGGAAAATCTTGATATCTGTAATCATAAGTATCCTGAATTGCCTAATATCTCGTAAGGTACCGTTTCCAAAATTTATTCACAGTTTGGAAAACTAGTACATGTCTGTCCAATAAATAGAAAACCCCATTCTGTGGAGGAAGATGTGAAAGTTGACATTTTACTAAGTATTGCAGAGTAACGTTAGCCACCCAACGGGTTTAAGATGTTTCCTTCAACAACTACCTTATTCCTATAAGATGGTGTTTCTACAGGAATTAACCGAAGACAATTCAGATCGTAGAATACAGTTCTATGAAGAATTAATTATTAAATTGAAAAGAAATGAGATAACTCTTGATTCTATCCTTTTTTTCGAATGAATCCCATTTCATATGAACGGAGAAGTAAATCGTCAGAACTATAGGTACTGGTCAGCAGACAATCCTCATTGGATACGTGAGATACATACGCAATATCCCGCAAAGGTTAACGTCTAGGCAGGTATCATCGGTAATCATATAATTCGTCCAATGATGGGAGTTGATGGGAATTTTCGAATATTTAGTATGTTAAACTGTAAGACTATTTTTAATAAAAGAAATTAAAATTCTACAGCCTTAATGCCAGTAATTAAAGTAACCAACCACTCACAAGTGTTATAGGTCGTACAAATCAGTTCATTAAGGAGACTTCAAAATTGAAAAAGTATACTGGGTGCATCAATTCAACAAAGATCATCTACTTTGTGTTAGAATTACATGAAGCAGCCTGTATATTTCAAATTTTATTCAGAAAGCGTACCTTTAAAAGTAAAAATTTATGTGTTCGAGCATACTTCATAAAACTCTGCGATAACATGAAAAATAATTTTATTTCATAAGTAGTTAACACAGTATAATAAATTCAAAAATCAACTGCAATCCTTAAAGTCAATGCGTTTGAAAATGGCCAATATTCATGTGAAGATTAAAAACGTCTTGCGTAAAAATACAAACAAACCCCTACTTCCGATACTCCTCCTCATCATAAAACTGAAAAATAAATTTAAACTTAATACTTATACACCGAATGCGCGTTATGTATTCTTTTGTGTTTATTTCGGTTTATAAAAGTTTGGGAACCGCTTGGAATAAAAGAACAAACAACTAACGAACAACATTCCTGTCTTATTAAATTTTCTTTCTTACGGTTTATTACTCAATTAAGAGTAATAAATGTTTAAATAAATAAAATTAAAAGGATGTTTAACTTTAGAAAGAATTAATTAATTCAGGAGATTTATTTGTGCAATGAACGATCTTGTAATTTGTGCTGTCAAATCTTTCCTTATCATCTTACGAGGCTGGCCAGTTATCATCCTTATAATCTGAAATTTAAAACAATGTTTCCAAAACACTTTTATAAAATGAAAACCGACAATTACCTCTTCGGGTAGACGAATAAAAGCGTGATCCTTCCTTTTGCTTTAGATATTCGTCCAAATCTTGGATGCGGTTGTTGAGATTAGTGGTGCAGCAAACTATGGGATATATTCCAACGAAACTACATATTTGTGGTCGTCCATTCCTTCGTACTTCTAGGATAGCTGATATGCATTGGTTGAAATGGATACAAGTGCCCATTTGTCCTTTTTCCGTTCGACAAATGCCACCTTCTTCTATAAATAAAAACAAAAGAATCTTTCAAATAAATTGATATAGTAAATGGGGCGTGATCTTCTTTTCCGTGTTTTTTTTTCTCGATGTAGTGCAATTATATTAGAAAGTTAACCCATACAATGACTTTCTTTGACACAACTATAAGTTCAAACAAAGAAAAAGCACACAAACTCTAACAGATTGAACTGATTTTAGAATGATATTTGTTTGACAGAAAAAAATCTTACCTCAAGTGTAATTCTAAAGGTGTGCTAAAAATTTTAATTTAAACTATTCCGTATACTTGGATTAATTGAAAAATTATTTGAATCAAAGGAATAATCAAATCGAAGGCAAAATTAGAAGCTTTTATTTTGCACAATTTTAAGCAAAACTGCTATTACTGATCCTTATATTGATCAAAGAATAATTTTGTGTTGTAATAGAATGTACGACATTCAGTTTAAAAAAAAAAAGAAATGTTTGTTGGCTTGAAGTTGTTCCTTGCCTATATATGACTTGGTGAATGTAATAACACGAAATACCGCAACTCATGACGTGTAATTCTTGACGATGGGTTAGAAGAAGAATATGTGTTGATATTGATTGGACTGTTTCCATTGTTGGATTTTGTACAAAATCCACATCAACACATATTCTTCTACTAAAAACCGCATCTCTGTATAGTCGCCGTCACGATATTTTAAAATGACATAAATTTGTACTAATCAGATTATAAGGGTTATAAAACGTTTACAGTATTTGTCTATTCGGGGACATTCCGAAAAATTTAAAAGGGGCTACAGATGATATAATCAATATAATTAAAAAATAATTAAAAACCAATTCACAGTTACTACACGAATAACTCATTAGTTTAAATGTAGAGTGCAATATTATAAAATGTAATTAATACCCATCTCCCCTTTTAAATTTTTCGGAAGACTCCCCATTAGACAAATATTGTAAACGATTATCCTTCACAGTGACACAGTTGACAATTTAGGTCATTTTAAAATATCGTGACGGAGACTATACTTGCATTCACACCAGTAAAACCCCTTAATGCCTAAATAGTCTATGGATTATTTGCTTATATTCGAAAGCGTGTACGTCTAAGATGGCACAATTTAAGGTTGTACACACATAAAAAGGATGTCTTTAGTCAAGGAAATATATGCATTTTATTGCCAGTATTTTCTTGAATTAATAAAAGAGGATTTTAAAACAAAGTATTTCTCTTTGGAATCAAATAAGTTATATATATGTTAGCATTTTGGTGTCTCCATTAGTCCTGGAGTTAATTGCACTCTTGATGCTCCTGGGGATTACTGTATAACAATTGATATTAATGTCATTGTGCAATAGAAGTGCATTAATAAATACGTTGTGTTCAAGTGCTAGCTTTGAATCCGCTGAGTTTTATTCAATTAAAAACGCCTAACGTTTACATCAGAAGTGGGATATTCTGAGCCTGCAGTGTTAAAATGAAATTTGAAGTAACTTTTCCTTTTTTTTTTTCTTTCGTTAAACCCATGATCAACTATGTTGTTCTGGTTTGGTGGCCAAAAACTACACAGAGGACTGCACAACAACAACTTCAACAAATTCAGAGATATAGCACTTGTCTAAATTTTATAGGAGTGATGCGGACCTGTTCCACTGCAGCACTAGAAGTCCTGCTGGAAATCATACCACGGCCCATCAGCATTCAAGAACATTCATCTCTCAGTAGACTTAAGGTATTAAGGCCTCAGGACATCAGAAGGCACCTCAGAATCCTCACTTGGAAGGGGCCTACTGAACGATATGAATCTCAACCGCCCATCTCTAGTCCGTGTAGGTGAGGATGAGGATAACTTTCAAATTTCCATTTTTTGCCACGGATTTGGATTTTGCTGGAAAAATACGTATGCGTTTCAAATATTTTGTAAAAAGAATAATAATTGCACAAGTTATAAATATTTTTATGTAGGTATCATAAATATGAATCGGTTATTTATCAAAATTCATGGGAAATAAAAAATAAACTATTGTTATGAAATTGGGAAACAATGAACTTACATCAAATTTATGATACATAAAACTGTTTATAGCCTGTGCAGTTAGTACTTTTTTGACATACCTACATACGTATCTTCGCCGCAAAATCCAAATCCGTGGCAAAAAATTGGGATTTGAAAGTTATCCTCATCCTCACCTACAGGGAGTAGAGATGGGCGGTTGAGATTCACATCGTTCAGTAGGCCCCTTCGAGGTGAACAGATTCTATTCACAAAGTTTTTTATTCCAATGGGTTTTCTAGATATTGCATTGTTTCAAGATAAAGAACAGTTAGAATCTATGGTACACTCGAGAGCAGACAAATCGACACCGTTATAGGATTTCATAGCGCTTGCTAGAAATCGGAACGAGCACGCAGTAAATTTATATATGTAGAATAAAAGTTTGGTCAACTATAAATTTATATCCATTGAACAACCGATAGTCTCTCTGAGCTCTCTTTGCAGCTGCGGTGGGAAATATTGTATTTTAGATTTATGATGTATTTAAATACACATTTGATCTACGAACAAAAAAATGTCACATAATTTTAAATGGAACATCCTGTATTTATTACCTCATTTGAATTCTAATTTTAACCGTGTTTGAGATTGTATAAAGGTTTTATATGCCTATCTCTTATAATTTAGAAAAATCTAGTGCTTTGTTTAAAAAACAAGTACAATTTTAAATATCTAACTTAAATATGTAAGACAGGCACACGTCTTAAATTTTGGTTTACATTTTGAAGAATAGTTCATTATCTCAGAAGCGAATTGAGTTACACTGAGAAAAATGGATTGTAGAAATTAGATCGTAAATCTCTTTATATTAATTACTAAAATAATTATTGTCAAAACGACAATATGTGGCGTATTAAGAGTAAAATAACCAGATTTTATCATGCTTATAGTAAGAGGCAAAATCTGGATGTTATCATTTACATCTTATGGATGTAACAATTAATATGCTCTATTGCTGAAAGCCTATATAATGATGTGGATTATATAGATAGTCGCTGCAATTGACTGAGATATTATCAAGTATTCGATGCATATTCAATTTCTAATGTTTGTAACGCTCTTCCCACCCCTTGCTCTATTCATTGTCGATCTTTACCGAAGATATCGACCAATAAGCTGTCTTGCCGCGACAAAATTACTGACACGTGTTATGTGTACGTATTCGTGTCGGTGCATGTTTGTGTCTGGTCGTTCGTTGATTGCTGTGCATTGTGAGCAGAAATGGATGCAAACGTGGAAAACATTTTTTGGGGGTTTCCACAGTTAATTGATATATTCAAAGGTAAGTAATAGATATATGCATACACTTCGTGGTGGGTACTTTATGCTTTAATAAAACATTAACCTAAATCTAACCTACTAGTGATTGTTATGTTAATGAAAGTAATAATGGTTCTAAGGACAAATAAAAAAATAAAATCAATATTATAGTTTTCATTGTGTAATATTCCACTTCCCCTATGCATGAACTGGGTAAAACCTTGTATAGTACTATATTTTTCATTACAGGTAAGTATCGCTGTATAGTGCCCGCATATGATCCATTATATTATTGTTTACTATCTACTATTTTAAATGCTAAGAGACGTTAGATTATTATAATTGAAAATAATATTGTAAGTACTACAAGGCTATATAGTAAGTATGAGCATCAGGTATCCTACATAGTAAAATATTACATTATACTGGGCACAATAAAAAATTTAACAGTTATTATCAAATATAGTCAGTGCTATTAGACATTTTTTTCACATTTACTAACATGTATGCTCAAATTAATAATACAAATATAGTACACCAACTTTAACATACGAATTAATAAAAACTATTCACAGAAATTTACTATACAGATATTGTCACCGGTAATATAAAATATGATTGTCCCTATAGGAGCTATAAAATATATTAAAGTATACGATATTTATGTTAAAGAGTACAATCTATTTCTCTCAGTGTAGGTATAGGAAATGTAACAGTAACTTACCTCTACTTAGTCGCTATTATCAAACTATGACATAATACATATTTTCATAACATTGACATGTAATTTTTTTTTGTTTACTCTGTGTATTTCGAAATAATTTTAAAATGTGCTCCTTGCAAATCTATATAATCCCTAATGAAAATATTTTGAAAATATACCCCTTTTCGTATGTAAACCGACGGGGATGTGTTGAGCAAGCTGAATATATCCGATATTATAAAAGTTATCAAAAAAAAAAAATATTAAGAAAAGGAAATACCTCCACCTAAGCTTCATATTCTAAAATTAGTTACACGTATACAAACTGTTTCATAACGCCGTGCCAGACCTAACTTATATCAGCCTTATTCATAGTCGAGTCCCTAATAGGGTCTTAGTACGCTACTAGCTAGTAGCCACTAAGATCGTATTAGAATCCTACTAACCATTGCCATTCATAGTCGCGTTTATGGTGGCTACTAAGTAATAGAATGGTAGTAGAGAAAACTGTGTGGCAACAGGGTAAAATATTAACAAGTTCATGCGCAATGAATGTCTTGTAAGATTTTGACAGAATCTGACATGCATTTATAAACATCTCTTATATTTAAGTACAAAGTAAATGGCTGATGAGTTAATTGATATTCAAGATGAATTAGTTGAATTTTAAGAAGCAGAAATTTATCTCGGGCTCGTTTGTAATCCAAAGTAGTATTTAGAAAAGCATAATCCTTTGGAAATGTATAATGAATAATCATCTAAAACAAAATATCGAATGTCCAAAAATGTAGCGAATATTTTTATAAATTTAATTCGTGATAATTTAAGGACAAGCAATCGTGGTTTGCCTATTTCACCTGAAACACAAGTTTTGGCGACTGTACTTGGCTAAAGGTGCATATGGTGATGACACGGGTACAAAAATATTGATACAACAAAAGCAGCAATTGTTGCTGTTGCCATTTTGCATACTGTTATTTTAGAAAAGCAACCAGAAATAGAACGTAAAATTTCATGTTGATTCTATTGTAGTAGTAAGTATTTAATATTGTCATTTTAGGATATGATTTTGACGAAGACAACCAATTTAACGAAGGGGATGTCAACGATGCTGAGAATGGAAATGTTTTTAGGCAGAACTCTATTAGTAGACACTTTAATTAATTTTTGTTTGTTGTTATGTCCTATATTGCATTAACTACAATACATTATATATATATATATATTATAAGGTACAGTCTCTTATAGGTATGTCTGGCCTGTCGGCAATTCTTTTCAAAAATATTGAATGTAAGCACGTATCTTATTTGCTATTACTTTAAAAGTCACAAAGATGCCAATTCTTTCAAAACAAGGAAAGCATTCCAAACGTATTCTTTGCCAAAAGCAAACATGGTACTTTTCAGTTTCTCTTTATTATTATATATTTTTAAAAGATTTAAATAAAACCAATATTATTTGTATATTTTGTTTAGTTTTCTTGTTTAAATCATTGACTATTGCAACAGAAAAGGTAGTATCGATGAAAAATAATATCATTATTGTGTTCTATGTCCCATGAAATGATTCAATATCCTTTCAATTTACAAAAAATTGCCGAGTCAATATTTGTTCTATATTCTATTTTTTTTTAAATTTAAGTTGAAATAGTCGCAATTTCAAAAAATAATTAAGGATGGAATTATATTACTTCACAATTTGTTGTAAGACAAGAAGGATATGAGCTAAATTGTTGAACTTCTCAATGTATGAAGCAACATTTCTTAAAATTGAAACTACCAACATTATTAAATTTGGATATTAATACTACGGTGACATATATTAACATGATATTAACATACAACCCTTGATACAACATACATACAACTTTTAGGTTACATTTAATAGCGTCTTAAACATACCCCCAGTCGCTACTAAGAATTTAGTTGGCAACTAAGCTTAGTACGCTACTAAATACCACTATGAATGTGGATTTTCTTAGTAAGATGATAGTAGCTACTAAATCCGACTATGAATAAGGCTGTATATTTTTTAAACGGAATGCTATACTTTTTTTTGTGTATTTGAAATCTGCTTACTTTTGCGAGTCTCCTCATATAGAGTTCGCCATATCTCTTCCGAGGGTTTAAGAAGTTATGACCATTTTTACGTTTAAATTACGGTGTGTTAAGGGGTTAGTTTCGGTTGGAAAAAAAATAGACGACTTTTTCATCATGTCCGACTCTATGGGTGTCTTGAAAGCGCTTCTACAACAAAAGCATTCTTCCAGTATGCACCAAATTATTATAGACATCATTAAAATCATTAATCACCTAATATCGAATGCTGTTTACACACAACTATACTGGATCAAAGGACATAGCGGCATTCAAGAACATGACATTGTTGATCAACTGGCAAAGGAGAGCTGTATGGATGGTTATCCATACGAACTTGTGTTTACTCGGATGGATCTAATACGGAAGGCCACGGGAATCATATTGAGGGATGACTGGAACGGGCACTAGAGGGAACTGTGTGTATCTCATATGACCCATTATGCGTTCATTCATAATTCAACTAATAGCAACTCATGGTACCTTAAGTGTACCCTGTCTAGGTACTATCGAACTACCATAAGTAGATTAAAATTTGGACATGTGCATGTAGTGATGATGAGGCAAATTTAAATCATATCATATTGTCGTGCAACAAACACGCTCACACACAACAACAGTTATACAATCTCTTTATCTCAATAGGTGTACAATTGCCAACTAGTTTAATATTACTACTCTGTCTAAATAGCAAAAGAATCGATGACAAACTAGTGGATCTTATTAAAAGAAGGAAAATAGTCATTTAGTTCGTTCGAATGGAGTATCCCACCATAAAGCATTACCTTATATGTAAACCCTCTTCATCGTTGGCCAAATTGCCGTTATGTGTATTTATTAGCCAGTCGGATAGGCCCCAGACTGTGAAGTGAACGTCCCGTCCCGGTTATATGCCAAAGATTCCATTCGGACATAAATCAATTGTAAATATCTATTATAACATCTACATAACTTCAATACAATTGGTGGTATATGGGCTTTGATCCCGCAGACAAGAAAAAAAAACATATTTGACAAACAACTTTTACAGGGTAATAGGTTAACTTTTACAAAATATATCTTTTATGAAAGTTCTTTTATCATATTTGCCTTCTCATTCAATATTTTATAAGAGATATTTGACTGATGCGATCTATGTTGTGTAGTAGCAGTGCGAAGTGAAGTTAAATTACATCAGTGATTTGTGAACATAGACAAACAATTTTTTTGCGATCTTAATAAAATATTAAGAGAGATTCGAAAGTTATTTCCAATAGAAGAGCATACAGCATCTTCAAGAATTTTAGACGAACATTGGGTTAAACAAATGGGAAACATCTAACAAAAATGTTTAAAAGTGTTCTACATAGGCAATAATAAATACAATCTGTATCCACTTAACATAACAAAATTAATTTGCATACTAAATATATCTATGTAGTTCAGTCCTTACCCTACAATACATTTATATACCGAGTGACAATGAGAAGTGAATACACTCTGTATTTCAATTTTGGAGGGCTTATAGTAGATCACGTTGTGAGTTTTTGCAATAACCTTAAGTGTTCTAGTTACCTCCGGTTTGACCAGAAGCGTTCTCAACCTTTGATTTTTAAATGAAACACTGGATTTTTTTATATTTTTTGAATTGGCCTGTTATTCTACGCTTGATGAAGTCATCTGCGAATTTTTTCTTACAAAGTAAGTATGTTTCATATTAATTTTAAAACTGGAACTAGGTAGCTGTGACTCTCATAAATTGCTTTCGTTTTGCATTCTTATCATGAGAAATAATTCAAATTTGATGTTTTTTTCCATCAAATAAATAAACACTCTACACTTTTAAATAAAGTTCATTGGTCAATTATTTGCAGTTTACTTAAAAATATATTTAGTACCTAGACATTTAATATAGTTTATAAGTACTTTATAACTATTTGAAATATTTAAAAGTACTTAAAGGTGTAATTACTTTTGTCAAGGTACTTTTAATTACTTATTACTTTCAGTACTTTTAAAAGTACTCCCCTGTATAGTATTACTTGGAACAAAAATAATTTCTAGACTGGTATTGGTCAGTTGAAGTACTTTATATTAAGCACGTGCAGCAATACTGTATGAGAAGTACCGATACGGATACTGATTGACACTCACCAATATAAAAGTATCCATGCGCGGTCGCACTAACGTAAAGAATCAAAAATAGAAGAACGAAACACATTCTTTACCTGCTCTGTTGAATGTTACGAACTATGTGAATAAATATAAACAACAATGCCGCATAAGCGAGAGCAATATAGAACCCGTTTGCCATTTCGATTTTATGTGAGAAAGCATCTATGCTTTTGTATGTACAGTGGCGGTCTTAATTAATGTCTCCCCTATGACGGAGAGATTATCAAAACTACACACTAAACAAATGTAGTAAATTTACCAGGATTCCTGCTAAAAATCACAGTAACATTTGGGGGAAAATAACCAAAAATTGGGTAATTTTATGTTTTTTAACAAAATTACCTATACTTTTGGAAATTTCCGACATTTCGACCAGTATTTTTCAATTTTAGGTAAAAGTGCTACGTGAAAACGTAATATTACTAAAATTTGTATGCTTTCCCAGGGATTCTTATTAAATTACATTGTGATTTTATCCACAGTTAGGAAATTTACATAGGAAACATAATACCACAGATAAGTATACAGATAGCTCACCGTGGCAGACTTGCCCGATTCTCGCGGGTTGCATAAATAAAAGGCTGCAATATTACGATTTTATGAAACATAGATAGCTGCGAGGAGCACGGCGTACGGTCGGAGACCGGATGTCGGAGTGTGGAAGGAGTACCGACTCGCTAGTTGTTTTTATTTCAGAAATATGCTTTTTTGCCGCACAGCTGTTATTTACCTAGAATAGCAAATTGAATAGAATTTATACCTCCTTGAATGTGAATTGCTTACGCTCTTATTTAGAATATAAATATTTTCTATAGACTGTCCAGATTGACTTGACTGCGCGTATTGTATTTATTCAATTTATTCGTATGTGTCTCATAAGAATATATTTTATGGTTGTTATAATATATTAGAAGAAATCAAAGTTTATAGCCAGTAGCTTATTTAAATAACACAATAATTCCTGGAATTATTATTTTATTTATTTATTTTCAATATATGTGACTTCACATTATCAATTAACATATATAATATCAAACTACATTTAAAAAAAAGATGATTTTTATAGATAGATTTTTTTTTAAATGTAGTTTGTCATGTTTAATGTAATTGTTAATAGTTTTGTTCGTTTTATTAATTTTAATCACGGCACATTTTTCTTGACTTACATTAATTGCAGTAATTTTTTAATTTCCATTTTACTATTGCATCATTAAGATGCAAGTTATAAAATTCATACATTTCTGATTTTTTATATTAAGTAGTCGAAAAGTAACAAGATATTTAATTGATAATGTCAAGTCACATATATTGAAAATAAAGCCTGAAATTGCACGAACTATTGGATTATTGTTATAATATATGAAGTTTTTTTTTTCTTGATAGCAACGGAGATAATGAATAGTGATAATTGTACTGCATCTAGTCGAAATGTTATAAATCCGATTTAAAGTCTATTTATCATTTTTTATTATCCCCAAGTAACATCAAATCTTCTTAAAGTATGTATCAGATATACAGGGCCATTCACGCTATACGGCACGGAATATTGTTGCCAAAAGACGTGATGTTCAAAAATGTCACTTTTGGGATATATGGTTACTTTTTCAAATTATTTTTATGTTATACAGGGTGCACCAAAAGCCCTAAAAGTATCAAAGCTGAAATAGTTTGTATATTATTCCATTTTGGATTGTCTAATCAAAATAAGTATCTGTTTTAATAAGGTTTATAATAACTAAACCTTAAGGTTTTTAAATAATTGTAATTTTGTGAAAATCTAATCTAAATATCATGTTTGAAATACCTAAGAAGTATTTAAGTTATGTAAGTGAAATTTACAATAAAGTGTAACAATGGACCATATTTTATAACCCAATTACAATAACTTGCCATCTTATACAGGATGTACAAAAATTAAAACTATTGAAATAAGAACTTTAAATAGCTATAACTTGATTAATTTAAATAGAGCACCATATTTTTTAATTTACCAGCAAATGTACTTTATAATTACTATCGGTATTTATAGCTTTAAGTTTTCACGTTTTTACATAATAATAAATCTGTAAAAACGTAAAAATTGTCGTTTCTTGCACCATTTGCCGTTTTTCAAATAAGAGGTCTACTGTATCTAGTTGACTATAGTATACTTTTTAGAAATGTCAGATAATTAATTTTTTTTTGTTCTAAATACAAATTTTGCTTTTGTTTTATGTTATCGTTGATATGTTATTACCATTATTGTTCTTATAGGCGATTGGATTATAAATTACGTAAAGTTTCCGAGCACTTGTAAATATATTCTTCATTATTATTCTTATAGTTGTAAATGATCTAACATTTCTCAGTACTATATAGGCAACTAGATAGGTTAGAAACATGAAATGGTGCAAAAAACGATTATTTAGCATATTCAAATGCGAGGACTTAAAGCTTAACCTCTAAATATCATTCGATAGCTAATTAAAAAGTACATTTGTTGGTAGATTAAAGTCTAAACTTAGGTATAAGCAGAAAATTCCCTAATTTAATATAATTATATATCCACCCTACAAAGCAAAAGCGTATAATTTGTAGGTGTTTGAAATTCACAGGCTACCATGGAATTTTCGCTTACAAGTGATAGAATACAGGTTTCTCTTAAAAACTTTAGTTTTGACAATGTCAAATTTATAGACGATATAAGCACAAATCAAAAACCTGTCTGTCCGATGACTTACAGCGGTAAGCTTTGGAAATGATCTACCCCTATTTTTTTTGTTACATTATTTGTCAAATTTAGCTATGTCGAATTTAAACCTACATACATTGTATCTTTCTTTTAATAAACGAAATCCCTATAATTTATAATGACCCCAAATTTAAAATAGCCTATATACCTATCCATCGTGACGTTTGGTAGGTCTCTCAAGAGTGTGTAAATTTAATAATTAAATTTGTTACAATTTTTTTACAATTAAAGTCTACAATTTTATTTTATTTTGATGATGTATTAATGTTTAATTATAATTTACAATATCAATATATGTATGTTGATTGCAAGGGCAATATTGTCGTGAGTTTTTACTGTTGTATTCTTGTATTAATGTAACAAAGATATCCCAACACGTATTTACCCGCATTTTTGATCCATTCAGCACGCAATAAGTTATATTCCGAGATTTTAAATAACTTACTAATCTCTAAAACTCTTCCGAGACTTTCCGCAGCGTATATATACGCATTTATTCCCAGCACCGCGTGTCGACATTTCAATGCTAGCGGCAGCGGTATGTATGTTCGTACGTGCCTACGCGACTCTCCACTCGCAACTGAAGGCATACTATGTAAAGTGAAATACGACAATAGAAACTGTCATGGCGACTGATTTCAGAGTTCTCCATGGTCGTAAGATGGCGCAGTAACATGTGATAAGGAAGGAACCTGTATTAGTAAACACTCCATAGGGGCAAACTGTGAAGAAGATGGTTGTGATATTTTGCTTAACTTGAAAAGATTTATCACTCGTAATAGAGTAAGTTTTTTTTTTATATCTTAGAGCAGATGTGTATATGTAATAATTGGTTTTTGCAGAATAAACATAAAAAGACACCTGCAAATTCTGAAGAAATACGAATTTTTCAACTTCCTGTGTTTGTTATTCCGTACATCAAAATTTAATAATTATGTCTGTTGCCTTTTTTCCATTAACTTATAATTTATTTTTATTGTGATAGGTGTTGTATGTTACCATAATGATCAATTTACAGATATATATTCTAAGAGAAGAAACTATATGATATGTCGAGGGAAGAGTGCGTGTCGGCGAGTCGCTTATCCTCTGTCTTGTGTTTTCGGCGGTTTTTATCGTGATTTAATTATTTATTCTCATACCGCGTATTCGGTATTGTTCGGTAATTGTATGTGGGTGCATAAACTTGCATTACATCCGATCCCATTGCTGTAATTAGTATTTTTCTCCGTTGGGATATCGTGTGTGCCCGGCCGAACTTGCTTTTTGCCGTGCTTCTTTTTCTTCTTGCCGGCTTGTTTGTGTGTGCGTTTGCGATCTGTTATATACAGGGCTCATACAATAATACCGAGAGCATTTGTTTAATTTTATACAATATCTGATCGTCCCCTGGGTGCAGAAGACTTGTATCCCTATCGCGGATATTTCCCGGTAACCATGCCTGCTTGTGTGAATTGTGGAGGATCTAGTAATAAATCTGAATTGTGTATTCAGTGTGATGGATGTCAAGGAACCCTTCACCTTAACTGTGTGGGCTTGTCTGAGAGTGATGTTAAATTTACTAGAGCTAAATCTAAAGCAATTAAGGTTGTCTGCAGTTTGTGCAACAATAACATGGCACAGTTTAAGGATTTAAAAGCTCTTCTAATCGCAATGCGTAATGAGTTTACGTCTTCTCTCAATACTTTGCGAGATGACTTTGATGCTAAGCTCAATGCTTTGAAAGCTTCATCTGGACCTCGGCAGTCAGCGCAGCCCGTGCTTGATTTTGAAGAGGTTGTTCGGGAAGTTGAGGAGCGACGGTTAAGAAAAACAAATATAATTATCTTTGGAGTTTCCGAGCAGTCGAGTGAGCTTTCAAGTGAACGGAAGGCTGAAAAGGATCGCATAGATGTTAGTAAGATCATTTCTACTATCAAACCAACTTTTGAAACTACTGGATTGAAATTACTCCGTTTAGGACGATTTAACCAGAATAATGAAAGACCGCGACCTTTAAAACTTCAATTGAATAGTGAAACAGACGTCACTGAGTTGATTCGTCTTTCTGGTAATCTCAGAAATTTTCCAGATTTTAATAACATTACTCTCAGTTACGATAGGACCTCCAGACAGCAGGAACTATATAGGGATTTGAAGCGTGTTTTGAATGAGCGCCTGGCTGCTGGCGAGCAAAACCTTAAAATCAAATATCGCAACGGAAGTCCTACAATCGTTCATTTAAACTAGCTGCCTCACCCAATTACCACGGCCTTCACTGCATTTATCAGAATGTTCGGGGTTTACGATCGAAAACTGTAGATTTTTACAACTCCATTTCATCAAGCAGTTGTGATGTGATTGCGCTAACCGAAACTTGGCTGGGTGATGACATACTTAGTAGTGAACTCTTTCCGAATCACTTTGCTGTATTCCGCAAGGATCGCAACTTCTTGGCTACTGGTCTTTCGAGGGGAGGCGGCGCTCTGATTGCTGTGAAATCTGATTTCCTGTGTGCGCGTCTTGATGTGTCATTGCTTACTGATGCTGTTCCCGCTGTAGATGTTGTTGGTGTCAAACTCACTACTGCTAATTATGTTAATTTCATTTTGTTTACGTTATATATACCACCAACTTTGCCATTTAATGATTTTGAGTTATTCTTTGAGATTTTTAATACAATGGATTGTTTAGTTGCTAATAAAATCGTAGTTTTAGGTGATTTTAATGTACCTTCTTTCAATTTAGATTTTAATGATAGGTATACTACTGTGTTGAATAACTTCAAAGAGTTTAATAATGTAATGCAGTGTAATATAGTGTGTAATAGTTATGGACATATGCTAGATTTGGTTTTCTGTAGCTTTGATTGTGAAGTGGGTCGCGAACCATCACCGCCAGTTGATGAGGATTCTCATCATCCTGCTATTTCTTTTAACATTAATTACATTAGAGAGTGTGCCTCCCACTTCAGAATGAATAACCGATTTGAAGTATTTAATTTCAAGAGGGCTAATTTTCACGTATTGTATAATACTTTGCTTAAAACCGATTGGTCATCGATAAGTTCGATTGAAGATGTTGATGTTGCATGCAATTTGTTTTACAATATTTTGAACAATGTATTTGATGTGTCGGTGCCGAAATTTAAAGCCACTTTTTGTCAACGCAGATATTATCCTCCTTGGTTCAACAAAGACATAATTGACTGCTTGCGAAATAAAGACTCAAAACTTAAGAAATATAGAAAGTATAGGACAACATATTGGTATAACCAGTTTAAGTATTTGCGGTCTCAAGCGAAATCTCTTATTAATATTGCTTACAGAGATTATATTAGTAATGTCGAAAATTCAATACACTGCGACCCCAGACAATTTTGGGCTTTCATTCAAAATAAAAGAGGTACTACCAGAATCCCTGGCGTTGTTAGATATAATAACAATGAGTTTTCTTCACCTGATTCCATTGTGAATGCTTTTGCAGATTACTTTAATAGTGTATATATAGATTCCGTCACTGGTGACCTACCTGATTTCTCAGATGTGTCAAATGAGCTTATTAGTGTCCCATACTTTACAGTGGAGGAAATCGAGTGTGCTTTGAAATGTTCTAAAAATTCCTTTACGGCTGGCTTTGATGCCATTCCCAGTTTTCTTATTAGAGATTGCGCAGGCATTTTTGCAAAGCCCTTGCACATCATATTTAATTTAATATTAGAACATTCTAAAATGCCATCAATTTGGAAAATAGCGCATATAAGTCCTGTTCTGAAGAAGGGTGACCCATCTGAGCTTCATAACTACCGACCCATATCACTAATATGTAACTTCGCTAAAATTTTTGAAACTGTTTTATATAAGCACATCTATCCTTCAATTTGTAATTTAATATCCCCAGTACAACATGGTTTTATGCAAAATAGGTCGACGGTAACTAACTTGGCTTGCTTCACTCAATTTGTTTCCGAAGTTATTGATAACAGGGGACAGGTCGATGTAATATACCTGGATTTTCAGAAGGCATTTGATCAGGTAGATCATCATGTTCTTTTAGCTAAAATGCGTTCTTTCGGCTTTTCTAACTCCCTGTTAAATTTCTTTAAATCTTATTTACTAAATAGGAAACAATGTGTCAAGTACCGTAATTTCATATCTAAGTTCATTATCCCTACATCAGGCGTCCCCCAAGGCTCGAATTTAGGACCACTTCTATTCTTAATTTTTATTAATGACCTTCTTAATGATATATCCTGTCAAAAACTGATGTTTGCTGATGATTTAAAATTGTTTGCCTCTATTGATTCCGTTGAGGACTGTAGACTACTTCAATTTAGTATCAACGCGGTTGTCTCATGGTGTAGTAAATGCAGGCTTTCACTTAATGTCTCTAAGTGTAATTCTATGATTTTTACTAAAAAGATCAACCCCATTACTTTTTCTTACACTGCCTCCGGTACTACTTTAATCTCTGTAAGTTTAACGAAAGATCTGGGAGTGTTATTTGATCCCAAACTTTCCTTTTCTCATCACATAGCAGATGTTGTCGCACGTACCTATAAAATTTATGGTTTTATTTACCGTAATTGTAGAGATTTTCGTGATACCCGGACGTTGAGTACGTTGTTCTTTTCTTTGATACGCTCTAATTTAGAATATGCAATTTTAATATGGTTTCCTATTTACTCAATTCATATAAATAATATTGAATCGGTTCAAAGAAAGTTTTTAAAGTTTCTTTACTTTCTAGCTGAGGGATCTTATCCCCTAAGGGGTTTTGATTATGGGGTACTTTTAGCCAAATTCAACTTTGAATCCTTGCAAGTTAGAAGAACTGTTAATTTGATTAAATTTTTGTTTAACCTGGTGCATAATAGAATTGACTGCCCGTGGCTTTTACATAAACTTAACTTTTTTATACCTAGGCTGAATTGCCGTTATCACCCTACATTTTATTGTGATCAACATAGATCCAATGTGCTGCTTCGATCTCCCGTCTCATTAATGTGTGATCACTTTAATAGACTTTCAGATGTATGCGACATCAACAATGATGGCTTGCAATTTATTGTAAAGTGTGCTTACGCCTCTTTCAATCAGTTATAGTTGATTTTCTTTTCTTTTTCATTTTTTTGTTTTTTTTTTATTGTTTTGCTGGCTATTTCATGATCTTATTTTGTTCTTTGAATTATGTAAGTAAGTTGTTATTGTTTTCTTTTACGCTTAAATCTTAGTTTGTAAGAATGATATATACTTTTCTAATTTGTTAATGCTCCTTGGCATGTACTTTTCTTTCTCTTCTGTATTTTCCTGTAATTGGGTGTTTTTAACCTGTTGGAAATATATTATATTATTATTATTATTATTATTATTATTATAACTGCTACTTAATCGAGCAACTGTGGCAGTATTCTGAAAAAGGCATTTTATGGGCAAATCCCATAGAATGCGTATTTCAGAATACAGCCACAGTTGCTCCTTCAACTTCGAGTAATTCAAAACCACTCAAACCATTTTGAATTTTCGCGCTAAAAGTTCTCCGTACCCGTTAGATGGCTCTGACGTACTGATTTCGCTTGTTACTTAGGGAGTTTACATTCTATCCGTAGGTAGTATTATCTATGACTGAAGGACAGCGCTCCGAATCATCGTATAATAAGACACGTATGGCAATGCGCAGCGCATGCCTAGTAAACATCACGCAATTACGTCACGACAGCGCAATAGCCCTACATTAAAAACAAGGATGGGCGATGAAGATTTATGAAAAGGATTGTGACGTCATTGCGTGTGCGTACCAAGATTCATTTTTGTTCCCCGATTTGGCCATACGTGTCTTATTATACGATGGCTCCGAATGAACTCACGTAGGGTTCCCAACTATTGGATCCAGGGTTCCCATTTTAGCGAAAGCCGCGTCCAATTCTCCCGTAGGGTGAGCTATATGTATTACTTATCTGTGATAATACTTACAATGCATGCAGGTTCAATTTGTAGATAGAGAGCATATAACACGCACGAAAGTTGGAGGGGTCGTTCTTTTTTTTATCTGTAAGCATAGTTAGGTAAGTGACCAATTTAATATAAGTCTAGTAGTTAAATAATACGTTCTTATTACTGAGGGTGACCTACAGCTGCATTTTCATAATTTACAAACGTTGGAACACAAGTTTGTGCACACACAAACACACAATATACGTTAATATGCCTCAACAGGGTATATAAAATATATTTGTAGTTTGTGTATTACCGTAATGTTAAAGTAAATGGTTATAGATATTGTTTATTGCAGTCATATTGCTACGTTGAAGTAGAGATTATGAATGTATTATTCAACTTCTCTATTTATACTTAGGACCGGTCTTTCAATCTCCTAATAAAGTTCCTAATAAAAGTTATTAGCTGAATAACTGAAATAACCTTGCATTTTTTCTATACTTATTAGCTGAATTGTTATTAGATAGTCTTATTAAGATATTGAAATACCGGCCCTTAGAATATTATCTTATACCTATCTATGCATTTGTTTTTTGTGGTTAAGAAAGCGTTTAGGTACAGCAACTTAACAAGCACATAACTATTATACGCTTATTGTTAGTGTAACAGTAATGATTTCTTCTATCAATTTTCGAATGCACAATATATATGTAATACAGTTACCCTTTTTCATACTTTATTTTTTATATTCTCTTCAAATAGGTAATTTTTTATTTTACACACATTACACATTGCACACTAAGATACTAATTGATATCTAGGCATTCGTTTTTCATCAATGCCTACGATCTTGTAAGTATATCAATAATGAAAGAAGATCAGTTGTTTGTTGGAGTTCCTCCAACGCTACATCATGAAGACGCATTCCGATGCCGGCACCAAAAGCAGCCTTTTTTCACACTCGAAAAAGAAAGTTATTAGTTTAATGAAACAGGTGAGCACCATCTAAATGTATTATTGTTATTATTATTATTATAAGCATTGTTTTTTGATATTTGTTAAATTAGTTGTAATATATATTCATAATCGCATTGCAGTGTCTATGTTCATCCTATTCCTTGGTTGAAATCAGATACTTACTCGATTTTACTCGTGGAAAGGTATGTCTTCTTTATCAGCATTTCCGTAGTACTGGAGTCTGCAAATAGGAAAGTAAGGATGGATTTACAAATATTTTCACATTTAGGACAAACAGAATTTGTAATAGACGAAGTGTAACATTAACGGAAAACTTGTGAAAGAAATTCTGTATGTTATAAAGAAATGATCTTGGCAAACTATTTTCATAGGTATGGATTTTCCTACTTATAAACTTCAGTAGTTTCGGAAAAATACCTACACATAATAAACTTCATCGGTAAATTACAAATTTTAGGGATATTCCTATACAAAATTCCTTTATATATGTTTAGAAATTTTCCTAAATACATAGTAATGCTCTATATTTCCATGCTAAGCGATTTTTACTAAGGACCTTTTTGTATCGTAAGAAATTTACCCAGTAAATTTCATTTTACTTAGTATTTTTCATACGCTAGCACTAAATTTCCGTGGTGCGGGGTAATATAATTACCCCGAAACCGTACAGGAATTTTACCAAATCTTCGTTAGAGTGTACGGTCTCTGTGATGTCGTACACTGTTTATTACTAAACTAATATATGGAAATTTCTGGGTGTCAGAATAAATTAGAAATCTTTAATAACAATCTCAATTACAACAGGAAAGTTAAGGAACATTTTATTAGAAAAAATACTGCATTAAACTTTATAAAAATTGTTTGAACTTACGACAACCATTTTCGATACACATGTTGTAACGGTTTGCAATTGAATGCCGAATTTTTCGAAATAGCTGGGGACGAATATAATCAATCGCTAAAATAATTTGAGCCACTAATTCTTCTTCTATATTAACAGGCGTCTCATGAAGCTGTGATTTAATATGTCCCCACAAACAAAAATCAACTGGACTCATATATGGTGAACGTGCTGTCCAAGAAATCGGGCCCCGTCTTCCGATCCATCTGTTTGGAAATTGCATTTAGAACATTTCGGCAATTTAATCCAAAGTGTGCCGCCGCACCATCATGCTGGAAAATAATATTTCTTTGAATAGTGGGATATTTTCATGCAATTCTGGTAGAGTACCTATGTTCCAGAAACATGCTATACGCATGACCATCTACCCGTGCAGGCAGTAAATATGTTCCCACTACCTAATGGTCCACAAACCCACCGCAAATATTAACAGAAAACTTTAATTGATGATGTAACCTATGAAGGGCGTGAGGATTTTCTTCGCTCCAAATGTAACTATTGTGTGTATTAAAACAGCCATTTCTTGTAAAACATGCCTCATCCATCCATAATAGACTGCTAGGAAATCTTGGTTCGCCATTAATTTTATTCAAGCACCATTAGGCAAATTGAACTCTGTTGGGATAATCAGCTGGAATTAACATTTGCACTCTTTGAATGTGAAACGCATGCTTCTGGTATACCTTCGATACGCTCCATACAGATGTGTGACTTGTATACATCGCCTGGGCAATAACGCGAGTACTTGTTTTCGGGTTATTTTCAAATTGTTGCAAAACTTGGTCCTCAAAGTCAACATTTCGGACAGTACGATTGGCTCCCGATTACTTTACTTGGAATTCAGCAGTATCACAAATACGTCCGATCTAATCTTGAAAATGATGTGTGACAGGGAATGTGACGCTGAGGATGCCGCTCCACATTGGCAAGATGCATATCTGCTAATATTTGTAAAATGATGCATTTTCAAACAAACACTAATTTATCTAATACAGATTAATTTGTGATGGACGTAAAATTACAATTACAAAAATGATTGTTGCTTTTCAAAGGTTGCTATGAATCCGATTTTTTCTTATCTCGATACTGAATAACTTTCGAACACTAGTTTATTAATAAAAAAATGCGTATTTAAGTGTCCATCATTATTTTTAAAAATTAGGAATAGTTATTCTGTGACATAATGTATAAAAGCTTATAAGTGAACAAAATGATTTGCTCACCCGCGCATCCTCCAAATATATCTACAATTTTAGACATCTTTTTGAAAATCAAAATAACAGAAATTTATAATTTTTTTTGATTTCTTACACAAACAGTATCATTGTAGCTTTATATTAGTTATTAAAATTCTTAGTTTCCTACAATGTGCAGAATAGTCGAATTTACACCAATTTTGTTGCATGGAAACATATAATTCTTTCATTGAATTAGGTAGTCATTAAATTAAATAAATAATTTGAGCAGCTCGGCATCGTTTTGAAATAAAATCGATTATTATTTCTAATCCTTCATTAGATTAGTAATTAAAATGAAGTAAACAATTTGGGGAGGTCTTCATATTTCTAAAGCGAATTACCCTAATTGTAAATTGGACACATATATATTGCTACGAAACTTGCAGATATTTTATTTTAATTTATTAAATTAATTTTAAATTAATTCAACACTGTTTTATTAACATTCATACATGCAGCGTCCTCTATTAAAGATAAATTTACTCCACAAATAAGCTATTCCTCAATAAATAGATGCCACTGTGGCACACAAGTGAATAAAATCTTCCCCTCTACCTGTTTTGAGTACACCGCATACCAATCGTAACTCCTGGGACGTGGTAGGGTATAGTGATCCAAACAAAGAAGTATATTATTAGCTTAAATGACTTTTTATAGTCTTTGTTTTGATTGTAAAAGCTGTATTACTTATTCATTTGTGACGTTATTATATTATAGTGAATAAAAACCAATTTTGTATACATAACTTTGTTTATTTCGAGTTAATAAAAAGTGATGAACAAATTAAGATGAATATTCTCTCTCTCAGGGTAAGTAAGTAAGTTCAAATACTATTTAAATTGTACAAAAATAAGATTCCTTGAATCTTAATCCAAACTAAACTCAATATATCTTGTTTAAATATCAAAATTGAATTCAAATCTCCCGCTAACCTCCCGTCATACAATCGCGTATTGTCAAAAACGTTTTACAACAACATACGTTTGTTTACATCAAAAATCCCTAGAAATAACTGTTATCGAAACACTCTAACCTCAGAATTCTATTTACGCTCTGAACGCCGGTTATAAGTTCACAAGATGAATAATCGCTTACTTGAAGTACGATAAATAGCTCCTTTATACAGCAAATACTGATTTCTACGATGCAACAATCTTTCCAGCTCCAAATCAGCGTCTTTTCGATGTCTCAGCTACCAAAGTTGTATAGAAGTCCCTCGATCATCCACCGGATCAGAAATACGTCCCCCAATTCTTCGAAATTAATGGATTACCATCATTTTTGCACAACACACACAACACTTCATTCTTGTCAAGTAAATCTTAAGTTAAATGACTCTTATAAATATTTAAATTTTGAAATTTCTAGATGTTTTCGAAAATACAACCAACTCAGGAAAATATCGAAAAAGAAGTCGATTGTTTTAAACAACATTCATATCTCCTTGGCATTATAGATCCCAGCAACGGTGAAAGAATATCGTTTCCAAGTGCCCTTTTTAATTAGATACGATATAGTGAGTGTTTAGTTTAGATTTTTACAATAAATTTACAAAATAGATAAATACATAGATCAAAATATATTAATATACATAATTCAATAACAAACGTATGATGCTGTATGTTGTTTAGGTTAGGTATTTGATATCATAGCAATATAGGTATATGGTTATGTTTTAGCAGCACAGTTTACTTCTGTATAATTTATTTTGTTCAATTGAAAAAAACTAATAAATGTTCAAAACGTTTTAAAACTAATTTAATTCCTTAATTTATCAAGCGTTATTACCAAGAAAAGGATTAATTATCTCGGTATTGTATTTAAAGTAATGTCTCGTGGCCAAATACTTATGTTATACCGAAATTTAATGTAGCTTATGTTACTTCAATTTTGTTCGTCACGGTTTCTTGAATGTGCTATTTTGTTTATGTTTTGTTAAAAGATTTGTGCAAATAAAATGGATTAAAAAGTTTATGAAGTTATTAAACCTGATTACCAGAGACCTAAATAAACGAGTACTCTTGTGCGTACCTGTATTTAACTTTTTCTTGGCTGCTTAATAAAACTCTTTCAAATGAACAACTTTTGTCTTAAAACTGTTTCTCTACCTCTTACCGTTAGTAAATTGTGCGCATCGGCAGAATGGAAAATTTTCCATTTTCAAAAATGTATTTCATCCACTCAGTTTTTTCCCAGAAAAGAAAATTGAATAAAGCATCATAGTTCATTTGAATTTTGGGTTTTGGGATCGCCTTTTGTAATTGAAAGATTTGATGATATCATGGTAATGGATCCTTTTGAAATTAGGCCTATAAGGTCAAATGAGTGGATAGTAATACAGGAGCAGCCTATTAAATTATCAACAAATGAAGAACTGAAATCGGTGTTTGGAGATATGATCAATTCTGAGTGCAAAAGCAAACATCAATTCTATGTATATCCTGCATTATGAGCCAATATGCAGAAGCTGTTGGTTGCTTTCCCGTCAACTTCTTAGTTGAGCGTGGAGTTACGAATATTACTCACAAATATAGAGCCGATCATAAATTATATTATATCATGACATCAGACACACCCATCTCATTAATAGTATTTGAAACAAAAATGCTTTTGTATTTTTATTGATAAAACAAAAGTTATAATTTCAATAAACATTACTTTAAGTACAGAATGTGTTATTTATAGATATTTTAGTTTACTATTCAAGACATCGTTTAAATTTGTTGGTTTGCTACTGTGTATAAAATTATTTAAGGGGGTACGAGGCTAGGGTTTTGCTGTGAAACGGGGTCCACAGGCATAATAAGTTTGGGAACCACTGATCTATACAAATGAATTCAATAAACATATAATTCTGAAAACCAAAGGATCGTTTAGATTTTTTTTATTTGATCTATGAATAATTAATTGATTTATTAATAATCCTGGTTCGGAATTTGTAAGGCGGTTCATAAACAAAGAAACAATGTTCCTATTCATTAAATTTCCTATTATTAGATGCGTCTTTCATATAAGCGTGTGGGGAATCACCATGTCTTTGCGCCCATAAGTTCTTTTCTCAATACTAGATGTCACAACGTACGAAATCATACTTTACTACCTAATTTTTCATGCAGCCGTTAGATCGCATCACTTTTCCCTATCTCGTGAGCTCCCTAGATATGTAAACTGCTATCCTAGGTGATATGTATGCAACTCTCAATGCAGTAGGTATATTTTTCAATTAACAATTTAAAATAATTTCATTAACTCACAGTAAACATGCGGTTCATTTTCAAATTTATCCTGTTTCTGTATATATATAACAGTATTTTAATCAGCATTAGAATAATTTTATCGATAAATTGTTATATACTCTTAGGCTTCACAGGATTTGAACCATAACGCGCACCTGCTTAAAATGCAAAAGGGAATCAGGTCTGCGGACCTACCGGGCTGTTTAGATATGTGCCTGTGGGGCATGGGCGGTGCCCCACGGCCTAGGGAATTCCCTGGAACCGGTTTTTGGGGCCACAGCTCCCACGGCAGTCATACTAATCCAGGCCGATCGTCAAACATCGTCCACTGTACCCAACCTCCCGGCAGCGGGATTACAGGAGTGCGCCACGCTCCCAGTTAACCTACGGTTTCTCTAGTAGGTTTATAAATAATACACGAACAGCTTATTAAATTATCAACCAATGAAGAACCGAAACCGGTGTTTGAATCGAGATATGACGAATTCTGGCTGCAAAAGCATACATCAATTCTATAACTATGCTGAAATGTATTAGACACCCTATATTTTTTGCGAAGAATCAAAGTAAAGTGAGTATAAAATAAAACTCTTAATTTAAATGCGTTATAAATAGTACTTAACGTAATAATTTGTTGCATTTCTGTAAGCTTTTAATACAGTTTTTTTTTTATACTTGAATTAAATGTGTTACTGATTGTGAGTTTATACATACAGCTATGCTCAAATCTATTAGACATATCTATTTATATATCTGATTTACTATTGACAGTTATAAACTTGCACTATCAAATAGTGACTGGTGTATCTTTTATCAAACAACAAATGTTGGCCGAATAATGGCCGAAATGTTGCTAAGCAGTATTATACATAGCCGTAAAAGTTCTTTCCCCGAAACAAAAACATAAACTGTAATATACATAGTAAGATTTTTTAACAGCAAGAACATAAGAGAAATGAAAAATAATTTAATGATGTCGCACGGCCTCAGCCGAAAATTTCTCGAATTATCTGAAAACTATAAAGATTATAAGAAAAAATATATGGTAGCTTTAAAAAACAATATCATAGAGCATAACAGTAACTTAATCATAAAATCGAATACTATACAAAAAACAGCCTGGTTTATTGAGCTTAGCGACATCTCATCAGATCAATTAAATAATTACTTTGTTGGAGTTAATTACCTCGACTTGGGTTGGACTGTTTTGGGGGTGCAGTCGTTTCATCTTCTTTATTTTTATATCCCGTAACGGGGGCAGAAATAATAAATCATATTAACAATTTGAATAATTCCAGCTCTTTAGACGTATACAATTTAAATAGTAATTCTTTAAAATTTGCAAAATGTGAGTTATCAGCGGCAATTGCACATCTTATCAATCATTGTTTTGAGAACGGTATATTTCCTTTATTTAGAAATGGGGACAGAAGTCTTCCGAGTAATTATAGGCCGGTATAGTCAAACATTATAGACATGTTTTACGATTAGAATAATGAATTATGTAGAGAACGGTGGCTACCTTAGGACATGTTAGCACGGTTATAGACCAAATATATCAACAAAGACAGCGTTAATAGATCTGATGGTGCATGTTATAGATGAATTGGAAAGGTTATAGCACAATTTTTAGATTTAACAAAGACTTTTGATGGCGTATCACACGATTTATTTTTTACTTTCAAAGATCGAACAAGTTGGCGTTAGAGGGAATGTGCTCTCCTTTGTTAAGAGTTCTATAACAGATACGTATCAAGCTGTTGTTACAGTATGTGAAAAGTTGCAATTACGACTTGTTAAGCACGGTATTCCCCAAGGCTCGATTTTCATACCAATTTTATTTATTTTATACATTAACCTTATAACAAATTTCAACTACCTTAAATATGTATAACCTACGCGGACGATACTTGCTTACTAACATCTGGTAAGCGCTTAAACGATTTATATGTACTATCAAATGAAACTCCGTCACAAGCAAAACTTTATTTTACAAAAACAAAATTCACATTAAATTGTGGTAAATTAAAATCAGTAATTTTCACTTTAAATCCATTTATAGGTTTCGGATCTACAAATGACCCTGTCAAGTATTTAGGATCTTTTCTGGATAGTAAATTAACCTGGGAGCCACACATTAATAATATTACAAGCGGATTATACAACTAGAGAAGCCTAAATCACGAGTCTATTCCAAACTGGAGATTTTACGTTTCTATCGAGGAATGTCGAAGAGTTTCGTAGCCTTCTTGAGAAATCAATATAAAATGATTATGTAAAGACAATTATAACCTTTTCCAAAGTTTTATTATTTCAATTTGTGTTCTCATTGAAAATATTTTTAGTTTTCTTTATTATTATAGTTAGCTGAATTTATTTCTAACACAAAGAAAAAACTCAAATAACTCAGAAAGTATTAAAAAAATATATAGGAAATGCCAATTATATCTTATATAGTTCGATAAAACGTCACAATTCATTAAAAATCCGTTTTTCTCAAAAACTTTCAAAAATAGGGAAATCTTAACAAAACTTATTTTTAATAATGAGTACTATCAAAAAATGAAATAATATACAGGCTATTCTATTTGAAATAAAGTTGTAAGTAGGTAAGTAAAAAAAAAGTTGACAGCTGTTTCCGGTATAACTGGCAGTAGTTCAGGATTGCCAATATTTTTATTTGAAAGATCAATACCAAAAAAACCTAAATATAAATTTTCTGCAACCAACTAGTAATAATTCCTAATATTCCGTTAATCGACGATTTAAACGCCGCACCCTGTATATATTTTTCCATGTTATACTTTCAAATAAAATAAACTTTTTATCTGACCCTGTAAAATTTCACAATTCTATAGTGTTACGACAATAACGCACAAATAAAACACAATTTCTTCTCTAAACAATAAAAACCACTATCTATAGTGTCCCAGGGGATTGGTGTAATGTATGTTGATACTGAAATAATAACAATATATGTACCTATAACACACTTTTGACGTTTTAGTAAGTATTTTATTCATTAGATCGTATTTGTTATGTTGTAAATTTTAAGATTTTGATTTCAATTTAAATTAATGATATTAGTAAACTATATAAACATAAAAATAATTTTAAATCAGAAGATTGTTATACAAAATTAAAAATTTTAAATTTTAAATGTGAATCACTTTATTGATAACAAAATATTTTCATATTATAGTTGCCAGAAGATGGTTTGAAAAAACCGAAACATGTCCCAGTAAATATATTAAAATAAAAAGGATTGGAATACGAATTCACCTTGTTATTATTTCAATATCAACAATAAAAACCACGTTCACACTTCACGCTTGCATCTAACGCACAATCAAGTATTGACATTTTATACTACTACTTCTATTAATCAAAATTTTCATTACAGTTTGGGATGTTTAAAATAAATAGGAAGAAGAATTGGAAAAGACAATGTTCAATGGCGAAATCTAAATAAATTAAATAACCTTTAATCCCGTTCAGAATTTTATATAGGTACATTTGCCGCTAAAAATTTAATCGAAGGAAAATATAACCTGCAATCGGAAATATATAAAACTCATGTTTATTTAAAGACACATCCACTTGGGAAAACCATCGAATTAATTTGTTTTGTTTTTATCGAATTTCCCGAATTAATATACAATATTGCAAAATGCTCTGCAATTGTGATTAGTAATTATAGTTTAATAGGAAACTATTATGTACATACATGTATAAGTATATATCAATTTCATTGTTAATTTCTCCTACGTTTTAGAGAAACAAAGGAATTAATAACGAATGTTAGGTGTACATGTTTATTAATTGTATTCACGGAAAAGCCAAACCGTTTCTAAAACGTATCAAATTATTTATGAGTTGGAAATTCCACGGACGCGTATTATGCAACTCCATTGATAGATCGCCGAAATACATCTCAGTGATATTAAAAGGTCAAATAACATCAAATTAGCCTCTATTTTCGTTTGCTGTTCGAGTTTTGGTTTATTAGGTATTAACACTACAAACATACAAACTTAAAGGCAGTCCTATAATTCCACAGGGTGTGGCGTATTTAGAATCAATGCCGCCCGGGGTTACTTATATCTGGCTGACTTTACCCCACCTACCAGCGCTGCCAGGCCTTTTTAACAAAAAGTGGTAAACGGAATAATATGCAAAATATAACTAACAAAATAATTAAGTACTTAAGCACATGCTCTCACTGTTATTGACTAAAAGAAAGAAAGGTCCTCCAAGAGCAAAACACTTTTAAGTAAAGAAATATTTGCCGCGCCTACAATCTTGCTACTTCTCAATGGTAAGTACAGCGCTCGTCTTAAGTAATGTCGTAGCCTAAGGCGCAGTTATGATCAAAACTACCCACCATTTCGAGACGCGCACGTTCCGTTGGTTTCGGCTTCCGCAGGTAAAAGGTTTATTCAGATATAAGAACACAAGTAGTGAAAGAATTGAATATTGAAATTATTTAATATTCAAAGGAAACTTTATATCTATATATTGCAGTCTGAATGCGCTGCTTTAAATTGAAATATCTGTTTTGCAGGCTAGACGCAATCAGCAACTCTTAATATTTGCGTTTAACAATGATTAAGTAAATGTGTAACGGGAGAAAAATTGCGAGCTGTGGATTGCATTCTGAGCGACTGGAAATGGGAGGGACTTCAGCTGCAGGCGTACCTACGCACAAGGTCGCAACAGAAATTTGTTAACGTTCGTCGAATCATCATAGCTCACAAGGAGTAGGCAAGAACTGCGAAACACAAAAGTAAATGAGTCGTTTATCATTTGAAAGAGGAAGTTAAGAATAGAAAAACTGTAAACGGGTTTGAGTGCATGGGCCTTAATTTTTGAGATATGAAGCCATCTTCTAAAAACATTAATCCGTATAAGGTTAAGTATAAAACTACATGCATTATGCGTTATGTCTAAATGGATTGATGGGTAAAGCGACAAATCAATACTATCGTTAACAAAGTTAATGTGGGCGAGAATGTGGGTTCAAACCCCAAAGACGGGACTTTTTTTTTTTACTTTAAGTACTTATTAATTTATGGTTTAGCAAAAGAAAACGTATTTTTATATATATTTTGAAATGAAAAAAGACAACCGATAGTATTATGTATTGTAAAAGGAATACTTTGTTGCGGTAATTACAAATATATCACTATTTTAAATATTTTCGTATATATGGAGAATCTTGATTTGATTTATATTGATTTCCCCAGGCAATTTTTTAAGAATGAAACTGCCAAAGTAGTCGCTAATAAATTCTTTGAAAATTTAGTAAAGTTCTTTAATAAAGGCACGGTTGTTGAAGAGGTTGAATGTTATTTGCCTGACAATGAAGAAATGGATATAAATATTATGGAAAATGAATTAGTGGCAGCAAGTACTTCAACAGTTGATGAAGAATATATACCACCGGTAAAAATGGTTAAAAAGGACAAGGTACCTTTCGAAATGAAATTAACCCAACATCCCTGCAGTTATATATTTACAAAGCCGTTTTAAGCAACATTTACGTCATAATAGTGATCTTGTACGCTTTAAGAAAGATGTTTTGGCAGGTGGTACATATAGTGACAAAGTATTTCGGATTAAAAAGAATGTTTATAATCAATTTGTTAAAACACGCAGTACAAAACAGCTTGTTACAAGACGGGAATTGCAGATGCGGGTTATGGCTGTCGCTGCCGAATTTTATGAGGATACAGAAAATAATTTCATTTTTCGATTTGTTGCATCTTCCAGGTGGGTGTCAGATTTATGAAAGAATATAAAATTTCAAATCGTCGTGTAGTGCGATATTTATCCGAAAAAGAAATTGCATCATTGATGAAATTATGAATTCTGCCGTGCGGATTATTTTTATGAGAGCCGTCTGATATAAATTCTCCGGAAACATTGCAGCCTCTTGACTTTTTATATCATATCATACTAACCAATAATTCTATTCTTATTTTAGTACCTACTTGTGATAAAGTAAGAGTTTTGCTTCACATTCATCAGTATTTCTTAACATATAACAACAAAGAAGTAACTTTAACGCATTTTCTCTTATAGGTACTTTATTATAATGTAACTCATTACTACTATTTTACAATTTACAGTTACAAAATTGATTTCCTTCGAAAACTTTGTTAAGTATATAAAATGTAATTATGTAGCTGTAAATATTATGACATTAAAAAAAATATGGAACAGCATAGAAAAGTAAAACCTCTGAGAATGCAACGAAAAAAATGAGTCGGTTGGAGAATAAATACCGAGCAACTTATATGCGATTAATATTTAACAAGTTTTAAGGACTTTTCTGTGCTTTTTTTTTAGTGAATTTTAAACAGTGTTAGAAAACTATTAATGCTTGTAACTTAAGAAAGAAAGCGTGTATATAGCAAGTTAATGGATTTATAACCTGATTAGTTTTACATATATTATAAAATTTGATAAGCAAGTCATTAGCAGACGCATTTCGTGCATACATATTATTTTCATTACTATTATTTACATAAATGAGCTAAAAGCAATCATTACAAACAAATGTCAAACTATAAATATAACAACAAATGCTAAAAATAAATTAACTATTCATTAAATGTTCGAATAACCCACCCTTTACGTAAGAGCAGTAACACAGCCGATCATAAAAATTGCGACGAACATTTCTTAAAAAAATCCAGACATTGTTGCTGACTAATGATTTTCGCGCGTAATTGTTCGCGAATCGATGGACGTTGTTCACCGTACACGCATTGCTGTGGTCTGGCAACCCGGTTTGCATAAATTCAGTTTCTTTTTCTTATTCATTCCGTTATGCGTTTGTCAATGTTGCGAGAAATTTCAAATTGTTTTATTTTTAAATAAGAGAGTTAATGTTTCGGATTGTTTAATTTGTTTATTTTATTGTTCAGTTGTTTATATTAATTTCATTCTGTTGTACATTTTGCTTTCTCGGGTATTGTATATATTGTTTTGTTTTTGCGAGTTCGTCTGTTTGCGGACAGATCTTGGTGCGTTGCGTCGCACGCATCGGAGATTTTGATACATTTACGATTTGTTTAACCGTGTAAGGTCAGTTCCCTGATAGACCCGAAAGTAAGTAGATGTTTATAAAATTGTATTGCATTGCAGACATTTTCTGATTTTTTGAATTCACGTATTTGATGTTATCAAGTATATCACGGAACTCATTTAATAATAATTGATATTGTATTTTTGTGTACACAATTTAGATATAAGATCTGTTATTATTTTTACGTGCAAGAAGATATTTTAAGTTTACAGAGTTAAATTTTTTGTTCGTTGTTAATTTAATTAACCCAAGAAGTCAAACATACCATATAAGCTAACACAGCACATTTCACAATTCTAACTTAACAATTAGTATTATAACACAATCACAACGATACAATAAGTGCAGGGAATGTTAAAGAAGTAGCATATTCCATCTCATAATGTAGGTATATGACCGATATTCATAATTATGCTAATTGGTTTATACCCTTTTTAATCCAAGAACCAAGTGATTATGAAACATACATCGAATGTTTCGTCACTGAAATGGCATAACTTAACAAATTTTTGATAGCAATATTAATTAACATGCATTTATGAGAATGCTAGAAATGGTAATGCGATAAACAAAACGTCCTTTTCAAAAAGTTACACGCAGTAGCGTCTGAAATCGGTTGAGCAAGTACTAGAATGATCCTAGATGATAACACAGTTATCCTTTTTTTGGGTAAATTCGGGCATTTTTTTAAAAAAAGCTAATAGAATTTAAAATTTAAAGTCATAGAACACCATCTTCAAGAAATGGTAATTGTATAATTAGTTACAAATATGATTTGCTAATACTTTGCAAATTGAATTACACATAGTTAGTATATATTCTGAGCAAACTGCAGTTTCGTATCGTTTCTAATCTAATTCCGAAGATTTTAGTAGTTGAAGAGGACGGTCGAAATACACTCTTAGAGTAACATCTCCGAACATATGTACTTTCGTACTTGCTTCTGCTCTATATTCCGTCAATCTACTTGTTTGTACTGTGATTTCCATATCTAGTGCTTATTTTACTATACACTTATACACATTTTATTATGATTTTGGAAGATTGGCTTTTTTACCCTATGTCAGATTTTTAACCAACTTCGTTCCACAGTGGTCTAGAATCGCGCTTTTGCGGAAAAAAACCTGTAACTTTTTGTAGAATTGGAATTTTTAAATGATTTTTTCAGTGTAATGAGATTAAATATAAGGAATTTGGATTACATAAAAGAGAAAAAGATTAAATATAAAACACTGGTCCGGAACCCGCCAAATGCGGAAAAAAAACTACTTGGGATTAAAACCTGCAACAAATTTCGTTATTTTGTGCTTTCATACGTTTATAGGATCTATATAGTCATTCATATTACCAAATTTCTCAAAATATTTGAATATATTTTAGAAAATTCGTCAATACGAGTGATATGCAGCAAACCCATTTTGATTAAGAAACAGTCCAGATAATTTTTGGTCAGTAATTAAATGTAAAAGGACACTTTATTGAGAAAAATAGTATATATATATATAATTTTGAAATGTAGACAACATTAATTTCTATATCATCAAATTTTATAGTTCATTCAGTATCACAAAATTTTTATCATACATCATTTTACACATTTTGACGTTTATAATTTTTGTGAATTCAAATCATTGACGTTTTTTCCCTGAAGATGCTCGATTAACGAGGAAAACATTTCGCAAAAAAATATTAACTAAATAAATGTAGATTGGACAGAACTACACTCTTTTTGCTATATAAGTATTCATATTAAAATTAATACATTTACTACTTAAATCAACAAATAACTTAAAATAATAGTTTTTTAACGTCGTCGTGTAAATCAAGCGCTTTTGATTTTTGTTTCCACCTTTTATTTAAATGTGGTATAAATGTTTTGGTCAGGTCCTTTCGAATGCAATCCAAGTTGGCTGGTGTTAAGTAAAGATTATTTGCGATCGATTCTAAACATTTATCTACATTAGGGTCACATTCTAATAAAACGTTCACTAGTTCCTAGTAAGCAACATTAAAAACACTCATTGTGAATTTATTAAAAATAGAACGTGTTTCCCGATTGAAAAGTAAAGGAAAACTAAAGGAAATTATTATAACTATAGTTAAATTTTATGCAAAAACATTTTTTTTTTGTTATAATTTTAGGGCTCAGTGGATTAAAAACAAAGTTTGTAATTCTAAATAAGTATTTATTAAGTATATATCTTAAGTATTTGTTAATTTTGTTGTTCATGAAAATCCGAGCTCAAAACAAACTGTATGTACCTACGTGAAGAGATGCTATTCATAACAAATTTAATTTGTGCGTCACTGAGATTTATCTTACCAAAAAATCTAAAATAAGCAGGCATTCCGCAGGTTTCCGCACCTGAAAATGACTTTAATCTTTAGTTAGAAGCTTAGAGGATATTTCGAAACCATTCCCGACACGGCGCTTGATGGCGCTCAAAACATGTGCCCTATTTAAATTTTAAAAGCTCCTTTTGTATCTTCTTCTAAGATTTTCATTTATTAATTATAATAAAGGGGGGAGCGACTTTATTCAACGCGAATACTATTGAGTATAAACATAAATAAACAAATTTATATTCAATTTTGTGCAGTAAATGGACAGGTAAGGCCATTATAAATGTTATGGCAGAAATAGTAGACCGATCAATTATGGACATCATTTCTCTCATTGTAAATCATGTATAGCAAAATTTGATATGCTCTTGTTATAAATATAGTAGCAGACTATTAAGTAAGACCTACTGAAAATAAAAACATGTTTAGAGCAAATAAAAAATTGTAGGCTTTTTCCTCTCATTGACCACTGTGCGCCGTACGTTGCATTCTGCTTGTCGTTATAGAAAAATATTGTTGAACTATACTTCACCTTACCTTTATAAAGAAAATACTGTTAGAACTGACGTACACAACTTGAACTTACGACATAAAAATGTAATAACTATACCTAAACATTTCACCGAAGCTTATAAGCGTTCATTGTCGTATAATATTGCAACTATTATGAATACAATTCCGTTTGATTTTAAAAATTGTAGTAGTCAAGTACATTCCGCCAAAAAAGTATCGCATAATTTAGTTTTGAATCATAAAAGTATCGCATAATCTTTGTTTGTAGCATAAAGTTGTAAATATACTTTAATGCGCTCTAAGATATAATTTCTATGATTGTTTAAATAAAATACAGGCCAAATAAAAACAAGAAGAGATTTTTATTAAAACAAGAAATTATAATTTTGGAAAGAAAAATGTCATAACAGTAGCTTTTAATACTGAGTATTGCCACCTCTGGCTCTTATGACCGCTCGCATACGGTTTGGCAGAGATTCGATTAACCTCCGTATATAAGCCTGATCCAAATTCTCCCACTCGTCACGGAGAGCATTTGCTAGTCCATGCAGGTCCGCTGGGGCAACATTTTGGGTTCGTATCCGTCTGTGAAGGAGGTCCCACACGTGCTCGATAGGGTTCATGTCCGGACTTACCGCAGGCCAATCTAAAACTGGAATACCAACATCGTTAAGGTATTCCTGGACGATTATTGCAACATGCGGTCGTGCATTATCGTGCATTAACATGAATTCGTTTCCTATAATTGGCGCATATGGTACTACATGTTCTTCTAAAATGTCCGTTATATACCTGTGGGCAGTCAGTGTACCTCTGTCTACTGGTACTAACTCTGTACGACCTGTTAAACAGATGCCTCCCCAAACCATAATAGAGCCACCAGCGAAATTAGGTCTAGGTCTGATATTACACTGCGAATAGCGCTCACCGTCTCGTCTGTACACTGAGATACGCCTATCTGAGGTGTAAAGACCAAATCTTGACTCATCTGTGAAGAGTATATTGGCCCAGTCATTAATGTTCCAATTTACATGTTCTCTGGCAAACCTTAAGCGAGCCACTCGGTGGTTCCTAGTGAGACGAGGGGCTGTTACAGCTACTCTAGCTCTTAATCCACTCTGTCGTAACCTATTCCGAATAGTTTGAGTGCTCACACGAGTATTTCTGACTCTAGCCAAGTCGTTCTGCAATTGTCTCGCAGTTACATGTCTTCGACGTAATGCTTGTAGTAGTAAATAGCGGTCATCTTGGCGAGTAGAACATCTTGGACGACCTGGTACAGGTCTTCTACTGTAAATGCCTGTTTCCCTATATCTGGCTACGGCTCTAGAAACACTTGACTGATTGATGTTCATCAAATTAGCAACGTATGCTTGAGATCGCCCATCTTCGATTAAAGCAACTATAGCAGCCACTTGTTCTGAAGTTAAATTGCTCATTTTAGTTTTAAAAGCGTTGGTACAGAACTCTGACTTCGCACTTTAAAATTTGTCCGTATAGAAAGACTTTCAATAAACAACTGAACAAACCTTACACATATGCATTTTTCTAGATGTTTTCTTTTAGAAAAAAAAAAAAGTAAAAACGCTAAGTTCCATTATTTTGTTAGTGTTTTTATAGTTCACATACACGAGGCAAACTTTTTGTGAACGTATAAAAATATCTTGGTTCATAAATGCCCTTTTTTAGTTTATGCGATACTTTTTTGGCGGAGTGTATTTAAAGCCAAGTATAAAAGGTTTATGTGGTCTCGACGGGGTGGGTTAGTGATGGTGTGCGGGTGACATTTGCTATAGTTTTTGTTATACTATGTCTATTTTCATATGTGTATAAGCTCTTATTATTATTTTTATCTCTCTCTTAAGTTGTATAATCTCGGCGCAACATATTTTTTTTACTTAGTTATTTAGTAATCAACGGGATACAGTAATATCAGATATATATCTGATGTATTCCTTTTGGTATATACTGTACTGCAGTTGCACTTTTCCTCCTTGCGCGTTTTTTGTTCTATATGTATATCAATAAATTGCATTATTATTATTATTATTACTATTATTATTATAATCTGAGTGTATCTGCTTGATGCACGAAAAATTACTTTATAATTGTTAAACATTTTATAGTTTATACATAGTATTGTATTTTAAATACCTACGCAGTGGATGTATTTTGTATTTCAAATATTAGTGAGCAGTATATTCTGTATTTGAAATGCAATGGGAATGTATTTTGCTCAGCACTGGCTACTGCTCTATCGACCTAGCAACACCGATAAAAATATTTCAAATATCGGTTAAAATAGTTTACGTACTGTACCTAATATAGAAATTAATTAATTAATTAATATCTTTTAGAAATAAGGTTTTAATAAAAGTTTTATACAATATCTTTCTCAAAGAACTTTTATAGTGTAATATAAGGAATATGGTATAAATAATTTTTTTATTTAGGCTCCCTTTGTTTTTAACTTATCCCATGCTTATACATTGTATTTTTTTGTATTTGGCTTTAAAAGTAACTATTATTAAAAGATATTACTACTAATCGTTTATTGTTTTACAAGAAATAGTGACATATAAAACCAAGAACATCAGTTACATAGCTGCACAGATTGTTTCAATAATTACAGAATATGCAACTCGCTATGCAATCTAGATGAGAATGCTCAATATTACTCATAAAGTTGTCTTTATCACTAACTAGATATGTACTTCCATAGAAAGTAGATAACAACCGGGAGCGTAGCGCACTCCTGTAATCCGAGCTGTGGAGGTAGGGTATAGTGGATGATGTGATGAACCGGTCTGGATTAGTGCTTTGCTTTGGGGAGTGGTAGTGGTTGCGCAACGTGACCCCCCGATGGCCAACCTCTCCGGGCGCTACGCGCCAGGCATGCATTAAACAGCCCGGTATGTCCGCAGACCTATACGTTTTGCGGTTTATTAACAATATTTGTTTCGAGGTTCGAATCCTAATATCGACAAGAGTACATACATAATATTATCTACGCACACATTCAAATTTTAATTAAGGGGGCTTCGGTCCCTTAATGCCATTAAAAAAATATATATTCAGGATATCCTTATTAATCAAGTTTTTATTGAAAATTAGTGAAATGCCGTTTGTTTTAAATCATTTACTAATCTAAAATATAACGACTGTATTATAAGTTGCATATATAGAAAGGAAATTATACATATGCAGTGCTATAATTGTTTCTTCGAAGTACGAAGAATATAAAATATATAAATATATCAAAACATCGATGAAACAGATCTTATTTTATTGATTTCTGTCATATAGAGTTTACCTTTTTATTAACTTTGTTTTATTTTTATTTAACGTTTGACTCTTACTTCATAGATGTCTCTGGTTATAAAAATTAAGAACTCTGGGTATTCGGTCTTTCTAATACAATAAAATTTGTCTGGACCTCAATATTTCGGTATTTATTTAATAATAATAATAATAATAATAATAATAATAATAATATATTTGTAGGTAAGGTTTAAGTAGTAAAAACTACGTTCTTACGTTCAAATTATTATATATTGATGACTAGTTTCGGCTATGATGCCATCTTCAGATCAAACGTCGGTAGGTTAAATTTGTCATTATTAAATAAAATAAAACACTGAACATTAGATTAAAACTAGTCATCAATATATAATAATTTGAACATAAGAACGTAGTTTTTACTACTTAAACCTTACCTACCATATACGTTCATTCGGATATACATTACATCATACAATATTATATTTATTTGCCCAGCAGCAAAACGCCAATAACAGGACAAATAATAAACATCAAATATAGTGGTCAATTCCTAAACTAAATTTAAAGTATATTAATATGTTAAGAATCAAAACAAAATTAGTATAAATTACAAAGTGAAATTAAAAAAAGAAAAATGATTCAAGAATTAAACAAACATTAAACGAAGAAATTCTCAGATAATCTATTAGAGTTGACTGCCATGTGTGTAAATGGGGCACATCTGAATACATTTGACCGCGCAAAAGTTATTTTTAATGATATCAAAAGAACGGATCAGGGCAATTAACATTTTGACGAACCAACTGCTCCAAAAATCTAGCACTTACACTCATCCTTCTTTTTTCCAAAGAAATGAAATTATGCCTAGTAAGTAAATGATCATATTCTGTTTCACGTGGTGGATAGACACAGTCGATTTTAAATGGTAAATATTTGCGAAAACGTCTTTGAGGTTTTGCAATTGTGATTTTGTGGAACGTACTTATAGTGTCGTGGGTACCAGACCAGTGAGGCATATTCGAGCTTAGGTCTAACAACAGCATTAAATAAAGTTTTTAGAACAGTAGATTCCGTAAACAATCTGCAAGAGCGAATAAAAAATCCCAAACACTTGGAAGCAGAGTTACAACTTCCCTAATGTGATAGTTAAATGTCTAAGCCTATTCAAAATGTACCCCTAGATCTTTATAATTTTAATGTCGAGGAATTAGTGCACCATCAATAGCGTAAGGATACATTATAAAAGTATTGCATTTAACATAGGATAGAATGGCGCATTTGTTTTTTTTTTTTTTTTTTTTTTTGCTTTCATGGGCAGGTTTAACCCCGTAAGGCAACTCGGCCTTGAGACCTATTGTGCCCCCATGATGTCTTAACCCTCTCGACCCGGTTGTAAACGAACAAACAAGTCCGCGAGTTGGTCGAGAGTTAATTTACTTATACTGGGTTCGTCCAAACGAGCGACCCCTAGACAGCTCCGTCTCTCCCTGTCCACTGCCGGGCAGTCGGCAAGGAGGTGCACAGGAGTTTCTTCTGCTCTCCCACAGTTTCTACACAGGGGAGAGTCCACTCGCCCCATTCGGTGCAAATGCTTATTTAATGAGCAGTGGCCGGTTAGGACTCCCGTAAGAAGTCTCAGTCTGGTCCTGCTCATAGAGACTGCCTTGCGGAGTCTTTCATCGCCCGGATAAAAACCGAGGATTTTACAGTGTCTCACGCCGACTAGTCCATTCCAAAAGGAGCGGTGACTAGCAGCGAGTTGAGATCTGACAAAGGCTTTGATACCGCCATAGGAACTACCGCACGACGGTTCTGGACCAGTGAACGGTAGACCACTGGCGCCTCTAGCTAGTTTGTCAGCAATTTCGTTACCTCTAATCCCAGAGTGACTAGGCACCCATCTCAGCGTAATGCTATGATGCTCCGCCAATTCTTCAAGCTTCCTATGGCACTTCAGTACCACTTCGGAAGCAAATTTGACAGCCTGTAGTGCCCTGAGGGCAGCTTGGCTGTCGGAGAAAATTTCGACCGATCCATTCCCATGCGGGCAGTTTAAGATGCTCTCTGCACAGGTCTGGATGGCTATAACTTCAGCATGGAAGATGGAAGTGGAGCCCCCTAAGCTGATGGCTTCGCCATTCGGTTCTCCATCTCTCCAGATCCCAATGCCTGTGCCATTCGGCGTCTTCGAGGCATCCACAAACCAGCGATGAAAACATCGCCCCGGTCTGTGAATGTATGCTTTGGAGACTTCACTGTTGGAAATATCTACGGAGTATTTCCTAGTGAAGCTGAAGACAGGCGGAATCTTGTCCGCCCTAGTGGACAGAGGTACTGTCTGTTCGATGTAGTTGAAAATGCTAGTATGGTCTCCAGTTTTGCCAGAGAAACCTTTACGCCCGCTACATTTTACTCTGTAAGCTGCAAGGGTAGCTTCTGACCGCAACACCAGCTGAAGCGGAGGAAGCCCAAGAATGGTCTCCATGGCCGCAGCCGGCGTCGAGGACATGGCTCCCGTGATGCCTAAACAGGCAGTCCTTTGGACCTTGCTGAGCGCGTTTACCGCGTAGCCCAGACTAGCCTTATGCCACCAGACTAACGAGGCATAGGTTATGGAGGGTACAATGACCTTCGTGTACAGCCAGTGCACCATTGCCGGTTTTAGCCCCCACGTTTTACCAAACATTCCTCTACAGGCCCAAAAGGCCTTTGTGGCTTTGTTCGACACTTGTTCAAGGTGAGATTTGTACGTCAGTTTTGCGTCCAAAATAACACCTAGGTATTTAACCTCACTAGAGACCACTATCTTCGAGCCGAAGATGGCTGGGCACTGTAGTTTTGGAAGTTTCCTCCTCCAAGTAAACGGAACCATAGTCGTTTTCCGAGAGTTTACATTTAACCCTTCTTGTTGACACCATCTCTCTACCAGTTTGAGTGCGACTTGCATCCTCTCGGATACCACGCCCTCAAACTTTCCGCAGACCATGATGGTGATATCGTCTGCGTAGCCCTGCGCGTGGAAACCCGCCATCCGTAGGTCAGAAAGCAAGCCATCCACCACAAGGCACCATAGCAAGGGCGACAGCACTCCGCCCTGCGGGCAGCCAGCTGCCACAGTTGCCTTTACATTACAAAGGTTCTGCGAAACATTAACCATTCTTTCTCTTAGCATGGAGCCGATCCACCTCCTCACAGTTGGCTCGACTTTCCATTTTTGAAGCGCCCTTTCCATCGACCGAAAGGACGCCCTGTCGAAGGCGCCCTCGATGTCCAGAAAGGTAGCCAATGCAATTTCTTTGTTTCTAAAGGCTATTTCTGCTCGTCGAGCTAGCTCATGAATGGCCTGCTCACACGATCTTCCTGTTTGGTAGGCATACTGGTACTCGTGCAGAGGCAAACTTGCCAGAGCCGAATCCCTAAGATGTCTATCAATTATCTTCTCCAGGGTTTTGAGAAGAAATGAGGTGAGGCTGATGGGCCGGTACGACTTCGCTTCCGTGTAGGACAGTTTGCCCTGCTTCGGAATGAAGACCACCCTGGCCTCTCTCCAGCTGCTAGGTGTGTATCCCAGAGCTAAGGTTGCTCTTAGCAGGGTACATATAACTGGGGAAAGCGGTTCCAGGCCCTGTTGCAACAGGGCCGGGAAGATGCCATCACTACCAGCCGATTTAAAGGGTTTAAAGGATTCGATTGCCCATCGAATTTTGGGTACTTGAATAATTTTCCGCGCAAGAATCCAGTCCTCCCTCCGTGCTCTTAGGGCAGGTATCTGAGCTGACCTCAGTCCCGTACATTCCCCCCCGAACTGGGTTTGGACGACCCTGGAGCCCGGAAAGTGCACCTCCAAGAGATGCTTGAGGACTTGCTCTTCAGTCTCGGCTTTATCGCCATTGGGCTTACTGAGAGACCCAATCTTACAGGGCCCTTCCTTTGCAAGGACTTTTCGAATTCTGGAACATTCAGGGACACCCTCCAGTTCCTGGCAGAACTTTTTCCATGACTCTCTTTTTGCCTTTCTCAAGGCACAGTTGTACCTGGTCAGGGACGCTCTGTATTCATCCCATCGGCCAGATCTTTTAGCTTTGTTGTAAAGTTTTCTGGTGGCAGCCCTTAAGTCAGACAACTCCCTGGTCCACCAAGGTGTTGCCCGATTAGTTGTCTTAACCTTAATAGGGCAGCTTGCTTCGTAGGAAGTTTTGATGGCAGACTGTACTCCATCGGCTAACAACTCGATATCGACAGCAGTTTTGATTGTTTTGGGACAGTGTTCTAGTTCCGCAATCAGGCGCTCTCGGTAAGCGTCCCAATTGCAGTTCCTAGGGTTTCTATACGATATCTGACTTACCTGCGGTATATCAAAGTCGAATCTTACATACCTGTGGTCGGAGAGAGACGGCTCATCCGACACATGCCACTGTTTCACCCACTCTGCACAGCGCGGCGTGCAAAAGGTGATATCAATCACCTCCGCCCGGTTGGCCGTTACAAAAGTTGGCTTATTTCCGCGGTTAATGGTAACTAACCTATTTTCTGCGAAGTAGTTTAAAAGTGACTCACCTCGTTTGTTCAGTCCACTGCTGCCCCACACAAAATGGTGCGCGTTGGCATCGCATCCGATAAGGAGCTCCAGCTTTTTCGTTCCCGCATAGGCCACCAGTGCTCTCACTTCCTGGGTTGGAGGTGGACCCTCTTGGTCGTACGGGAGGTAGGCTGATCCTAATAATAGGTCTCTAGCCCCCTTTACGTCCATCCATTGGATTTTTACGGTGGTCAGGTCCCTAGAACAGTGGTCGCTGATCAACAAGCAGTTTATGCTGTTTTTAACAAGCAGGCAGGCTCTGGGACCGGGGCCGGCACCGTGGGTCAGTGTCCACCCCCTGATCCCCAAGCCCCCCACTCTGCCCTTAGTGATCCAGGGCTCTTGTATAAGAACAATGTCAATGTTTTTACTTACCACAAAAGCTTGCAGGACGGCGGAAGCCGCTTTACAATGATGAAGATTAATCTGCAACAGTGTCAGGAATGTTAAGATTCCTGTCCTGCTGAGTCTTCATCATCCCTTGGTGGAGTACGCAGGAGGTCCACCAGGGTCGCGTCCAGGAGATCCGTAATGGTGCTAGCGGTTCCGGACGACTGCGGTGAACCCACAGCCAGCCCGGCCCCCCCGCCCCCACCCGGTCTCAGATTTGGCTGTTGAGATGGTCCCGCCTGGGCGGTATCCATCTCTTCAGCCTCTGTCTTCTCCTTTTTTCCCAGTAGACGAAACGCTACCGAGGAAAATTGGAGATGCAGTCTACAATTAAATGTATCCTGCAGTATTTTCCATGAACTCTCATCCATGGCGATGACCACCTGCTGGCCCTTAGGGTCAACCTTGGTGTTCACCACCCTCCAAGAGCCCATTTGGATTTTTTGATTCTGCACCTGAAGTCGGTGCAGAATCTTTGCTGGTTCCACAGGGGGGCCTGGGATCCATGTTAAGGCCCTGACCGGCTTAGGCAGGTCGGCTTCCTTAACCATTTTTAGCTTGGCGCCGTCCCAGGGAGTGCAGCCTTGGATGACCTCCGTGAGCCACGAGCAAGTGCCCGCGTCCACACAGCCAACCCTCAGCACACCCCCACGGTGTCGGACCTCGCTAAACTGAGGTTGCGGTCCTCCGATTGTCAGCTTGTCCATCTCCTGCAGTATGCAATTACGGATTAAATCCGCTTGCTCCTGGGAGATGGACCTCTCAGGATAATCATCAGGCACTATGGCCATCCGAATGTCCGAGAGTGCCTCCTTGAAGGACTTTTTGGTTGCAGGCTTCTCCGTTTTCTTACGTTTCGCGTCTTCTTTGGGGGTGCTCCCCTCAGAGAGGTTCCGCTTCACCCCTGAAGTCGCGACGTGGCTGGTGCCCGGTTGAGCAGACATTGCTTCCCCGGCAGCAGCCTTTACATTAATCGGTGTTGAGCCTCCAGGTTGAGCCAAAGCGGCTTCCCTTACGGCCCTACGCCTACGCCTTTCGGCGCCAGAAGGTTTGGACCTACGACGCGGATTCTCCTGTTTGGAGCCTCCGGCGTTGTCGTCCGTAGTTGTACCTGGGTGTCTCTTTTCAGAGTCCCCAGGTTTTGGGTTTTGGTTTTTATCTTCGTTTGGTCTCATATTGATCCCACGAGTAAGGGGAAGAAAAGGTCGACCCAGCGCAGTGCCCCGGTGCGCGGGCAAGGCATTTATACAATGGGGTGCGCCCGGTGCCCCAAGGGTTGGCCGATAAGGACTGATCTTCTATTCAGCCACGCATCCTTTCGGCTCGGCCACAACCTTAGGATTTAGGTTTTTATTGAGGTTGTCTCCTCTCGGCCCGTGCAGTTAAGCCAAGGCCCCCATACCCCAAAGGACATGGTGTGACGGTCGCATGTTGTAAGCAAGGCAGACTCAGCGACCGGCGCCGTTTTTCCTGGTGCAGACCGTTTGCCACGACACGACAGCTCGGTCAGGAGATTGTTTTTCGACCTTTACTGGTCTAGACCGCAGTGTTCTGCTTGCACAGTGGTACCTCGAGTAGGGTGAGGTAAATTATACCCCGCACTGCGATCTACAGCAGGAAGAGGCTTTGCCTAAAAGGACTGAGTTGCGCTTAGCCTGCTGCTGGGTTCGCCCATATGATACCATACGGACTGATCCCTCACCACCGGCGCATTTGTTTACATTAAACTGTAATTTCTCTAATTAGTATCTAATTTGTTTTGAATTAGAACACAGTCAGATATAGTTGAAACCCGAGAAAATATGTTGAGATCACCGGCGTGAGCAGCGAAATTACAATTAAGTGAAGTTAATAAACCATTAACATAAATATTAAATTTCTTCAAGATTATTTAACCGGTGTGTATTTCTTATGATATTTTGTCTTTTCTTTGCATCTTCCCGTTTTTTTCATTAATAATACAAATGTTCTTTACGTTTCGGAATTATATTTATTCCTTTTTCATATTCTATCATTTAATTATTTTCATTTTTTCACCTTTGCGGTGTTATCAATGGAATTTTTAATCGATTTATAAGTCGATTTGTAATATTGTAATAATATGTCCTTTTACAATTTTAAAATTTTGAATTTGAAATGTTATTAAAAATTCCATTGACAGCATCGCAAAGGTGAAAAAATGAAAATAATTAAATGATAGAATATGAAAAAGGAATAAATATAATTCCGAAACGTAAAGAACATTTGTATTATTAATTAAAAAAACCGGAAGTCCCAAAGAAAAGAAAAAATATCGTAAATATTAAATAAAAGGAGACCCAGATGCGAGCCCTGCCGGACACCTGCAGTGGCAACAAACGAAGTAGAACTAAAGCCGTTGTAAGAAACGTAGCAAGTACGATTAAATAAATACGACTATAAAATCCGTAACTTGAGGCGGAAAACCATAGTTTGATAACTTCGCAACGAACAAGGTATGGTTAATGGTGTCGAAAGCTTTTGCAAAATTAATATAAATAACATCGACTTGCTGACGATTATCCACCGTGTCACTAATAAACTGTGTCACTTCAATTAAATTCGTTGTGGTTGATATTCCAAGCATGAACCCGTGTTGATTTAATGATATAAATAGTTTCATCATGAAAAACATCTGTTTGTATATAACACTTTCAAAAGCTTTAGCAAAGTTAAATGAACCATTAGTAGGTCTATAATTATGCACATCAGATTTGTCCCCTTTCTTAAAAACAGGAGTCACTTTAGTTGTTTTCCAGAACTCTGGAAACACACTGGTACGTATGGCGAAATTAAAGATTGTGGGAAGTGGTTCAGAAAGAATAACCGCGTAATCACTAGAAATCCAGGTGCGTTATCATGATCATATCTGCTTTAAGTTTCTTAATACTGTCATAAACGTCATTCGAACAGCAGATAATGAGAGAGGATGGGTATTTGTCTGAGTACACGTTGCGACACCCGACAAGGACTGTGCGTTTTGATAAACAGTTGAAAAAAAAAGCTAGCAAGATTTTTAACTGTATCTAAAGGAGCATTTAAAAATGTGTCATCATTATAGCATTGCACCAGATATTCTAGAAACACCGCGCTTACTGTTCATGAACTGTGAAAAGAGTTTGGGATTGCTTATCATATTAGTTTCCAATCTAGTTATGTATTGTTCATATGCTCTTCTGATCTGGTTCTTAACCAGCGAACGTAACTGACTGTATTCATTAAAATACGTTTCGCATTTAACATTTTTGCACTTTTTATAGTAGTACTCCTTAAGTCTAACATTCCTTTTAATGTTGCAATCACACCAAGGTGGGAGGTTTCTAGGTGTAGACTCACAAGGAGTAGGCAAGAACTGCGAAACACAAAATTAAATGAGTCATATATTATTTGAAAGAGGAAATTAAGTGTATAAAAACTGTAAACGGGTTTGAGTGCATGGGCCTTAATTTTTGAGATATGAAGAATTTTATTTAAAAACATTAACGGTTGTAGCTTAAGAAGAATTATATGTATACGACTGATTAGTGTATGTGTAGCTCAATTAGTTGAGGGCGGGAATTACGAATTTTACCAGGAAGTGGAATTAGGTTCGAGCCCTTCTTAGGGACATTATTTTTCTATTGTCAGTATTCATTTTTTTTTATTTTTATTCGTCATATATGTGATTACTAATAATCACTAATAACATATATAACTTTTACACACAACATTGGAAAAAAAACAATTATAATACAATGCAATAATTATTTATTAATAAATAAAAGAAAGAAAATGAGGTACGAAATCGTCGCACACGTGAACTTTGGAGATGCTTTGGCAGGTGGTACTTATAGTGATAAAGTATTTCGGATTAAAAAGAATGTTTATAATCAATTTGTTGAAACACGCAGTACAAAACAGCTTGTTACAAGATGGCAATTGCAGATGTGGGTTATGGCTGCCGCTGCCGAATTTTATGAGGATACAGAAAATAATTGCATTTTTCGATGTGTTGCATCTTCCAGGTGGGTGTCAGATTTATGAAAGAATATAAAATTTCAAGTCGTCGTGTAGTGCGATATCTATCCGAAAAAGAAATCGCATCACTGATGAAATTATGAATTCCATAAACATTGCAGCCTCTTGGCTTTTTGTATCATATCATACTAACCGACAATTCTATTCTTATTTTAGTACCTATTTGTGATAAAGTAAGAGTTTTGCTTATATATAGAAACAAAGAAGTAACTCTAATGCATTTTCTCTTATAGGCACTTTATTATAATGTAACTCATTACTACTATTCTACAATTTACAGTTACAAAATTGATTTCCTTCGAACATTTGTAAAGAATATATAATGTAATTATATGTAGCTATAAATATTATGACATTGAAAAAAATATGGAACTGCATAGAAAAGTAATACCTCAGGGAATGCAATAAAAAAAATGAGTTGGTTAGACAATAAATACCGAGCAACTACTATGCGATTAATCTTTAACAAGTTTTAAGCACTTTTCTTTTTTTTTTTTTAATTGTAGACAATGTTACAAAACTATTAATGCTTGTAACTTAAGAAAGAAAGCGCATATATAGCACGTTAATGGATTTATAACCTGATTAGTATTCGGTTTGTTAAAACCGGAAAGTTTTACATATATCTTCATTATAAAATTTGATAAGCAACAGTCATTATTAGCAGACGCGTTTCGTGCATACATATTATTTTCAAGAGCTAGAAACCCAAGGAACTATTAACATACAAAATATCTACAAAAGTTCGCGTGTACGACGATTTCGTACCTCATTTTCTTTCTTTTATTTATTAATAAATAATTATTGCATTGTATTATAATTGTTTTTTTTTCCATGCTGTGTGAAAGTTGTATATGTTATTAGTGATTATTAGTAATCACATATATTACGAATAAAAATTAAAAAAAAATGAATACTGATAATAGAAAAATAATGTCCCTAAGAAGGGCTCCAACCTATTCCACTTTCTGGTAAAATTCGTAATTCGTGCCCTCAACTAATTGGGCTACACATACACTAATCAGTCGTATACATATAATTCTTCTTAAGCTACAAACGTTAATGTTTTTAAATAAAATTCTTCATTTCTCAAAAATTAAGGCCCATGCACTCAAACCCGTTTACAGTTTTTCTACTCTTAACTCCCTCTTTCAAATGATATACGACTCATTTAATTTTGTGTTTCGCAGTTCTTGCCTACTCCTTCTCAGTGGGCGCAGATTGTTGTAAAATTTGATTAACAGCGGCATAAATTGAAGGAGCTGCCTCATTATAGTTATTCAGAAGTGTACGTACGCCATACAGTGCAACCTGTGTAGTTTATGATTATTCAACTTTTATCTTGGTGAGTTAAGAAATATGCGTAAAATTTAAGCGATAAATATTACCGTCATATATATATTTCTACTTCCCAAATCTGGTTTTTATTACGGAAAAATACGTTACCTTTTTCTCATAGAAAATAAAAAATAATAATAAATGCATTCCTCTCAATTTATGTACACAAATCTACAGTTTATCTCACAGATATTGATACATTGAATTTAAATATTTGTTATTTATCCCGCTACTTTCCTATTGTTTCTGTTGGTGCATAGTTCCGTTGCCTTCTAACCCTTGTTTGTCTAATTGAAAAGTCGTCGTGAAGGGCACCTCGACGTGAAGAGAGTATCCCAGTCAAATCCTCGTCAGTACTTAATTAATTAAAAAAAAAAAATGCCTGTATGTTATTGTTGTAATTTAGATACAGATAAACTTAAATTAATAACTTGTTTTACATGCAAACGCAACTATAATCATGCATGCGTGGGGCTTTCTGGTTCCGACTTGAGAATGGTGGTTTCTAAAAGTGCCTCAGGTTTGGGCTGGTCTTGTGAGTCCTGTAGAGGTGGTGCGGGCGATGCTATCCATGAACTCAAAACTATGGTGGCTGGTTTAACCCAAACTATCAATGAACTACAAATGAAAATTTCTACGTTAACTTCGGCACAGCCTAATTCCTTCCAATTTGAAGAAATTATTCAAGAATTTGAACAGCGTCAAGCAAGAAAGTGTAATATCATTGTGTCAGGCATGGACGAGTCAACTGCTGCCACAAAGGAAGATCGAGATAGAGATGAAAGACAATCTGTGAATAACATACTTAAACATCTTTCCCCAGAAAAAACGTTTGAAAATATTTCTGTTACTAGACTTGGAAAATATGATCCCCACCGTCCAAAACCTAGACTAATAAAAGTTAAATTATCCGATGAGGCCACTGTTCATAAGATCGTGAGGCAATCTAAGAATTTACATCAAAATACTCTCTTCAAAAATATCAGAGTATTCTTCGATAAAACGCCTAAGCAATTGGAGTACCTTACATCTTTAAAGACGGAATTACAAAGAAGACAGGATAGCGGAGAGACCAACCTGACAATCAGATACTTCCACGGAACGCCAAAGATAATTAAGTTAAACTAATACCGTCCAGCAGATCTTCTTCAATTAGTTGCTACTATCAAAATGTCCGAAGTATGCGCTCAAAGTCCCATCAATTCTACACTGCTTGTTGTGCTGAAGATTTTGACATTGTTGCGATCGCGGAGACATGGTTAACGGAAGGTCATCAATCTGCAGAGTACTTCCCAACTAACTACAACGTTTTTAGATGCGACAGGAGATGTGCTGAACTAAATAAAACCACGGGTGGGGGTGTCTTAGTGGCAATTAAAGACTCAATAACTACTATACCTCTGGATTTATCTATGTTACTGAACGCCTTTCCTTTTATTGATATTGTGGGCGCGAAATGTACACTACAAAACAAACTAGTTATTCATGTTTTTACTATTTACATTCCACCTACTATTTCTATTGAAAACTTTGAAAATTTTTTGGAACATTTTGAGCAAATCATTTTAAATTATAGAAATTTATTAATATTTGGTGACTTCAATATACCTCAATATAATAATGCATATTCAAACGATCCTCATAAACAAACTATGTGCAATTTTATCAATTTCAATAGCTTAACACAGTATAATACCATTTTAAATTATAATAATCGCTTATTGGATTTGGTTTTGTCTAACTGCGAGTTGCAGATTACTAGAGATGTATCCCCAATGTTACAAGAGGATGTATACCATCCCGCACTGCTAATTTCATGGACTTATGATACAAGCGGCAACAAAAATTTCACCATCAATGACGAACGTAAATGCTATAATTTCAAGAGGGCTGACTTTGTTGGTCTTTATAGAGCGTTAGTATTGACAAACTGGTCATTTTTAAGTAATGTGGACGACGTGAATACTGCTTGCAATTTGTTTTATGAAAAACTGTTTTCTATATTTGATCAATATGTACCTTTATATAAAAAAAAGAACAGGCGATATCCTATCTGGTACTCATCCGAAATTATATATAACATAAAATTAAAAGCGTACTATTTTAAAAATTATAAACGAACTCAAAATTCTTATTCATTAGCACAATATAAATACCTTAGAGCATTAGTAAAGAGGCAAATAAAAACGGCCTACAACGGTTATATCATTAACGTGGAGAATTGTATTGCACTCGATCCCCAAAAGTTCTGGTCTTTTTTTTATAACAAGCAAAAAAAATCTCGAATTCCAGGTTCAATATGTTACGGTGATATCACCTATGAAACCTCACAAGATATTGTAAATGCTTTTGCGTCTTACTTTAGCAGCGTTTATACGGATGGAACTACCACCACCAATTCACCTATCTGTTTTAATAACTCTCCTTTCCTTAATATTCCCATTATAACGGAACCAGAAGTTGATACAGCGATCAGAAAGTTAAAGAATAAGATGACGGCTGGCCCAGATGGCGTTCCAAGTTTCTTGATACGTGATTGTAGATGTATTCTGACAAGTCCCTTAACAAGAATTTTCAATCTTGCATTGTCAACAGCGACCTTCCCTGACCTGTGGAAGTGTACGAGGGTATGTCCGGTGGTAAAGAGTGGTTCTTCCAGTAATGTGAAAAATTATAGACCAATATCAATACTAAATAACTTTGGAAAGGTGTTTGAAGCAGTTCTTTACTCACATATATATCCGTCAGTTAAAAATTACATATCTGAACATCAACATGGATTCATGGAGCGGAAATCCACTATCACAAACTTAGCCGAATTCAGTCAGTTCGTGCATAACATATTGGATGTGACAGGCCAGGTAGACACTATCTACACAGATATATCCAAAGCGTTTGACCATATAGACCACTGCTTGCTACTAGAGAAGCTCAAGACATTTGGCTTCAGTAACTCACTACTATCATTATTCAAATCGTATCTATCAGATAGATGCCAATATGTTACATATAATGGACACCAATCATACATTTTCCGAGCCACTTCTGGAGTACCGCAGGGGTCCAATTTAGGTCCTTTAATGTTCCTGCTATTTATTAATGATTTATTGGAGAGCATTGGCAGTAAAAAATGTATATTTGCTGATGACCTTAAGATCTTTGCTTCTGTGACGTGCATATCTGACTGTCTTTCACTACAACAACAACTAAACAAGATTGATGACTGGTGTACTATAAACAAGCTTCATTTGAACATCGAAAAGTGTAAAGTCGTAAGCTTTTCAAAAAAAGTAAAACCAATACACTTTGACTACAGCATAAATGGAATATCTCTTGCACGGAACACACTGGTGAAGGATTTAGGCATTTACTTTGATGCATCGTTCACGTTTGTTACACAGAGAGAAACTATTATATCTTCTGCGATGAAAATGTTAGGATTTTTGATCAGAAACAGCTTCCTCTTCAACATAAACACCATCAAGCTTCTATATTTTACCTATGTTAGATCGAGACTAGAGTACGGTTGCATGATATGGAATCCCTACTGCGCTTCTCATAAGTTGGCTGTTGAGAGGGTACAAAGGAAGTTTTTAAAATACTTATGGTACAAGGAAGAAAATGCTTATCCCAGTCGCGGTTTCGACTATCAGCTTCTACTTGAACGATTTAACATCGTGTCATTGGAAGTGAGACGCCAGCTGCTTTTAATAAAATTTATTTACAACTTGGTCCATACTAAGATTGATTCATCAAATCTATTATCGCAACTTCAATTTCTTATACCCCGTCCTTCCTCCCGTCAAACCTTGACATTCTACATTCCCTACGTTCGCCTTAACTCCGCTTTGAACTCTCCGATGGTGTCTATGTCACGCGCGTTTAATTCAATATCCCCCTTTTGCGACATCAATTTTACCCCTCTTTCTAAAATACTTACAATAGCTACCGAAAAACTAACTTAAACGTATATTATATCATTACTATTGTTGTTACTATCATTTTGTTGCTGTTCGTTGTTTATTATATATATATATATATTGCACTTATACTGTATGAGTTAACCAATTAATGTTGAGATTGTTACTTTGTGTTTATATTGTATGTGATTGTACTAATTCATTTAATACTTTTAGTTATTAGTATTATTATTAATTCCTTTTTTGTATTTTTGTGTCCTTTTCATGGAGAAATCTGTTGGACGACAATAAATTATTATTATTATTATTATTATTATCGTCAGAGAAATTATTCAAGAATGATCAATCAATTTCAAGTAAATCATTGTATAATACAGGAAAATTAGCATGCTTAAAGCCACATCTAACATTAGAGCGAAAATTTACTGGTGTCTTAGTATCTAGAAAGTCAATATATGTATATGTTAAGTGCTGGATGATAGCATCTTCGGACACTAAGGGATTAATATCACGCGACACAACAAACAAATCACCAACATTAGAAAAAATTACATCCAATAAATTACCATTACAATTAAAACTTGATTGTGTTGTGTAAGATCCAAATCATGCATAAAATTCGACAAAGTATTCCTTTTCTGAACAAAGGTGTCTACAGATTTGCATTTAGGACAGTTAAAATCGCGGCAAAGGTCTTAAGTTATTAACGGAGAATGATGTATTTTACGAGCAGATAATTGATTATTTTGTTAGTGCAGAGATCAGGCAAATTCCTCTAGTTTATCGAAAAGAGCAAGCAATCCAGTCTTCCATGTTTCAAAAAAAATATTGGAATATTTAAAATATTAGCTGTTCTTATTATTTATCAATAACTTATTTTTTATTTACCATAGAATTTTATGGGTTACTATTATATTTGTTATTTATTAAGAGTTTATTTCAAGTTTTTATTACCTTTTTAACTATCACCTCACACCTTTTATCTATTTTCCTGTTCAAGCAAGACTTCAATCTCACCTCTACGTGGTTTTTGCTGGACAAGAAATTATATTTTATTTTGATCTCCTTTTCATATCAATTTATATTCTACACTTCCAATGAGGTAATGATAGGTATAAAAAGATAAATAATTGACTGAGAAAAGTTAGATTATGGAGTAGTCTTCCCTGCACAAAAAGTCACCAGCCGCCACTGCTCTTAATAAAGCAGCTGATGGTTACAAATTTATTAATTAATGACCTAAACTAAAATATGTTGGGTACCAAAATCGTCTTCAATTAATACACAATAGTTGGAGAAGCATTTTAGAGGTGGTTCTTTCCGCCGATAAAAATATTCTTCTGTTGATCAAGTATACGCACAGGAGGGAGAAACGTACAGATTTTTTTTTTGATTATTCACATTGTTTATTTTGCGCGTGCAATAAGTGATAATAAAGAACATATATTTATAAATGCATATTTATAATTTATTTATTTTTGGCGCATAAAAATTCTATCTCTATATACAATAGAATTTCTTATTTATTTATAATTCCTGCGAATCACGTAAGTACTAGGGCCACACATTCCACTCGATCCATCCAATATAATCAGATACCCTAGTATAAACAGTCGGGATATTTGCTATACCGCAACTCAGCGAAAAAGACGTAATTCCGAGTATAAAATACTGCCCATAGTACAGATCATTAGTTAATTGCAAAGGACCACCAGAATCTCCCTGAAAAATCGAATAATGATAAGGTCGCTGTGTAAGTACACATTCGAATTGACTTACGTTGCACGTATCTTTGGATTCGTCCTGATTGCCAGCTGCGCAGATCATCGATAACGGATCTATGCCATTCGGGAGAACGCGCTTTTGATTACTGTAAACTTTAATGCAATAACTATAATTATATGGAACTAGTGAAACTTTCAGCAGGTTGGGACTCGTAGGTTCGCCAGCAGCTTCGCTACCCCAACCAGTAGCAGTCAACGTGTTTGGTATGAAGTCGGTAGTTATGTGAAGACATGCCGGCTTTATTTTATCACTGAATGTAACCTTGCGGTTTAAGCGCAACAGAGCCAGATCGTTGTAATTTTGTGGTGGTTTATAAAGGGGATGCCGTATTCTTTGAGAGATACTGTAGTCTCTATATGTTGCCTCAGGATGTATTAGATTCTTAGTTCCAAGTCGGACGATTTTAACCTCACGTCTGTAAAATAAAAAAATTTTGACGAATAAATCACGTTCGCTATTCACAATTACAAATATAGACGTCCAACACTGATAAAAATGTTTGTGTAAAATTACCATGCTGATCGTTGGTTACTTGACGCCTTGGTGAATCATGTATGTACTTAATCTGTAAATTATGTTCAGCATTCCCTGCGCGAGTCCTGATTTCTGAGAGGCATTTTTTCATTGTCTCCTTCGATAAAGAGTTTCATCCCATATTAGGTATACGTCTTTAAACAGAGGAATCGATCTTATTTTATATTTACTACTTCAGATGGGAAGAAAGGATTATTAAAAACTATACGTAATAAACGGGGTTTGTTGTTCACGCGGTTTCCCAATCGCATGACATGAACAATACCCATCTGCAGAACTTTTCCCGCGTGATACCGCCTCGATCAACTGACAACTGATAGGCCTGTCATTCACCGAATGTCAAAATATTGTTTTTGCGCCTCCGGCCAGAAACACTGGTTTTGCATTACCTACTATAAATCGGCCGGAAACTTAGCATTCTCCGGCCTAGGCCGTCAAAAATACCACTAAAGGTTGGCAGCGCTATTTGAGTTACCGAATTCTAAATTGTGTAAATTCAATGACAGATGACAGGTTTGCGGGTAATAAACTATAAATAAGTTGAAATTTCTGTAATTGAGTGCGATGGCGTGTAAATTTGATACCACATTTGATCTTCGTAGAATATTTGATACGATTGTTTTGCGGATTTCCCAAAAAAAGTTAGTAGGTATAATACAGTATAATATCAATTATGTTCAGTTTTTTCTTCAGTTCATTCTTTTAGGTTATGTTTATTTCTGAAATTTCAAAGGAAAAGTGTGTATCTAATTTCACAAAATTTATTAACAGAAAAAGGAGTCAAATCATATAAAAATAGTACAAATATAGCAACAAAAATAATTGCCGAAAGTGTGAATACCTACGGGCTGCTTTGTACATTTATTTTTTGAATAAAATAAGAAAAAATCTTTTACTATCTGTTTCTGGCCGTATTAATGTATATTGTTTTATTATATCAATCCAAGCCGGCAGTACGGCTTAATGGTACGTTGCATCATTGTCAGTTTTGTGCGTCAAACAGCAATATGCACCCTGGGGAGGTAGCACAATGGGCCCGGTAAGAGTGGCCTAAGTGCATGTGTTCTCACCACCTTCCCCGACCAGAACTTTACCTTTTTATATAAATCCAAAGAGGCTTCGTAATGCATGCAGTTCGCGGTTTCTTAGTTTTTGTGTCGTCTATACGGACTATAATCACATCGCTCCTGTTTTTAACATCGCCTACTTCTAAATTTACTAATTCATGTCTGCGGCAAGCAGCACTGATTCCTATTATTAGTACTACCTAAATTTCGAAAAATTTTGAAATCAGAATGATATATATGTAAATATGAAATACAAACTTTTATCATTAAATAGTCCTCGTTTGGTGCCTCGCAAATAAATTTTTCGATTTCTTCTATTTCAAGAACTTTTGACATTTTTGGCAAATATCCATCTTTTTTCCTTTTCAAGAAAACAATTAACTTTGAATAACTGCTGATATTTATATTGTCTTTAATATTTAATGTTGACTTTAACATAGAAAACATGGACCAGAGTGTAGAAGATTTTAAATTTCTTGCTTTAAGTTCAAAATATGCCAATAATACATGATCATTGTAATCAGTCACTGAATTTTCAATACACCATTTTTTAAATAAGTTGTATTCTTTCCAATATCTATCGGATGATTTTGCAGGTAATAAACTCTCAATAACTTGCTGTGCAACTTTTGTACTATGAGCGGGTGTGTCCATTGCCCTTATTAATGATAAATTGATAAATACGTATGTGTCAAAACTACGAAATAAATTAAAATGTCAAAATACTAAGGTATCTTAATCCTGATTTCAAATTCAAAATTCACGCGTAACGTATGATGCCAACCTGTACTGTTAACTCCCTAGTGTCAAATTTTTTTTTTTTCAACAAAATTAAGATTTGTCGGCGCCAAAAATAGTGTGTAACACACGGCCAGAAACTCTTTTGCGAGTATTCGCACTTGTGGGACCTCGGCTTCGCCTCGGCCTCACAAACCGTACTCACACTCGCAAAACTATAGTTTCTGGCCTAGTGATACAAATAACTATTTTCTACTTGGATGTTGTAATAAAGCTAAAACAATAGACGACGCAGTGCTGATATGGCTATTACGGCAATGAGATATTAACGTGGTGGGGGGGACTCTTGCCAGAACGTAATATAGGCGATTAATGTGCAAATTAGAAAAAATACTGTAAAAAACGTGTGCCACAATAACATGTAATGCTCGTACTTTGAACCTCTCGCCGCTATATGTATATTACTGCTGGCTTTGTTGCCATGCTGTAGAATATAGATTATTATTATGGAATTCTTCTCGGTATTTTATGTTCAATCGATTTATTACTGTTATTATTATTATTATTATTTGTACTATTAGGAGTCAAGTTTTGTTTTTTTTTATGTTATTGCTATGATTGTCCTTACATTGGCTAACTCTGTTGGACAATAAAGACATACTATTATTATGTAAATACACATACAAAATGTAAGTTGACAATATGATGTATAAATACTTTTTATACGTAAATTACTTACTGGTAGCACACATGCGCACCACACTAAATGCGGTAGACAACTGGTGTAAACAAGAGCGACTATCAGTCAGTAAATGAAGAAGAACTAAAAAAAGAATGCTAAAAGATTTACAACCACTAGTGTTAGGTAATGAAAGGATTCCGTATGTCAAAGAAGCAAAAGATCACTCTGTGGATGTACACAAGGGTAATTAGACCCATGATAACATACCGAGCAGTAGTGTGGTGGCCAAACGTGCGTCAGGTGAGGGCGGCCAAAACGCTGGGTGGTGTACAAAGGCTGGCTTGACTGTGTGCCACGGGAGCAATGAGATCGGCCCTTACCGCCGCAATTGAAGTAATTGTAAACCTGCCACCACTAAATATTTATGTACAAGGAGCTGTTAGGTCTGCAATATACTGACTTATGCATAGTTAAACACCGATAAGTAAGTTGCACGCTATTGACTACTAGATGAACTTAAGACGGCATGCCTTGCGAGACTGCCAAGTGACGCCATGGTTTAGAAATTTAACCTAGATAGGAAGTATCAGGTTAAAATACCAGATAAGAAGGACTGGGAGGTAGGCCTTCCAGTTACAGCGGACTCAAACTGGTATACAGGCGGCTCTTAAACCGATATTGGCGTAGGAGCCAGAATATATTGAAAGAGAGGTGAGAGAGGCCCTTTCTATAAGCTTCAGCAAGGATAGAACGGTGTTCCAGAGAATTATAAACATGATCCGAGACAGGTAAAAGCGTCGCTATCTTCTCCGACAGCCAGGCAACACGTAAAGCAATCAGCTCAGCAAGTTTGCTCTCTAAGCTAGTTTGGCACTTCCTAAACTCCCTAATGAGGTGGGCACTAACATTGGCCTGGGTTTCCAGCCACACAGGCATGAAGAGGAATGAGGCGGCCAACGATCTGGCCAGACGAGACTCATCTAGGTCACTTATTGCATTCCTTTGGCACCTAATCGCAAATTAAAATGTCCATCAACGTACGGACACAATAAGTCCATGGAATTGTGGCAAAAGTCACCAGGACAAAGGGAGGCAAAAGAGTTCTTAAGAGAACAGAAGCCTGAGTTTACTAAAGACCAACTGAGTAAAGACAGGAACACTGCCAAAATGATCTGTTGACTGATCATTGTAGACTAAATAGGGATATGTATAACATACGTCTGGCAGAGGAAATTATATGCAGATTCTATCAAGAGGAGGAAGAAACCCCACTTCATGTACTGTGATATTGTAAGGGCGTAGCGAGGGCAAGGTTCCTAGTACTGGGAGTAGAGAACCACACAGCGAATAGCTACATAAAGGAGGCCTAATTGAGAAGGTAAAATTAGAGGGCGCCTTCTAGGATACAGGAGAGCACAATAGGTCTAAAAAGGTCGCGGTGAAATAGGTTACAAAGCCGCCCTAATCCTAATCTAATCTAATCTACTTACTTAACTTATCTACAGAAACTAAGAAAGAGCATGAAGGGGCATGAGAATGAAGTTGTAGTAGGAGGCGATTTCAATGCAAAATCTTACCTATGGGGTTCGAAGATAGAAGATAAAAGGGGAAAAATGCTGGCTGAGTGGATGGCGGAGGAAGATCTGGTAATACAGAATAAAGGGAATACACCTACGTTCGTCAGAAGAAATACAGAGTCCTACATTAACATAACGTTTAGTACAAGGAAAATCGCAAACCAAGTTAATAACTGGAAGGTAATAGAGGATGACAATTTAAGTTACCACCAACACATAGCTTTCGAAATTGAGGTTGTGAAAGACAGAAGGAGCCTACACCCAGTTATGCATAATAGAGGCAGGAGGGTGATACACAAAAAAATTGGGCAAATGTCTCAGGAAGTGGGAAAAAATCTGCAAGCAATAGAAGAAATGACTGCAAAAAGTTTCACACAAGCCATAAAGACAGCCTGTGACAAAGTTTTCCCTAAGAAGAGACATCACAGAAGAGGACAACCAGTGTACTGGTGGTCTGAAGAAGTCGCCCTTGCAAGAAAGACATGCATGTAAAGTAAAAGAGCTATGGTTAGAGCAAACAAGAGATGCGACGAATCTAATAAGAACAACTGTCATGATGAGTATGTACGAAATAGGGCAGCTCTAAAGAAGGCAATATCGCAAGCGAAGAAAAAAGCTTGGGATGCGGTTATTGAAGACCTAGATTCAGACGTCTGGGAAAAGGGATATCAAATTGTGACGAAGAAGCTGAAGAAAATATCACCTACATCTCTGTCTATGGAGAAACAAATGGAAGTGGGTAAGTCTCTTTTCCCAAGACACACTGAGATAAAATGGGCTAAGCTCATAGTGAATCAGGAGCAAATACCTCTCTTCACCTTAGAAGAGATACTAGCAGCCGCGAAGATTAAGGGAAAGAAGGCCTCGGGGCCAGATGGATTTTCTTCTGAAATAATTAAGACGGTGGTTGAGGAACATCCGGAGAAATGTGTCACAATCATGAACAACGTGCTACGGAGTGGAATATTTCCCAAAGAGTGGAAGACAGGGAGACTTGTACTTCTGGAGAAGGAGAAAAAAGTCAGCCAAGGGCACCCGGGTTATCGGCCCCTATCTATACTAAACGTCCTAGGGAAACTCCTCGAACAACTTGTACTCACTAGACTAAAGGAAGAGCTAGAAAGAAGTGGAGGGCTCGCTCCGCAACAGCATGGATTTAGAGAGGGCACAATAACGGCGCTAGGAAAAGTAAAAGAAATGGTGGAGAAGGCGACAGAGGGGCCCTTTAAGCTGAGGAAGCTGTGCGCGCTTATAACAGTAGATGTCCAGAATGCCTTCAACTCGGTACCATGGAGAGGAATATTGGCGGAACTGAGCAAAAGGAAAATGGCTCCTTATATTTATAATATTGTTGCCAGCTACCTGGAGGAGAGGCGACTGATTATCGGAGACTCTGAAGAAATGTTGATCACCTGTGGAGTCCCTCAGGGCTCAGTACTGGGGCCCACTCTGTGGAACCTCTACTATGACGACATTTTAAAGATCTCTCTGCCGGGGGGAGTGAAACTAGTGGGATATGCAGACGATCTCGCTGTGGTTGTAGTGGCAAACAACATTAATACAATACAGAACTTGGCGAACCACACTCTAAAGCGAATATTTCACTGGCTTGATTCCAAGAAACTCCAGATGGCCCCACATAAAACAGAAGCAGTTGTTTTAGTAGGCGGGCGAAGGGTAAAAAGCATAAAGGTGAAAGTGCAAAACATCGAAATAGAGAGCCAAGAAACTATAAAATACTTGGGTATGTATCTCGGAAGAAACTGGAAGATGAGGGAACACATCAACAGAAAGGCGGAGAAAGCAACAAGGGCATTAGCTACTGTTAGCAGACTTATGCCAAAAATAGGCGGACCACCTGAAAGAAGTAGGAAAATACTATCCTCGGTAGCACTGTCAATAATGTTATATCGTGCTCCAATATGGATAAGAGCCATGGATAAAAAAGTATACAGAAACACATATCTCAGAGCGCAAAGAAAGGCAGCGATTAGCATAACAGGCGCATATAGAACTGTGTCTACGAAAGCTCTGCTCGTGATAGCTAGAACGCCGCCAATACATCTATTAGCTAAAGAAAGGGAGGATATACATACAAAAAGAGAAACCAGAAGCACCGCAAGGGATCGCCTACTAGACGTCTGGCAGGAGATTTGGGAGGAAGGGGATGGTACAGCATCCTGGACAATGGAATTAATAATGTAAGAGCCTGGTTCTTGAGAAAGCATGGAGAAGTCAACTATTTCCTTACCCAAATTCTGTCGGGGCACGGTTGTTTCCGCGCTTATCTACATCGCTTTAAAATTAGCAACACGGACGCATGCTTCTACTGTGGACAGAGCGACACTGTAGAACACACTTTTTTCGTATGCAAAAGATGGGATAATGAGAGGAAAACGGCTGTACAAAAAGTAGGAGAACTAACGAAGGAGAAGCTTATTGAGAGGATGAAAATGAAGAGTGCTGGAGAAAAATCTACTTACTAAATGTATGTTTACATGTTAACCAAATTTTACAAATGAAAATTACAACATTATGATGCATAAGTAGTTTTTGTATTTAAATTAATTACTTACTGAATGTATGTTTACATTTTTAACGCAACTTTAAATTTGAAAATTACAACATATTGCTGTAGTTTCTTTTTTTATTACAATTAAAATTTAAGAATAAGAATTAATTTGTTCGCATAAGTATTTTGTAATTAGATTTATTGCTATGCTTCCGGTGTATAAAGAACTTTTATCCGGCGTTTTTTCTTGTTTTCTCGCTCGGTGCATTGTCTGTGCGATGGGCAAATGGCAGTGTGGTGACGGTATCGAGGCGGCACACGCGTTGCACTTCTGTTGTTTTAGTTTGTTTCAAAATTGTAATATGTTTCTAATTTTCTGGTGCTCGCGTGGTCTCGATGTTTTAACTCACTCGTGTAAGATTATATTAATTATAGTACAGTATATTTATAATGTAGTAATTTGTATTTGTATAACGTTTTTTGCATTTGTAATTTCCCTTTAAGTTTTTAAGAGAGTATTTTATGACCTTTTTCTGATTTCATCAGTTTATAAAAATATAGATTCAATGTAAATTTTAGCTGTAATTAAAACGTTTGGACATTCATTTACAAAATTCTATTTTTTAACCATTATATGAATTAAACAAATATTGTTGTGAATGAGCTTCGTTTCCACTAGAATGTTCTAGTGGAACTCTATTTTTTGTGACACAGCAATATGTTGCAACTACTTTTACATACAAAAAGTACTTACACATCACGGTGTTGTAATTTTCAAATGTAAAATATCGTTAAAATGTAAACATATATTTAGTAAGTAACTAGTTTTACATACCAAAAGTATTTATACATGACATTGTCAACTTACATTTTGTGTGTGTATTTACATGATTCTTCAAGGCATCAAGTAACCAACGATCAGCATGGTAAATTTACATAAAAATGTTTGTCAGTGTATACTTGAAAGCGTATATCAAAATAATCACATTTAAGTACCTATTTGTTGTTTCTGAATCACAATTATATATAGGTTGGGTTCGCTAAAAAGAAAAGTTTCTATTTTAAATACTACAGAGTTTCTGTAATATTCTTTACGCTAGTAATGTGCCCACAATTAGATAGGTAGGAAATAAAATCCTGATGCAAATGCAATTCCTGTTGACGTAAGCTGATGATATAAGTTTGGCAAATAGCATCATAATATGTATTTAGGGCGTTATTGTCTGTTTCAAGATATAGTGCAGTGTCATAAATAAAACTACTAAGGATACATTGTGCTAATTCCTCCATAAGCCGGTAACAGTAAACACAAATTTTAAGTACCTATAAACTATCTAGACCCGGTTAAGGATATTAGGAAAATAAAATAATTAATATTGATCTGTGTAAAATTTCCATACTCCATTTATCAATAATGTTAATTAAATAGTCATTACTGATATAGTATAATTATAGTGGTATTATAGTATCATTGTTAACATTACAAATTATAATGTATGAGAGTTATACGATTTGAAACTCCTTATTTTAGCGAAGATATTTGCTAATTTGTCAATTTAGATTTACAAATATGTTCAGATCCGAACACAAATTTGAAAACATATTGACTGAAGCCGCGAAATTAGCGTTAAACGCCATATTAATTGATAAATTCATGAAAAATGTATACCAATGTCGTTATTGACAGACATGCATGTTTCGCTGTACCTACAGCTCTTCAGTGTCACTCGACGACATTTGTAATTTACGCTCAAAGCGTATATATGCTATTGCACTATTGATAGTAATGTATGAGAGTTATACGATTTTAAACTCCTTATTTTAGCGAAGATATTTAGTGACACTGAAGAGCTGTAGGTACAGCGAAACATGCATGTCTGTCAATAACGACATTGGTATACATTTTTCATGAATTTATCAATTAATATGGCGTTTAACGCTAATTTCGCGGCTTCAGTCAATATGTTTTCAAATTTGTGTTCGGATCTGAACATATTTGTAAATCTAAGGGAATCTCTTAGGGAATTATACCTGAACCTCATTTATATATTTACATCTACGTCTATACTTATATCCTTTTATAAAGTTATAACATAATATGTATATTTAAAGAAATAGTGAAATAAAGTTTTCAATTCAGTTTATTTTAAACAACTAAAGTGACCTGGCGTTATAAAATCAAAAGTGCCAATGTTCAGACATTGGGATGATAGTACTGCAGTTACTTTAAGAGATTTTCGAGTAGATGTGGATGTTAGCGACGGGGACGAATGTGTAAAAGAAAACAAGGACAACATTTATCTATGGATGCCAAACAAGTTGTATTAAATATCTACAATGGTTTAATGGAAGTAGATGAATTATGTACTTTGAAAGCCGTTCTAAAAACTTCACAACTTATTAAAATATTGGAATCAACTATTAAAAAAAATGTGAATGTTGGTGTTTGTGAAAGCTAAAAGAGATGTGACAGTTGACAATTTAGAAAAGTAACTTTGAGAGATGTTAATGTAGTTGGATAGAAGGTATATTCCTTCTATGGAAAAAATGAAGTACTTACAAATGATAGTTTGCGGGTTGCATTAATAAGTGATGACATTGAATATTCGAAGTAAACATTGTGGAGATTGTTGAAACTAAGTATGATACGCATGATATTGCTAAAAGGACTGGAATGATTCAGACCAGTGCCAGTTAGATGTTCCTGCATCTAAAGGAAAAAGACTGATAATACCGCATTGTGGTTCTACAAATGGTTGGTTGACGGAGCTGCGTCCTTGTCTGCAAAAAACATAAAAGAATGTTCCTTAGATTGCTACGAAAACATGTCGCCATCGATATTCGAAAACTGGTTTGAAAATTGTTTAATACCAAAATTAGGTACAAATAGCATTAATATTCTTGATAAGGCTCCTTACTACTTTCGTTTACAAAAGAAGATACCGAATAGCAGCAGTTCCAAGGGAACTATACAAGAGTTTCTACATGAAAATAATATTTCCTTCGAAGATTCTTATACGTAAGAGCAACTACTTGAATGCAGAAAGACTTTTGAATTCCCAAAGATATCAGTAGTAGATACCATAGCAAGAAAAGGCAATCATGATATGTTGCGCTTGCCGGCGCATCACTGCATTTTGTCTTTATGTTAGCGTTATTTTTAAATTAACTCTCACACATATATCTAATCTACAGAATAAATTAGCCAGTAAAATGTATGCTTGTATTTCACCTAGGTGATATTCCGTATAAAATCCGTATATTATTGTAAAAATTAATATTGTAAAATCATTATAACCTTAGTTGTTAAGATTCGCATTGATATTATGACATGTATTACATTTCAAAAACACAGCATTTTGTCGAAGCGTAATATACTGTAATAGTGTTTTTGTTTCTACAAATATTTTTATAAAATGGATTTCATATAAATATACATTAATACTATAATACACGTCTACTTTTATTATTTATACTGAAATAGTATTAATACGGCTGTAGCGTGTTTAAACAGCTGTTGGAGCTTAACGTCCGCACTATATTTTGAAACAGACAATACAGTAATAGTCAAGTAATATTACAGTATCAGCTATGTAAAACAGCTGTAACTTTACACTAATTTTTGTCAGTGCATCGCATTGGCTCTTTATTTGCGTTATAATTTCATTTCTTACAGTAAAATGATATTAATAACCCAAAACTTATCGCGTAAATGATTAGAAAACTTAAGGGCAGTGCAACGTAATTTGGGCCTAAAATATCGATATTTTTGATAAATTAAATTCGATTCTGGATCATTTGATTCAAGTTTCATTAAAATCTGAGCACTAAAAATGCGTCCAAATAATATTCACAACTTGTGGAACATACTTTCCTTTGCAATACACGTCGGAAACTTTCATTGCAACTCCTACAGTTATGCTTGATAAATTATTTGATAACTTTTTATTTAGAATTACTGTAAGGATGAAGACAGGGACGGAACAACTACCGGTGCACCGAAGCCCACACTCGCTGGGGGCCCAACTGGATTCACTCTTGTTGGTGGAATAAAACAATAAATAACGCCCATTTCTTTTTAGCTACCAATATTATATGGAGCAAAGATCTAGTGTTAATCAGGAAATTTATGGTTTTGTTTATGTAATTATACCTAGATCAAACATTACTTTAATTTAAGATTGATAGGTAAAACATGAAAAAAACAATAAGCAAGAATACTTACGCAATCCGCGAAATTAGGCAATGGGCTGCTGTTAGAACAAAATATTCACTTATTAATGATCCACCGCAATACCATTTCCAATTACTGGCGTTTCCATAACCAAGAGCAGCCTGCAAATCACTTTATCTATTACCAGAAACAAAAGATGGCAGTTTTTGAGGGCACTGCTTGTTAACGTGCGCACATGAATAGGTCAGATAGAGCACGATTGTGAACAATTTTTCAAAAACTAACAATAAGTTGTCTCTGTCTATTAGTTTGATTATTATAACTCTATTTTCCACGAGAGCCGATGCGGCAGATTACTCTTACAGTTGTCAAATAAAATATTACTACAAATCAAAAAACGATCGGCTATATTTTATGACCAGTATTTTATCGATCAGCAAAAATACATAGATAACTAACTGTGTTTCGAGGCCAACTCGCGTCTTTATCAAGTTGGAATTAAATATAAGTAAGGACCAAAATTACACAAATAATGTTTTTAAAATCAAGTACCTTTATATCTAATTTGTGACCTAGTCAAAAAAATAAGATAACTGATGCGAAAATTATAATTTGAAATTAGATTTGACATTAGGAGAATAATCCCTGAACAAGTACGTCGCTAAAATTATAATGACAAAGATCTGATGTTAATACTATAACCGTTGAGTGAAGGAATTGTAAATAGACGCAACCGTATACGCACTAGTGAAACCGAAAAAAGATTCGACGTATAGATGGCGCGTCATATCTACACAGTCCGAGATTTTTCGATCTCTCTTTGGGTGTGGGCGAGGCAACATATTCAGTATAGCGATACGCCTTATTGCTTACGTCATAAACGTCATAATATCAATAAATTGGTCCGAAACAACAAAGTCTTTCACCCATTTAAAAAGCACTGCGTTATTTTGAAATTTATTTGGTTAGTAATTTTTAAGAAAGCAGGTCAGTCAGAAGGTTCAAATACACATTTTAAATGATATTTAGTACTTAAAATTTCATATATTCAACCGCAATGAGGTTATGTATTAGAATGATTTTCACATGATTTATAAAAGTTATTACTTTTATAAATTACGTGAAATATTTTGCAATACTATTTTCAGCGTATTTGAATCCTCTGGTTATATATATACATAGTGCTACGAAACTTGTAGATAATTCTTTTTAAATTTTAATTAAGTTTTTAAATAAGTAAACACTGTTTTTATTCTACTAAACAGCACTCAGCGTCATCTATTATATTCTCATCAATTCCAAAGATATGCTATAACTCAGATGTTAGATGGCACGAACAGTAAATTTACACTCCACCACAGGCTTTTAGGTACACTGCAAACCAATCGGATGATGCGAACCGATGGTGCAGTGGTTATAACTTTCAGTCGGCCTCGGGACGTCGGGACGTCACACCGCTAAGCCACCGATTATCATATTAATATAGCTGATAACATTTAAGTATCTTTAAAGTGACTGTAGTAGTTATTCGTTAGTGATGTTCTTGTACTACATTGAATAAAAGAAACGATAATTTAGTGTAGTTTATTTATTTAGAATTAAATAAATCTGATGAACAAAGAAATGAATCTCCCAAAGATTCCCTCAGGGTAAGTAAGTTGTTTACTATCTTAGATACACAATAATAAGATTTCTAGAATCTTAATCCAAACTAAAAATTCGTATTTCTCATTTTTAATATCATAAATAGAATTCAAATCTCCCGCTAAATTCCGGTCATAAGCCCAAGTATTATCAAATCAATGCCAACTTAAACCGCTCCTGAAATTAACCCACAGAATCAAATAACAACTTTACATAACCAAATTTACTATATTTACTGTTATCACTCAAATTAAGTATAACCTGAAATGATTTTATACATTATATGCCGGTTATAACTTCAAAGATGAATAAAATCGCTTACTTCAAGTACGAAAACTGCTCTAGTATAATCCAAACAATAATTCCAACTTCAAAACAATCATTTCAGCTTCCAAATGGTGTTCCAACGATCTCACAGCAAACTGGCTCGAATATAATTCTTCAACAACCCGAGGTTTAGATGAACGCCACCCCAAATCTCGAAATCACTGGATTCCCATCATCTTGGCACTATACACGTAATACTCTCATTCTTGTACGTAAATTTGAAAAGTTTATGGACTTAAATTGTGATAGAAATTACAAAATTCTAGACAATTATTCGAAAAGCAACCACACTCAATATCTCCTAGACAAAAAGGACCGGCAACGATGACAGAAATCGTTTCCAACGATACGACAGCATAAGAAACCCACATCGAACATTTATCGAAAAACAGACATATGGCATAAAATCCATGGTTACAAGCATAAATTTGAATTTGAAGTAAGTAAGTTTTTAGTTTAAATTATTACATACGTTGACGAAATAAATAAATAGGTTAAAATACATTTACATAAATAATTTTATAGTTGATATTATGATGCTTTGGGTTTTGTTTTCAGGAAATAACATAGAAATAGATATTGCTATGAATCTTGTAGATAAATCTTTTAAATTCTAAATTAAATTTGATTAAGTAAGTTACTGTTTAATTTTACTAAACACTATCCAGAGTCATTTGTAATGCTCTCAATAACTTCAGAGATAAACCAGATCTCAAATGATTGATAATTCTACCCCATCCAACGGTTTCACATCCACTCTTAACTCAGTAACCCTTGGGACGTGAGACCGGCATATATCGCTCTGGCCAGTACTCCTTATAACTCCCAATAGAAAATCTAACATTTAAGTATCTTTAATGCGATTGTATAGTATTAGTGATGTTTTTCTATACGTTATATTAAATAAATAAACAATTTACAAGTGAAATTAATTTATTTTAAAGTACCTAAAAAATGTAACAAAGAAATATACCTTCCACAGATACTCTCAGGTGAGTAGATTCATTTGCTATATGAGAAACACTATTATAGAGATTTCAATAATCTCAATTCAGACTAAGAATTTGTCGATTTATAAACATAAGTAAAATTCAAATTTCCCGCTAAATTCCCATCAACATTGCTTCCCAATAAATAAAAGCGCCAACTTAATAAACATACAAAACTGACAAGTAGTACGTAAGTGGAACACACAGAATCATGACCAACCTCACATTTTCAAAATCACTAGGTTTTACAATTTAACACATCAACAAAAATCTAACCTTGAAATCTCTTGTACGTAATGCAAAGATTATAAGTTCAAAGGATGATAAAATCGCTTACTGCTGGTACGAACAACCCTTTCAATGTAAATTCCATGTCCAATAAATCATTTCAGCTCTCAAGAAGTGTACCAAGATGCCAGAAGAATCCTACAGCCAGAATTGCCTCGAATGTTGATCTTCAGAAACGCAGGATTAGATACCCATTAATGGCCAAAGATTCGTCAACGAAACATTTACAAAAAAAATATTTTTCAGCTTGCTGTATATATTTATACGGTTTTCTTTACCACCCTTCTTATCATGAATGGGTAAGTATGGCATAATAAATTACAGCTGCCCAATATTATCTTTAGTTTGGGAAACAAAAAATTCCAAATAAGTGTATTTTATGGCACTTTTACACAAATTTATTGCCAGTCACGTATTAAATAAGTAAACACTCTCAGATATTCACAACCTTAATTCTCCATGTGTAGATAGGTCTTCAAGTATAAACAAATAAACAAACTTACACTGGCTAGAGGTACTAAAAGTTTACAACCCCTGGAAGTAAGTGATTCGTATACGAATCTTTGGCCAGATGTATGAAAAAAAATTATCTACTTTTATATGTATACTTGAATACGCACAAGCAAAACCGAGACCCTAGACATCTCATTTCCAATACAGATACCGCCGTGTATACATCTGAGTTTATGTAAAAAAAAATAGTGAAGTGAATTTTATATACCTAGTTGTTAGCTGTGTAAATATAAAAATATTTTATAAGGTAGGTGGGCATCTTATATTATTAGTTTTATAGCATATTTATACTTCCTGCTATAATTATTTAAAAGTCATGTTTACGGTTCTTCTAAAAATTTTCTAAACTTTAGTTTATTTAACATTTCTATTTCGTAGGTGTAAATACATACAGAAAATTGATTTATTTCAGATGTCGTGTACTAAAAGTTGGGAAATGAAACGGCCATTGAATGCTAGGGAATTGGAAGTTGAGTTAGAAGCGATTCTAGATTAGGTAAATGTTGAAGAAGTAGAACAGGTTGATGCCGTATATATTCCTCCACCAGTTGACGTGTTGACCGACGAAGAGGATTTGGATGAAAACCTTATTGTGGATGACAGAGAACCAAATGACGTGGCAGGGACTTTTGAAATTCATGCTGAGCATAGTGAACCGACGACCTCACAACAAGGGCCTTCCAGAAACAAAAAGCGGAAAACAATATCAAAACAGAATGACGATCCTGAGTGGAAGAAATCGGAAGAAGTTCCATACGCATCCCTTCCGACTAATAATGAATTTCGAAGAAAAGAAGAACTCAAGCAAACCTTAGGCGGTAAAACTCCAATCGAAATATTTTCTTTATTTATGGATAATACCGTTTTGCAACTAATTGTGGATTACAGTATCAAATATGCTCGTGATAACAACAGGCATGATTTCAATTTGTCTGTACCTATGCTCCAAAAATTTATCGGTATATTGATACTAACAGGCTATCATACCCTCCCTGCTTGTGATATGTACTGGTCAAAGGACAGCGATAAGGGAATACAATTAGTACGACACTGCATGAGTAGAAATACCTTTAGAGCCATAAAACGAAATATTCATTTATCGGACAATAACAACTTGAATAAAGCTGATAAATTTGTAAAACTAAGGCCGTTCTTTGATGTGATGAATCAAAAGTTTTTACAGTTCGGTGTTTTTTCACATAATGTATCGATCGATGAGCAAATGGTACCGTACTTTGGTAGACATTCTGCAAAAATGTATATGAAAGGCAAACCAATACGTTTTGGATTCAAAATATGGTGCATGTGCAGTAGCGACGACTATCTATTCAAATTTATGCCGTATGGTGGTGCAAATCCTAATGCAGAAAAAAGACAGATACCATTAGGCGCCCAGGTGGTGCTTGATCTTATAAGTGCCATGGATAACATCTCACAGCATCGATTCTTTTTCGACAATTTCTTTTCTACCTACTCGCTGTTTAGAATGTTAAAAGAAAAGCAGGTATTCTTTACAGGAACAGTTAGAGAAAATCGGCTTCCGAATTGTCCCATAAAAAGTGGTAAACAACTTTTGAAAGGAACTCGAGGGGACTTTGATTATGCAGTCGACAATGAATCAAATGTATTAGTTGTAAGATGGAATGACAACTCTGTCGTTACTGTAGCATCCAACAATGGTACCATTCATCCACTGGTAAGTGTCAAAAGGTATAACAGAAAACTCAAAAAAGAATTATCTGTTCCACAACCAAACGTCATTCAGGAGTACAACAGAAATATGGGTGGAGTTGATTTGCTGGATAATGCAGTGGCCAATTACAGAATAAAAGTAAGAGGAAAGAAATGGTGGTGGCCCCTATTTATCAACCTTATCGACTGTACTATTGTAAATGTCTGGAAACTTCACAACATGGTTCAAGATTCATACGTATCACAAGTAGATTTTCGATCCTACATAGTGTCCGTTTTGTTGCGAGGGGAGACAGGAATGACAAGTCTATGTCAAGAGGAAGATGAGGAATCAACTCCAGAAATCCCAAAGCCTTGTACATCAAAAGGAAGACCTAATAAATCAAGTTTACCTCAAGAGGTGCGATTTGACAGAATAGATCACCTGATCATTAGATAAGCAGAAAATCAACGACGGCGGTGTAGAGTGTGTAAAACAAATACCTTATATACATGTGAAAAATGTAAAGCTCATTTACATCCGGACTGTTTTGCAAATTTCCATAAAAATAAATGAATAATAAATAAATCTTTGTATAAATAAACATTGTCCTTGCTTATTGCAATACATCGCATTTTGTTCACATATTATGCCAAAGATTCGTCAACGAAACATTAATTTTCAAGATGTTGCAAGTATTTGTTTTTATTCATAGTCTATAAATGTGTATTCAAGCAGGTCTTAATAAGGTGTGTATAAAAAGTAAATCAAAATTTTGACTATTTCAACCCTTGGCCATTAATGGGTTAAGGACCACTCCAAATCACCAAATAACTGGATGCTCATCGTTTTTGCACAAAACACATAGCACTCTCTTCAAAAGTAAGTAAATTATAGCACTTTTAGAATATCATACTGATAAATAAAACAATTTCTAGAGAAAGGTAAGAAAAGCTACGCACTAAAACTATTACACTTTTCGTACGGAAAATTCCTGTAATGTATAGGGTAAATTTACCAAAAATTGCGACTAATTTATGGAAAATGAGTAGTGTATTTTTTATATGTGACTACAAATTTCCATATTAAAAAATACATTTCACTCACTTTTCATTATAGTCCCTTATACTATTTTGCTTCAAGTACCTAATAAATAAAGTGTAGTACTGGTTGCATACGTGTAACGCTTTCCCCTTACCCTTTTCGGGCAAAATCCCTGGCTATGAACATAGGAGTGCTTTTTAACGCTAAGTTTGGTATCTGTATTATGAGTGATCTGTGGTTGACTCGCCGCATATCCGTGCGCGCTAATCACGACTCAACTCAGATCTGGGCGCTGCCTAACATAATATTGTTGAACTGAAAAAACTTCGCTTAATTTATCACTTGTCGTTTTCTGAGTGTATAAATATCTTGAATCATGCGTAATAATCAAGAAAATTAGTATGTTTAAAATTCTGTTTTTCTTTTATTAATCGTAAGTAGAATTTACGCCTGTTTCGACAAATTTCCGTTTTCTTCTTTGCATATCTCCTGAAAACTCAATGCATATATTTCAAACCTTCTTCGTATAATCTGAACTCTAGTGATGAACATTTGTATTTTCCTCAAATAAAAATTGAAATACTTGTTCTTTGTACTTTACAAAGTTTTATTACACATTCCGATATACTGAAAATTTTACCTTTATGGTACTTACCATGTGAGGATATTCATACTCTCCCGCTCTAGTTCCGCCCACAATTGAAGGATAAACTATAGGTGCATAATCAACATACTTATACCGGTCGCAATCTAAAAATTTAATGTAAAGATATATGTCTAATTTCAAACAATCTTTAATAAACTCAAAAAGCTTACTTTCCAAACTTTTACGGCCGAACTGTGTTACATAGGCGTGCCCACCCCTGAAAACGTATAAAACAAGCAAAACACAATTTAAAGATTTCATGTCTAATAACCAGTAGGGTTACAAATTAAATGAGTTGAAGTAAATATTGCGTACCTCCCAACAAATGCCTCTGTTATAGATAAACAGCATTCAAAATATTAAAATTCGCATTCTCTAGAAATATTATGAATTATTTTGTGTTGAAGATAGCGGAATTGCATTTCATGCGCATTACCGAGCTACATGCAACCATTTGCACCTTCTACGAGTTTGACTGACCTTTCTAATTGATCAAGCGAAGATAAGCGTCAAACACATAAGCATATAACCATTATACAGGGCATTTCAATTGAAATGAGCCGCCTCAAATAACTCCTATTTTAGCAAGTTTATCCACTATCTCGTTTGATCTGTTATCAACGTGCCGATCCACATAAATACTATACTATTTTCTGAGCGTTTTAATTTCCCAGCTTCAAATACTATTTATTGTACAGTAGGGTGCAAGCTTTCTTAATGTTCGTCTCGCGGATGTAATGCACAGCTTTCATGATGACCTCTGCTTCTGCAGTAAAGACTGACATATTTCCATTCAGTTTATACATTTCTTTATGCTCCGTTATGGCGGTGTATATAGCACAACCACATTGATTTTCAGTTTTTGATGCGTCAGTAGAAATAATGACTGTATCTTCTAAGTCCGATTTTATTGAGGCTTGAAGAGCTTTACCATGGATTCTGTCCCCTGTATATCGAAGAAAATGAACCTGACATTTTGATATAAGTTCAAAAAAGTTAATCTATAGCAGATAGAATTGCTGTAGAATTTTTTTGTTAATTTAACACATCTTCTACTCTCACTGTCTTTGACAATGACTAATAATAATAATAGTAATATATTTATAATTACACCATTACAGAAAATTGTCAATAAAAATATTTGTTGTAAGTATAAAATCTTAAATAATAATAATAATAATAATAATAATACAACTTTATTGCCCCAACAGGTCACAACCTAATACAGGACAAAAAATAAACAATGGTAATTTGAATGATAAATGAATAAGTAATATTAACAAGTAATATTGAGGTAACATGTGTAGTTAAATATATATATATATATTGCATGCAAAGATGAAAAAAACAGAGTAATAACAAAGAATAATACGAAATGAAGACTGAATACAATACAAAAAAAAAAAATACAAAGCAGAAGAATATGAAGATAACAAAAAATGAATAAAAAATTAAGATTTATTTCCAATGGTGCATAAAATAGTAATTGGTGTTCTCCGCAAGCAGTTGGTCCTAGCAGTCGGTATACGGTAACAGCACTGATTTCTAGAGGGGATACGTGGAACAAGGAAGGGTATGCGTTGTAGGAGGAAAGGACAATCCGTGGTATTGTTTAACAGTTTATTTAAAAATTTGAGGCACAATGAATCACGTCTCAAAGTTAACGATCACATATTATGACGCGTAAAGAGCTCAGTAGAGGGGACACCTCTTGGAGGACTTGGAGCACACACACCATCAAGTTTGTAGGATAAAAATTTTAAGAATTTGCGATGGATACGATCGAGTTGGAGATATTCACTAGCATAGATAGGATACCATATTAACGCCGCGTATTCAAGTTTGGAAAGAACAAAGGAGTTATATAAAGTCTTGATCGTGTGTATATCCTGGAAATTCTTAGAGATACGCATTATAAAACCCAAAAATTTAGAAGATTCGGAACAAATCTTAGCGATATGATGTTTAAGAGAGAATGTGGTATCGAACAAAACACCCAAATCTGCAATACCTGATTTTCTTTGAAGACAGATGTCACTGATATGATATGAAAAAGTTAAAGGTGATGCTATACGAGTGAAAGACGATATGTAACATTTGTTAATATTAACATGTAGCCTATACCGATGACACCAAGCTACCAGCTTATCAAGGTTAGATTGTAGAATAAGGAAATCATTTTCTGTGCTAACTTGATGATAAAGTTTAACGTCATCAGCATAGGCAAGAACAGGGCAGGAAAGAGAAAGTAGTAAATCATTGATAAACAAGATGAATAAAAGAGGACCCAAAGTGGAGCCTTGTGGAACTCCAGAGCTGGGAATGAACTCGTAGGAGGAGAAACCATTGTAAAAAACGTAACATCTGCGTTCACTCAAATAAGAATCGAGGAGTTTAATAACTGGAGGAACAAAACCAAAAGAACTTATTGGGTATAGTAGAATTTGATGGTCTATAGTATCAAAGGCTCGTGAGAAGTCAGTGTAAATAACATCTAACTGTCCACGTCTATCAAGGACCTCGCCTATCTCTTGACTAATGCACGCCAAATTAGTAATAGTGGAGCGACCCGGAATAAAGCCATGCTGATCAGAAGACAAACTTTCATTCATTGATGCGTTATGGGATTACTCATTGGGGTTTATGGGGACACTCGCAAACAATATTTATATTATAAAAAAGAGCCTTAAGGGTAATATGGAATGTACCTCATAGGCAATTTTGTAGACCTCTCTTTAAGCATTACCGAATATTAACCTTTTTGACACCTATATATTTGAATGTATGTGCTTTGTATTTAGATACCGCGACAAAGGTCAGTATAATCAAAGTAACACATGTGTATTCGACCCGACAAGAGTCAGACATTCATCCACCAAAGCATCATTCAGCTAAATTTCAACAAAATTTGGAGTTTGGGTTGTAAATTGTTCAACAGTTTACCTCCACATATAAGAAGTTTAAACAATTTAACTTTATTCAAAAAAGGAGTAAAAGATTTTCTTTTAAATATAAATTGCTGTAATATATATATACTGCTATGATATCAAATTACCTAACCTACCTAACTAACAACATACAGCAACAAACGTTTGTTATTGAAATAAAATGTATTCTGATCTATGTATTTAACTACTTTGTAAACAAATTGTAAAAATTCAAACTAAACACTCACTATATCGCATATATAATTTTAAAAGGGCACGTTTCCATGGATTTTTTAGGTAAAAGTTCCTTCGCTGATTGTACGAACGTAGGTTCACTTAAGGTGTCGTATCGTTGGAAACGATTTTCTTTTATCGTTGCTGGGATATATAACGCCTAGGAGATATGAATGTTGTTTAAAAACAATTGTGGAGGACTTCTTTTTCGATATTTTCCTGAGTTGGTTGTATTTTCAAAAACATCTAGAAATTTCAAAATTTAAATAATTAGAGTCATTTAACTAAAGATTTACTTGCCAAGGATGAAGTGTTGTGTGTTTTGTGCAAAAATGATGGTAATCCATTAATTTCGAAGAATTGGGGGACGTATTTTCTATTCCTGGAGCCACAATCGAGGGACTTGGAAACAATCTTGGTGGCTGAGACATCGATAACGCAGATTTGGAGCTGAAAAGATTGTTGCAGAACTGGAATCAGTATTTGGAATATCAAGGAGCTATTTATCGTACTTGAAAGTAAGCGTTTATTCATCTTTCGAACTTATAACCGGCGTTCAGAACGTAAATAAATTCTGAGGTTAGAATGATTTGATAACAGTGATTTTTAGGGAGTTTTGATGTTAAACAAACGTTTGCTGTTGTAGAAAGGTTTTTGACAATACGCGATTGTATGACGGGAGGTTAGCGGGAGATTTGAATTCAATATTGATATTTAAACAAGATATATTGAGATTAGTTTGGATTAAGATTCAAGGAATCTTATTTTTGTATAATTTAAATAGTATTTGAACTTACTTACTTACCCTGAGAGAGAGAATATTCATCTTATTCACTTTTTATTAACTCGAAATAAACAAAGTTATGTATAAAAATTGTTTTTATTCACTATAACATAATAACATCACAACTAAATAACTAAAATAGCACTTATTAAAGAAACAAGGATTATAACAAGTCAATTAAGCTATAATATACTTCCTTGTCTAGAGTAGTATACCCTGTCACGTCCCAAGTGTTACTGAAGAAATATAGTATTGGTATGCGGTGTGCTCAAAACAGGTAGAGGGGAAGGTGTTCATTCACTTGTGTGCTATAGTGGCATCTAGGTATTGATGCATAGCTTATCTGTGGAGTCTTTTTATCTTAAATAGAGGACGCTGCATGTCTGAATGTTAATAAAACAGTGTTGAGTTAATTTAAAATCAATTTAATAAAATTTAAATAAAATATCTACAAGTTTCGTAGCAATACATATATATATAATCACATGCCTCTTTTACCTATCGATGTAGAGGTAATAATAATATAATTTAAATTCTATTCCTTTCTTGCTACATGTGTGTTTGGTTTTATGTCAAATGTACAAAGTCCTTCCATTCTTTTCTATTTTTCGTTAGTTTTCTTGCGTTTATCACCGTTTGTCCTCTTTTCCCCTACTACCACTATATCCCGCGTTATCCTTGGTCTTCCCGGTCCCCTTTTAATTGTAATCCTCGCCTCCATTACTTTTCTCGCTTGCCTGTCTGCCTCCATTCTCTGTATATGCCCTCACCAATTTAGTTGCTTCTTCTCTATATATTGCAAGATGGGCTCAACATTTAGTTCATCCCTTATGTTCATGTTCCTGATTCTGTCCCTACGTGTTATTCCCATAATGCCTCTCAAATATTTCATTCCCATGGCTTGTATTTTGCTCTTGAGTTTGTTTGTGAGAACCCATCTTTCACTTCCATAGGTGAGTATAGGTCTGTATATTGTTCTGTATACAGTCATCTTAGTTTTGTAGCTAATTTCTTTTTTAAATATAAATGTTCTCTTCATTGAATGGTATAATTTGGCAGTTTTGTTAATTCGTTCAGTAATATCTATGTCTTGGTTTCCATTTCTTTCAATTGTGACTCCCAGATATTTATACTCAGAAACTTGTTGTATCTTTTCCCCGTCAATATATATTCTTATCTGGTCTTCATCCCCTCCCGTTATCATTATTACCTTCGTTTCTTTCGTGTTAATTTTCATGTTGTAGTTTTTCAACACTTCAGTCCATTCATTTATATTTGTCTGAAGTGTTTCCGCTACTTAATATAATTAATGTATTTTGGCTAGTTTCCTAGCTTAAGTTTCTTCTTGTTTTATTACTTCCATTGTTAATTAAGCCTTTTTGTGGATGTTTAGTAATATGATTTTGTTTCTTTTTTGTCGACTTGTTTCTAACATGTTCTCCATTGTACATGTTTTTTGAAATAAACTATTTATTATTATTTATAATTAATGTCCATGGGTTGTAACTTTACCTCCACTTTGCACTCCATTAATTAAAAGTTACTCCCATACGCAAATAAATGAAACCGTAATTCCTCAGTATTGGCTAAAAATTCCCAACCTCTCTACAAAGGAGTACACAAAGAATCGTCCAATATAACACCAGGGAGTTCCAAATACCTTACTTCTACAAATTCGGCAGGCACACGGAGAAAAAAAGATGTTACCACGTATTATAAATATAATGAATGATATTAACTCAAGGACAACAATACGTTATCTAGTACCCAGTATTCATCCATGTATTACTGTTTATTAGGAAGATGGTACGCTCTAATATAATTATAATACAACCAACTATAAAGTTAGTTGTCCCTATTCTTACTATCTATTTTTCTCAGTGCAAGTACCGTAATCCTATCTCAACTATCATAAAATATAAAAGAATAATTATGTTTGTAGCAGATTAGTTTTCTGACTGTATCTGGCTTTCATTTACAATGTTGTCGAGTTATTAGATTAGGATATTCCATATTTAAAAATAAAATCTCATGTAATTTCGATTTGAGTTAAAGGTTCTTCTTATAAATAGTCAGACAGTTTTGTACCTGCAGACATCTACGAAATTTTGTCGCAGAGTAAAGATATATCTAATTTTGTTGATTGTGTAAAATAGAAAATACTCCTTTGATAGTAAAGCAATGCCTTTGATAAACCACATATTAGTTTTAATAATTGTGTTAAGTTATGTAGTGATGAGTGCAGTTTCCTCTATAATAGATTACGATTATCAAACATTAAATAATTGTACCTACTTGCCGCATTCTCTGTGCAGAGACGACGTGGCGGCCAATATTGCCGATGGCTTAGTTGATATAAGATAAGTTGAATATATAGGTTATATTTTTTGTCGATCAACTGTAAGTTAAATTATCCCCCTAGAATAATTCCAAACTTTTTATGATTATATCTTTTCACTTACTTTTTACAATGTTGTTCTAATATTAAAAAAAAAAATTTCTTTCAACAAACTTTTTATCAAATCCAATTTCACAAAACTAAAGATATTTTTTTGAATATCATAGAAGCGGTTGAGATGATATTTCAACAAAATTAAACTTTTTTGGTAGCGTGCAGTACCATGGCTGGGTGATTGCAACAAATGCCCATGTTTGGTACTTTAGTAATGATTTGTCTGAAATGATAAAAATGTATTCAAGTTCCTGTATACATAACAGCAAATAACAAATATACAGGCTGATTCATTTTCGATCCTCACCATTGAGATCTTGTTTATTACTGAAGATAGACGATAGGTTTAAATTTGGCAAAGTTGCTAAATTTTGTGGTTATTATGATCCCGCAAAGAAAGTAGACTTAGAACAAATGACGTGTGAGATTTTTTAAAAAACGGAAAAATCTAATTTTCTCATTTTGCCTCTAGCACTTTTATTTGGCCTTGCAGAGAAAAACTAAAGACACGTTCTCAAGGCCACTCTTAATGTTCTATGCAATGTTGTGCTTGAAATTTTTATACGACGTTTCCTTTTCTACTGGTCATCGTCAACTTTCTTATTCTTTATGGGCGCCATTTTGAATTTTGACACCGTTAGAAAGAGTCTTTCTTTCTGATTTCAACCATGTGCAACATATTGACAAAAATTTTTGATATTATGCTTTATCTGGCGAAGAATTCAATTTAAGATTAAATAAGGTGGCCATGAAATTTCGAACTGGCAATCACTTATCGTTGCATTAGTAATGGGAAAATGTTGTATACAAACAAAGAGGAACGAGACATGTTATGTATTCTTTAATCATCGAATCGAAATACAACAATAGCTAGTATACGATATTTACAACTGTATCCTGAACGATGACAACCATATCATACCATACCATTTTCCTAGATTTTGATAGAAAGTTAGTCGAGTATGGATCGTCTACCAAGCCGCGTAATGTTTACGGTAACTGGAATTTGGATAGAAATGGTAAATTAAATGTGCGTTTTCGCAAAGTTGATGTTAATTTTGTATCTTATTTGTAAAATGAATTCAAATAACAATTAAATTAATATAAAGAAAACAATAATTACAGTAAATGTTCAAACATGTCGCCATTTTTATTAATGCACCATTACGCACGTTTTCGAGCTGTTTGAACTGCTCTTTGTATGGTTCTCCTGGGAGTTGCATTGAAGGCATTTTCGAGTCTACCTCGAAGTTCTTCAATATTATGTGGAAGGCTACCTTTATAAACGTTATTTTTAATAGCTCAAAAACTTTTGTCAACATGTTACACATGGTTGAAATCAGAAAAAAAGATTCTTTCTAACGGTGTCAAAATTCAATATGGCGCCCATAAGAAATAAAAAAGTTGATAATGACCAGAAGAAAACGAAACGTCGTATAAAAATTTCAAGAACAACATTACATAGAACATTAAAAGTGGCATTGAGAACGTGTCTTTAGTTTTTCTTTGCAAGACCAAATAAAAGTGCTAGAGGCAAAGTAAGAAAATGAGATTTTTCCGTTTTTTAAAAAAATCTCAAACGTCATTTGTTCTAAGTCTACTTTCTTTGCGGGATCATAATATCCACAAAATTTAGTAACTTTGCCTTTAAACATATCGTCTATCGTCAATAATAAGCGGGATCTCAATGGTGAGGATCGAAAATGAATCAGCCTGTATATAGCCCTGCTACACTCAGCAAACCCAAACCTTGGGAGGCCAACCTAGATGTCTGCATTCTATTTAATCCCTCAATAATCCGTATTGCATACTGTTGTAATAAAAATACTCTGGCAGCGTGAGAACTATTTCCCCAGTGCATAATGCCATACCTGATGAGATTTTCTATCGTAGAATGGTACACAACTAACAACACTTTCCTATTACATTGTTAAGAGATAAATTTCAATGCATGTTGTCTGAGTTTATTGCATACGTCGTCTATATGTATAAACCACCGGAATTCAGAGTCAAAAGTAATACCCAAAGTCTTTTGTGACTGGCATATCGTCAGATTTTCGTTGTTGCATACTTGCAGAATAGGAGAATTTATTTTATTTAAAAGTAAAAGAAATAATAGATATTTTACCAACATTCAAAACAAGTTTGTTCTTAGTGACCCAGTCCACTACGGATTTATAAATATCTGAAACAATTTTATTTAAAGATTCAACGCTTTTATCATAAATTAAAATATTGGTATCATCCGCGTAGCAAATTATCTCAACATCCGGACCAAATGTCAGTAAATAACCAGCCAAATCATTCGCAAAAATAATATACAACAACGGACCTAAAATTTAACCCTGTGGTACTCCGCACCTGATCCCCAATCTATATCCATACACATGATTAACACGAACACATTGATATATATTTTCTTGATATGATCTCAACAAGCTATAGGTACGCTTGCCCTCTTACCCCTTGTTTTTTAACATATTCAATATATCCAGCTTCTCTATCAAAGATAGGTGTCCTAAGCTCACCAATTTTCGGCTTCTCGGCGAGGATATTTGAGTTCCAGAAGTTCCATCCTCACGAAAAATGCTGTGAAAATGTTTCACACGGAGAAGATGTCTGCCGAGTACTTCTCTTTTATTATTACAACGCAGATTTAAGGAGAAAAAAAAAACCCAAATATAAAATTTCAGCAACCAACTAGTAACACTTCCTAATATTCCGTTAATCGACGATTTAAACGGCACAGCCTGTATATATTTTTCCATATTATACTTCCAAATAAAATAAGCTTTAAAAATATACAATTTCACAATTGTATATTTTTACGACAATAACTCACAAATAAAACACAATTTCTTATCTAAACAATAAAAACGACGTTTCACACTTCACGCTTGCATCTAACGCACAATCAAGTATTGACATTTTATACTACTACTTTTATTAATCAAAATTTTCATTACAGTTTGGGATGTTTAAAATAAATAGGAACAAAAATTGAAAAAGACAATGTGCAATGGCGAAATCCTAATAAAAAAACCTGTAACCCCGTTCAGAATTTTATATAGGTATATTTCCCACTAAAAATTTAATCGAAGGAAATTATAATCTGCAATCGGAAAAGAAACAAAACGAACAGAAATATATAAAACCCGTGTTTATTTAATCACACATCCACTTGGGAAAAGCATCGAATTAATTTGCTTTGCTTATATCGAATTTCCCGAATTAATATACAATATTGCAAAATGCTCTGCAATTGTGATTAGTAATTATAGTTTAATAGGAAACTATTATGTACATACATGTATCAATATATATCAACTTCATTGTTAATTTTTCCTATGTTTTAGAGAAACAAAGGAATTAATAACGAATGTTAGGTGTACATGTTTATTAATTGTATTCACGGAAAAGCCAAACCGTTTCTAAAACGTGTCAAATTATTTATGAGTTGGAAATTCCACGGACACGTATTATGCAACTCCATTGATAGATCGCCGAAATACATCTCAGCGATATTAAAAGGTCAAATAACATCAAATTAGCCTCTATTTTTGTTTGCTGTTCGAGTTTTGGGTTTATTAGATACTAACACTATAAACTTACAAAGTTAACGGCAGTCATATAATTCCACAGGGTGTGGCGTATTTAGAATCAATGCCGCCGGGGTTACTTATATCTGGCTGATTTTACCCCCACCTACCAGCGCTGCCAGGTCTTTTTAACAAAAAGTGGTAAACGGAAGTTCTAGTAATATGCAAATTATAACTAACAAGCTAATTAAGTACTTAAGCACATCCTCTCACTCCCTAGCAGCACAAACCATCGGCTAATGATCGGCTTTATATAGCGCCGATGTCCTGATGTCGGGTCGATATCAAAGATATTGTTTCTTGATTCTGTATTGATTCTTTTTGATTTTTGTTATAGTTTTCAAGCCACAGTCTCCACCCATCAAAAGATATTGTGCTGATATCGGCTTTCTACCAGTATACGATATCACTGCGATACGAAAGATCCATTTTCGGTAAACTATCGGCTGATCGTTTGTTGTTTCGGCTGAATATCGTCTGGAAACTCAAGACATACATCAGGGCGATATCATTAATAAACGCCGCTGCGATATTGATAGAATACCTCATACTAGTATATGGATTTGACTATTGTCATTTGTTTGACGATAGGTCGGCTAAATATCCTAAATCTATACGGATTGGTAGATTGAAATATAACCGCATTACAAGATCGTTCGGATATAAAATATCAACGTTTGAGACATCAATTGTGAAACTAAAATTAATATACACTATACAAAAGTTTTTGAAGGTGAAGCGATTGATAATTTAAGAATATGCAAATGCAATTTTTTAATTCCGCCGTGATGATGAAAATTGGCATCTAAACGCAATGGTTTATGGGAGTTATATCTACGCGCAATATCTTACCACCACCACCTTCCACAAACCACAATCCATCATAACGTTCCTTATACGCGTGAATTCTCTGACGTCAGTATTGAGGCAGGTCAAGGTCTGCGATCCAAACAGCCGCCATATTGGATTTTATCCTGTGTTATTTATATGGCGTTAAATCTGTGCGTATTTATCTTATTATTTTTATTAAATCGGTAGAAGTTTCAGGACTGATATTGTGCTAAGTATGTTCCCTGAAGTATGTGTTAACAGTTCATCCCAAGTTTAACCTGGAAATTATCTGTACTTTCAGGATAACAAGTGATATTCGAGGAGTAGTCATTGTTCGCGCAGCAAAGCATCGCTAATACATTTTTTTTTATTAATATAATAGAGAAGAGTATAAATTCTTTTTCTTTCCAAAGGCAGGAAGTGAATAAAGGAAGTACAGCAATTTTATAACTTACTTTTAATAAATTTCATTTAGGTTAGTATTTTGTTTTCTTAGTGACAACGGCACTACAATTGTGAAATCGTAAATTTCTTATTGCAATAACATACCTAGATAATAAACAATTTTAACTTTAAAGAAATAAATAAGTAGAAAGATAAGTGGCCAGATAGTTTATTCATGTAATAAAAATTCTATAAACTTTGGTAAATAAGATTTCTGTAAGATATCTATATTTGATTTCTAGCCATCGTCGATGACATGACAGAAGTCCCCTTGGACATTCGCATCTTGCTTTAACGATGCCGTCATCTTTATCAATATGTACCTACATGCAAAATTAATATAGTTAATAACCTTGTTTTGATATATTCATTTTTATTTTCACCTCCACATTGTTCACTTTGTATTTCATACTCGTACGCACCTTCCCCTTTAATATTGCTGGGTTTCGATTTAAAGCGGGAGCATTCGAAACCATTTTCCCCTCGTGCTAGCTGCTTCCTATCGAAGAAATTTGAAAGAATCGATACTTCAATAAAATGTTTGGTGATCATCTTAGCCTGCAAACCAAAGGCATTAAATATTGTGGCAACATTTTTGTAAAATTTACCTTTACAAATTACAACATAACCTAGAAAACTGTGTTCTGGCTCTAAAGGAGTAAAATACCAAATTATGTAAATAAGTCTTTTCGATAGCAATTATTTTAAACGGCATCGACTATTTGTTTTCTTAAAAACTGAAAATTCGTATGTTTATCCATGATTTAGTCTGCATGAAGTGACTAGCACTTGAATTTCGCTTATTATCCTGAAAGTACAGATCATTTCCAGGTTAAACTTGGGATGAACTGTTAACACATACTTCAGGGAACATACTTAGCACAACATCAGTCCTGAAACTTCCACCGATTTAATAAAAATAATAAAATGAAATTCCATATAAATGTAACGAACCATACTGTATATTATAAATTTCTTTTAACCTATTCATTTTTCTTATAGTCCGTAAAAGGTGTTAATTTTCAATTTCGATCCTTCTGAATAATATGTAGTTCTTAGTATTCTTGCAGATCATATTAACGGTGTAATACGAATATCCGGTCTGAGCGTTCGCTTCAGATCGGCAGTTGGATATAGAAAAACACAATTCAGAGAAATATCAAAAATGCTGATAAGTATCTGTGCTCATCAGATGGAAACAAGTGTTGATGTCGCTTCCATAAGAACAATGTACTAGTCCTTAGTTTAACAATATACTTAAGACATCAATACTGGCTTCCATCTGATGAGCACAGATACTTATCAGCATTTTTGATATTTCTCTGAATTGTGTTTTTCTATATCCAACTGCCGATCTGAAGCGAACGCTCAGACCGGATATTCGTATTACACCGTTAATATGATCTGCAAGAATACTAAGAACTACATATTATTCAGAAGGATCGAAATTGAAAATTAACACCTTTTACGGACTATAAGAAAAATGAATAGGTTAAAAGAAATTTATAATATACAGTATGGTTCGTTACATAAATAACACAGGATAAAATCCAATATGGCGGTTGTTTGGATCGCAGACCTTGACCTGCCTTAAATTTGACGTTACCAGAATTCACGCGTATTGTAGTGTGACCATGACGTACAGATGAAGTGGCTGTCATTATTTATATTGTCGCTGCATTTTAGTAAGCGTTGTGCACATTACAAAATGGGTGAATGAACCTTAGAAAGGTAAGGAATTTTTATGACTAATGTTTTATGTATGTATCAAGTGTATAATTTAATTTAATGATTAGTACTCATTTATTGTGTAAATATGCAGCGTTAACAAAAAGGAAGACGCTTGTAAATTTCTTATTTAACTTGAAAGCATTGTTTCTACAATATGTGTAGCGTAAGAAACGTTTCGCATTAATAGAATAGAATAAATGACAAGCTATAGACAAATTAAAGCTTTTATAGGATGCCGAATATATACACTAAAGAAAAACACTTTTTTTTAGATACGTTAATGCTTAATTGGGGAAACTACGTTAAAGGAAGCATATATTTAATGTTAAAACAAATCCTTTCGAAAAATATTAATGTAAATTATTCATTACAATAGAGACAATCTAAAGAAGCTTTTGATAAATTGGAAATATACGTAGTATTTCTAGGTAATATTATATGCATTATTATTTTATTTGTAACTCTATATGAAAACTGTTATTTTTATTTACAGAAGCAATTAGATGAAACAGCCGGATGCGACAGAGACGAATATCAATAGATGAGATAGGGGCAGAAAAGAAAGGAAGAAGAATACGTCTTTGGCGAACGAATTCTTCTTCGAATTATTAGAATTTTTGTTGCTATTGATTTGTTAAAAATTAAACTGTAACAAATGTTAAATTACTTTTCGTTTAAAATATGCACATATTGAGTTTGTTTTCGGTTTCATGTTTTCCTAGTTATTTTCAGTTTTTGTTTTTATTAATTATGTCGTTAAATATTTATGTGTCAATTTCTCATAAATAAACATATTACATTTTTTTTTATTGGTATTGTTATGAAAACACTTTGGAACAAAAATACCTACCTTAAAAGCATAATATATATTTTGCCAATACTTAAGCTTTACTCATATATTTAACTATTATAGACACGATAAATATACTATTAACTAACAGTCAAATTTAGTTTAAATCTCTATCGATAACGGGCGCTAATCAGCTAAATAGTACTTGACTATGTATGTACATACAATGATACTTTGTAGAAGCGATTTAATAGGCAAGAATATTAGTATTTTTTCTTGAAATTTATTGCCCTATTACATAAAGTCTTTCCTTTATTATGTATATTATTGTATGCATAATATTCGTTTTTAATATCGATTACACACAAAAATGGTGGCAAATAATTTGAAAAACATTTGCATGTGCGATGTGAAATTAAACATTGTGACATTTTCAAAGGTACATCCTTTTGTGTAGCGCCTTTTAATATTTCACAAGACTTTCATAGTTTTTACTTTCTGTTAACTCTTGTCTGCAGCGAGGTTCACAAAAAAATTGCTTACATTAACTTCATTAGAAAACCACACGATTTTCTAGATAACCGTGCAAAAAATTCTGTTTTTGTAAATAATTTTATGAACGTTTTGGGTAAGATTTTTATCGCAAAAAAATTATTACAATTGAATAATGCAATTTTGCACTAATTTGACTCGAAATTATACTCTTTGTAACCCTTTTGCGTTTCGGGAACTACTTTTGGCACAGCCTGTATAAATATCCAATATCGTGAGTAATGTCGTTGCCTATGGCGCAGTTATGATCAAAACCATTTCGATACGCGCGCGTTCCGTTGGTTGCGGCTTTCGCAGGTAAAAGGTTTATTGGAATATAAGAACACAAGTAGTGAAAGAATTTAAATTATTTAATACTCAAAGGAAACATTATATCTATATATTGTAGTCTGAATGCGCTGCTTTAAATTGAAATATCTGTTTTGCAGGCTATATGCAATCGGCAACTCTTAATATTTGCGTTTCACAATGATTAAGTAAATGTGTAGCGAGAGAAAAATTGGGAGCTGTGGATTGCATTCTGGGCGACTGGAAGTGGGAGGGACTTCAGCTGCAGGCGTACCTACGCACAAGGTCGCAACAGAAATTTGTTAACGCTCCTCGAATCATCAGCTCAGTGGAAGTAAAATGAGCGAGATATCCTTTTTCTCGTTAGAGCTCACTCTTATATCGCTGTGTTGATCAGAAAAATTGCGACGAACATTTCTTAAAAAAATGACTTTAATGATTTTCGCGCGTAATTGTTCGCGAATCGATGGTCGTTGTTCACCGTACACGTATGTTGAATTATTTAAAAAGGGCCATAAAAAGAAGTCGTTTGGGGCTAAACCCGGGGTGCGTGTTGGCCATTTAATAGGACCCGAATTACCGATCCATCTATCTTCAAAACCGGTGTTTAAGAAATTACTGACATTACGGGTATTGTGCGTCGGGCAACCGTCCTGTTGGATGGTTTCATTAATATCAAGTCGCTCCCGTACAGCAGGAATAATATTAGTTTGCAATAATTCTAAATACCTTTTGCCACTTAAATTTCCTTCACTAAAAACACCTCCGATTATTTCATTCCCAACAATACCAGCCCACACGTTCAATTTTTGTGGAAACTGCGTTCGCGTTGGTGTATTATAATGGAGGTTTCTACGGGGCCAATAACCGACATTTGCGCGATTATGATGCTCATGAACGTAAAATGTTTTTTCATCAGTAAATAAAATATTTTTTAAAAATAATTCGTTATCGTCATATTTATTCATTATTTCGCAAAATTCCATTCGACGGTAATAATCATCTGGTAAAAGTTCTTGAGATGCGCTAATTTTGTACGACCGATATTTATTCTTATGTAAAAGGTTTAAAACAGTTGTTGCACTAATATTACATTCGCCAGCAATTTGTCTAGAGGTCATAGTAGGATTTAATTCCGCCAATGCACAAACTTGAATTTCGATATCACTGACATTTTTCGCTTGAGATATTTTTATTTTTCTCATTTATTAATGTAAACGTTGTTTCAAAACGTCAGGCAGTATTACGAATAGTAGTCGCGCTCGCTAGGAATTGATCTTTCGGTATAATTTACTCCAAATAAACTGCGTGTAACTTCCGCTGAATTGCCACCGTAAAATTGTTTCACTATAAATAGTTTTTCCACGGGCGTATAATATTCCATTTCTTTTTTTTAAATTAATGACCGCGATCAAAACTTACTAACCGTTATAAAACTAGAACCGCATCCTCAATATCGCACGACGCTTTATTAAGAAATGAGCGAAGTGAATCGGATACTGGCTTCGCTTGAAGTGAATTACGCATGTCTAGGGATTCGTTCCCTTCACCTCGCAGTAGTACGGAATGAGGACTTCGTGATTTGTTGCAAATTGAAAAGTTGAAGCTGTTGTTACACATTATCCTTCAAAACGTTGTGCTACCATATGCTGCAAGGATTGATGAAAATTGTCAACTCAAGCACGACAATGAGCGCCCGCATACTGCAGGTATCATTCGTGCATTTCTTCAAAACCACTAAATTAATAAAATAAATTTGTGTCTTTTCACACATCACACAAACCGCTGAGTTTTAAATAATTTTTAACGTGTATTGTATTGTCGTTGTGATTTGTCGTGCATTATCGATGTTTATATGTTTTGTGTTAAATCACAATTATTAATGTACATATTGTGTGTGTCCAAATGATGGCGCAAGCCGAAACCGGTCGATACAATTAATTTAAAAATAAATATTTGATTGAATAGAACTTTAAATTTATTCTATTATCACAATTCCACCAATCAAAACTTCCATTATATCCACTAAATTAATGTTTTGCCATGGTCAGATTTAAATCCCATAGAACACGTTTTGGATTTGCTGCGAAGAGGTATACTGCGTAAAACTCTAGTGTTTGAAACAAAACAACAATTCTATCAGTGTTTCGTAGAATAGTGCGATGCCATCGATCAACAAAACCTGACCACTTGATTATGAGTATGCCAAACAGGTGCAGAAAGGGAATCAACACTCGTGGAGGTCCCACAGAATACCGACATTGCACTCAAAGACAATATTCTAAAGGATATGGGTAAGTTTAATGGGACAAACTGTTAACAAAAATTGGTGGTGACAAGGAACGTTTCTAGATGGCGCTATAAGTCCAAATTGGGCAAGTTGCTTGGTTTAGGTTGTATGTAAATTTAGGTTGGTCGTTCTGTTTTTTACAGTTGCATCTTGCATCGCTTGCATCCTTTGTCTTCACTCATGTGATTTGTCGTTTTGTGGTTTTACTACGCGTCTGTCACGTATTTTCTATTTCCATACTAATTATTTTTGTGTTTGAACTGAAAGTTATATGTTATAGTTATAAAGTTCACTAAATATTCTCTAATTTGTAGGTGTTATACGTCACACTTAGTTATTTAGGGGAAGGGCGGGCAAGATGGCATATTGGCTCTATCGTCTAATTTAACTCAACAAAAATATCTATACCTATTAAATAATATTGCATAAGGTGGCAACACTGCGTATATGTACCGACAGTTCAGGTTACACCACTGACGCCCGAAGTTAGTTGTGTTTGTGTCGTTTTCATGTGGGCGGTCCAATGTAAGTATCTAATCAAAACCTTTTTTCTCCTTATATACTTAATTGTTCATTTATTTCTTATATACCATAGCTATTGTAAAATAACTGCCATTATATTCATGCATCGTTCTGACAAGTCGGCATACTTATTTGCTGGGCAAGATGGCATGATATGCCGTCTTGCCCGCACCATGCCATTTTATTCGCTGCATAATTTACTCACACTAATCTTTTTTGCAGATGGTTTACACATATATAAGGAAAACAGATAGGGGAACCTGGGATGAGACAAACATGGCGCGAGCTATAAACGCTGTTAAAAAGAAAGAAATGGGGTGGGCTCGCGCTAGCAAAACTTTTAATGTTCCTGCAACAACGTTGCGGCGCCGAGTTGAAAATAAAAACAAAATAGCAATTAACACCACAAAACATCTTGGTCGACATGAAAATGTACTAAACAAAGAGGCTGAAAAAGCCATAGTGACTAATATACTGGAATTAGGGTCTCGTTTTTTTGGTTTAACATGCCATGATGTTTGCGTCCTTGCATATAAAATTGCAGAGAAGATGAAATTGCGCCATCCATTTAGTCGTCAAAGGAAAATGGCGGGAAAATCTTGGCTGCGGGGATTCAGACAAAGAAATCCAGAAATTTCATTGAGGCTTCCCGAGGCTACCTCACTTGCACGTGCAACAGCGTTTTATAAAGCCCAAATAGAGAAATATTTCACTAGTTTGGAAAATGTAGTGGAGCAATATTTAATAGATAAGATTATGATATTCAACATGGATGAATCAGCACTTACTACGGTACAAGTACCGACCAAAGTATTTGCCAAAAAAGGCAAGAAACAAGTGGGTGCGGTAACTAGTGCAGAAAGAGGTATTCATACTACTGTGGTAGCTTGCGTAAGTTCTGGCGGGACTTATGTTCCTCCAGCAATTATATTTCCGCGCAAAAATTATAATGCGCTTCTGTACGATGCTGCCCCTATAGGCACCTTAAGACTCTACAATGAATCTGGTTACATGACAGGGGAACTGTTTTTTAAATGGATACAACATTTTATCTCCTTTGTAAGGCCAACGCCAGAGAAAAAGGCTCTACTAATTCTCGATGGACATATGAGCCACAGAAACTTAGAAGCATTGCAGTTAGCGAAAGAAAAGTCGGTTGTACTCTTCTGCTTACCAGCTCATTGTACACACCGGCTTCAACCATTAGATGTGGCCTTTTTCGGACCAGTGCACAAGTACTACAATCAGGCTATGACAGAATGGATGAAAATAAACCCGGGTCGTCCGGTTACAATTTATCAAATCGCTCAGCTTTTTAATATAGCATATGAAAAGGCAGCTACGCTCACAATCGCTTTGAGTGGCTTTCGTGCTACTGGAATTGCCCCTTTCAATAGAAGTATATTCCCGGAACATATTGCTGTGGAAAAAGGGGATGAAAAACTGTGCGTGAGTGCGTTGACCCCTTCGTCCAAGTCAGCTGTTTCAAGAAGATTTTTAAAAGACACTAAATTTTTCGTAAAAGTTAAGTTAGTATTAAGTTACTTTGAAACATGTTGAAAAATTCTTATTTATATCATTTTTAGTTTTGTTTTACCGCTATGTAATTTTCATTTAGCTCAGTTTCTTGTTTTATATGTTTGTTTGCCTGGTGAAAGCCATGTCACCGTGTAAGATCGCCGCTGTTGCGTGCGCTTCTCTTGGGCCGGCGATTGCTCGCTTGCGGGAGAGAGAAGGTAGTGTACCAGGTGACTCTGCCGAGGTGAGTTCTTTTTCCTGAGCGCTGTAAATTTATGTCGATTGAAGACAGTTTGTTTCCGCGTGTCATTTTGATTTTTACAAATCTGACCTTAGTAGAGGCATCTTACACTCAATTCATTAAATTTTCTTTGTATAATATTTGGAATTCCAAATAGTTAGTTATGGCTGATTTAATTTTACTTTTTGAGAGTTCATTTTTTTTTATTTGATATTTAATTAATTTTTGATTCATTCTTTTCCCTTTTCAATTAGATTTGTTAGTAGTTCACTGTTTTGAAGGTATTTTTACCTTGCTTTTTTATAGCTGATTACAATTGAGCAGTTTTAAGTATTTAAAGTTAAAGACGTTCACCTGAGAACGCCATTTTGCGATTTACACGTGGTGTATAAAATTTTATATTTCTAAATATTCTTAATTTTGTTATTTTCACGTTAAATATAGGGAGTTTTCTTTTAAGCCTGGATTTTAATTAATCTAAGGTTTTAAATTTCTTCCTATTTGCATTTTGTTTTTATTATTAAAGTTCGAATTAAGTTCAAAATTCTAATATTGTTGTTTTAATTTGTTTCCCCACATCGTGGTAAATGTTTTCACCCACTTTCAGTTTCTTAAGGTTTACCTTCAGAAGGTGACCACTGGGATTTTGAATCCCATGCTCTTCAAGCAATTTTTACTCTATTTTAGAGTTGGCGCTCAACTTAATAATTAATTTCAGACATTTGGTCACAAGCATTAATTTTATATATATATATTTCACATTTTCATAATTGTGCACAGCATAATTATTTGGCAAGCCCAACGTGGGGCCGCGATTCATTGTTGTTTTGATTCTTTTTGGCCACGATTTGCTTTGTAATTTTCCCTGCACGAGGTTTCGTGAATTTTTCAACTGTTTCGGGGAAACTAATACCTGTTGTGTTTAAATAAATTTTGAAACTCGTCGAAATGTCCGGAGAGAACCAAGCACAGGACAAATTGTTCGTCCCAGAAGGAACCTGGAGGGAGCAATCCAGGTACAGGAGCGAGGAATCTGTGGCAACCGTGCTAAACAAGACGTATTCGGAGGATTCATTTCCTGAGGAAAAGGAGAGCAAACAGATGGAGCTTCCACAAGCACCTTTGACGGATGTGAGGGAGTCCCACATCGAGACGTTGGAACGGGGTGAGACGGAAAACTCTGAGGAAAGTATAGGAATGAAAGATGTGATGATGATGTTTAATGAGATTATGAATGTAACAAAAGGGATACAGAGACAGGTTGATGAGATAAGGAGTGATTTTAGATCAGAAATCATAAGAGTAGATGAAAACGTTGAGAAAGTAGAGAATAAAGTATTAGATAATACAATAAGATCAACAGCTAATGAAATATCAATTAAACATTGTCAGAAAGAGATAAAAGGAATGAAAAATAAATGGGATGAGAGAGAATATGTGGTTGAAGAAAGAGTCAGAAAAATAGAATGCGAAGTGAAGGAAAAGATTGCTGAGAGTGTGGAAAGAGCAGAAGAACAAATAAATAGAAAAATTTCATCAATTCAAGAAATTCCCAATGTCAATCAGTTTGGCAACAGTATTTTGTCAATGCCTGTTCAAATGGAACAGTTACCGAAATTTTTTGGTTCGGTAACGCCCAATCCAATGGCGTTTCTAAGAAATTTGAACGAATTTTTAGAATCCGTACCGGGAGAAAGAAACAAGCTGCGGATCGCCCGCAACGCCATGAAGGATGAAGCGAGATCCTGGTTTGACTTCGTCGCAGATACGATCAATTCCTGGGACCACTTCCAAGATGTATTTCAACGACAATACTGGAGTCAAGCGATTCAACGAGAACAAATTTATTCTTAGGTTCTTATAATAAGTGCGGATTAGATAGTAGAGAAGTCTATGTCATAAAGAAAATCAATATTCTCAAATTTTTAACACCACCCGTTTTGGAATCTGATTTGATCACGCAATTATCCAGGCATTTTGAGCCTGAGGTCACTCAAGCCATTGCGATGCAAAATATAACCTCTGTTAGTCAATTGTTGGAACTAATGAAGAGATTAGATCAAGCGGAACAATGCAAGGTAAATCCTAGCAAATCGCGAAGTCCTGAAGGCCATGTCAACCACAATCAGGCAACTGGCAGTTCGAGTAATGATGGTTTTAACCGTCAACAGTATTCGCGAGCTAATGTAAATCCGAGACCAGCTCCCTATTTCAACAGGAGACAGTCTTTCACTCCTAGAAATGGTGGACGTCAGAGTCCAAATTCAAACAATCAGAATGTGCCTCAGGTATCCACAACGCACCAAAATGACCGTCACGATGTCCAGACAAGGTCAAACGTCAATCAAGTGGCTTCCCCACAAAATCAGAATTCAATTAAGTCAGCTGACAAAGTTTTGCCTAGAGATTCTGTGCAGTGGAATTCAAATCGCTACGTTAATCAAATTCAAACAAATCAGATATCAAACAGCACTGGCGCAATTCACAAAGACACTAGGTCTAATTTAAATGAGCAAAAGGTTCAAACAAAGCCGAAAGAACTACTCGATGAAGCTCGTGGGCAGGATTTTTAGAAAATCCAACCAAAAAGAAAGAATTGTACACCATTTTACAAAATGATTTAAGATCGATCAATTCAGATTTGCCACATGTAAATGCAATGTTTGGAAAGAATGTTTTAAGATGTTTAGTAGATACGGGAAGTGAGGTTTCAATTTTAGACGAAGAGAAAGTAAAAATGCTAGAGAAAGAAAAAGTAGGGAAATTCATTCCAACTCGAAAAATTACAATCATTACTGCTACAAAAAAAATAATTGCTGCCATCAACAGAGTTTTTGTCGTAGAATTCAAATTACAAAATTCAACTTTTCTGGGAGAGTTTATTTCATTAAAAGGTTTAAAAAGAGATGGAATTATTGGGATTGATTTGTTAGACAAGATGAGAGCGGTGGTAGATGTTGATAAGAGACTAATTCAGATAGGAAAGGAGAGAGTTAATTGGTGTGATGAGACTCCTAATGAGGAGAAAATTGTTAATTGTTTAAGAAAAGAGAAAGAAAATGTGAATTTAGAGTTATTGAAAAGTGATTGTTTGGAAAACGATATACAGGGTAGTGAATTAGTTGATGAGGTTAAAGAAGAAGAAGTTGTTGATGAAGTAGTAGGGTTAGAAGCAAACAATTCCCAGATTGAATTCCCAGATGATTTAAATGAATTTAAGATTGATTGTGATGAAAAGTATGAATTTAAAGTCAAAGAAATTTTAAAACAGTACATTTCTCTAGTTGATAAGTTCCCGAGTTTAGCAGTTGGTTATGAACATTCTTTAGAAGTAGATGAATCGAAACCTTTCAAAATCAAGAACTATCCAATTCCCAAAAACATGCAAGAAAAAGTCAGAGTTGAGGTATCCCAAATGCTTCAAGATGGGATAATTGAACGTGGAAGAACAAGGTACGTCAATCCTTTAGTCGTCGTCCAAAAGAAGAATGGAGACATCCGTTTGTGTCTTGATGCCCGACGTCTGAATGAACGCACACGACCGCAGTTCGAAACTCCAGTCACGGTTGAAACATTGTTGGCAAGGTGTACAAATGCGAATTATTTTACAAAGCTAGATTTAAAGAGCTCTTTTTGGTTGGTACCGTTGAACAAAGAATCTAGAAAGTTTTGTGGATTTATGGTTGATGGAAATGTGTATCAGTTTAAGGTTGTACCTTATGGTTTAAGTAGTTCGGCTGCTGCGTTGATACGGGCAATGCAACAGATTTTAGAACCATACAATTCGTTTGTAGCTCATTACATCGATGATATTTTAATTTTTAGTCAGAGTTTAGATGAACATTTAGTGCATTTACGCAAAGTTGTTGAAGTTTTAGCTAGAAATGGTTTAAAAGTGAATTTAGGAAAATGTGAGTTTGTAAAGCATGAAGTAAAGTTTTTAGGATATGATTTAACAGAGAATTATGTCAGAGTAGATGAATCTAGGCTAGACGTCATCAAAAAGTACCCTAGACCTAGCAACATAAAGTTATTAAGAGGTTTTCTTGGTGTAGTCAACTACTACAAAAGGTTTGTTCCAAGATTAGCACACATCAGTGCACCTTTATTTGAATTGTTAAGAAAGAATGATAAGTTCACATGGACAAAAGAAAGATTAGAAGCATTTGAAAAGGTAAAGTCAGAATTTCATCGTTCATTATGTTTATTATTGCCAGATTTTAGTAAAGAGTTTTTGTTACGTGTCGATGCCAGTGATACAGCCATCAGTGGTGTTTTGATTCAAATTGGTAGAAATGGAGAAGAACCAATTTGTTTTGTCTCCAGAATTTTGAAAAATTATGAGTTAAGATACACTGTATCGGAAAAGGAAATGCTTGCTGTAGTTCATGCAGTGAGCAAGTTAAGATTTTATTTACTAGGAAAGAAATTCATAATTGAGTCAGATCATGCTGCATTAACATCTTTAATGTCAACTCGGTTCTCAAACAACCGAATTTATCGATGGTCTTTATTATTATCTGAGTATGTTTTTGAGATAAGACACATAAGAGGAGATTTGAATGTAACAGCTGATGCTATATCTCGTATGCACAATCTGAAGAGCCATTTCAACCACGTTGAGGTAAACACATACAACATGTATGAAGCCGAGGGGTTATTTGACTTTGTCAGGATCAATGAGGTGCAGCAAGATGATTGTTTCGTTCAGATACGAGAGGCATTAGTCCACCGGGATGAGTACAAGGAGTTTGTCATCCGAGATGGGATTCTGTTGAAGCGGATCCGAGATCAGTTCAACGTTGTACTCACCGAGGTTTTCGCACGTCAGGCGATGGAAGAAATACATCAAACCCTGGGACACATCGGAGGACACAAACTTTGGCTCACCTTTCGAGAAGCTTTCTTCGCCAAAAGGGACAAAACAATTGCCAAGTCTATCGTCCGCACATGTCTTCAGTGTCAACTTGGAAAAACCAAGAACCGCACGTGCCAAAACGTCATCAAAAGCATAGTTGTAGAGAACAAACTCGACCTCGTCGCCGTCGACTTTCTTGGAAATCTCATACCTGGACATTATGGCTACCGCAACATTTTCGTCATGGTAGATGTTTTCACCAAATACGTAAGACTCTTTCCCACCAGATATTACAACACTGATACAGCAATCCGTTGTATTGACAATTTTATACGAAATCAAGGTAAAATGCGCCGCATTCTTGCTGACAATGCCACTTATTTCAACACGCATCGTTTTGTTGACGCCATGAATGAGCGTGATGTTTGTGTTTCTTTCTGTTCTATACGTCATCCTTGTGGGAATCCTTGTGAGAGATACATCCAGGAAGTCGTCAAGTTTCTCAGGATGCAAACCCATCAACGCCATCCTGATTGGGTCCGCCACGTCCAAAACATCGAAAATTGGATAAACAACACTCCCAACACCACCACGGAGGAGTGCCCATACACTTTAATGTATGGAAGGTTGCCTAGTCGCCCGTGGAACCTTCTCGAGGAGGATGTATACGTGGAGGCACGTACAGAGGAAGCCAGAAGGAAGATTCAACAAAGGGGACAATGTTATGTCCGCCAAGAAAATGCCAAGATCACCAAGCGTACCCGGTTCTATGTCGGCGACCAAGTCCTGGTGCGTCGATATCGTTTGGGAAGACGTGACCAGCAAACCTGCCAAAAGCTGGAACTTCCGTTTGTTGGACCGTACAGAGTGGCCCGTGTGTTTGATGGGGTCACCTACGAACTGCACACTTTGGACGGTACCCAGAACAAAGGTCGGTACCACATCTCTGCCCTCCAGAACTTTCACCACGACCCCGGGTAGTTCGCCGCCCGGAAGTGACGTTTTCACCCCTGTGTGCGGAGACAGGATTTTATTTTTTTTTATTTTTCGTTGATCGGACTGTCAATTTTTGTTTTTTCTTTTGTGTGCGTGCGATTTTAAAAGCAAAACAATGACACTTTTCAAGTGCTATTTTTTTCTTTTATAATCGGGAGATGTGCTGTGGAAAAAGGGGATGAAAAACTGTGCGTGAGTGCGTTGACCCCTTCGTCCAAGTCAGCTGTTTCAAGAAGATTTTTAAAAGACACTAAATTTTTCGTAAAAGTTAAGTTAGTATTAAGTTACTTTGAAACATGTTGAAAAATTCTTATTTATATCATTTTTAGTTTTGTTTTACCGCTATGTAATTTTCATTTAGCTCAGTTTCTTGTTTTATATGTTTGTTTGCCTGGTGAAAGCCATGTCACCGTGTAAGATCGCCGCTGTTGCGTGCGCTTCTCTTGGGCCGGCGATTGCTCGCTTGCGGGAGAGAGAAGGTAGTGTACCAGGTGACTCTGCCGAGGTGAGTTCTTTTTCCTGAGCGCTGTAAATTTATGTCGATTGAAGACAGTTTGTTTCCGCGTGTCATTTTGATTTTTACAAATCTGACCTTAGTAGAGGCATCTTACACTCAATTCATTAAATTTTCTTTGTATAATATTTGGAATTCCAAATAGTTAGTTATGGCTGATTTAATTTTACTTTTTGAGAGTTCATTTTTTTTTATTTGATATTTAATTAATTTTTGATTCATTCTTTTCCCTTTTCAATTAGATTTGTTAGTAGTTCACTGTTTTGAAGGTATTTTTACCTTGCTTTTTTATAGCTGATTACAATTGAGCAGTTTTAAGTATTTAAAGTTAAAGACGTTCACCTGAGAACGCCATTTTGCGATTTACACGTGGTGTATAAAATTTTATATTTCTAAATATTCTTAATTTTGTTATTTTCACGTTAAATATAGGGAGTTTTCTTTTAAGCCTGGATTTTAATTAATCTAAGGTTTTAAATTTCTTCCTATTTGCATTTTGTTTTTATTATTAAAGTTCGAATTAAGTTCAAAATTCTAATATTGTTGTTTTAATTTGTTTCCCCACATCGTGGTAAATGTTTTCACCCACTTTCAGTTTCTTAAGGTTTACCTTCAGAAGGTGACCACTGGGATTTTGAATCCCATGCTCTTCAAGCAATTTTTACTCTATTTTAGAGTTGGCGCTCAACTTAATAATTAATTTCAGACATTTGGTCACAAGCATTAATTTTATATATATATATTTCACATTTTCATAATTGTGCACAGCAATATGTTCTTACCCAGTTTAACTACGGACAACGAAAATTTCAAACGGAAAATGATCAAAATCCACAGAACGTACCATGTTATGAAAACAAGGTAGAAGCTGGGGTTCAAGTTCCTTCAACCTCTAATCTAACTCGACATCTTACAGCTGGATCAAATGATATTCCATTATCGACATTGAATTATGTGAATACGTTAGTAGATGAATTATCACCAAAACCTCACAGCAATTGTAGGAAAAACTCTAAGCGTAAAACTAAGACCACTTATCAAGACGTATTGACAGAGAGCTCATTCATAAAGGAACTTTGTGAAAAAGAAGCTGAGAAAAAGTTGAAGGAGCAAAGGAAAAGTAAAAGAGCGATAGTGAAAAAAACGCTGATTGAAGATGATAGCTCCGATGATGGTGATGAACTGATGACAAAAATTACGGTGGAAGTCAGAGTGATGAAGAGGATTTTGCGTGTTTATATTGTAATGACTTGTACAGCCGATCCAAAAGTCGCGAGGCTTGATTAAAGTGTCAGTCGTGTGGGTTATGGTCCCATGCGGAATGTGCAGGACTATCAAAAAGGGCAAAAAAATTTGTTTGCGAATTATGTAAAAACTGAACTTGTTTCTTTATTTTTAAAGTAAATGAATATCCAGTAATGGTTATTTATTTTATTTATTGTCAAAAACTTTTCATTTTTAATTACGTTACCAAGCAATAACTGAATCATTTTGTTTTTGGCGTATTTCACAATATTTTTACGTTTTATCATTAATTTATTATATCAATAAGAGTTAATGCACTATCTTTATACATGTTAGTATAAACGAATGTAAACTTTCGATTATTTTTTAATGCTACAATTTCTTAAATATTTTTTTACTTGTATATGCCATCTTGCCCAGTATGGTCGGGCAAGACGGATATTGTAATGTTTTTCTAATTCATTTTTTTTTTTTTTGAAATAAATGTTTCTTGAAAATGTATCATTCTTTATTGTAAAACAAACTACAATCTTCTGATCATCTCTACAAATAAAAAAATACGGCATTTATAGGAAAATTTAAGATGCTATGCCAACTTACCCGACCTTCCCCTAAGGTATATATTTAAGCTAGATTATCATAAGTATAATATTAATAAATATATTTTAAATGTCAAGTTAATTATACATATAAAATATGTAGTCCTGTACCATAAATGTTATCTATATTGTAAATAAAATGTTATATTTAGGCAAAAGGTACTTTTCTTTATTTGCCTTGTATGTTGAAAAATAAAAAAAATACTCTTAGAACTGGCGTACACACCTTGAACTTACGACATAAAAATGTAATAACTATACCTAAACATTTCACCGGAGCTTATAAGCGTTCATTCTCATATAATATTGCAGCTATTATGAATACAATTGCGTTTGATTTTAAAAATTGTAGTAGTCAAGTATTTAATGCCAAATATAAAAGGTTTATGTGGTCTCGACGGGGTGGGTTAGTGATGGTGTGCGGGTGACATTTGCTATAGTTTTTGTTATACTATGTCTATTTTCATATGTGTATAAGCTTTTATTATTATTTTTATCTCTCTCTTAAATTGTATAATCTCAGCGCAACACATTTTTTTTACTTAGTTATTTAGTAATCAACGGGATACATTAATGTCAGATATATATCTGATGTATTCCTTTTGGTATACACTGTACTGCAGTTGCACTTTTCCTCCTTGCGCGTTTTTTGTTGTATATGTATATCAATAAATTGCATTATTATTATTATTATTATTATTTGACTGTATCTGCTTGATGCACGAAAAATTACTTTATAATTGTTAAACTCTTCATAGTTCATACATAGTATTGTATTTTAAGTACCTACGCAGTGGATGTATTTTGTCTTGCAAATACTAGTGAGCAGTATATTCTGTATTTGAAATGCATTGGGAATGTATTTTGCTCAGCACTGGTTACTGCTTCATCGACTTAGCAACACCGATAAATATATTTCAAATATCGGTTAAAATAGTTTACGTACTGTACCTAATATAGAAATTAATGAATTAATTAATATCTTTTATAAATGAAGTTTTAATAAAAGTTTTATACAATATCTTTCTCAAAGAACTTTTATAGTGTAATATAAGGAATATTTATTATAAATCATTATTTATAACCATAGTAAATAATTTTTTATTTAGGCTCGCTTTGTGTTTAACTTATCCCATCTTTATACATTATATTTTTTTGTATTTGGCTTTAAAAGTAACTGTTATTAAAAGATATTACTACTAATCATTTATTGTTTTACAAGAAATAGTGACACATAACACCAAGGACATCAGTTACATAGCTGCACAGATCGTTTCAATAATTACAGGATACGCAACTCCCTATACAATCTAGATGAGAATGCTCAATCTTACTCATAAACGTTGTCTTTATCATTAAATAGATATGTACTTCCATAAAAAGCAGATACCAACCGGGAGCGTAGCGCACTCCTGTAATCCCACTGCTGGGAGGTTGGGTACTGTGGATGAATGATGTGATGAACCGGTCTGGATTAGTACTTTGCTTTGGGGAATGGTAGTGGTTGCAACGTGACCACCCCATGGCCGATCTCTCCGGCGCCAGGCATACATTAAACATTAAAATTAAGAACTCTGGGTACTCGGGATATCTAATATAATAAAATTTGTCTGGACCTCCATTTTTAGACAATGTAGCGTGGGTGCCAGGCAGCAAACGAAGTAGAACTAAAGCCGTTGTAAGAAACGTAGCATGTACAATTAAATAAATACGACTATAAAATTCGTAAGCTTTTATAAAATCAATATAAATAACAACCGTGTTGATTTAATGATATAAATAGTTACATCATGAAAAACATCTGTTTGTATATAACACTTTCAAAAGCTTTAGCAGTTAGATGAAACATTAGTAGGTCTATAATTATGCACATCAGATTTGTCCCCTTCCTTAAAAACAGGAGTCACTCTAGTTATTTTCAGAACTCTGAAAACACACTGGTACGTATGGCTAAATTAAAGATTGTGGTAAGTGGTTCAGAAAGAATAACCGCGCAATCACGTACTAGAAATCCAGGTACGTTATCATGATCATATCTGCTTTAAGTTTCTTAATACTGTCATAAACGCCATTCGAAGTAACAGCAGATAATAAGAGAGGAAGGATATTTGTCTGAGTACACGTTACGACACCCAACAAGGACTGTGCGTTTTGATAAACAGTTGAAAAAAAAGCTAGCAAAGTTTTTAACTATATCTAAAGGAGCATTTAAAAATGTGTCATCATCATGCATTGCACCAGGTATTCTGTGAACACCACGCTTACTGTTCATGAACTGCCAAAAGAGTTTGGGATTGCTAATCATATTAGTTTCCAATCTAGTTATGTATTGTTCATATGCTCTTCTCATCTGGTTTTTAAGCAGCGAACGTAACCGACTGTATTCATTAAAATACGTTTCGCATTTAACATTTTTTCACTTTTTATAGTAGTACTCCTTAAGTCTAATATTCCTTTTAATGTTGCAATCATACCAAGGTGGGTGTAGATTGTTGTAAAATTTGATTAACAGCGGCATAAAATGAAGTAACTGCCTCATTAACGTCAGTGAAATTAATCAAGAATGACCAATCAATTTCAAGTAAATCACTGCACAATACAGGAAAATTAGCATGCTTAAAGCCATATCTAACATTGTCATTAGAGCGAAAATTTACTGATGTCTTAGTATCTAGAAAGTCAATATATACAGGAAGACCACCCATACGTGATGCAGTCCTTTTGACAATGTACATTCCTGGCTTGTAATATTGTCAATAAATAGTATAGTATGGTATAGTATAGTATATACATATGTATATATATTAAGTGCTGGATGATAAGCACGCGACAACAACAAACGAATCACCAACATTAGAAAAAATTACATCGAATAATTGCCATTACAATTAAAACTTGATTGTGTTGTATAAGATCCAAAGCATGCATAAAATTCAACAAAGTATTGCTTTGCTGATCAAAGGTATCTACAGGTTTGAATTTAGGACAGTTAAAATCGCAGCAAATCAGAATGATGTATTTTACGAGCGGATAATTCATTATTTTGTTAGTGCAGAGAACATTCCATTTCCAAATTCCTCTAATTTATCGAAAAGAGTAAGCAATCCAGTTTTCCGTGTTTCAAGAAAAATATTGGAATATTTAACATATTAGCTGTTCTTATTATTTATCGATAACTTATTTTTTATTTACCATAGAATTTTATGGGTTACTATTACATTTGTTATTTATTATTAGTTTGCTAAGAATGTGTTATTGTTTTTACAGTTTATTTTTGATTTATTGAGAGTTTATTTTGAGTTTTTATTACCTTTTTACCTATCACCTTAAACTATTTATCTATTTCCCTGTTCAGACAAGACTTCAATCTCACCTCTACGTGGTTCTTGTTAGACAAGAAATTATATTTTATTTTGATCTCTTTTTCATATCAATTTATATTCTACACTTCCAATGAGGTAATAATAGGCATAAAAATATAAATAATTGACTGAGGAAAGTTAGATTACAGTAGCCTTCCCTGTACAAAAAGTCACGAGCCGCCACTGCTCTTAATAAAACAGCTGATGGTTACAAATTTATTAATTACTGACCTAAATTAAAATATGTTGGATACCAAAATGGAGTTGAACCCGTCGACGTCTCAGAGTCTGACTCTGATGACGGAGGCCATCGAGGTGACGCGGAGGACTTTCGTAGCGATGTCGACGATTCGTGGACCCGGCGTTCTAATATGCCCGGAACCCCGATCGAATCGGCTACGCCAGCGGAACTCGACGCTTCCATCAAAAGTAAGAGAAATAGAAAGTCCCCAGGGCCTGATGGAATTTCCAACTTGGTTCTGAAGAGATTACCTGCTGAGGCACAGGAGAAATTGCGCTCCATCGTGAATGCAACACTCCTGCTACAGCATTTTCCGTCAGTCTGGAAGCACGCCGATGTCGTCACCATTCCCAAACCTGGGAAGAATCCCCGCTTCCCCGAGAGTTACCGCCCGATCAGTCTTCTGTCAAATGTCTCGAAAATAGCCGAATCGGTCATCTCAACCGGCTAACCTTCGACAGCGATGAACTTCAAGTGACTCAGAACGAACAGTTCGGTTTTCGAGCTGGGCTTTCTACTGAATTGCAGCTCTTCAGGTTCACTGAGGCACTCCCTGTAGCTGACTCCCTCTCTGATCAGGTTGATCAGATCCTACCTTGAGCGCAGATCGTTCTGCGTTAGGATTACCGGAGTCCGATCCAGCCCTCGCGATATCATCGCCGGAGTACCGTATGGATCGTTATTGGGGCCACGTCTCTTCCTGCTGTTTCTGCCTGACCTCCCTCGGGAGCCTCGCACGCACCTCGCTATATACGCTGATGACACCGTCATATACACGATAAGCAGGAGCGCGAGACTGGCTCGTTCAACCACCTCGTTCGCTGGGCCTCTCGATGGAGACTGAAGTTGAACGAATCCAAAGCGTTGCAGTTGGATTCTCAAGGAAGAGACGTTTTTCCGAGAAACGTATCCGCGTGGGAAACGTTAGTTTACCGTGGAGCTAACAGGTTAAGTACCTAGGAGTCATCTTCGACAGACGTCTCGTCTGGACGAAGCAATGTAACGAGCTTAGAACTCGCTTTCTTGCTGTCCGCAACTCTCTGCTTCCCATGTTAGGTCGGGGGAGTCCCATCCAGCTGGCCATCAAGTTATGGATTTTCAAATCAATACTGAGGCCGGTCCTGCTGTATGGCGCTTTTGCGTGGGCGTCCATGTCACCGACAAACTTGAAGTCCCTCGAGGCACTTCAAAACAGGACACTCAGGCTAACCTTGGTTCGTTCGGCACGCGTAAATTCATCGTGCTCTGCAAATTCCACTGCTTCGTGATTTTCTGAAGCAGACTCTGTCCGCTGCCTGGGCGCCAGCTCAAGACAACGAAAACCCTCAGGATCGTTCACCTCCACTCGCTGGAGTCAGACGTCTAGCTGGTTTCATCGAAACAGCTAACGCCTAGTGCCCTAACGACCGCTTTCTTTTTCACCAAATGAGACGAAATTATTCATTAATTTCAATTTTTCGACGATCATCCAACCCCCTGATCACAGTAATTGAATTACTAATCTTTTTCACACACACCCCGCGGCTTGATCGTGCCGCACTATCAGCGATGAAAGGGTCTCCCAGTGGGGGGATCCCAGGTTCCCCACCCTAGATGAGAAGTTCCAACCTTCGACTGGATACCAAAATCGTCTTCAATTAATACACAATGGTTGGAGAAGCATTTTAAAGATGGTTCTTTCTGCGGATAAAAATATTCTTCTGTTGATCAAGTATAGGCACAGGAGGGAGAAACGTACAGATTTTTTTTTAAATTATTCACATTACTTATTTTGCGCATGCAATAAGTGATAATAAAGAACACATATTTATAAATGCATATTTATAATTTATTTATTTTTGGTGCATAACAATTCTATCTCTATATACAATAGAATTTCTTATTTATTTATCATTCCTGCGAATCACGTAAATACTAGGGCCACACATTCCGCTCGATCCATTCAATATAATTAGACACCCTAGTATAAATAGTCGCGATATTTGGTTTACCGCAACTCAGCGAAAAAGAAGTAACTCCGAGTATAAAATACTGCCCATCGCACAGATCATTAGTTAATTGCAAAGGACCACCAGAATCCCCCTGAAAAATCGATAATGATAAGGTCGCTGTGTAGGTACACATTCGAATTGACTTACGTTGCACGTATCTTTGGATTCGTCCTGATTGCCAGCTGCGCAGATCATCGATAAAGGATCTATGCCATCCGGGAGTACACGCTTTTGATTACTGTAAGTTTTACTGCAAGAACTATAATTATATGGAACTAGTGAAACTTTCAGCAGGTTGGGACTTATAGGTTCGTCAGAAGGTTCGATACTCCATCTAATAGCTTCGCTACCCCAACCAGTAGCAGTCAACGTGTTTGGTATGAAGTCGGTAGTTATGTGAAGACATGCCGGCTTTATTTTATCACTGAATGTAACCTTGCGGTTTAAGCGCAACAGACCCAGATCGTTGTAATTTCGTGCTATTGTATAAAGGGGATGCCGTATTCTTTGAGAGATACTGTAGTCTACATATGTTGCCTCTGGCTGTATTACATTCTTAGTTCCAAGTCGGACGATTTTAACCTCGCCTCTGTAAAATAAAAAAATTTTGACGAATAAATCACGTTTGTTATTCACAATTACAAATATAGACGTCCAACACTGATAAAAATGTATGATAAAAATTACCATGCTGATCGTTGGTTACTTGACGCCTTTGTGAATCATGTATGTACTTAATCTGTAAATTATGTTCAGCATTCCCTGCGCGAGTCCTGATTTCTGAGAGGCATTTTTTCATGAGTTTCCTTCGATAAAGAGTTTCATCCCATATTAGGTAGGTATACGTCTTTAAACAGAGGAATCGATCTTAATTTATATTTACTACTTCAGATGGGAAGAAAGGATTATTAAAAACTATACGTAATAAATGGGGTTTGTTGTTCACGCGGTTTCAAAATCGCATGACATGAACAATACCATCGGCAGAACTGTTCCCGCGTGATACCGCCTCAATCAACTGACAACTGATAGACCTGTCATTCACCGAATGTCAAAATATGGTTTTCCCTTTGAATTCGCTCCTTTGTTTCCTTCACAATACTTTAAAAAACGGTAGGGGGCGGGGGGGTAGTTTATCCGTACTTGATTCTAGCTTATCCAGCTTATCTACTACTTATTGTTGTTAATATAGCCTTAATATCGGCATGCTGATCTACCATCCTATTACAATTATTACAAACAATTTTTATTCCTTTCGTTCGTTGGCGGGTTAAACGTTTGGCATCTTCAGTCTCAATCGATGAACAAGATGCTTTTTGCAGGCGTCACATTGAATAATTACGTTAGAGTCATTCTTATTGAAAAGAAAACACAGGCATTTTAACGAATAATCGGGAATAATAAGAACGAGGACACACGCTTCACACCAGTAATGTTTATTACGGCGACTTAAAAAAAAAGATGAAACACAGGAAAGTTAAGTAACGGTAAGAATCACACTAGAAAACAATGGTACTCAACAACTCTGTTGGACAAAAGACATATTATTATTATTATGTAAATTCACATACAAAAGTAAGTTGACAATATGATGTAGGTACCTATAAATACCTTTTGTATGTAAAACGAGTTACTTACTGGTAGCACGCATGTAAACCGCACTAATTGCGGTAGACAACTGGTGTAAACAAGAGCGACCATCAGTCAATGAACGAAGAAGAACGAGAAAAAGAATGCTACAAGGTTTACAACCACTAGTGTTAGGTAATGAAAGGATTCCGTATGTCAAAGAAGCAAAAGAGCCTTGGATATGGTTTGATCAAAGACTTACATCAAACACATATATCCAGAAAACAACCAAAAAGGCCGCTGTTGCCCTTGGCAGGTGCAGGGGGTCGGGTGGAAGAAAGTGTAACCTTAGCCCGAAGACGACTCTGTAGGTATACACAAGGATAACTAGATTCATGATAGCATACGGAGCAGTAGTATGGTGGCCAAACGTGCGTCAGGTGAGGGCGGCCAAAACGCTGGGTGGTGTACAAAGACTGGTTTGACTGTGTGCCACGGGAGCAATGAGACCGCCACCACTAAATATTTATGTACAAGGAGCTGCTAGGTCTGCAGTATACTAACTTCTGCATAGTTAAACACCAATAAGTAAATTGCACGGTGTTGACTACTAGATGAACTTAAAACTAGTCCTTCCAGTTACAGCGGACTCAGACTGGTATACAGACGGCTCTTAAACTGATATTGGCGTAGGACCCAGAATATATGGAAAGAGAGGCGAGAGAGGCCCTTTCTATAAGCTTCAGCAAGGATACAACGGTGTTCCAGAGAAGTATAAAGATGGTTCGAGACAGGTAAAAGCGTCGCTGTCTTCTCCGACAGCCAGGTAACACTTAAAGCAATCAGCTCAGCAAGTGTTGACTCTAAGTTAGTTTGGCACTTCCTAAACTCCCTAAATGAGGTGGGCACTAACACTGGCCCGGGTTTCCAGCCACACAGGCATGAAGGGGAATGAGGCGGTCAACGATCTGGCCAGACGAGACTCATCTAGGTCACTTATTGCATTCCTTTGGCATTACCTAATTGTAAATTAAAAAGTTCATCAACGTATGGACACCGAATAAGTCCATGGAATGGTGGCAAAAGTCACCAGGCCAAAGGGAGGCTAGAGTTCTTAAGAGAACAGAGGTCTGAGTTTACTAAAGACCAACTGAGTAAAGACAGGAACACTGCCAAAATGATCTGTTGACTGATCATTGTAGACTAGATTGGGATATGTATAACATAGGTCTGGCAGAGGATATTATATGCGGATTCTATCAGGAGGAGGTAGAAACCCCACTTGATGTGCTGTGCTATTGTGAGCGGCAAGGTTTCTAGTACTGGGAGTAGAAAACCACACAGCGAATAGCTACATAAAGGAGGCCTAATTAAGAAGGTAAAATTAGAGGGCGCTTTCTAGGATAGAGGAGAGCACAATAGGTCTAAAAAGGTCACGGTGAAATAGGTTACAAAGCCACCCTAATCCTAATCCAATCTAATCTACTTACGAAATGTATGTTTACATTTTAACCAAATTTTACAAATGAAAATTACAACATTATGATGCATAAGTAGTTTTTGTATTTAAATTAATTACTTACTGAATGTATGTTTACATTTTTAACGGAACTTTAAATTTGAAAACTACAACATATTGCTGTAGTCTTTTTTTTATTAAAATTAAAATTTAAGAATAAGAATTAATTTGTTCACATAAGTATTTTGTAATTAGATTTATTTCTATGCTTTCCGTGTATAAAGGATTTTTATCAGGTGTTTTTTCTTGTTTTCTCGCTCGCTGCATCGTCTGTGCGACGGGCAAAGGACAGTGTGGTGACGGTATCGAGGCGGCACACGCGTTGCACTTCTGTTGTTTTAGTTTGTTTCAAAATTGTAATATGTTTCTAATTTTCTGGAGCTCGCGTGGTCTCGATGTTTTAACTCACTCATGTAAGATTATATTAATTATAGTACAGTATATTTATAATGTAGTAATTTGTATTTGTATAACGTTTTTTGCATTTGTAATTTCTCTTTAAGTTTTTAAGAGAGTATTTTATGACCTTTCTCTGATTTCATAAGTTTATAAAAATATAGATTTGATGTAAATTTTAGCTGTGATTAAAACTTTTGATGAGCGAAATGGACATTCATTTACAAAATTCTATTTTTTAACCATTATATGAATTAAACAAATATTGTTGTGAATGAGCTTCGTTTCCACTAGAATGTTCTAGTGGAACTCTATTTTTTGTGACACAGCAATATGTTGCAACTACTTTTACATACAAAAAGTACTTACACATCACGGTGTTGTAATTTTCAATTGTAAAATATCGTTAAAATGTAAATATACATTTAGTAAGTAACTAGTTTTACATACCAAAAGTATTTATACATGACATTGTCAACTTACATTTTGTGTGTGTATTTACATGATTCTTCAAGGCATCAAGTAATCAACGATCAGCATGGTAAATTTACACAAAAATGTTTGTCAGTGTATACTTGAAAGCGTATATCCAAATAATCACATTTAAGTACCTATTTGTTGTTTCTGAATCACAATTATATATAGGTTGGGTTCGCTAAAAAGAAAAGTTTATATTTTAAATACTACAGAGTTTCTGTAATATTCTTTACGCTAGTAATGTGCCCACAATTAGATAGGTATGAAATAAAATCCTGATGCAAATGCAATTCATGTTGACGTAAGCTAGTGAAAAGCAGTGTTTGACGTAAGCTGATGATATAAGTTTGGCAAATAGCATTATTTATAAATAATTTTTGTGGTAAGGGATTTTTTCACTTTTTCTTTTGGATTTTTGTTATAGTTTTCAAGCCACAGTCTCCACCCATCACAAAATAGCATCATAATATGTATTTAGGGCGTTATTGTCTGTTTCAAGATATAGTGCAGTGTCATAAATAAAACTACTAAGGATACATTGTGCTAATTCCTCCATAAGCCGGTAACAGTAAACACAAATTTTAAGTACCTATAAGCTATCTAGACCGGGTTAAGGATATTAGGAAAATAAAATAATTAATATTGATCTGTGTAAAATTTCCATATTACAATTATCAATAATGGTAATTACATAGTCATTACTGATGATAGTATAATTATAATGGTATTATAGTATCATTGTTAACATTACAAATTATTATGTATAAATGAGGGAAATTAGTCTAGGCCTAGGGAATTATACCTGAACCTCATTTATATATTTACATCTACGTCTATACTTATATCCTTTTATAAAGTTATAACATAATATGTATATTTAAAGAAATAGTGAAATAAAGTTTTCAATTCAGTTTATTTTAAACAACTAAAGTGACCTGGCGTTATAAAATCAAAAGTGCCAATATTCAGACATTGGGATGATAGTACTGGAGTTACTTTAAGAGATATTCCAGTAGATGTGGGTGTTGGAGACGGGGACGAAATGTGTAAAAGGAAACAAAGACAACATTTATCTATGGATGCAAAACAAGTTGTATTAAATATCTACAATCGTTTAATGAAAATAGATGCATTATGTACTTTGAAAGCCATTCTAAACACTTCACAACTTATTGAAATACCGGAATCAACTATTGAAAAAAATGTGAATGTTGGTGTTTGTGAAAGATAAAAGAGATGTGACAGTGGACAATTTAGTAAAGTAACGTTGACAGATGTTGATGTAGTTCGACAGAACGTATATTCATTCTATGGAAAAAATGGAGTGCCTACAAATGATAGTTTGTGGGTTGCATTAATAAGTGATGACATTGAATATTCGAAGTCAACATTATGGAGATTGTTAAAAGCGGATTCAAACACAAGAACATTGATAGAAGGCAGGGTATAATGGAAAGTACGAAAATCCGTAAGCGGCGGTACGATTAGTTACTTGAAAGATAGAGACAACAAGGAAGAGCTTTTATTACCTGGACGAAACTAAGTATGATATTGTTAAAAGGGCTGAAATGATTCAGACCAGTGCCGGTTAAATGTTCCTGTATCTAGAGGAAGAAGACTGATAATACCGCATTGTGGATCTACAAATGTTTGGTTGACGGAGCTGCGTCCATGTCTGCAAGAAACATAAAGAAATGTTCCTTAGATTACTATGAAAACTTGTCGCCATCGATATTCGAAAACTGGTTTGAAAATTGTTTAGTACCAAAGTTAGGTACAAATAGCATTATTGTTCTTGATAATCCTCCTTACCACTTTCGTTTATAAAAGAAGATACCGAATAGCAGCAGTTCCAATGGAACTATACAAGAGTTTCTACATGAAAATAATATTTCCTTCGAAGATTCTTATATAAAAGAGCAACTACTTGAATGCATAAAGTCTTTTGAATTCCCAAAGATATAAGTAGTAGATACCATAGTAAGAAAAAGCAATCATGATGTGTTGCGTTTGCCGCCGCATCACCGCATTTTTAACCCAATTGAGTTGATTTGGGCACAATTCAAAGAAAATATAAGCCGCCGAAATTCAGTGAGAGTTATACAACTAATTAAAGAAGAAATAAAAAGACATATCTACGAACTCATGGCGCAGTGTAATCGTTCATGTTGAAAAAAATTAAAAGAAAATACAATGATTTACCAAGGATGCATCCAGAGTTCATAATTAATTTAAATAGTGACGATGATTCCACTGAGTCACAGAGTTTGAAGATGATACACACATTTTTATATAGTAAATTCTAGAAACTTTCATCTCTCCTTGTTTTTATGTTAGCGTTATTTTTAAATTAACTCTCACACATACAATCTACAGAATAAATTAGCCAGCAAAGTGTATGCTTGGATTTCCCTTAGGTTAGGTGACATTCCGTATAAAATATAAATCTTATTGTAAAAATTGATATTATGACATGTGTTATATTTCAAAAACACAGCATTTTGTCGAAGCGTAATATATTGTAATCGTGTTTTAGTTTCTACAAATTTTTTTATAAAATGGATTTCATATAAATATACATTAATACTATAATACACGTCTACTTTTATTATTTATACTGAAATATTATTAATACCGGCCTGTAGCGTATTTTCATATCATTTACTTTTATTGCATAGCGCCTACCGTCTTTAAACAGCTATTGGAGCTTAACGTCTGCACTATATTTTGAAACATACAATACAGTAATAGCCACGTAATATTACAATACCTGTTTTGTGATTATGTGCGCTGGCGTTTTGCACTTTTTCGATGAAATAAAAACACGCCGTGTTTCCTACTTACCACTATATTTGATTAAATTAAACAAATTGAAACAAGTAAATACATTGATGTTACACGAAAGTTGTTGCTCGTTGTGATAGTTGAATTGAGCTGCGTGAATATAACTATTTGTGACTGTGACTGGTGACTACATATCTGCAACTATTTATCTTCGGGCAGTTCGGCTTTTGCAACGGCTAGAAACTCTTCAAAATAACTTTTACAGCTTGCAGAACATACTTTCCTTTGCAATACACCTCGAAAACCTCTATTAGACACTCCTACAGTTATGCTCGATACATTATTTGATAGCTTTCTATCTAGATTTACTGTACAACTACCGGTGCACCGGAGCCCACCGTCGCTGGGGGCCCAACCAGATTCACTCTTGTTCGTGGAATAAAACAATAAATAACACCCATTTCTTTTTAGCTACCAATATTATATGGAGCAAAGATCTAGTGTTAATCAGGAAATTTATGGTTTTGTTTATGTAATTATACCTAGATCAAACACTACTTAAATTAGTTTAAGATTGATAGGTAAAACAAGAAAAAAAAATTAAGCAAGAATACTTACATTTTCGCGTCATGTAGGCAATGGGCTGCTGTTAGAACAAAATATTCACTTATTAATGATCCACCGCAACCCCATATCCAATTACTGGCGTTTCCATAACCAAGAGCAGCCTGCAAATCACTTTATATATTACCGGAAACAAAAGATGGCAGTTTTTGAGGGCACTGCTTGTTAACGTGCGCATATGAATAGGTCAGATAGAGCACGATTGTCAACAATTATTCTAACCGGTCAATATATTCGCGCCCAATCACAAGCAACGCCCTCAAAAACTAACAATAAGTTGTCTCTGTGTATTAGTTTGATTATTATAACTATATTTTCCACGAAAGCTGATGCGGCAGATTACTCCTACATCTTACTAGTTGTCAAATAAAATATTACTACAAATCAAGAAACGATCCGCTATATATTATGAGCAGTATTTTATCGATCAGCAAAAATACATAGATATAGCAGTCGCCACGAGTGATGGCGAGGAGTAGGGATGCGCTGTAGACGCTTTTAAAAGCGTGCACGCCCACTTAGCTGCAATAATACGTTCTGAGTATTTGTTAGTGGCGGCTCAAAATGTCGCAGCAAGAAACGTAACTTTTAAAATGGAAGATGTGCGTAAATTAGCAGAAGAAGAATTTCAAAAAATATTACCAGAAGATTGGCTACAACGCTGCAACCATGTTGCCAATATAGAAAATAAATATTTACAATCAGAAACTCTAGTTGACGACAGGACCGAACATTTAATTATAAATGTAAATAATGATAGTAGTAGTGACGACAACGATTTTAGTGCGGAAGAGGTTTAACTTTATCCATTAAATTTTCAATTTGTTTAATAGGTTATAATGTTTAAATTCAATAAACCGTTTAAACAATAATCCTTTTTTGTTATTATCATCGCTGATGTTTCCGGGTAAACAATTCAGGGGATTATGTGCCCCTTAACGGTTAATCGGATTTAAATTTTTATTAGTTCATTAAGATTATATTAACATAATATTTTTGTTTTTTGTTGTGAATATACATATGTTCATATATTCCAGGAATAAATTAGTAGGTAGGCACTTGTAAATAGTAGTAATTAGTAAACAAAATACTTATATTGTCCGGAGATATTCCATACTAATAAAACCATTTTATTAAATTTTTAATTACATTAACGTTGCATTATTCAATATTAACCTGCACGCCAATGGTATAGAGAAATTATATGCAGAGGCGATGGTAAATCCGTTGTGCCCGTCTACTGCTGCGCGAACCTACTCCCACCGCTCGCCATCACTTGTGGCGACTGCTATAACTAACTATGTTTCGAGGCCACCTCGCGTCTTTATCAAATTGGAATTAAATATACCTTTATATCTAATTTGTGATCCAGTCAAAAAAAAAAATAAGATAACTGAAGCGAAAATTATAATTTGAAATTAGATTTGACATTAGGAGAATATAAATGTACATGTAAATAATGCCTGAAGGAGTACGTCGCTAAAATGTGATGTGATGTTAATACCATAAACCGTTGAGTGAGGGAATTGTAAATAGACGCAACCGTACACGCACTAGTGAAACCGAGAAAAGATGCGACGTATAGATGGCGCGTCATATCTAGAAAGTCCGAGATTTTTCGATCTCTTTTTGGATGGCAACATATTCAGTACAGCGATACGCCTTATTCCTTACGTCATAGGCGTCATAATATCGATAAACTCGTCCGAAACAACAAAGTTTTTCACCCATTTAAAAAGCACTGCGTTATTTTGAAATTTATTTGGTAAGTAATTTTTAACAAAGCAAAGGTCCGAAGGTTCAAATACACATTTTAAATGATACTTAAAATTTCATATATTAAATCGCAATAAGGTTATGTGTTAGCATGATTTTCACATAGTTTATAAAAGTAATATTGCAATACTATTTTTAGCGTAAATTTGAATCCTCTGGTTATATAACACCATCCCGAGTCATCTGTAATGCTCTCAACAGCTTCAGAGGTAAACCAGATCTCAAATGATTGATAATTCTCCCCCTCCAACGGTTTCACGTCCACTCTTAAGGAATAGGAAGATACTAAATTATTCAGTAACCCTCGGGACGTGGAAGGGGCATATATCGCTCTAGCCAATACTCCTTATAACACCCAGTAGAAAATCTAACATTTAAGTATCTTTAACGTGATTTTATAGTATTAGTAATGCTTTTCTATACGTTATATTAAATAAATAAACAATGTGAAAGTGAAATTAATTTATTTTAATAAGTGCCCAACATGTAACAAAGAAACATACCTTCTAAAGATACTCCCAGGTGTGTAGATTCATTTACTATATAAAGAAACACTATTATTTGATGTGTGATTACTATAATAGAATATCTAATACTTGCCACATCAACAGCGATAGTTTAAGTAGCATTGTAAAATATACTTATAGTTATTTTGTATAGTTTTTTTTTTTAGGTTTAATAATTGTAATACTCACTTACTTTTCTAGTTTATAAGATTTTCTACTGAATATTTAGTGTATTTATCGTAGATGTACGCATTGTAAGCATATTTCCTGTAATTGGGTTTTACCTGTAGGAAATAAATCATATTATTACTACTATTATTATTATTATTATTATTATTAGGGGTCAGTACTGGGTCCGGACCTCTGGAACGTATCGTACGATGGTATATTACGCATGGAGATGCCCGACGGTACGTTTCTTGTGGGCTACGCCGATGACATCGCGGCGGTGATAGTCGCAAGGGACTCAATTGACGCACAGAGGCGGCTGAACCAGAAGATGATGGAGAGCCCCGAAACCTGGCGGAGGATCTCTACATTCATCGAGGGAGTGCTTAAAGCCAAGAAAAGCGAGACGAATCGTTAAATACGGGACACCACTCCGAAGATATGTGCAAAACGGTACCGGAGTGGAGCTATGTCCGAAAGGGGGGTTTTTAGTGGGTGGAAGTCCCACACACCGAGCGAGTGCGCCTTTTGCCCGCTTGATGGTGCATCTAAGCATTTTCCCCCGTCAAAAAGAAAAAAAAAAATTAACATACAAAACTGACAAGTAAGTGGAATCCACAAAATCATGACCAACCTCACATTTTCAAAATCACTAGGTTTTACAATTTAACACATCAACAAAAATCTAACTTTGAAATCTTTTCTACGTAATGCGAAGATTATAAGTTCAAAGGATGATAAAATCGCTTACCGCTGGTACGAACAACTCTTCCAATACAAATTCCATGTTCAATAAATCATTTCAGCTTCCATGAAGTGTATCAAGATACCAGTAGAATCTTACAGCCAGAATTCCTCGAATGTTGATCTTAAGAACCCCAAGATTAGATTAAGGACCACAATTTCTAGAGAAAGGTAAGAAAAGCTACTATACCCTTAGGAAAACCGAAAAAGAAGTCCCTTCTCGCATTTTTTTTCAGAAAACTCATATTTCCAAGGCGAAACTAGCCCGGCAACCCCAAATAGAAAATGATTACTATATTACTATAGATACGTGCGAATTAAAATTTCCAACGTCGAACATTCATCGAAAGAAACGGACATACGAAACCATAGCAACAAAGCATTAATTAAATCTATACGAACAAGTACCTAAGTTATTAGTCGGAATATTACATTAATTTCCATAATTAAGTAGAAAAAAATAAAAATACACTTATATAACACAATTTTGATTGTCATGGATTCTCTAGGTTTGATCAAACGTAATTGACATACAATAACATAGCAATATATTTATGGGAATAAGGGCTAACTGGTTTAGCGGTCTGTTGTAAGTAAAAAACTTAATTATTCATTCTCAATATTTCGTTATTATTCAATAACTTCATCAGGAGATCAATTTAGGTTTCTGAAGTAGCCAAGTAAAATTATATACTTCTGAAGAAGTAACGAAGTACCACGTAATCAACAGGAGCAAAAATAAAGAGACGGGCAGGTTAAACTCCACTCAGCGAACAAAGATGGTCAGTCGTTCATAAGTTGTACATTTTTTTTTTAAGTTGCTAATATTTTGCTACAATTTAATAGCATCATCAGAGCTAAAAATGGTTTTACAATAATTTATTAACATGAACGTATCACAATAATAGAATCTATATCACCAATAATAACAGTACACATGCTGAATTATAGGTTAAGTTACACATTGTAAAAATTAATGACTTAGGAGAAATAAAATATATTGAAGATTAAGCCAAACAATGTTGAATTTAATGTGTCAAGAGATGAAAAGTTGCAGATATTTAGTTAAAATGTTTTAAATTTTGACAAATACATATAAGCAATGCAAAAACATTGAAAAAAAAAAGAATACGAAGTAATGAATAGTTAGTCGACTAGACTAAACAGAAACCAATGAAGCCGGTAAACGAGTCGTACGGATAAGCGTCTTAGCGGATGGGGGTGCCTGCGTTACAACGGTTGGCAGAACTAACTAACCGCCGGAAAATTTTGAAAAATATCAAAAAGTGACATAAAGAGAAAAACAGAGGCAAAAAAAAACAAATGCTAAGCAGAAAAGAGTTGTTCGCTGATCGCAATCTAACCTGCCCGTCTGTTTATTTTTGCTCCTGTTTATTAATATTTCTAAAATGCAGTTTAAAGATGTGGAGTTAAAGAGCGTCGATACAGTCAGCGCGTGTCACATTTAAAAGTTTATACAGGCGCTGGTGAATTACCAAGGCCTCGGGGCAGTATGACGTCACACACTGTGCTATTGTTTTAAATCCCAGGCACGAAGAAAGTATTGTTGTCCAGGTGGCCGTGTAGAGGGATGGGAACTAATATCTTCTCTCTTGCTCGCCGGATTTCGTATCGTTCGGATTAAATTTTCGCCAAGCGTACAAGTTAACTAGGGTAGTAAAACACTTTCAAAATATTTTATTTGATTTTCTTTTCCGTTACTTAGCATGGATATATTTGTTTCCTGGTGTGGCAGAATCTTAATGAAAAGCAAGTCTTCAGAACATTTTAAATATTTTGACGACTCGTTAATGTATCGATGAACTTTAACAACCCTTTAAAAAACTAAAATTTACAATGAAAATAATTATTTTTGTGTTTAATCAAACTTATATGTTCTAATGTATTTTCTATTATTACTAAGAATAAAGTAATTTTATTAAAATCTTACCTTAAATATCGTGTTCTTTTGTATAAACTATACATTTATTCTTCCTCTATGTTTTTATATATATATATATATATATATTTGGGCAGGAGTATCGACCGTACTTCGTAGGGAGTAAAAAGTAAATTAATGGGTAAATCGGTCTGTGATAAAAGAAACCAAGTATTTATAATCCTCAAATTTTCGATATTTAATTATATCATCCTCAGGAGGTTACACTAAAATACAATGAGTATTTGAAACAAAGAGTTAAGTCAAAAAATATAAAATACTTACAATAAATTTAAATTACAACACAAAACATTTTAAAATTGCGACAGTCAAAAAGGAAATAACGTATAAAATTTAACAATACGTCGAAATAAATAAAAGGCAAGGACAACCATAAAGAAACAATTTTTTTATGTATATTGTTGAAGTTTGTAAATATAAAAGCAAAGATTATCATATACAGGGCACATCAATAAGGTATGGATTCATAATTCGAAATTAAGGATATTACAATAAATATTGCTGAGTTGCTGTGTGTCAGTTTTAAAATTGATGGAATTTTCACAACGAGATACATGTGCCATTTCCAAAAATAAGCGTTTTTTATAATTTGATTCGACATCTAAAACTGAAGCATTTATGTAATCAAAATTATGGTCAAAATCTTGAAAATGCAGCGCTAAGGCACATGAGCGCTTGCCAATGCGACTGTCACTTTTATGTTGAGTTATTCTATTTTTTAATGTTTGTGATGTTTGACCTATATAGCAACTTTGACAGTCATGACAAGGTATCTTATAAACGACATTACTTTGGTTCAAAACTGGTGTCCTGTCTTTGGTTTTTGTGAACAAGTTACCAACAGTTAACAAGTTGTATTTTGCAATGCGGACAGTATTAAAATTTTTGAATTGTTGTATAACGTTATGAGTAAGACCATCTAAGTACGGAAATTTGTAGTGTCTAAACTGATTAACGGCACCATCATCAATAGGGCCGTCAAACATATTAGAAGAGTATATTAGCTTATTAAGGACATGTTTCGGATAACCATTATTGGCAAACATATCAAATAGTCTTTTTAAATTGACATTAAGAAAGGTGGAATCACTAATGTGTGTAACCCTATTTTTCATTGCAATAACAGTATTGTATATTTGATTAAGAGGATGATTTGAATGATAATTTATAAATCTGCCTGACGATGACGGTTTTTGATACCAATCTAAAAGAATTCTATTTCCACCAGAGCGTATGAGTTTGGTGTCTAAAAACGGAACACTGCAGTTGTTTTCAGTTTCAATCGTGAATTGTATATGGCTGTTATACGAATTAAAAATTTCCAAAGTAGTATCAATCATATTACTCGGTACAGAACAAATAATATCGTCAACATATTTATATATGAAAGGAAAATGGAAGGGAAGTTTGGGGATAACCTTATCGAGCAGTGAATCCATGACAATCATCGCTAAAATGGGGCTGATCGGAGAACCCATAGGTGTACCAAAAATTTGTGCATAATACTTTTCGTTAAATGAAAAATAGCAATTCTCACACACAAAACGTAATAACATAATAAAATTAGTTTGAGATATAGTTGTGTGTGGTTCGACGAGATCCCAACATTGTTTTAGATTGTCAATTACTAATTGAATGGGAATATTAGTAAATAAAGACACAACATCCAGAGAGAGCAGCACAAAGCCTTCAGGCAATATAGTACCTCTAATGTCGTTGACGAATGTGAATGTATCCTTGACATTGTAGGTGGAGACATCAGAGAAAGACAACGATAGTATATTAGCCAAAAACCTTGACAAATTATAAGTAACTGAGTTAATTGAACTGACAATGGGACGCATTGGAACCTCCGGTTTATGGACTTTAGGTAAGCCATATAACTTCGCAGGCACGGAGTTGTAAATCGTAAGATGTTTAGCAACATTGTCAGATATTTCATTTTTCTTTTTTAACATTTTTATAAATTCGTTGTGTTTTCTCTGTAGGCCATATGTCGGATCTTTATTTAAGCTTTTATATGTAGTAGTATCTAATAAAAGTTGTTGAGTTTTTGAAATATATTCCACCCTGTCCATTGCCACAGTACAGCCTCCCTTGTCTGCCTTTAAAATACACAAACTTTTGATTGAATTATGACACATTATGTATAATTGACGATCTGCCTGAGGCCAATAAGAACATCATACGGGCAAAAATCGCGAATAATGTCACCAACTATCTATCCTCTGCCAAATTCCTTCCGGTTCCCGAAATAACAAAGGTATTTTTTAAAACTAAAAAATTCCTTAAAGAGCATCCTAGTTTGTGTATTTTAAAGGCAGACAAGGGAGGCTGTACTGTGGCAATGGACAGGGTGGAATATATTTCAAAAACTCAACAACTTTTATTAGATACTACTACATATAAAAGCTTAAATAAAGATCCGACATATGGCCTACAGAGAAAACACAACGAATTTATAAAAATGTTAAAAAAGAAAAATGAAATATCTGACAATGTTGCTAAACATCTTACGATTTACAACTCCGTGCCTGCGAAGTTATATGGCTTACCTAAAGTCCATAAACCGGAGGTTCCAATGCGTCCCATTGTCAGTTCAATTAACTCAGTTACTTATAATTTGTCAAGGTTTTTGGCTAATATACTATCGTTGTCTTTCTCTGATGTCTCCACCTACAATGTCAAGGATACATTCACATTCGTCAACGACATTAGAGGTACTATATTGCCTGAAGGCTTTGTGCTGCTCTCTCTGGATGTTGTGTCTTTATTTACTAATATTCCCATTCAATTAGTAATTGACAATCTAAAACAATGTTGGGATCTCGTCGAACCACACACAACTATATCTCAAACTAATTTTATTATGTTATTACGTTTTGTGTGTGAGAATTGCTATTTTTCATTTAACGAAAAGTATTATGCACAAATTTTTGGTACACCTATGGGTTCTCCGATCAGCCCCATTTTAGCGATGATTGTCATGGATTCACTGCTCGATAAGGTTATCCCCAAACTTCCCTTCCATTTTCCTTTCATATATAAATATGTTGACGATATTATTTGTTCTGTACCGAGTAATATGATTGATACTACTTTGGAAATTTTTAATTCGTATAACAGCCATATACAATTCACGATTGAAACTGAAAACAACTGCAGTGTTCCGTTTTTAGACACCAAACTCATACGCTCTGGTGGAAATAGAATTCTTTTAGATTGGTATCAAAAACCGTCATCGTCAGGCAGATTTATAAATTATCATTCAAATCATCCTCTTAATCAAATATACAATACTGTTATTGCAATGAAAAATAGGGTTACACACATTAGTGATTCCACCTTTCTTAATGTCAATTTAAAAAGACTATTTGATATGTTTGCCAATAATGGTTATCCGAAACATGTCCTTAATAAGCTAATATACTCTTCTAATATGTTTGACGGCCCTATTGATGATGGTGCCGTTAATCAGTTTAGACACTACAAATTTCCGTACTTAGATGGTCTTACTCATAACGTTATACAACAATTCAAAAATTTTAATACTGTCCGCATTGCAAAATACAACTTGTTAACTGTTGGTAACTTGTTCACAAAAACCAAAGACAGGACACCAGTTTTGAACCAAAGTAATGTCGTTTATAAGATACCTTGTCATGACTGTCAAAGTTGCTATATAGGTCAAACATCACAAACATTAAAAAATAGAATAACTCAACATAAAAGTGACAGTCGCATTGGCAAGCGCTCATGTGCCTTAGCGCTGCATTTTCAAGATTTTGACCATAATTTTGATTACATAAATGCTTCAGTTTTAGATGTCGAATCAAATTATAAAAAACGCTTATTTTTGGAAATGGCACATGTATCTCGTTGTGAAAATTCCATCAATTTTAAAACTGATACACAGCAACTCAGCAATATTTATTGTAATATCCTTAATTTCGAATTATGAATCCATACCTTATTGATGTGCCCTGTATATGATAATCTTTGCTTTTATATTTACAAACTTCAACGATATACATAAAAAAATTGTTTCTTTATGGTTGTCCTTGCCTTTTATTTATTTCGACGTATTGTTAAATTTTATACGTTATTTCCTTTTTGACTGTCGCAATTTTAAAATGTTTTGTGTTGTAATTTAAATTTATTGTAAGTATTTTATATTTTTTGACTTAACTCTTTGTTTCAAATACTCATTGTATTTTAGTGTAACTTCCTGAGGATGATATAATTAAATATCGAAAATTTGAGGATTATAAATACTTGGTTTCTTTTATCACAGACCGATTTACCCATTAATTTACTTTTTACTCCCTATATATGTATATATATATATAAAATTAGGATTAAATAAAAAATATATTGTTTAATTAAATGACTATATTTTACAATTTGCTTCTCTTCAAATTTGTGTTGCATTTGAATGTAAAATGATGTGTGTTTTGTAAAATTACATTTATAATTTAAACAAAAAAATAGAATATTTAAGGTGGGATTTTAACAAAATATCCCCATTCTCAGTAATAACAAAAAATCATTAGAATATATAAATTTCATTAAATACAAAAATAATTATTTTCATTGTAAATTTCAGTTTCTTAAAGAGTTGATAAGTTAATGTATGTATTTTAACGAAACGTCCAAATATATAAAATGTTTTGAAGACTTGCTTTTGATTGAAACTCTGCCGTACTACGAAACAAATATATGCATAACTTTTAAAATATATAGTAACTAGTATTACATATTGTAATATGGAAGAGTGGACAAACGAAAAAAAAACATCGAGTATTATGGAATCCTAAAGTAACCGCTAACACAAGCCTGCGAATTTACTTTTTTTCCGGGACAGGGTTGAATAAGAGTTTCAAAGCTCAGTTTGCTGTGCTGAATTCAAATCTGCCAACCATTTTTCCGCATCACGTAGATAAAGTTTTGTAGCTTTTGTAGTTTAGGTATTTAATGGTCCATTATTAACATTTATTCATAACAATAGCAAGAAATGAATGAAATATTATAAATAACGGAATAAAATAAATAATAAAAGACACAATAAATACAATAAATAAAATAACCCTGAAAAATATTAAACAGAGGCAGTTTAACTTTGTTGTTTTGGTTTTAATACTGATTATGTGAAATTTGCACACGATGCATAAAAACTAATAACATATTTATATCAAGGCTTTCCTAATGTTAGTATTTCTTTTTATAAATTTATATTTGTAGAAATGCGTTATCCACCAACGCTTTTTTCTTTTCCTTTTAATAAGGCATAAATAGTTAGCAACTTGTACTTCTACAGACATTTTTGTGCATTTACCACGAATGGTCGGGTGCGCGGTCATCACGACTCAACTCGGATCTTGGCGCAGCATAATATTGTTAAACTGAAAAAACTTTGCTTAATTTAACACTTGTCGTTTTCTGAGTGTATAAATATCGAATCATGCGTAATAAACAAGAAAATAAAAATTAGTATGTTTAAAATTCGGTTTTTCTTTTGCTAATCCTAAGTAGAATTTGTGCGTATTTCGACATATTTCCGTTTATTTCTTTCTCCTGAAAACTCATTGCATGTATTTCAAATCTTCTTCGTATAATCAGGGCTCTAGTGATGAACATTTGTACCTATTTTCCTCAAATAAAAATTGAAATGCTTGTTCTTTGAACTTCACAAAGTTTTATTACACAATCCGATATACTGAAAATTTTACCCTTATGGTACTCACCATGTGAGGATATTCATACTCTCCCGCTCTAGTTCCGCCCACAATTGAAGGAGAAACTACTGCAACTGCATAACCAACATTCTTATACCGGGCGCAATCTAAAAATTTAATGTAAAGATATATGTTTAATTTCAAACAATCTTTAATAACTCAAAAAGCTTACTTTCCACACTTTTGCGGCCGGACTGTGTTGCACAGCCGTACCCACTCCTGAAAACGTATAAAACAAGCAAAACACAATTTAAAGATTTCATGTCTAATAACCACTAGGGTTACAAATGAGTTGAAGTAAATATTGCGTACCTCCCAACAAACGCCTCTGTTATATATACCTAAACAGCATTCAAAATATTAAAATTCGCATTCTCTGGAAATATTATGAATTATTTTGTGTTGAAGATAGCGGAATTGCATTTCATGCGATTTAGTTTATCACCGAGCTATATGCAACCATTTGCACCTTCTACGAGTTTGACTGACATTTCTAATTGATCAAGCGAAGATAAACGTCAAACACATAAGCATATGAACATTATAATAACTCCTCTTTTAGCAAGTCTGATATCAACGTGCCGATCCACATAAATACTATGCTATTTTCTGAGCGTTTTAATTTCACAGCTTCAAATACTATTTATTGTACAGTAGGGTGCAAGCTTTCTTAATGTTCGTCTCGCGGATGTAATGCACAGCTTTCATGATGGCCTCTGCTTCCGCAGTAAAGATTGAAACATTAGTTATGTTTGTTATTTCAGTGTAGTGTAATACACCCGGTGTATATTACACAAAAATGTGTCAATTTGTGCTAGTAAAGTGAAAGGGGTGTAGCTATTATAACAAACGTGTTTGTGCAGTTAAGCGTAATTTGAATTAAATAAAACTAACCTATTATAGGTTATGTTAAATTTTGTCGACAGTTGGGTTTAAGACATTCAAAAAAAAATCAATAAAATAATGTTGGAAGAAATGCTAAAAAATATTCTGGTCGAAACTATTGAGGAAGACAGTGAGGATGGAGAAAACAGCAGCAGCAGCAGCAGTAACGATAGTGATGGAGATATTTACATGGTTATAATGAATTTTCCAAGAGAAAAGCGAAATAGCATAAGAGATTATTTTGAAAACATTGTGCCTACATATAGAGACGATGAATTCAAACAACATTTTAGAATCCACAAAAATCTATTTAAAAAGATAAGTGAAAGATTCCAAGAATGTGATGATTACAAAAAACTTGAGCACTACAATACATTTTCGGCAGAAAAACATTTCGCAATATTTTTATGGTTTGCAGGACATGAGAGTTGCTCTTATAGAGACATTAGCGATCGATTCAATGTCTCATTATGGGCTGTCCATAACATTATTTATAGAGTAACAATGTTTATAAGTAATATGGCAAATAGTATCATTATTTGGCCAATAGAAGAAGAAAGGGCAGCAACAGCAGCATACTATATGCAAAATAAAAAATAATGAAAGAAGGAAATTTATTGATGTATTTATTGGTTTTCCGGGCTCTGTGCATGATAGGCGCATCCTTAAAAATTCCCCAATCTTTACAAAATTATCTGTATATGAAGGTAATTTGATAGGAATCAGTTTTTCTAGTACTTAATCTTTTCTTTTTCTAGGTTATTATTTACTAGGTGACTCGGCATATCCTTGCATGAATACCTTGTTAGTACCATACAAAGATAATGGACATTTAACTCGTGCCCAAAAAAAATTATAATGTCAAATTAAGTTCATGTAGAGTTAGTATCGAACATAGTTTTGGAACATTAAAACAAAGGTTTCGGCAGTTGTACTATTGTAAATTACGCGATATGAAAATTCTTTGCCACTTTGTACGAGCGTGTTGCGTATTGCACAATTTAGCAGACAGTGATGATTTTGAAATTGAATTAAACAGCAATCATGACTCAGGTAACAATGATCTATGCATTGAAGCTTGTGATGAAACTGGCAGAGAATTACGAGATGAAATATGTCGACAATTATATGTAACATAAAAAGCAAAACATATATAATTATATATTTGGACAAGGAGTCTTTGCCGTTGGGGTAAATGAGTGTATGGATGATTTCTTGGGTAGCGGCATTAACTTAAACAATTATTCTATTGTTTCTTTATTTTTGTTGCCAATATTTCGCATCAATCTGATGCTTCATCAGGGCTCAAAAACGTGAAAACAGATGTGAAAAAATCTTCAACTTAAGAACCTACGTCTCTCACTTAAGGTGAATTTGTAACACTGTCGTTAATTTGTAAAATAAAATTTAAAATTTTTAAATTTAAAATGTCGAAACACTAAGATTACCGAGTAAATACACATTAAACATTTACAAATTAACGACAGTGTTACAAATTCACCTTAAGTGAGAGACGTAGGTTCTTAAGTTGAAGATTTTTTCACATCTGTTTTCACGTTTTTGAGCCCTGATGAAGCATCAGATTGATGCGAAATATTGGCAACAAAAATAAAGAAACAATAGAATAATTGTTTAAGTTAATGCCGCTACCCAAGAAATCATCCATACACTCATATAATTATATATATATATTTATTATCTTTTACAAATAAAATTACAATTTGTAGTTATTCTTTTTTTTGTTCTAAGAATGTAACAAGTTTTTCAAGAAGAACATTTTTCTTCTGCACTTCCCGTGTGCGCTTTGAATTTTTCTTTTCTTCAGATCAATACTTTCTTTGTAGTAGGCTTCTTTCATTAACCTCATACTTTCCAACTCCATTGCAAACATTTTATTTTTACCGGAATTGCGAAGAATCGACTCAGAATGTTTAGAAACTGCTGAGGTTGATGTTGACAGGGCTGCTGAGGGTGATGGAGCTGCAGAGGTTGGTGATGACGCTGCTGAGGTTAATGTTGCTGAAGCTACTTCTGAAGTATTGCTAACTTCATGTGTTGAAACAGTTGAAACAGCATTTTCGTTTAAATCTGCTTTGGTTTGCTCCATATTTACGCCAAGAACATAGTCTAGAAATATTGACGGTTTCTTTTGAAATATTTCATTTAATTCCCTAAAGAAATAAATGTTAAATAATATCAACGCGCAAAGTTATAAAGAATTGCATACCTTTCATATGGACATGTTGCCCTACCTCGTCCTGTTTTATTGTAATTTTCCGTTTTCCTTTTGTACGCTCTTTCTAGTGTCTTCCATCGGTTTTGTATTTGTAGGACTGTAAAATTGTACTTATTTTTGGTCAGCTCTTGTTGAATTAATTCCCACATCTTTTTTCTGCTTTTCAATTTGAATGTTTTCCCCACTTTTGTAAAAAAAATCATTATATAGTGCTATGAATAATTTTGTTGGCGCTTCTGACCAGAAAGAATCATATCTTTGGGGGTCTGCATCGTCTGAACATTCTGAAAGTAAATATACATTTAACTAAATTGCTGTACATAATTCAGCAATTGGTAAACCCTCATTTAAAGAAATTGTAGATTCTTCTAAATCTGCATTCATATTTCCTATTTGTGAATCTACAAAAGAGAATACAAAATAAATAAATCTATAAAATGTATTACAAAATGCTCTTATTTGTTAAAAAAAAGATATATTTACCATTTTCTACATTCTCATCCACATAAAATAAATTTCCATCTTCATCTTGTATGATACTCATTTTTCTTATTTTCACTAACGTTGCGATTATTGAAAAGACCAATAAACCCAATAAACATAGTAAGCATAAACATAACCACAATAACTTAACCTTCAAATTAAATTACACCATCTACTCCACTTCCTAATTAGGTGTACGATATACGGCAATATTTGTCCTACACCAATATACCAAACACGTTGCACTTGTACTATTTTAGAATAACAAACGCTGTGGTGCAGAATTGTGCTACATAATTTACACCAGTGCCGTATAACAAAGAAAGCTATTTCCATGGATTCTGTCCCCTATATATCGTAAGAAAATGAACCTGACATTTTGATATAAGTTCAAAAAAGTTGCGTTTTCAATACTTGCTTGTTACGATCTCGTACATATTTGGGGCCACTGTCTGCAATGGCGTCTTCTTCTTCTACTCTCACTGTCTTTGACAATGACTAATAATAATAATAATAATACCTAATAATATTATATTTGTAATTACACCATTACAGAAAATTGTCAATAAAAATGTATGTTGTAAGTATAAAATCTTAAATGTTCAATAATTAAAATAAATTAATATAACAATATGTACATACAAGAAAAAAAAAACATAGAGTTCCATTTTCAACAGCATGGCCTTTACTTTTAGTTTGAAGCAACTCAATGGCACACTCTTCAGATCTGCTGGCAAGGCGTTGTACAACTTGGCTCCCCAGTAGTCAATTGACTTCTGGGAGCAAGGCAGTCGGTGAAATGGAATCCGGATATCATCACGACAGCACGTGGAGTGGTTGTGGATTCTTCCATTCTGTGTAAAGATGTGTTTATTCTGATGCACGTACGTTACCGCCGCTAAGACATACGCCGAGGGAAAAGTAGGTATCTTCTATTTACAAAAATATGTTCTACAACTATCTCTATATTCCAGGTCACAAAGAAGCCTGATTGCTTTCTTCTGCCATAGAAAGACCCTTTGCGCCTCAGGCGACGTGCCCCAGAGCAAGATACCATAACACATAAGCGAATGAAAGTTTGCGAAATATCTAGCTGCTACATGCGTTGCTATGTGTTTCAGCCTCATAATGGCATACACAGCTGAAGACAGTTTCTTTGCAAGGCTCCCAACATGCTGGTGTTCAGGTTCTCGTCGATAACAGCTCCTAAAAATATTGCTGGTGAGGGCTGACGTGTAGGTTTTGTTGTTAAGGTAATTTCCTGTATTTTGTTCACGTTAACCTCCAATTTGTTTCCTGCAAACCACTGCTCAGACTAACCATTAGTGTAACATTAATATATAACAAAAAGAAATGAAATTTGTAATTCATTTTATTAAACAGGGATACTACTCCACGAAAAGAAAAAAGGATTTTAATTAAAAAAGAGGTCAAAAAAGTTTAAGTTAATCATTCATCATCGCTTTATTTCTCCTGCAATTCCCTCTCCTTTTTGTGATATAAAAGTGTTCCAGAAAAAAAGGCATTTCTTTATTTTTGAGATAGGAGGCTAAACAACGTTTCTTAATAACATTTTCCTGTTCTTGCAAAATTAAGAGTAGGTACTTTACTGTCAAGCTTATTTCACGTTTAAGTGTTCATTCTGTAAACGGTAGAAGATAAACTGCGTTCAAAGTGTTTCAAGATGATTCTTGAAGGTGTTTAAACTGTATGCATTATTACAATAATTTTACAAATTTTTAATAATCCATAATAAAAAAATTCCATATAAAATTCTCATTCTTCATTCATATCAATCTGTTTCTCCAAAGATTATTATAATCTTAACACTGAGGCACTAATTTCAAAAATATTTTTTATCACCTGGGTCTATATTTACTCTCTTTAACTTACTTGAATTTTTTATTATTATTTATATTAGTTAGACCTTTATTTAACCAAAGCAATTCAAATGATGCTGCTAGCTATCGACCGATAAACTTGATTTCGACCATTGCTAAAATATAGTTGTAACTGCTATGAACGATAAAATTTTGAACTTTCTATGTACATCGTATGAATTTACAGTCCAGATTTTTTGGAATCTGTCAAAAGCATTTGATTGTATTAATCACAAAATTTTGCTGTTTAAACTTTATCAATATGGGATAAAGGGAATAATATTGGATGGTTTAAATCCTATTTACTTTTTGTCGACTTGTTTCTAACATGTTCTCCATTGTACATATTTTTTGAAATAAACTATTTATTATTATTTATAATTAATGTCCATGCGTTGCAACTTCAAACAGGTACCTCCTTGAAGTACATTTATTTGTTAGCTGAAAATTTCCCCATTAATTAAAAGTTACTCCCATACGCAAATAAATGAAACCGTAATTCCTCAGTATTGGCTAAAAATTCCCAACCTCTCTACAAAGGACTACACAAAGAATCGTCCAATATAACACCAGGTATTTCCAAATACCTTACTTCTACAAATTCGGCAGGCAAGTACGGTAATCCTATCTCAACTATCATAAAACATAAAAGGATAATTATGTTTGTAGCAGATTAGTCTTCTGACTGTATCTGGCTTTCATTTACAATGTTGTCGAGTTATTAGATTAGGATATTCCATATTTAAAAATAAAATCTCATGTAATTTCGTTTTGAATTAAAGGTTCTTCTGATAAATAGTCAGACAGTTTTGTACCTGCAGTCATTTACGAAATTTTGTCGCAGAGTAAAGATATATCTAATTTTGTTGATTGTGTAAAATAGAAAATACTCCTTTGATAGTAAAGCAATGCCTTTGATAAACCACATATTAGTTTTAATAATTGTGTTAAGTTATGTAGTGATGAGTGCAGTTTCCTCTATAATAGATTACGATTATCAAACATTAAATAATTGTACCTGCTTGCCGCATTCTCTGTGCAGAGATGACGTGGTGGACAATATTGCCGATGGCTTAGTTGACATAAGGTAAGTTGAATATATAGGTTATATTTTTTGTCGATCAACTGTAAGTTAAATTATCCCCCTAGAATAATTCCAAACTTTTTTTGATTATATCTCTAGATCTTTTATGATTTTTTTGTAAATGTGAAGTATGCGTGCCGACCGTTTTATCCAATACTTAATCACTTTTTACAATGTTGTTCTTAAATTTAAAAAAAAAATACTTTCAACAAACTTTTTATCAAATCCAATTTCACAAAATTAAAGATATTTTTTTGAAGCAGTTGAGATGATATTTCAACAAATTCAATAATCTGTCAATAAGAGAATTGACTTCGATTTACTTTGGCGGACGAAATGACAACTTCAAGGCACTTGTCATAAATGCCTATTGTATTCTAATCTATTTTTGTATTTGCCTCTTGAGACTCCATATTAATGATAATAATAATAATATTTAATTTTTGGAAGCTATGTTGCGTCAGACATAGTCAGATATGAAAAACAGTTATTACATAAAGAATTCCTCGACAGTATAACAGTTTTTCCCCACGAGAAACGCTTTTAATTTCTTTTTAAGTACGTAAATGTTGGGGGAGTCTCTAATTTCTATATTTAAATTATTATATATTTTACATGCTTAGAAAATGAAACTTTTCTGGTTGTGTGCAGTACCATGGCTAGGTGGTTGCAACAAATGCCCATGTCCAATTCGTCTGAAATTATAAAAATGTATTCAAGTTGCTGTATACATAACAGCAAATAACAAATATATATAGCCCTGCTACACTCAGCAAACCCAAGCCTGGGAGGGCTAACCTACATGTCTGCATTCTATTTAATCCTTCACTGATCCGATGAGATTTTCTATCGTAGAATGGTACACAACTAACAACACTTTCTTACTAGATTGTTGAGAGATAAATTTCAATGCTTAGCAATATTGTCTGAGTTTATTGCATAAGTCGTCTATGTGTACATCCCACCGTAATTCAGAGTAACACCCAAAGTCTCTTGTGACTGGCATATCGTCAGGTTTTCGTTGTTGCATACTTGCAGAATAGGAGAATTTATTTTATTTAAAAGTAAAGGAAATAATAGATATTTTACCAACATTCAAAACAAGTTTGTTCTTAGTGACCCAGTCCACTACGGATTTATAAATATCTGAAACAGTTTTAGTTAAAGATTCAACGCTTTTATGATGAATTAAAATATTGGTATCATAACGACATAACGATTTCTATATTCCCTTTTGTAAATATAATGTAACATTGAAGTCTCCCCATTACATGGGGCTCAGAATTTTTAACGCGCTTCCCGACAATTTGAAGATTCTTGACGATTTCGTTCAATTCAAACGTTCATTAAAAACATATTTGTTGGGTAACGCGTTCTATAGTTTAGATGAATATTTTAATTGTTAATGTTATTTCATTTTAATTTATAAGGGCTCATTCTCCCCCCCCCCCCCCCTAATTTTGACAATCCCTATACATATATATACATTTGTAATGTAATACAGGGAAATAAATCTATATCTATCATCCGCGTAGCAAATTACCTCAACATCGGAACCGAGTGGCAGTAAATAATCAGCCAAATCATTCGCAAAAATAATATTCAACAACGGACCTAAAATTTAACCCTGTGGTACTCCGCACCTGATTTCCAATCTATATCCATACACATGATTAATAGGAACACATTGATATCTATGTTCTTGATATGATCTCATTAAGCTATAAGCTAGCCCTCTTACCCCATGTTTTTTAACATATTCAATATGTCCAGCTTCTCTATCAAAGATAGATGTCCTAAGCTCACCAATTTTCGGCTTCTCGGCGGGGATATTTGAGTTCCAGGAGTAGTTGCTACTTCCTCCATCCTCACGAAAAACGCTGTGAAAATGTTTTACACGGAGAAGATGTTTGTAACAATATGGCGGCCGCAATATATCTAATTTTGCTAATATGATTTTTGCCGAAAACTGACCAATAGCGAGCCTAGTTTTTAGGGCTTCAATTTAAAAACACTCCCCGGAATTAAAAAATAGACTTTAGAAAGGCCGCAGCTGAGTTCGTATATTGAGAAATGCCCTTGAGCATAATTTCCTTGTTGTTTGCCCATTAGCTGGTTATTAGATTTGTACAAAATATCTTCAATCGTTTGATGTTTGTTCACTCTTCCCAAGCGTACCAATAGCGGAAACTATAGAATATTTAGTGGAACTCCCAAATTTGAATAACTTAGATGATGTTAAAATCGCGTAATATAAAAGACTAACTTTGCATCAAAATCGTTTTCAAATTTACGGGCAGTTTTTTGAACAATCGCAAGTAACGGCAATCGGTAACACATTGTCTCAATTCATTGCGAATTTGTTCATGAGCAAATTTAAAACTAAGTTGAAAGAAGAAGCTAGTTATTTCCCTAGGATTTGGTTGAAGTACGTGGACGACATATTCGCAGTTTTCGATACTACAAAATCAGCCATGGTGGATTTTGTCACCGAAATAAAGTGAAAAATACAAAAATTCTAAAATTCACGGTAGAAGAAGTGAACAAACAACTTCCGTTTTTCGATACCTTAGTAATTAGGAACAATAACAAATTAAAAATAGACATCTATAGAAAAGAAACCAACACTAATAGATTTACAATGGCTGATTAAAATCATTGCCGACAACATAAAATGGCCGGCATTAATTTCGTGATTAATAGCTTAATAACTTTTCCTCTTAATAAGATCAGATTTGACAGAGAATTACAATACCTACATTAAAAAACTTGCAATTTACAATGGTTATTCTTCTACGGATGTACTCCACCCTTTAAAGAGAGATCAAAATAAGCATTATGTGCGCAGCTCAAGGAGTTTAAGTTAATTTGAAAGCCGCAGTAAAAAGTTGATGAAACTACCTTTCCACCGAATTTACAAAGGTGTTTCACTGCACAAAATACATTACAAAAAAGGTTAGGTAGTGCTAAGGATAAACCGGCCGCCATCGAAAGGTTCGGCATTTAAAGAATTGGGTGTGGGAACTGTAATAAAGTAAGTAAGTAAGTAAGTAAGTAAGTAAGTAAGTAAGTAAGTAAGTAAGTAATCCTTTATTTCCCAGAAAGAAGTTTACAAAACTTATGGAATAAAGTCAAAAATAAAAAAATAATTATAACTTAAAACTAACTAAATGACTATTACTAATAAACTAATGTATATGTTGGACAAACAAAACGGACAATCGGAACTAGATTTAAGAAACACACATTACCGGTACGAGAGGATCGTTAAGATCAATATTGAAACCTCGAACTACTAAAAAATGTAACATCCCCGAGAGAATTAAGCAGTTTCGAAAGTGTTTATATTAAAAGAGAATCTAAAAATGTATTAAATCGGGAACATGCTCCGCTGTACCATTCGGTGCTGATGGATTTATTAGGGCAAAAACACATTTCTTTTGCAGTTACATTTTGTATGAGTTCAGAATTCACAGAATTCTAGCAGGTCAAAGTAGGCGGAAAAAACACTTGTAAATGTAAATGTAGGGTAAGCTTGTTTAGATATTTTATCGTTTCTTAGTTCATTCAGTCTTCGGTTGAAAATGGAAATCCAAGTATTTCCGAGACAATTGTCACGAATTAGTTTCAAATTTGTGTAGGGCAGAGTGATCAAATATCTTGTGTGTCTATTACTATGGTTCTTAGATATCTTCTTCTCTATGAAAGATATTTCGGCTATTTGCGGAGAGCTCAACCGTTCGGAGACATTTGTTTCCATTGCACTTTGGTCAAAATTGTCTACAAGGGACTCTTCGGTCGCTTGGTGTATGCTTGTTCATTTATTTCTACATCGTTTTTTCCAAAGTTATCTACAAAAGGTTTTTCGGCCATTTTCTGAACGTTTGGTTGTTATGCATTTGAGGCAAAACTGTAACCATCTGCCGTAATAGCTTGACAGACATTTGTTGTAAAATTCAGCTTTCAAGTTCTTATTAAAATGTTTGATTTAGTAATTTTTTTGCCGCAATATGACTGTGCAGTTTGGTGGTCGGTATTCGTTTCGTCTTCCTGTCAGTACATCAGAGTTATCAGAAATTTCGATTCATCAAGTTCTACCTCAAGCCTCTTTCTTATTTTATATCCACGACTTTTAGATCAAATGTCTTGACTTTTTATATTGGGTCGTGTATGCAGATAAGAAAACCTTTTAAATTTTATGATAAATATTTACTTTTTTTAACAAACTTTCAAACAAAAGTGGTTATGAGTGGTATCATATCGTCAATCCATCAACGTATTAAGATTAGAGTTTTGTTTCTTTTTATCTTACGCATTACGTACGTGGAATATTCACTATGTGTTCCCTAACTGTGCGAACTGTACGGTACACACATACGACCATTCTGCTTGTTAACAAATCCGTTCATGTCGAAGTGGGCTTCTTCACTCATTATGATTTTTTAGCAAAAATCGTTCGTTTGGTTGTTAATCTGCAATATTTCGTAACTGTATTGTCGGCGACTTTCATAGTCTCTAGGCTGCAACTCTTGGGTCAACTGAATTTTGTATGGCCGTAAATGCAAGTCTCTTTTTAAAATAGTGCCTAATGAAGTGCAACGAATACCCAGTTCTTCAGAACGACGTCTGCTAGAGATCTCTGGAAATTCCAATTCACTTTCACGATCTCTCTCAATACTTACAGGGGAACGAACAGTTCGAACAGGATCCGGCTTTGGCAAGTTTTTAACTTCACAGCTTTTTTCAAATTTTTCAACTAATTGACGAATGGCATTGATACCGGGCACATTATTTCGACCGTAGATTTCATATAGTTGCAGTCATTGACTCATTATTGAAATAAAACGTTTTAACAATACGGACGCGCTGTAGGATCGTGTTCCGAATTGGCCATTGTGATCGTGGAACATTTTTATTATTCGCCATCGGACTTCTGTTGGAATGACAATCTTGAATTCGGCGCCCACCTTTCCACAGATCTTATTATCAACCAAGCTGTAACAAGCCAGCTTCCTTATTGCTTTTATTTACTCTCTAATATGTTGCAAATCTTCGTCCCATTATTTCTATAAAATTACTAATAAAAGTTCTTCCCATTTGTTTTGTGTGTACATAGAGACAACATCAAGTGAAATTAATTTGTCATTATTTTTTATTTTTGTATTATTAATATATTTCTTTAATTCAGAGTTTTTTAGATAATATTCGTTATTGTTGATTATGTTTGAAATTGAATTGGCAAGATATTTTGATATATTGTAAAAAGGACTTTGGATACACGAACTATTGGCCTAAGTGGGACATTATTCTTATGAAGTTTGGGGAGACCGTATATTTTAGGTGTATGAGCATTATGTATTTTTAAGTTTTTGGCTTGTTCTGTAGATATATAGCCTTTTTTTTCCCCATTGACTAACTAATTCGTTTCCTTGTTTTTGATATTTTATGGTGGGATCTTTTTTAATGATTGAATATGTTGTGGTATCATTTAGAATGTCTAGCATCGTTTCAAAAACTTTTCCGAATATAACCAACGAGGCGAAAGAAACATCTCCTACAACTGATATTAAAGAAATTGAAAGTCATGAACTTATGATAGAGAAAGTCCCTTTATTTTGTAGTGAAAAAGATTATGCATAGTTTGTGGCATACATTGATGAAGAAACTGATATCTTTGTAGAGAAAATTCCAAAGGATCCACAATTTTGGGCAAATATGTTCATAAAATTACAAATTTTTTATGAAACATGTGTAGCACCTGAAATAATTTTGCGGCGGGTGCAGAAAGGTCTACGTTGCAGGGACAGTAAAACAATAAAGGAAGCCCAAAAGAAAAAACAAAATGTTGCCAAATAACACAAATCAGTGATAGCTTTCAATAGTTTTCTTGGATATTTCAGTAAGTCAAAATTAGGGCAACCATATGGAACTAATGTAAAAATTTAGTACATTTTTTTAAGTGGTAACAAATTAACAATTAGAAAATTACTTTCAGGTGAATAATTGAAAATAATCCGGGCTAGTGTCAAGGAGTTGTTCTGATACAAATGTAAAATTTGTAAAAATAAATAAATAATAAAACACACATTTCCCCGCTTTGTATATTATTTTCTGTAAAAAGATATTTTGCATTTTAAAGCAGGTACCATCGATATACGCAAGTAGAAGATTATTTGTGATTTATCTAAGCGTGGGCTCAAAAACCGACAGAGAATAATTAACAGCCCCGTTCAACCGTAACCAATTCGGAAGAAAATAAGCCACGCCCTTGTCATAAATTATGTTACCGATCGTAGGGACATCTTTTGGTTTAGAAACACACTAGATTTTACTACGGCGTCCCCTTAAGTGGGCAACTGCATATCACTTAGGCTTTTGTATTGGTCCTTTTAACTCCAGTGCAATCTTTAATTTATAAAGTACTTTACTGAAATACAAATCCAATACAATAAATTAAGAATAGTTTAAATATATGTAATAGCAAAATAGATGCCGACTTTGTGATATACGCGTCCTCCAGATTCTGAATATAAACACATTCTAGCCAATAAAATTTAAGGGTAGTAGTGAGGTTTTGTTCAGGTGGCCCCATATTCGGAAATGATCAGACTGTTTATAAGGATTAAAAATTATTTGAGATTATTTCTAAAGAAAAGAAATTAAACAATTTTTTCACTCATTGAGTAAAATGTTTAATTTAAAATGTGTAAATTTATTTTTTTGCGAATTCATCTGATAAAAAATTGTATTTAATATGATCATTGAATGCGATGTTTTCAAATGGGAAATATTTGCATTTGTTAATATGCTAGCAGTTGTTTTCTCTTTAATATTTCATCTTTCTGTACATTTTTTTTAAATACCAAATATTATTTTCATTTCAATCGTTTTACCATTCTAATAGTTTCGTCTTTGTTATATGAAAGGTATCATTAATAAACTAAGAAGAATGTATGATCAGTAGCTACCGATATTCAGCATACAAATAGTTAAAGATTTGGCAATCCCCGAGCCGAGCCGTAATAAAATTCATAGATCTATTTTTCATTGAGAAATAAGCGATGGCAAATTTAATTTTTCGGTAACGTCACTGCGCCGGCGCCGCACAGTGGATCGAAGTTAGTTAAAAATCTGACATTGCGTAAAAAGCCAATCTTCCAGAATCATAATAAAATGTGTATAAGTGTATAGTAAAATAAGCATTAGATATGGAAATCACAGTAGAAACAAGTAGATTGACGGAATATCGAACAGAAGCAAGTCTGAAAGCACATGTTCGGAGATGTTACGCTAACAGTGTATTTCGACCGTCCTCTTCAACTACTAAAATCTTCGGAGTTAGAAACGATAAGAAACTGCAATTTGCTCAAAATATACACTAACTATGTGTAATTCAACCTGCAAAGTATTAGCAAATCATATTTGTAGCTAAGTATACAATTACCATTTCTTGAAGATGGTGTACTATGACTCTAAATTTTAACTTCTATTAGCTTTTTAAAAAAAATTCCCAAATTTGCCCAAAAAAAGGAAAACTGTTTTGTCATCTAGGATCCTTCTAGTACTTGCTCCAGCGATTTCAGGTGCTACTTCGCGCAACTTTTAAAAAAAGGACGTTTTGTTTATCGCATTACCGTTTCTAGCATTCTCATAAATGCATGTTAACTAATATTTCTATCAAAAATTTGTTAAGTTATGCCATTTCAGTGACTAACATTTGCTGTATGTTTCATAATGTCTTAGTTCTCTCATTAAAAAAGGTATAAACCAAGTAGCATAATTATGAATATCGGTCATATACCTATATTATGAGATTGAATATGCTATTTCTTTAATATTCGTTGCACTTATTGTATCGTTGACATTATCTTATAATATTAAGTTAGAATTGTGAAATGTGCTGTGTTAGCTTATAATAATCGATTAATAAGAAGAAGATAAACAAAATGGGGTATCTTTCTTTAAATACTTGGTATGTTTGACTTCTTCGGTTCGCCTACACATTCTAAGAGTTATTCTCCATTTAGTTGGATTTGGCGAATATGAATACAATTTATGTTTTACTATAGGTGTACATAAAGAGGTAGATTGTCTGTATAATTATCATAAATGTATCAATGTACCTACTGGTTAAAGGTAATAAAAATATCATAGAAAATTAACACATCTACTCGCATAGTAAAAATATGTGGGGGAACAATACAAAATATTCTAAGTGAATTGGTATTTGTCTCAAAATGGTAATTCGAGGGTAGTTCTGGGCTAAATCCATATAAACAAACATTTAAAAATACGTACTGTGGCAAACAATACAAGCATGTTTATATGTAGCTATAACAGCTTCAATAACCATCCTAGATGCAAATGTAATCAGAAGATTCGCGATAATCTTAGTGTGATTACTACAGGGAAAGAAATTGATTGCGAGAAGGAACAGTTGAAAAATTAATAAATGTATATGGTTTGTACTATATGCTAACTTCAGGGAAAAAATAACAGAAAATGTAGCCGTTCAGCTACTAACGAAGATATTTTGAAAAGACTACTATCACATTCGATCCATATATTTCCCATTCAAGACGAAAATTAAACGAACATACAAGAAGTGAGTTATTACCAGAAGCTGTAGAATTATTAACTCTTCACCGGCAAAATTGAAAATTGTGTTAAGTGAAAAGTATGTACTGCCACTGTTTATCAACGACCTGTTATCAAGAGAGGTAAGCGAATTGTTTTACTATACACAAAAACATTTACAACACTGTTTAGAAGAAATTTCTATTAAAAACAGAGATACATAATTTCACATTATATAAGTATGCTCTTTATTTCTGCTTGAATAGTGTCGACACATTTAATCTATTAAGATACCAAAGCCCATGTTTCTATGTTAAATGTATTTAGTGATCACAATATTTTCCTATTGCATAATATTGTAGTCTACAGTATAAGTTCCATCACACAGAAACAGCTACGAAACTTATTTCTATATCAATAAATACTCTGTTTCGCAGTCTCAAATACTATATACTTTTAGCTTCATTTTCATAAATAAGTAGTGACGGTACAACAATATTTTTTTTATTCGATGTAATATACAACCTTTCCTATTCGACGAAATTTTCTTTCGTTGCTCAATCGTTTCAATCAATGTCCGCTTTTTACCGCCTTTCGATCCACTGTGCGCCGGTAAAAAAATTGTTGTAAAAGGCGTGAAGATATTGAGTTTCGTATAAAACTTTGCTGCTTTTTCTATTTTATTTATTATGCTATTAGTAGCTTAATTTTAACAGATCGCATGGCTAATTCACTGGACGTAAAATTAGATATAGAAAAAATACGACCAGGAAAATATGTGCATTTCAATATTTATTACCGTAATAATTCCAATACACGCATTTTCCATGTAATATTTGTCTTTTGTAATAAAAAAAAAACACTTTTAGATAAATGTTTTAATACTTATGTAATGATTTGCAATCTTGTTTTCATAATTTAAAACCACATAAAAATACACTTTACCCTACACACTAAAAAATATTTGCAATTCCTACGGAAAATTCCAGTAATGTATAGGGTAAATTTACCAAAAATTATAATTTTCTGTAGAAATTGCATACTTTTTTTAGTGTGTATGTATCAAAATAAAATAGGTATGTTCCGTTGCACTTGCATCATCAGGACAATTTTAAACTGAATTAATTGCACTACAAATTTCAATCCAATAAACGATTCTGGAGTTTAGTTCAGGAGAGCTTCTAAATTAGTTATTATTTAGTATGTACGTTAGATAGACCATATAAAGTACATCCAACGGATTTATTAACGACTTTAAGAAGTCTCCATCCCTGTTCAAGTCATAATCGTAACTTATTTATCTAACTGCTGATAATCCATAAAATAGAGTTTCTTTCACTATATGCGAATATATAAGAATGAATAAGAAATGATAATGTAGATCAGTTTGATTCGTGTTAGTAACTTAGATAATTAAATAAACAAATTTATAAAGGTTTACCCTTTATTTTTAAACATTATTTCCCTTTACACTAACATCCCAATTGACCTCGCTATTCAATCGATATGTAACCATGGGCAAAAACTTAAAAATTTCCCACTCCTTCCTAAAACTGAATTTATCGAACCTGTTAAAATAACTCTTTAAGGATCATATTTTTAATTTAAAAAGAAATTTTACAAACAACTATACGGTGCGCCATGGGTTCCCATATTTGTTTTTATGTTATTGCTGAACTGATTCTGCAAGATCTTGAAAAAGATGTAATTTCAAAACTGAATTTCACACATACATTTTATAAACATTATGTTGACGACTGCATTATTTGTGCACCTATTGACAAATTTGGTTACACGGCAAATATGTTCAACTGCTACCATCTCCAAACAAAAAATAAAATCAGAAATAAATTTTTTTGACTTCAAATTAATTCGCAACAAACATGAAATTTTTACTAAACTTTGCCTCAGACAGATATTTGAATTTTAAATCAATACAACCTAATTCAATTAAACGAAGTGTTGTTATTTCACTTGTAAACAGAGCCATTAAATTAACAAGTCTTATACCCAAACCAAAACTCCTCACATATATAAAAAAAAGTTTACACAAACAAACCGTCACAACAAATTTTACACACACAGGTCAAATATACAGCATTACCTTACATACAAAATCTTTCTGAAAATATTAATAAACTTAATTAAGATCCCATACTTCTTCAAAAATTAACGCACACTGTGTATTAAATCCCTCGTCTCAGGTGCAGAGGTCTGTAAATACGACAATCTAAATAACATTAAGAAGATCCGATCGTCTAAAAGGCCACAATTATGAAAATATCGTAACCTCATTTAAAAAACACGCAATTAGCAAGAACCACAATTTCGATTTTGTGCACACTCAAGCTATACTTGCAGAAAAATATAAATATCCATGAATTAATCAAAATAAAAAACATTATATAACTTTAAATTTTAACAAAATCTTGTTATTTTAACTTATATATTAAACACCCCTGAAATCCATCGCATATCATTTACCGATCACTGTACATTCAAAATTTTCTAAACAAAAAAATTGCACATATAAATCGTAAACACATTTTTCTCAATTCAATTTTACAAATACAGTAAAAGATGTTACCATATTTAAAACATTTACGTTTTAATTAGTAGATACAGGTTCGGCCATCTCATACGGCGCGGGTTTTCTATGGAAAGCATAGGATTTTTTGAATCGTTTTTATTTAGTTCAGTGTTAGACCTTTGTATGTGCAATTTAAAATTATGTTGAATTATACAGGCTGTTCGAGAAAAACAATCCATAACAAAGTTTCCGTTTTTTTAAATGGAACAGCCTGCATGTAATGACATATTTGGAATCTAAAGACCAAATTAGGGCAAGTTTATGTATTACTCCATATTCCTAAAGCCATTGGTTTTTGAGGTATTTTAAAATGTATGAAATTGCAGTTCAAAATTTAAGTTTGATTTTTATTGTGTAATTCAACGTTAAACAAACCTAACTACATTTATCATTCAGCTAAGAGGCTAGGCAATGGGATAAGTGAAATTTTAGTCACACAGTTATACTGAGTGTTAATAAACGCTCGTTTAAGTTTGACGACCTTTGCAGTAAATTAACTTTCTTAACTTAAATAGAACACTCTATATCTTATGATACTACCCAACGTAGAATTTAATTTTCTTTCAAAACATATTAGGGTTCCCTAAACCTAACATGAATAGTTTTCTCGTGGTTAGCATCTCATTTTTCCAACAACTACATTTAATACAATTTATTTAAAATCAGTTGGCTTTGATATCGTTACTAATTATGTATAAACAATTTATCATTATTTCACAGCACTCAACCGTTTATCTTTAGAAAAAAATTTAAACATACTTCAGGGTATATAAAAATTTCAATAAAATAAATCGCAACAGTGTAAGTCGATTAACTAAAGTAAATTCTTTAAATATTGTAATTTTTACATAAACAAAACAAATAAAAAAGTTATACATGCAATAACAAGCATGCACGGTCGAGAAAATAAAAACAAAACGCAATAAATATTTTTTTCAATACACAAACAGATTCGCTTTTTAACTGAATAATGTACGTTTGTTAACATATCTGGGGTAATCGTCTGGAATGCACCTATAATCCTTTCTTTCATATTTTCTAGAGTACTCGGAGGTGTACTATATCTATAATAAATCCTCACAAAAAAAATTCATCCAAGTTAAATTTGGAGACCTTGCTGGACAATCTTGTGGTTCACCTCTTCCTATCCACTTGTTTGGAAAAAGAACATTCCGCTGCTTTCGAACATGGAAATATGTTGAGTCACCGTCTAAATGTGGCCAAATTCTTTCGCTTACAGTTAAAGGACTATTTTCCAAAAGCTGTTGGGGATGGTAGCGCAGAAGTCTTCGAAATTTTTGTCCATCAAGGTAACCATTAAAAATATAAGGACCTATTACATTTAACCCCACGATTCCTCCCCATACGTTAAGAGACTATGAGACCTGTCGGACCAGTGGTTCGGGTGCAATGGGCTTCGCGCGAATATTGCCACAACGGGCTTTACGGTATTTCGCGCCGCTTGAAGGCTATTTCAAACCCTAAACTTTTTAAAAAGCAGAGTGCGTGGGCTTCTTCTGAACCAGTGCGTGTACTCCAATTGAAGAATTTCTTGTAATCTTTAACTATATAATAATTTAGACATAACGTTCACCAGTACATAATGTATTGCACTCACTCACTAGGACCATCGGTCGGTTATCAATTTGTTGAGTGATGTCATTTCTACCACTATTATTATGTCGTATTTTTCATTTCCCATAGTTTTTGTTTGTGTTGTTCTTATCATTATTACCACCATAATCACAATTGTTTATAACCTTTGTTGTAACCATGACAATGTCGATATCGGAGATCTCTGACAATAAATTATCTATCTTGGTTGGTGGTGTAGAATCCGCAAGAAATGCGGATTTTCTTCACTGTAACAGTGAAAGTTGGGTCTTTTAACAAAACCATTTTTGTGAGAAACATTCACCCGAAAATAAAACATAATTAAAGAAATTTTCATCTCCTCTGCATTTATCCAAAACCCATACGCAAAAGTCAAGACGATGCTGGAAGTCTCTTTCACCAATCTGTTGATGCATTTGGATATGGTACGGGTGAATACACTGCTTGATTATTCTTATTTCTCAACCAATTTTGCACTGACTAGTATGAGGATTTTCTATAATAGTTTCAACTACAAGAAACTCATTTTCTTGGATGTGATCTATCCCGATATTTTTGTGTGTACATCGTTGGTGCAAGAAAACAGTTTTCTTCACACCCACCAATTATTAAAATCATGTTGATTCTTTCTCTCTTGAATAGAATAAATTTTTATTCTGTGGAACGATTTTAACCATAAATTCCACAGGTAGTAATAGTTTTGAATGCCATTAAATAATGATAAATTGATACATACTTAGTAACGATGTCCAAGGCAGCTGAATTTATATAAATTGTTTTAAATATTATAGTCCTCTGAAAAATGAAATGCTAACCACGAGAAAACTATTCATGTTAGGTATACGGACCCCTAATATATTTTGAAAGGGAGTTAAATTCTACGTGGGATAAAAATAATTTTAAATTGTACATACAAAGGTCTAGAAATCAACTCAGCAAAAACAATTTGAGAAAATCCTATGCTTTTCCATATAGCGCTCGCGCCGTATGAAGTGACCAAGCCTGTAGTTTAATTTGACAAATTTAATTTCATTAACAATCCTCAAAATAAACTTTAAGGTTAATCAATTAGTAATTCAGAATGCAAATATTAATTATTATTTACAGTTTTATATTATAATTATGGTATAATCTTCATGCATTGATAAAGGTAATATACAGGCTGTCTCTGAAATAAGAGTACAAAATATTAAAAATGGGAAACCCAAATTATACTGAATAAGTATCCAAAAATTCGTACGCCAATTGCAATATCGAATATACAATTAAAAACTCATTGAAACGTCACGAATGTGCCGCCCATGGATCCACTATCTGTGTTTATACTATATCTTAAGGTCATTTGTAAATACAGCTGTGATATACAGATAATCATTGTATGCAGCTGATTCGAGTCAACGACTCCAATATTATTATGTACGCGAAATTTAAAGCAAATTTCAAAGAAGATATTGAAAGTAAAATGTGGAATCTATTAATGAATAACTCTATTCACTTGTGCGTAATCTGATCAATGACAGCTGTCTGAAATAAACATCATTGTTAAAAGTTGATATTTGATATGACGAAGGTAATGTGCGTAATTATTTCTTTTTTTCTCTTTCATAATCAATTGTTACACATCAATTGTTACACCTGCATTTCTGTTCACAATATCCAGCAATTCTTCTTCGGCTCGTAAAATTCGACGTGGTCTTTCACGTCCGCGACCTTCGTAATTTGGTAGCAATCGACCAGTTTCTCTTAATCTAAACACGGTATCCTTTATACACGTGTAAGAAGGGGTTCTACGATTGGGGTATCGCTGCCGGTAGATACGTAGAGTTCTTCGACAACTTCCTCCTGCTTCGCCGTAGACATAAATCATATCGAACAACTCGCGTGTGGTAAAAGCCATATCCGATGTGTTCATGCGTAAGGATCCAGACAGACTGAGACTCAGAGCGTAGTTATACGTCGCGTGTTGCCTGCCCTACCTTCGTTGGTTAGAAGTGTAGTGTCTCAAATACCAGTGGCGTGACGGATATTTAATAAATATCTTTGCCATTTTTTCCTCACGTATGCGTGGGAATTTTGGAAAAATTAATTTAGATAAAAGGTGTAATAAAATTAGGGCTTCCCATTTTTAATACGTTGTACTCTTATTTCAGGGACACCCTGTATACATTACCGAAACTGTAAATATACCACTGCCTATTATTAAACCAAAATCATAGAAATATGGAAAAAATCTTTAGAGGTACTACAGCTTCAAAATAAATTACAAAATTTAAACTTAACTCAGATCGCAAGGTGTTTTCCATAGGTAAAGCAGAGTTGGGCATAATCGTATCCCCCCTATCCTTACGATTACGATTGTAATCATAAACGTTGTAATTGATTATAAGGCAATGATTATAAAGTACGATTACCAGAATATTTGTATTCTCGTATTCATATTGCTGTAATCATATTCCCAATATAAGAAAAAGTAGAATAATAAATAACTTTAATGTTAGGCGTCTTTGGACATAGTATTGTAATTAAAACGTTTTATTAAGGTTAAAAATAATCTGAATGATTAGCTAAAAGATAACAATAAACACAGAGCGGGTACCTCACATTTATGTTTTCGCTCTAAGTTTCAGGTTTTCTTCCTACCAACGCACGTCCTAATGTCAGCGGGAATTTTTATATAAATATTACCCTCCATTTTTTAAGGACATTTGGAGTTGTGGGAGAAAAAATAAATGTGATTTTTATAAGTTCGGGGGTTTGTTTATCGACTTCAGAAATGACAATACGTAAATCTTGAGGGATGTCTAAAATGTCGGCGGATATAATTATTACTGGTGTGTCGTGCTACCGATGCACTTCCTAAGTTTTTTTAAGGACATTTGGGAATTGTGAGTAAATAAATAAATATGATTCTTATAAGCTCAAGGGTCTGTTTATTGGTTACAGGATGGTTATATTAACGGCAACACGTAAATTTTGAGAGATGTCGAAGATCTCGGCCAATATAACAATTATTACTGTTCTCAAAGCGACGCATCTATCTATATAAGCGGAAATAAGCAAAATTTAAGCAGAATTAGGATTTAGGGTCTTTGTTTTAATCTCCTAATAAGGGTATCTAATAACAATTTAGCTAATATATATAGGAAAAATGTAGGGTTATTTCAGTTATTCAGCCAATAATTTTTATTATGAGATTGAAATACTCTTAATAGACGATGTACTTACATGCAAACCATAGCAATTATACTACATTGCGAATATGAGTACATGAATATGAACACGGGAATACGAATATTCTGTAATCGTACTTGTGATTATAATTATAATCATTGCTTTTTAATCAATTACAACGTTCAGGATTATAATCCTAATCGTATTCAACGACACGATTATGCCCAACTCTGAGGTAAAGTACCTGCTTAATAAGGTTTGCATTTAGTTATTCCCCATAATAATAGTAATTGTACCTACCTTGTAAGGATGCATAACAACAATTCTTACGCATCGCAATTATGACAATAACAAAAATCCAAAAGAAAAAGTGAAAAAAATCCCTTACAACAAAAATTTTTGTGGTAAGGGATTTTTTCACTTTTTCTTTTGGATTTTTGTTATAGTTTTCAAGCCACAGTCTCCACCCATCACAGGACAATTATGACAACATAACAATTCTAAATAAAGAATAAAATTTAAGAGCACATAAGATACTGGAAGTAATCCAAATTTATAAACATAAAAATTCAGTTAAAATTATTTAACGTTTAATGATAAAATTAAAACGTTTTTCATATTTGCCCAAAAAAATCAAATCAGTATACTTTACAACACAATCTTTCTATAAAATGAAACACTGATTTTATCATTTACCAATATTTTATAATTTTCTAAAAGGTGTTTAATTAACGATTTCTGTGGTGATAAAGTCGTATATATTGCATATATAGATTAAATTTTGTAATACATGGATAACAAAGCAACAGAGTTTTTAAGTCTATCCAACTTCTTATACACCTTTTCTTTTGAATTTTAAATCGTTGAAAAACTCAAGAACCGATTCAATACAATGAGAACTTTTCTTGTGTAAATTTCTACCTGCGAAAGACTGAGTTTACATTTTTACTTATTTTTTTTTTTGCAGAATATTCTTTTTGTCTTGTTACATTGTACCTCATTGTCTGATTGGCCTTTTATTTATATAATAGCAATTACATACCTACAAATTGTAATTTCTGCTTGGAACTGTTTCACAGAGATAAGAACTTAAAATAAGTTTTTTTCAAAGTAAGCATACGTGCTGAAATAAAAATAATACAACCATACCAAAAATGTTTTTATTTTCATACAAACACAAATTTTACCAATGCGTTTTACTCTACTGGTACTGATAAAACATTATGGCAATTGTTGGTGAATTTATGAAGTATACTACTGTATTGTTCCGTGCTTGCCATTAAAATAATTATAAACAAGTTAATTACTCAAAATTTAATGTAAATATTAAACTTCAGCATATAAGCATATCAACTTCATTTCTTTCCGAATACTTTATTATGTAAAGTACCGAAATAATTAATGCCACTTAATTCGTTAACTATACTTTTATTCAATTATTCTTAAATGTTAATATTGAAAACTGCCAATCGTCTCTAAGCTGTGAACATTTACAAAACACATTTAAATCGCAAAATACATATATAAGTTCTCATTGGATACTAAATAATTTAAATTATCCTACCTGATTGCCGGATATTTTACACATAGATACCCCAATAAAGCTCCTACCTGCAGACACCGCGACCAGCCAAACACGCATCTATTTAAATGGTGAGTAGTTTTGATGATCACAGCGCTTTAGACGGCGACATCACTTTGTCGGGTTACATACAAGTTAAGTAGAATCAGCAGCTTACGAACCCTGTCTATAATATATTATATGTCATAAGAACCCAACAACCTGCGATGCAATTTTAATAATTTTGGAGCAACCATTCTACAATTAATTCCCTAAAAATTCTTCAATATAATTTATGATATGTGTTTACTAGACTTTGCCTAAATGTTAATAAAGTTTATCTCTTTTCAGGTCATTGCGAACTCGTCCTTGCGAAAACTATTTTGAATTTTGTTGCGAGCATCCAATAAACGAAGTCAAATTCGACCCACCGAAATCTAAAAAAAACGTTGACGAGTCCTTGAAAAGGTGCGGATACGTAGGCAATTTCGACGGCCTCGGCTATCGTATAACCGGTGACGAGTCGAAGTATGCAGAATTTGCAGAGTTCCCATGGAGCGTAATCATCATACACATCCAGCCGGCCTCCAACCAAGGCATCTACAAATGTGGCGGATCTCTAATACATCCTCAAGTCGTCCTGACTGCGGCCCACTGCTTAAAAGACCATGGGAGTGGTGATTGGATTATCCGTGCTGGTGAGTGGAACACCAGCAATGAAGAGGAACCGATTCCACATCAAGAGAAAGTGGTGAAAGAATTCGCTGTACACCCATACTACCATCCACTCTCTTTGAAGAATGACGTAGCGTTATTGATTCTTAGCGAACCGTTTCAATTAGCTGATAACGTTAGAACGGTATGCCTTCCCAGTTCAAATAATCGTCCAATGGATAACATGAAATGCGTAGCCACCGGTTGGGGAAAGAATGCTTTCAAGAAAGGGAAACATTCCAATGTTTTGAAGAAAATCGAAGTTCCCATGGTTCCTAAAGAGCAATGCCAGAAATCACTTAGGAATACGAGATTGGGAAAGTTTTACAAACTGCATCGCAGCTTCGTATGCGCTGGTGGCGAAATGAATCAGGATACTTGTAAAGGTGATGGCGGAAGTCCGCTGGTGTGTCCGATCCCGGATCAAAGAGGGCGCTACTATCAAGTTGGGATTGTGGCTTGGGGCATCGGCTGTGGAGAAAATAATACCCCCAGCGCGTACGCCAATGTCGCTTTATATGTGGACTGGATTAATAAGCAATTGGGAGCTAGAAATTTTGATTCGAGCTATTACGAATATGTGTAAGCATAAAGCTTTTTTAAATTAGAAACTAATGTAATTTTTAAGATGTAAATATTTGTATATAATAAATATAAACAATAGTAGTTTTTATTTGCTAATTCCAATTTTATACTTCAAAATTTTAGATTCAAATTTACAAATAATAATAAATATCTTTATTGCACAGCATCCTACTTAGTAACAAAAAAAAAACTATTTATATATGCATATAAGGAGTTTGGCATTGCTTATTATTCAAAATTATTCTTTTTTTTATTTTCATCAAGAACTAAAGAACTTGCAAATGGTCAGTGTGATTAAGGAGACAAGCACGTTTTTCCGAAATACGAGGAAAGCATTTCTCATAACATTATCACAGCCCTATTCAACAAGTATGATCGAACTGTCACCCAGTACTTTACGCAGACTGAAAACTTGCCTGCGAGCTACCATGACAGAAAAGCGGTTGAACGGCCTATGTTTAATAAGTCTCCATCGGAAAATAGTTGCACAAAAGAAAGAGGAACTAACCAAGGAAGCGATTGACAAGTTTGCTCAAAACTCAAGGAAATTGATGTTTTAAGTCTTCACTTTTATTTAGCTTATAATTCAAAAGTTGATGATGGTATGTTATGATAATGTTTAAAAATGAATCTGTCGATATTAAATGCTTAATGTTTTTAATTGTTAGCCAAGGTCTCTTGCGGCTACAAACTGTGTGGATTTGCGATTTGTGATTTGCAGATAGATAATGAGAGTGTGTAGATGCTTGTGTCTGGAAAATCCAGCAAACTCGGGAAAACACAAATCGCTGTTCTACGCGTAGCACGTGCGCAGCCTTAGGTAAATGTACTGAGTTTACTTTTTTCAGAGTGCAACGAACTTATGCAATAGATCCAATAAACACAGTGTTAGTGTTTATGTGTTTATACTTATTCGATGGCTAAATACAATCGGCTTTTTGTCCCCTCCCCCTTAATAAAATTTCCGGCTATGCCCATAGCTGATCTCATTCTAAAAATAAATCAATTACATTGCATTGGAAACGTTTATTTATGTGATATTTTAGTATTAAATATTATGAATGTACGAACAAACTAAAGTAAAACTATTAAGGAACATTTCATCACGGCCAAACTATACTTTCTATCCATTCGATATAGGAGCTAACCCTAACGTAGACCCCAGGAACGTTGCGATAGCCACAGCCTTTTCCAAACGAAGTTACGCCAAACATGTAATAACTACAATACACACCTTCAGCATATATTTGGATTGGTCCACCAGAATCGCCCTGAAAATAAGATATATATCAACATTTAAAACACTTAAAATATTCCGAAGAGCCTACCGGACACGTATCTTTGTTGTTCTTAGTTGAACCATAACAAATTTGCACATTGTCATCTACACCTCTGGGTAGCGTCCTACGAGAGTCAGCATATGTCTTCTGGCATTGCTCGAGCCCAAACGTACCAACCACTGCTTTCAAAAGGTTCTCGCTTGGCACACCAAATTCCGTATTGCCCCAACCGCTAATTAGGCCTACGGGTTCGGTTGTGGGTTCTGTATATAAGCAAATGGGCTTCACATATACGTTTAGATTAGCTGGTTTTTCTAATTCCAACAGGGCGATGTCATGGTAGTTGAATGCGAACTTGTGATCTGGATGTCTATGGATCTGCTTGATGTTGATTTGTTGAACGTCGGCGTCGTCATTTGATTTGGCGTAGTTTGTATCACCCAAGCGTACGAATTTTGGTTCACCGCTATAAAAATGGAACGTATATTTCTATTCACTGAGTATAATAAAATGAGACTGTTGAGGGTCGAGAATATGAGCTGGGGTTGTACATATGTATCTGCTGTTTCCATCGTCTATTGGGTTTTGGAAATCCGACGTTTCAGCAATGATTCTACTGCCGTCATCAGGGTAGCCCTGATAAGAACTATTGCTTGTTAATTCTATGGTTAGCTTGGTGGAATTATACGTATCTCTCCTAGGGTAAATTGCCTTACGCGTATTTTTGCTTCTGTAAAGTGCAGTGTACACACTACTCTCTATTGCAATCGTATACTGGCTTCTCCGGGGGTAGATATACACTGTTTGGAACCTATATGTGTATGTAATACATGGGAACTTGTATGAATGAAAGTTTTCAGCTCTGTTGTTTTTCCTTTTCTCAGAAGCTGATCGTTGAGATTATTGAAATTTGATTCTACGGAAAGTTTCATTATTATGCTCGTACCTTGTTATGGTGGTTCTAGAATTCAATTTATACCTTATTAACCGTCTGAATGCATAACTTAATGAACTAACCGGATGCATACCCTATGCAATTCCAGGCTTGATGCACTGATGGCCTCTGGTGTCGTGGCTATGTATGGCGTTTCTTTTAATTTTCTTTTGATTTGTCCATCTTCTTTAGTATGTTCCTGTTTCCTAAGCATGTATGAACGCCTACATTCACATCAATGCTGTACGCACAGCTTTTGGCTCGTTGGTTTAAGTTATCCGGTTTCATTCTAGCTAAGTATGACCTTGTTCTATGGGAAGTTCGTATCACCGTTCTGATGTCGTATTGGTTGCGTATCCGTCTTTTTTTTTTCTGATAGACCTTTTATGTATGGAATTGTTGGGGTGATCTTGACTTCGGTATCTTGATTGGTCGCGTTTGTTTTCAAATTTCTTGCTTTAGACAACTTGTTTTCCGGATACCCATTCATTTTGGGTGTGTTAATGACAGTTCGAATTTCTTTATTTGCGTCGGTTGAATCAGAGCATATGAATTTTACTCGTCATATAGGCACTTCCATGGTGAACTTGACTGAAAGTTCTATGTTGTTAATGTGTGCAAAATATTCCTCCAGAGGTGACAAAGGTGTCATCAACTTATCTAAGTCATAGCCTTGGCTTGAGATAATGTGTTTGTATTGCTGTTTGCTCAAACTCTTCCATATAAATGCTAATCAGAATCAGCGACAGACGGGAGCCTATCGTCATCTCAAACTCTTGTTTGTAGAATTTGTTCTCTATATGGAAGTACGTTGTTTCTACGCATATTGTTAGTAGTTCCATGAAGGTGCTGATGGCCAAAGTGGTTCCCGTTTGTAAGGTATCGCCTTTAGAGAGTTCTATTGTTAGTGTTTTATCTGTTGGTACATTTGTAAAGGGGCTGGTGATTCATTATTTTTTCAACGAAGTCCTCTGTGTTCTTAACTGCGGACGGATGCGGAGGATTTGCCATAATGTGGTTAGTGAATTCGTTTCTGTTTTAGAATCGCTGTCGAAACGTCGGATTTCAAAAATCCAACAGACGATTTAAACAACCTAAACAATACCAACACATATTCTTCTAACCCATCGTCAAGAACTACGTTTTTTCTTTTCTCCAGACTTTCAAACAGTCATTCGAAATATATTTCGCAATCGTTCAAATGAGAAAAAATTCTGAATAAATGCTATCATACAAATGAAACAGAAGATACATAGAACATTACAAAGATAGTTGTATCAATAATCTATGGCCTGGCTCATATTATTTAGCATATGCTTTACCATAGTTTTCATGTTTCTACATTATCTCTACAGCAGATATTTTAAGTGTTTAAATAACCGTTTCATAATTTTATACTATTTATTTGAGATACTACAAAATTCTGTGTTTTCGATTTTTCCCTGCCATGAAAAGAATATTACAGCTTTATTAAAAGTATACAGAAGTCCAGATGCGTTAAAAAAACATTTTATTTTTAATGTAGCATTTTTACGTAGATTATTCACAACAAAATATGAGGTGTCTAATAGATTTGAGCATGCCAGTACAAAAACATTCATTCCTAACAGTTATAAGCAAAGTGCTTTCCCACCCTTATTTCCTATCCTTGCCATTGCATATTCGAAGCCTTTTTCCCAACTGAAGTGTCGCAATCTTTGAATGAGATCGCCCACTTCAACTTGTTGGCTATTAACTATAATATTATTTAAAGTTATTATTTACTTACAGTCTTTTTCCATTCAAACAATGGGCAGCTGTTAGGACAAATTTTTCGCTAATGAGGCTTCCACCGCACTTCCAGGCATAGTCACTCGGCCACGTCCCATAACCTATTATAGCCTGAAAGCCGAACATAAAAGAACTCTGAAAATGTATATACGCACCATGTTTATTGTTAATTTAGAACAACAACAATTATCCTCCTATTGCTTTATTTTATTTTCATGTTCCTATAAGTATGTATGTGCGTTTCATTGATATATTTTTCTCCTTTCCAAACGAATAGGAATGGAAATGTAATGAAAAAACACCAACGCAGGCAGACACCTGTTGGTTTACGAACGGTTCAAAAACAGAGCAAGGTTTGGATGCAGAAGTATTCTGTTGTAATGCAAGAGTTGGAAAATACTACCACCTTGGGCAATACGCGACGATTTTTCAAGATAAAATCTGTACCATTATGATGTGTGCTACAGAGATTTTGGATAAAAGCATCAGACAAAAAGAAATTTCCACTAAAAATCAGGCGACGCACAGGGGAGGAAATCCCGAAAAGCTGGCCAAAACTCTAAATTTGAGAGTTTATTTATTATTCAAAGTTGGGCCATTCCCGGAAAAATATTTAAAAATATTTAAGTTTATCACATTTTAACAACTGTGTTTAATATAGCGTAATTCTTTTTCTTTCAGGCTCGAAAACAGAACATATTACTTTTAGTAGAAGAGCACTAGTCGAAGTAATGGTTTCCAGACCTTCTACAAAATTTGAAGATAGATGTGACCATCTGAGGTTATTCGATCATTTCTAGTAAAATAAATAGGGTGATTTTTTTTTAATCATCTATCGAATGATGATATGATCGATATGTTGTTGTAAAGCTTTAACAGAGACCTAACTTTTGACAGTGATTCAAAGTTTTTATCTTTTTTTACAAAGAAAGTTATTTACAAGAACATCCCGAAACCGTTCCGATTCACCCAATTTGACGGTACGGGAAAATATCACGGATATTGCTGAAATCCAAAACGATGTTTTGCAAGTGTTAAAGCCGGAGCATTTTAATATCTAATGTAGTGTAATTCTCGAAGTCGGATTGTGATTGCAGTTCAGGACAAAGATTATTCACATTAATTGCTTTGTTTTTGTAATATCCTAAAGCGGATTTATTTATTATCTATTTAAAATTTATGTTTATCCTTTGCAATTTATAAGGCGATTAGCAGTATAGTAGTTCTATATTTGGTTAATTTATAAACACCATATTATTATTATTTAATGTATTACGTTTTCAAGCAAAGTAAGTATATACATTTGCATGAGGATTTATTACCTGTTTCAGTAAAAATATTAATATGGTTAATGTAATTGAATACGAACTGTAATTTTGTGCTTGAAGACGTGTTTGTGATAATATATAAATGTATTGTATGATCCTTGTTCTTGACACATATCTATCCACTTCTAGAACTCACGTCTGAAGTTGATCAATGAATGATCTTAAAAATGGAGGTTAAGGTGAAAGTCAGTGTCATGATAGGGTGCTCACTAACATCCTTACAATTTTTACTCTCATCATTTTCGTCGAAAGTTTAATATTCCAGAGTTCGGGTGGTCCTTTACTTTTGGAAAACCCTGTACATATGTCCTAGTTTTTATTTTATCACATACTTTTCCATTTCTAGAAGATTTGTGACATTTCTATGATATTTTAAGAACTAGATATAAGTGTAGAGTTTTGGCCAGTTTTTCGTGATTCTGCTCCACTGTGGGACGTTGAAAGCACTAGAGGCGCATAAATGCAACTGGAACCTGATCTGGAGCTGCAAAAAGCTCTAATTATATTAAGGAGTGGTACTAATCTATTCCTAATCTGGATACCTGCGCATTTACTCACTCATGGAATTGGGGAAGCAGATTCTTTTGCGAGATAGAGTGCTGTGAAGCAATTCCAAGAACCAGAACCTGGTATTGGAATATTATCTAAGATGGTTAAACAAAAAAATCAACGTCTGGGCAAATCAAAAAGTGCTCCAACATTTAAATAATTGCCCTGCTTTAGTGCATGCGAGGACATTTATTTTAACTAGTCTAATAAAGCACCTACACAGAATCAGATTCTCTAATAAGATTGAACGCCGGCTGTGTTTGGAGATTAAGAGACAGTTGAGCACAATTCCTGCCACTACCCTGTTGGGATGAAAATCAGCCATGTGATCTTTGGGAAGGTTCATCTTTTCTGAGAAATATACATATCTCATTTAGAAAGATTCAGTGGTATCTCAAGAGCCTGAACTTTTTGGATGAAAACTTTGCACGCTCAAGAGAGTCTTTTTCATTATTTTCACTTAAATAACAAATATATATATATATAACAGATATGCTGTTCGTACAAAATTATCATATTAGTAGCCATAGACAGATTCCGAGGATATGATAAAAGGTATAACTTCTTCAATAGCGTTTATAGTACAGTTTGGTGCAATTTTTTACGATGTAAAATAAAATGCCACTTAGTCATTGAACTATATCCTAGGGAACTGAAACGGCGCCCGACATATAATAATATATTCAGGTGTTGGCATAAAAATGACATTTGAGCTGTATGTATAAACTCAGTAACATATTTAATTCAAGTAGGAAAGTAAAAAAAATACAGCTATGCTCAAAAGTAATAGACATCTCTATGATTTACCATTAATTTCGTGTTTCGGCATTACATCTGTGGCAGTTAATTTAAGTGTTTAGATATTTGCTTTTATGATTTTACATCAGTTTTTGTAGATACTTTTCCTAGATCTATTAAATTTTTATGCATGTTCACGTTTCTGAGATGTCAGTTTTTTACGTACTGAAAAAAGTATTGTAACTGTATTAAAAGCTTACAGAAATGCGACAAATTATTAAGATTCTTTATTAAAATACTATTTATATAACGCATTTAAATTAAGAGTTTTATTTTGTACACAGCTTGCTTTGATTATTTGCAAAACATATAGGTGTCTAATACATTTGAGCATATCTGTATTTGTGGTATTTCAAGTATCAAACAATTTCTATATCAAAGAAACACATACATTTTTGAAAAATTGTTTTAATCAGAATCACTAGATGAGGTATCACTGTCCGATTGACCTAGAAGAATGATAAATCTATCTTCTTCATTCAAGAACAGTTGATCTTTTGTCATATATTCTTTTCTAAATTTGTCAATGTGGTTACATTTTGCTCTCCATAATTCCGGAGTTATTTGAATTATGGAATGCGCTTACCATATGTGGAAATTCGCCTTTACTAGCATTTTGTCCCCCGCTTATGACTATTAACGCATCTGGTTCCCATGGACAATTTTCTACTTCTTCTGGGCCGTCAGCAATTCCCGCTGGAGAATATTCCAGCTTATAAGCAAGCTTCTCGTAGGTTTTACACGCTGAAAAAATAACAGAAAACAGGTGAGAATTTCATGTAAGGAATAAGTATAATACACGAGCATTTACACAAGTATCACAAATTTTGAGAGAAAATAGTATGGAACTCATGACGGGAGCAACATACGCATAGAATAGTTTGACCAAACAGCAATACAAACACACCATCTGAAGCCGAAATTGTGGCTCAGATATGTCGACCCCCGTCATATAAACACACTCAGTATATATAAATATCATACACATTCACTACGGAACTGGAAAATCTTAATAGTTCAGAAAATCAACCTGCACAAGATAGTATCTAAATTACTAATCCAACATTCAACAACACATAAGTAAAGTTTATGTATGATTGAATTATATATGTAGTAGGTATAGCTTGAGATTTCCATTTTATTCAAAGAAGAGAAGGCAAACAAAAATAAAATTGAAAATTGAATTTTTATGACTGGCCAGCGATATTTTCCCTACCCTTCATTATTTTTATTAGACACTGAGAAAATAATTACTATCGTTAGACCGATGTACTTCTTAACATCAGCCGAAGAAATCAGTGTTGGGCGATATTTAATTACAACTAAGAATTTATTTCTGGAAAATTAAAATAAAAAAAATATATCACTAATGTGCTATCAGATTCAATCATTTATATAAATAATTCAACCAGTTTCGGCCTAGGCCATCATCAAGTAATATGACATCAGTGTCCTCACATATCTTCGCAGTAAAAATAAAACTTTATATAAATGTTCCCTCTAAATACTAAAATACAAAGATATGCAAGAACTGTAGCGTAGTACTACAAGATATCCGATACCGCTACACCAATTTTAAATTAATTCGGAACAATTGTTGCCGATATTCCTGGATATCCATTCTCAACTGAAGACCGAATGAACTAAGAAACGATAAAATATCTAAACAAGGTTAGTTATCCCTAATCCAAAATTTCTATTTACAAGTGCTTTTACCGCCTGCGTTGACCTGCTCGAATTCAGAGAATTCAAAACTCATACAAAATGTAACTGCAAAAGAAATGCAATTGGAATTAATTAAAAATTGGTGTTGCAAGGAGTAATCGGATATCTTGCGTGTCTGCAATTAAATAGTATACTACTTGCCTCTTTTGCTTTTGTCACCAACCGACAAAGGTCTGTTAGGTCGCCTGGTTGTGGTTGCACTAGTAGTTGTAGTCCTAGCAGTCGTTGTTGCCTTTTCCACACAACAAACAAGAATAGTGCTTCCCTCGAATCCGCATTGTTGCGGATATATGCCTTTCTTTAGATCGTCCCTTGCAGCTTCACATAGATGCACTTGTCTGCAAACACCATTCGCGCGATTGTTTTGATGGTAACACGATTCACCTGAAATCAGAAAACATACACACATGTACAGTAAGGTGGCCCGTTCATATGGGTGACGATTTTTATATTTTCAAATTGAAAAATGCAATAGAGCATTAAAGATGCGTATTACAATAGCACTGATATTTTTTTTTAAATAACACCTTGCGACCTCTACAGGACCGTATTTAAGAAAATCTAAAATTAGAGGGTGAGTTTTTTAAATGGCAAAGTTCATTTATTGGAAAACACCTAGCTGAATAGAAATGTTGTAGCTTTACGTACTGAAAATATTTTTACGTACACCGAGTGATCTGTAAGCTTGTTAGGAATAAGATCATTTTTTTTAATGGAACGCTCTAAGCTACTTATATTGCGCACTTGTTCTTTAGAAAACTCGCCTCGCGACTCGTTTTCTAAACTTGAACGCGAGCGCAAAAATCATGTCTTATAAAACTTGAATTTGAATATACTATTATCCACCTCCAACATTTGTTATGGAATTGAATTTTTGTCCGAAATATGAAATCACTTATCTCCCTAATCTAATACCTGTGGTGAGTGCAATAGCAACATTCTGTTGTTATCGTATTCTTACACTTAAAAATGCAGTGCCATCGTAATCCGCGACGGAGCGGACTATCATACCGAAAGAAGCTATTCTTAGCGCCATGCCGCCATGATAAAAATGCCGCCACCTCTTCGGCCTTAATTCCCTTCTTTCCGACAAATTTTGTTTCAATCAAGTATTCGTATTTCCCCTTAACGCATATCATTTGAACTATCAGAAAATAATGTCTCGAATGTCACTTTCTCCAATAATTCTTATCGTCGTTTACTATGATATTGAAAGTTGAACTGGTCAACTGTTGGACGTTCCCGGTTCTCTTTACCTGCAGTTATTGGTATTTTTTCTAACAATGATGAAGGAAATTTGGTTGAGATAGATATAGCCGTTTGTACGATATTGAACCAACCCAGTTATATTATGAACAGATACATTTAGTAATTATCTGTTCCAGAAATACAGCAGGGGTGAATCGTAAAATGCATAAATATAAATGAACGAAACATTTAGTTTTCGTATTATTGACATAATGTGGACAAGGTCCAGATTGCGAAAAACCTTTGTTTAAAATACAATTTTAATGCATTCATAATCAGCTGATTAATACTAATATAAATGGCACGGAGTATTAATACATAGTGCATTAAAAATGCACTTAAATAAAAGCATTTCTACTAGTCGAATACATTTATTAATTCCTCCGATATATATGAAACAAATTTTTGATGTCGGCAAGGTTTCTGTTAGAATAATAGAAGCGAAGTTACAATTGAAAATTGTGGTGTTTTAATTAATAGGAGTTAGCAATCAGAAGTACTATTCATAAGACGGAAATTGTTTCGAAATAACATTTTCATCAGTAAACAGTAAAAACAAAATTGTTCCGCATAAAAATGTAAGCGATTTAGAAATTCAAGTAAGTGCTTTGGGTAGAATTAAATTCGATTATCTCATTTCAATAAATTTATCGCGACTTCATCGGCGCAACAACGATCAAAAACAGTTTACGTAATCATAAAAACCGGTCTTAGAAATTCTCGAGGCATCCACGAACTTTATCCCGACGATTATTATTGGAGTTTTGGAATGAATGACAATAAATATAAACAATAATGAATAATTTTTTAATGACCTGCTATTTACAAACGAAAAAACATTTCAGGTATACGGCCATCATAACCATGCAATCTATCGGTATTGGTCGCGCAAAAATCTACATTTGAATATATACCAACACTAATGCAGTATTCACAAAAAATAAACGTATGAGCAGGTGTCATTGGCAATCAGATAAATAATCGGGTCTTTTTTTATTGACTACAGCTTAAACGAGAATCGGTATATGAAATTAGCAGAAAATAATATTAATATTGCTGTGCAGGAGTGATTTAATATTAATGAAATGTGGTTTCAGCAAGACGACTGCCAAGCACGTGACACGCGCAATGTTACAAACTTTTTAAACACGGTTTTTGAAGACAGATTGATAGGTAATTCGGGTTAAATTAAATGGTTATTGCAATGTCAACTTCCAACGGAACACAGGAGAGTATCCTTCACCGATATTAATTAAACTTGGTGGGATTATATACTGTATAGGCTAGTGTAAGAACAATGGTAACTTTGTTAACTGCTAAATCGCCCGTTTTAGGGGCGTGGAGCACTTTATCGGCAAGACTACCCTTCACTATTTGTTTTAATATCTCCGAAACTATAAAATATATCAAATAACGGTTAAGACAAATGTTTAGCTGTTTTAGTCGTACTAAAGGATATCGACAATAGTTTCCGTCTCAGAATTATTATTATTTATTTGAAATTTGAACATTTTTATTGGCTAAAGTAATATAAGAGGTTATGTACAATTCATACATACAGGGTGAGTGTTTTAAATGGCACTGTCCATTTATTACATAACTGTTAGCTGAGCAAAAATTTTGATAATTGGAATATATATTGTTCCGATAGCTTCACAATTTGAAAATATTTTTACGTACATCGAGTGATCCGTAAGTTTGTCAGAAATAATAAGATAGTTTTTTTAAATTGAACATTCTGTATATTGTAATCCGCATTAAATTTCGAATATCTTTTGTTAGAAATATTTTTCCACAAACGGCTTAGTTTTCCGAGTATTTTCAATGTTCCTTAAAACAATGGCGGAACCGCTTCTACGAATTCGTCTGATTTTTTTCCAAACAGATTAAGTTTGAGCAATCAGTTTCTGTACTGTTACAGCATAAGGATTTCTTCATCTTAAGACGACATAAGCATTTATAATTTTTATACTGTGTGATCGGAAACTTTGGTTGCATTAGGAGAACTTTAATTGCTGAAAGCATGTTTATTTTAAATAGAACAGCATGTATTTTTTTGTGGAATATTATAGTGCTAAAGTAGCTTGAAATTTTTTATTAAACATGTGCTGTACCCATCATTTATAGTTTACGAGATAATTAGTGTTTTATGAAGAATTACATAGAAATATGGGTTTTTTTCAGTTACTATGATTATATAATCATAGTGGCTGCCAAAAGGGCCATTTGCAAATTTCAAATAATTAGTAAATGTGCTTCCTGTAGTTACTCTTACATTATTTGCTCCTTTTCGCTATTTCCTTCACTACACAGGGAGAAAAATGTAGGAAATTTTACTACAATTGTCAGCATTTATACTATACATTCTAGTACATATAGGGACAAGTACAATTTATCGCAATGTTTACCATCAAATTGTAGCACTAAGTTTGTAATACTAATTCTTACAATTTGTATGAAAAGCAAAAATGAACAATTAGTTTTCTTTCAACAACGTTGTAAGATAAAGTAATATTTATTGTAGTAAAATTGTATACAATTTCGTGTGACTATTCGATATACTGGTGAGCATAAATTAACACCTGTTGTAGTAATATTTATTCCACTCATTATTTTAACTTATCATAACTGGTGTTATAACAATCTTCTTACTATTAACGAAACGAAAACAGAATTTATGATCTTTACAAATAGGAAACTACAACATGATATACAAATAATTTTAAAGAAACAGAAACTAAAAGAAGTTAAAAATACTACATACCTAGGTTTGAAAATATAGAATAACTTAAAATGGGATATACATATACAATCACTAATAGACAAAAATTCAAAATTAATAGCAGCAATTCATAAAGTCAAACATATGTTACCGGCAGCGTATAGAAAACCTATCTATCATGCACTGTTCACTTCAAACAACAGCTATCTGATCATTATTTGGGGAAACAAAAGTAAACAATATATTTCGAAACTACAACGGCAGCAAAATAAAGTACTAAAAATGCTATACAATATGGATTATGGAACACCGTCAACAGCCAGATATAGGGAAACTGAAGAATTAAATATAACTCAGTCAATTGTATTCAATAACATACTATTGTTGTATAAAATTGAAAATAAACAAATAAAAATCAATGTAAAATTAACAACAAACAAAGAGATTCATGACTACAGAACACGAAGGGTATCACATAAGAACAGAAAGATATAAACGCTTAAAGTATACGCAAATATTAACAACCGAAACAATTAACATGTACAACACTATACCCAAAAATATAATACAATTCCGATATGTACAGTTCAAAAAGAAAGTGAAAGACATTATACGAAATAGAACGAAGTAAGAAGACACAACCAGACTAGACGACGGACGAAAACCAGGAGGCCCTCCATACCGGTAGCCCGGGATATTCAATCTCGCAGCGGCAGCGATGTGTGTGCGTGTTATATTTTAAATATTTTTTTTACATATCCTGTGTATGCATGTATGTACCTATGTATTATGAAATATTTTAAAATAAATCATTGTTAAATATCTTTGATGGTGTAATACGTTCTATTTTGCTTTCAGGGAAAATACTGATATATTATACCTATATTCTAAAATATATTTATTTGAGTCTAAAAAAATATAACCGCAATTTGTTGAACCAATACGTAAATATAATGATGACTACGAGCACGCAAACTGCGTTTTCCAAAAAGGGGATATGGAACAGAACAACGTTTATAATCCAAATGAGAGTGGCATTAATTTAGAGATAGATTTCGATCGAATCTTATCCGCTATGGGAACATAACTGTGGAAGCCGTCGTACAATCATTATCATCTATTACGCATAGGTATACAATCGCACTAAAAATTTCATCAAATGGAAGCTTATTACACCGCTTCTTAAGTCCACGACTGTACATCAAACACAAACGCTTTCTAAACGTATTGGCATTTAAAACTTTCATTTCAATGAAATTAAATATTATAGGCAATTACCTTTTAAATAGGGAGAGTTTAAATTTAGGAGATGATAACAAATTTCTAAACCTTGTAGGAATATTGTGTAGGTACATCTGTCCTGAAACAAATTTTACAATATAAATACGGCTGTGATTGTGTGAGAGACATGGTCAAATTTTCTGATGCCAAAAATATACATAGTACCTACATAAATTTTGCACCTTCTGAATCCTCCTCGCAGTGTCCCTATCAATTGCCGGTTGATAAATATAAAAATGGGCAAAGAAGAAACACAAAACTGTGGCCTCATATAATGTTTAGTTTTAATTTTGGAATTTAAAAAAGTATCGGTATGGATAGCTTCTTTAAATTTAAATATGAATTTTTAAAGTACTTATTTATCCTATCACGGTATCTGAATACGTTATCAACAATCAAATTTCTTATAGACATCGTAAAAGGTATACAGATATTATTAACAACAATATTAATTAAATTTTAAAATTTATGCCATTGAAAACTGCTTTTTCTTTTTCCTTTTCTTCGCTTAAAACGACAGAAAAAAAATTGATTTCAAAATCCTTTCTTCAATGATATGCGTATGACTCGTAGAAATATCAATTACGTTTTTAAAAAATCTAGGCAATATTTTATAACAATTCACACTACTAATTAGTTTTCCCTACCCGCAGTTTAATATATCCGCTGATCAAATTAATAACTCGGCGGTTTTACCATGAAATGATGATGTGGAAAAAACCGAATGTAGATAACTATATACGCTAATTAAACTATGTAGTATCTCTTAAATGAAGTTCTCAAGTTCGTCATAGTATTGGTTTCCCAACACAGGAAATATTATAATGAATTATATTACCGCAACATTGTTAATGCTTCTTTTTTCTTATCGCGGCTTTCTGAGTTGACTGTTCTGCATTAAAATTATTCTATTGTCACCACTATTAATATAATATCAAATTTAAATTGATAATCCATCATTTAGCTCATCTACAATACGATAACATCCAGGAAAACTTCGAGTTATAAAATGCATTTCCACACTTTTAGGAACTGACATCTATTGTACCATTCCCACTACAAATTTTACCAAACCCGGACTTGTTTCACCTTCACTAAGGATTTTTTACGTACCAAACATCGCATTTTTATTCGAAAAGAAAACTTGTTCCATCCACACCTTTCGGGTGAAAGTCAAACATCCAAGCGACACCGCAACGAAAAAAACCTACAATATCATTCAAAAATTGAAGTAGATACCAAAGGTGCTAAATGAAAAGTACATAATTTGATCTTTTTCTAAAAAATCTTGCAAACTTTAATATTTTAGTCTGGATATTAATAATTGAATTAGTCAGGACTCTATTCTTATAAATTTCGGGCCCGCAATCATAATATACACTTCTTGGTTTCCGGGTTGAAACCAAGAAGTGTATAGCATGGACAACGACCGCGGAAGTCTACCAGTAACCGCAAACACAATAGTTTATTAGTAAGAAGCAATTTGCACTTTACGCAGAATGGCGATTGATATTGACTTCTGTTTAACGCATCGGGATATGTATTAACATCCTTTACATTTAAAATCCGAGAAATTAACTGGAAAGCAGAATCCCCACACCAATTTTCACAGAATTATATAGCTATTGAATTAGGTACTTATGTAGTTCTTTACCAATTACATAAGTAGTATGAGGAATGAAATGAGTGATGAAGGCACGCGGTGAAAAGTGATGATTTATTGTGTATGGGAATAACCAAGACCCTATCTTTATAGGGTCTTAGTTCATGAAGATCTTAAACAAATTTATAGTAATTTAGAATATTTAGTGGTAGGCATAATCGAATAATTTCAATAATCGAATAACCATATAATCGAATGATTTCATACTCATATTACACACACAACCAAAATCTCGTATACGGCATACGAGATTTTGGTTGTGTATCATAAAAACTAAAAACCAAAAGTGATTTCATTTTAATAATCGATTATGCATACAAATGATCATTTATATTTCGTTTCAAACGATCATTTATAGTCGATTATGATGATTAATAAACGATTATGGATGGTCATTCATAATCGAATCGTCATAAGCAAGTTTTCGAATGATTTGTTTTCGGTTATTCGATTATACCCATTACTAGAATTTACTATTGAAATAGAAAGTGAAGAAAAGATAAGCTTTTCACATAGATATTACTATTATGAGTTTATTCAAATAATATTATCAAAAGAAACTTTTATTTTTCGGAAACGGTAAGAGATAGAGACGAAAACTCGACAGATTTGGACTCCCCGTGGGAAGACGCTTCTGATAGGCTATATGGCAGCGCTCTAACGCGAAATTAATTTTTCAAAACTTTAAACCCGAATATCTCGGGAACGGTTAGAGATATCGGCAAAAGCTTGACGTCATTCGATTCCCCGTGCGAAAGCGCGTCGGATAGGCTATGCCAGAACGCTCTAGCGTTAAAAAAAAATTTCAAAACTTTAAACGCGCATATCTCGGAAACGGTAAGAGATAGAGACGAAAACTCGACAGATTTGGACTCCCCGTGGGAAGACGCTTCTGATAGGCTATATGGCAGCGCTCTAACGCGAAATTAATTTTTCAAAACTTTAAACCCGAATATCTCGGGAACGGTTAGAGATATCGGCAAAAGCTTGACGTCATTCGATTCCCCGTGCGAAAGCGCGTCGGATAGGCTATGCCAGAACGCTCTAGCGTTAAAAAATAAAATTTCAAAACTTTAAACGCGCATATCTCGGTTCATTTTAAAACTAAAGTAACAGTAGGTGTATTATTGTTTACCAAAAATAAAATCAGGGAATTCGTCCATATTTATCTTTTCTGGTAGCGAACAGAATGAAAACAATACCAGGTCGTTGTTTTGCTACCTCTCAGCTGAAATGATGCAGATATTGAAAGCCACGCTAAGAAAGCTGTTAATTCCCCCAAAGTTAAGAATACACAACAATTGCAAATCCTGACATGCTATCACGTAGGAGTTGAGAGAAACGGAGACAATATTCTAAAGGAGATGGATAAGTTTTGGGCCAAAGTGTTAACAAAAAATGGTGGTGACAAGGAACGTTTCTAGATGGCGCTATAAGTCCAATTTGGGCAAGTTGCTCTGTTTAGGTTGTATAAAAATCACCTAAGATCAATAATTGGTTACAAATCTTTTCGTTCTAATGTAAAACAAATATTTATGTCAATCAAGTTGTTATTCGTTAGTGGAATACTGTAATCAGAAATTGCTATTACCATACCATTAGTTATCATTCTTATTATTTACTTTATTATTTTCAATTTTGTTTGGCACGTTATTTTCTTATGTGCTCTTGTGCCATATTTCAAATTATTTTTGTGCAATTTTTAAGTATTAGTGGTGTTTTAATTTAATTAATTTATTTACGCCGCGGTGTTTTAGTTTCATATTCGACAAACATTTACAAAGTGCAATTTATCGGTTAGTCTAGTGAGTATGAACTGAAAGTTATATGTTATAAAGTTCACTAAATATTCTCTAATTTGTAGGTGTTAGTTACACATTATAATTAGTTATTTAAGGTATATATTTAACCTAGATTAATATAAGTATAATATTAATAAATAAATTTAAAATGTCAGGTTAATTATACATATGTTATCTTTAGGCAAAATGTACTTTTCTTTATTTACCTAGTATGTTGAAATTATAAATATTAAAAAATCAAAAATTAAAAAGAAGCATATTTTCATAGGTTTGTTGCGCGCCTTCTAAAAAGATTCCTTAGTACTTTAGACGGAAAATATTAACAAATATGATCTCCTGAGGTATCTTATCTCAGGTAGAAACGAGCGCAGAAAACATAAAATGCGGCGTCGTACAAGTATTGAAAAGGAGTAAGTCAACAAAATATTGGAAAAATTGTTAACAAAAGTGCATCAAATGTGCAACACAGTATTGAACGCTACAATAACGAAGACCGAGTGCATAATAAACGTAGAAAACATCTTAATAAAATTTTTACTGTGTGAGATGAACAGTGGATTCTTAGAGAGATAAAAAAGATCCAAAAACAAGTGCACTCAGATTGGCAGTGCAAATAGAACAACGTATAAGTCGAAGCGGCAGTGCAGAAACTGTACGTAAAGTTTTGCGTAAAGCAATTCTGGTATTCGACTGCAATTTGCTCAAGAATATGTAAGGATGGATATGGGTTTTCAGAACAACGTAATTTTTGCCGATGAGAGAGAAGTAAACCTATTTGCATCAGATGGCAAAATTACTGTATGACAGAAGCCAAAGCCAAAAGAGCTTCTCGAAAAGAATTTATGAGCTACTGTTAAGCATGGTGGAAACCATGTAATGATATGGGGTTGCTTCTCATCCGCAGCTGTAGGAAACCTACATTTTATAGAAGGAAAGATGGACAGGCATATGTACTTAAATATTCTGAAAAGGAATCTTAAAAGTAATGCTGAAAAATTGGGACTACAGTACACTTTTAAATTTTACCAGGACAGCGACCCAAAACATACGTCCCATGTTGTCCCAAAATTGTCTGCTTCACAATTGCCCAAAAGGTTATTTTAAAACGCCAGCAGAATAACCAGACCTAAAAGTTATAGAGCACCTGTGGAAGAAACTCGAGGATAACGTACGCAAACATGCAATATCTAATAAAAATGACTTAAAAATAGTGTTACTGGAAGAATGGGGCAACATTTCACCAACCTATACAAAAAAATTAGTAGAATCGATGCCCACCAGACTTCAAGTCCCAAGGTGGTCCCACAAAGTATTAAAATGAAACTTTGGATAAGATGTGTATCATAAGTTTCCATGTTAGATTATGCATCATTTAAGCTCAGAGGTATCAAAACAATAACTCAGTATTGTTTTCATTCTGTTCGCTACCAGAAAAGATAAATATGGATAAAACCTGTCATTTTATTTTTTGTAAAGAATAATACACTAGTTAATAAAAATTAGTTTTGATTATATTTTTGGAATAAGCTCATTTATTTCACATCGCCATCGTTTAAGCGGGGAGTTATTGTAGTTGAATGAGCCTATTTGTCAATGACTTTGTAATATGTACTTGTGTTTTTTCTTCTGTTTTTTTTTGTACTGTACGTATTTTTATTACTGAAAATTCCTTGAAAGGTAATTATTTATACGAGAAATATATTATTATAGACGCATAATTGCCTTCAAAATATTATACACTGCTCACTTTCACAAATACGTTGCATTCATAGGTAATTTACATATTCTGTTTCGTCGAAACAATGATATTTTTGGAGATGATATCTTGCTAAAGTATGATAGGCATCCAAAGTTACGTATAAGTCGAATAAAAACTGAGAAATTGTATTCAAGGCAAAATGAATCCTCTGCCCATACACTAATTGCTTCTCTTAATAAAGTAAACACTTACTTTACTGTTTATTACGTATTAATGATTAATATCACTTACCAGCATATGACTGTGATGTTACACAAACTATACAACTCAAACAAACAATAACGAAAAAAAATTGATTGTGGCAAAGAATTCGCATCTTCGACATTTCACGTGCACAACGGGATACAAAATAAAGTGATCGGCTGTTATGACATTGATTTATATATGTATACAACAGGCAAACGATGAAGTAAACCAGACAAACAAAGTATTCCTTTTTTAATTCTTAGAACGACTGTTGATAACATTATTATTTTTGCCATACAAAAAAAATTGAAATAATTATTACATGTATCCAGCGGGGCGGAGAAGGCTCTGACAATGATCGAAGTTCTTCGTATGCCATCGTGTTCAATATATTATGCTATTTTACGTTGTTATACGATGAAATTCGATCGTTGTGAGAGCATTCCCGATGTCGGATGTATGTACAGATCCCGACTTAAGCAATGTCGTGGTCTAAAGTCTAAAGCGCTATTAGAAATTAAAAGGAAATTATATATATAAAAAATTAAAGTAGAAAATAAGTAAAAGCTTCATAATTAGGAAAGTCAGGTAGAAAAATACAAATTCTTTAATATCAAAAGGAAGCGTTGTATATTGCCGCTTGAACACGCTTTAAATTGAAAAATCTATTTCACAGTGTCTGCCCAATTGGCTCTTAAATCTTGAACTTTTAATATTTACATACAATTTACATTACAAGGTTAACCGGCACAATGCTAACATCGTAGAACTTTTATAAATTGTACATATATATATATCTTTCCAGATTTGAATTGAATATTAAACTATCCATGCTTAAAATGGTAAAACTAGTTGTATTATTGTTTTTACAATTCTATATTTTACTAACAAGGGAACACCGGCGGGTGTCCCCCTCCGATCTCGATGAAACTTAACAGATCGAAAGAGTACCTTAAAATAAGAGACACGTATTTTTTTTATCGGCGTATCCGCACGATTTTGGGGTACAGCCCCCTCCAAAGTTTGGACGATTTTTCAATTTTTGCAAATATTTCCTAAATTATAACAGATATTAAATTTTCTTCTTAACATAATTTGCAGCATATTGCATGGCCCTAAGGGTGGCGTCGTCCTTATTCGCAAAAAGTTAATAACGGGGGACGGGGTACCCCGTACCCCCCATTTTTTTTACATTTTTTCTTTTTCTTATTCATCAAAAGAAGGCCGATTTCACATAGAATACGATGATGTATAACAAGTTTAGAAAATTAATAATTGTAAAAATAGAAAAATAATAATAAAGCTTCAAAATGAATAAACTTGTCTATTGATATAAATCAAATGAACTATAACAGAAATAAGTTTTTATCCTTAACATAATTTCCAGCATAATACATGGTCTCAAGGTAGATATCTTCATAAAAAGCTAATAACGGGGGACGACCCCGCATTTTTTTAATAATAAGTTTATTCATTATTCATCAAAAAAAGATCGCTTTTACATAGTACTGATACTCAAACTTATTTTGAAAATGTAGGATGTAGGAAACAACAGAGTATAAGGCTTAATAAATTTATTATAGGTTTAACAAACATTAACTATTGTAATGGTTTATTAATATTATTTATATTTTATATTGAGGTGTGAATAATGCTTAATTATTAGGATTTTCCATTGCATTATTTAGTTACAGGCAAGTAATAGTAAAATAAAAGCAATCTTTAGCCTAGTTACATTATGTATTTAAGTAAATATGCTTACTTCAACACAACAATAATATAAAACTTAATAAGCAAAAAAAAACAGATTCTGGTGTAAAATAAAAAAGAAAATATGTAAACTACTAATACACATTCTACACACGAAAAATGCGAGTTCAAAACAAAATATTGTCTTAACACAATTTTCGTATAGAGAAAATGAAATAATTATGTTGTAAGTAAATCTTTTACTACTAAGAAAATTGAAAGTTTTAATTCAAGAAACCTTTTGTTTTGACGAATTTTCCGAACTAGAGAATATGCTTAGTGCAAGTAAATAGCGAATGCAGCTTATTGTACATCTGCAGCATAAATAATAAATAAATGTTAGAATTGGTTAGAGTGCACCAGCAAAACGCTGCGTTTCGGTCAATTGTGTGATCGTTTTTTACCTTACAGAGTAGTTCGTATGACAAACAAGTTGGTAAACATATGTAGAGATAGATCTCCCTAATAATATTAATGATGAAGTAGATAAGTAAGCTGCTGCTCGAATTGGATTTGTTGGAGTATCTCAGAAAGATATTTCGACGCAAGTATTTTTTTTTTATTAAATTATCCTGAGATATGCAAGGACTGTAGCGTAGTAATAGAGACTCACGTGCATTGAATGGGTAGACCTAAATTACACTCAAAAATTGTTAATAATAATAATAATATTTATTAATTAAAGACACAGTTGTGTGTATAATAAGTCATAAAACACAATTAATGAAAAAAATAAAACAATTAATGAGGCCACCACCAGATCAGAAAGATCAAGCAGATTGTATTACTCTCCGAAATATTCAGCTACCGAGTAAAAGAAATGATTTAACAAAAATGCTTTTAGTGACTTTCGAAAACTTTTATAACTATCATGACATCTAATTTCGTTGGGTAAATGATTAAATATTTTTATTCCTAAGTTATATGCACCTTGACTTATAATATTCATTGAGCTAGAAGGTAAGTGCAGTTGATCTTTTATTCTAGTGTCATGATCATGAATGTTTGCATTGGTCGGAATATTTACTTTTGATTGGTATATGTAACATGACGATTCAAAAATGTATAAACATGAAAGAGGAAGGATTTTATATTTTTTAAAAATTGGTCGACAGGAATCGTAAAAATGAGCTCCAGCAACACTTCTAAACACAGTTTTTTGCGCTAAAAATACTTGATGTGCACTTGCCGAGTTTCCCCATAAGAGTATACCATTCTGTAATCTAGACTGAATTTCAGCATAGTACAGTGAAATTAAACAATCCACAGATACCTGAGACCTTAAGCGTTTAAAAACAAAAGCTTTTTGGTGTAACTTTTGTACAATGCTGTCACATTGCTCTTTCCATATCAACGTATGATCAAAAGTAACTCCTAAAAATTTTGTACTATCACAGCAAAATAATTCTTTTTTGTTTATAGTTAAATTGTAATGTTCGATACTCTTTTGTCTGGCATGAAATACCATGTATTTTGTTTTTTCTAAGCTTAAAGACAGTTTATTTTTCGAAAACCAAATGCATAAGTTATTTAATGGAGAATTTGTTGTGTTTTCAGTAATATGTGTATTTATATTAGGAGCTGTTAACATTACGACATCATCAGCATAAATCGCCAGGTATACATTTGATAGAAACAAGACTATATCGTTTATGTATAAATTGAAAAGTGTTGGACCAAGTACTGAACCTTGTGGAATTCCAGAATCCGTGGGTAACCACGATAATTCAATCAAACTATCATTTCCTTCATTGTTTCTGTAACGTACCTTTACCATTTGCATTCTGTTGTTAAAATACCAGCAAACCAGCGCCCAAGTACACCTCTTATTCCATATAATTCAAGCTTTTGTAATAAAATTTCATGTTGTACACAGTCGAAGGCTTTCTGTAAATCGCAGAAAAAAAATAATGAGGGACCTTAACTGCAGTCAGAAGTTTTCGTTCATATAAATAGGCAGATATTAGAACAGTGTCATTAACGATTTCTTGTCTACCAAAATTTTTACCACAGTTACATATTTTCGATACTATACCTACGTAAATGCCCAATGTACTAATAAAAGAATTAAAAACAGTTTTAATTGTTATGGTTTTGTTTAATATTTGCGTTCTTTTTCCTTACATGACCAATACGTATATGCAAGATAGAAAGATGAAAAGAATGCCGTAGTTTAATGATAGCTTTTACCTGTGACCGGCAATACAAACAAATAAATTTTAGCTCTCAGACATATATATTTAAAAAAATCCCTTAAGTTGCTTTAATAGTAGATATTTATTTATATAGGGTCGGCAATGTTATATTTAGGATTTTTATGTTTAATTGTAATTTTTTTATCTCTTTCGTATTTTCTGTATTTTATATTTATTTAAACCAGACCTTACATTAAACAACATACAACACCATTCATAAATTATTGTATGAAACTAATCAAGATTACATTTTATTTTTTAAGAACTTGTTCATGGTAATATTAAACATATTACATATTCAGAAATACATATCTAATTACCTATTACAATTACCCATATGGAAATCGTAAACTAAAACTGCAGTGGATATAATTTCATATAAATCATGACAAATAATATTACTGGTAATCTGTTTTATTAGCCTGGTAGCACTTTTGTTTCTAAGAAAAAGATTATCCTTTATCCGCATTCCCTGTCGATATAATAGTATTACACAAACAGATTTCAAATATAAATGAGAAATAAATGAATACAATAAAAATGAATGTGAACAATAAAAAGATTAGGCACAGATACAAATTTAAAAGGAATAGAATTACCAACTAAACTAAAGTTGCGATAATAGCCAAGAGATTAATATATGCAAATGTTTTATTGGTGAAATTCCTTTGTCCTTTAAATATGCTAAGAAAACATAATTACACCCTGCTCAACAATGATCATATTCTTCTCTACTCCTTTTCTACCTATGAAACCGAGCTGAACCGAAGTAGCTAGTATAGCTGACCTTCCTGTACGGAAAATAGTATCTATATTTGGCCGTCGCAAAGAAGAACAGTGTATGTACACTGTTCTCCAAATCTAATGACTCCCCCTTGCGACCATCTATCTATACTTCCTACCACACGCTCTAAGCCGTGAGCTTCGGCTGTTTTCGGATTCGCAGGTAGCAGATATGATATACATATGTATATTATATATTTACCCTAGGTTTAGTTTACAAACTAAACCTGATAAAACCGATGCTGATGTGCTTTTATTGCATGTCATAAAAATAACCTTAGTTACATAGGACGTGCATTGAATGGGTGCACCTAGATAGAAAGATGATGCGCTTTAATGATAAAATGTAATGTTTACGTGTAACCGACAAATACACAAACAAATTTTAGTTCAAGATATATGTACATTTATAAAAAATTACTTAACCTGCTTTAATAGTATATATTGATTGATCTAGGCCCAGCAATATTATATTTAGAATTTTTATTTAATTGTAATTTGTCTCGGGAGTAGATCTTCAATATTTTAAATATGTATATTCAAACCAGATCTTGCAGTAAACAATAAACCCAGATAATTATAATATATAATATAATAATTTAACATAATTATAATCTTATACTTATGTTAAATTATTGTATGAAACTAACATTACATTTTGTTTTTTTTTTAAACTTGTTCATATATTACTAATCTGATACCTTCTGATCAGTTCTATACATTTTAAGTAGCTGACTCTTTTTTTTATCGTTGTACTATTTGAGTCATATTGAATTTTATATGGTTGGTAATTTTGTTATAACGATTCACAAGCAAATAATTGTATAGTGGATATTCATAAAATGTTTTTACTAATATATTCAGAAACCGATTTTGAAATCTTCGTAATAAATTGAAGCAATTCATAGAAGCACTATTCCAAGTAACTATTCCATAAAGGATGAAACTGTGATGTATTAATGATTGTATACCTATTAATTTTTATATATAATATTATGAATTTTTAAATATCGTAAGCTTTCTTTCTGGGCTATTTCTATTTTTGTTTTCCCATTGTCCCATAGAGATATGATTTTCCCCCTCGTTTCTAATAACGATTCACTTTGATTTTGTCGCCTGGGCATTTTCACGATATATTTACTCACCTCAAACTACACAAGTAATACTAAACATCGAATTCAGATATATCTAATTACAAATTGAAATAACCCATCTACAAATCGTAAGCTAAAACTGTAATAATATAATTTAATTTCTTGTAAATCCTCATAATGATGTTACTGCTAATCTGTTTTACTGGGCCTGGTAGCACCTTGGTTTCTAAGAAAAAGATTATACCTTGTACCGTATCCATATAATAGTATTAGATACACTAATTTCAAATATAAAGGAAAAGTAAATCTATACCATAAAAATAGATATTAACCAACAATAACAAGATTGGGCACAAATACAACTTAAAAAAAAAACATCTACTAAACTAAATTTGCGATAACAGCCAAGAGATTATTGTATGCTAAGTAAATGTAATTACACCCTGCTCAGTAATAATAATGTTTTTCTTTGTTGTTTTACTACGTGCTCTTTTTCTACCTGTGAACCCGAGCTGAGCCGAAGTACCTGGCCTTGCTATATGGAAAATAGTAAATTTTCTTATTTGAAATAAATTACTGCTTTTTAAAAAAAAAAACTTTTTATTCAAAAAATTACATCTAATCTTAACTCTAACTGTTATGTATGAAGCCTAATCGTAATCTGTTTCTTGTAACTCGCTCGCTTCTTCACAGTGTGTAAAACGATGACTTCGCGAATTCTACATCGCCTTGCGTCGATGTCCATATGCAGGTATAGTGTCGTTCAAAATATAACTAGTATCGATATTTTGTCGTCCCAAGGGGGAGACATAAGAAATGGAGAGCAGTTTGTCTATTAATGCGTAACTAGCATACGCAACTTATTATTTGTATAACAAAACCAGATTTTTCATGGTAGATATGTATAATTGCATATTTGATGGGAATTTGTTCGTTGTTTTTAAATGTAATTCTTCGGCAGTTTGCATTAAAAATGTTTCGCCATACACAGTTGATTGTAAATGACTATTAACATTTTTTATATTTTTAAGAAAATGTAAATTTTTTAAAATATCTTGTGATTGTCCTCAAATTTATATTAAAAAAAAATTTTTGAATTATATAAATATTTTTTTCTGAAGAAGACAACAATAAAAAGTTTGTCGAAACGTTAAATGAAGAGTTTTATTGATTAAAAAAAAAATTAATTTATTATATTAAAATTAAGCCGTTAACTCAAGAAAAAAGGAAAAAACATATAATTGCATATTTGAACGTAGTTTTCAAATCTAATCAACTATTTTTTATAACAATTTTCAATATTGTTAAAAATAAAGGTACTTTACTCTTGAGCAAAATTTTATTTTTTGACAAACCTCATATACGGCTACAACAAATTGATTATTTTATTTTTGATTCTGCACCATGCAGAACTTTTTATAAGAAATAATTTTTCGTAAATTTAATAATAAAAAAGTTTTCCATATGTTTCCAACTTAAGTAGACATACTGTATATGGGAAACCGCATGCAAGGTATTCATAAAGCAACCCTGTATATATCAGCTACCGCTGCATGCGTCATTAACTGAAAGATTTGTACTATGAATTTATAATTATATGAAATAAAAAAATAAAACGATTATATAAGTAATTTTTTTACAAGAATACATTACTCATTGTTTGAAATTCGTTATTCTGCATAAAATTATATACTTATTAATATTTTCTTGGTAATTATAGGTAATGTAGACGTTTTGATTTTTTATGAATATATTTGACATGGTTATATCTATTTTTAGAATTTGATGCACAATGTTATAGCATAAGATTTATTAAGAAAGGAAACGTCTGCATTATAATTTTAGTTATTATTATTATTGGAACATTATTATTGGAAGTCTATGTGTTGAGAGCAGTGTGTACACATCGTCTCTATGTATTTTGATAACTGAATCTGTTTTTGAACTCTTTATGAACATATTTTGTGCGATTAGAGTGTGTACTGTGATACCTTATCGTTAATTGGTCGGTTCTCTTTCTGTGCGCTTTTGTAATTGGCTGGAGAATTGACTTTTCATTAGCGACCACGTGCCTGATCGGCGGATGAGTTGTCAGGGTTTTTGGCGGACTTACCTCAAACCTAATACATTTGATCGTGTAATCCGAGTTTCCTAATACTATTTATGCGAAAATTTTTAAATCTAATATTCGTTTAATACTTCTCATTAATAAACGTAAACCTAACCTCAAATTCTGTGCATACACTGTGTGCCGAAATTGTCTGATCTTTGCAATATATACTGCTATTGAAAATTATTATGTATTGTAACAAATGTGAAGAGGAGATTCCTAAAGAGGCAGGTGGAGTCGACTGCCTAGGTTGCAACTCGGTGTTGCATTTTAAATGCAGTACACTGAAAAGTACTACCTATCATGGGATGTCAAAAAATCGTAAGGACGCTTGGAGATGTGATGCCTGTAGGTTAGCGAGCAGAGTTAATGTAGATTTAAAGAAGGAGCTGGTGGAATTGAGACAGTCTTTGGATGAGGTCAAGGACAGAGTTGAAGCGAGCGATTTAACTTTTCAAGCTATTAAAGTAGATCTTCAGGAAAATAAAAACACAATCAATTTGCTAAAGAATCAAGTTAATGATTTCTCAGATTTAGTAAAAATTAAAGTTAAAGAGATAAATATCTTAAAAAATAAAGTGCAGGATATTGAACAATATAATAAAAGAAAACAAATAGAAATTCACGGCATAGCGGTATCAGAGGACGAGGATCCGGTTGCTTTAGCGGTGGCTGTATCGTTGAAGCTTGGAGTACAGTGTGAGCCTGCTGACATTGAAGTGGCTTACAGATTGCCCAGGCGTGGGGACCTTGGTGAAACCCCTCCTATCGTGGCTGAATTTCGATCTGTGGAGAAGAAATCGCAAATATTAAAATTAAGGAAAACTAAACTGACAAGCAAGGATATTACTTCACTGGTGGAGAGTCAAAGTAGAGTTTTGGTTTTTGAAGCATTGACTGCTTATAAAAAAAAGTTGCTTTGGCAGGCCAAAACCAGAGCCAAAGAAGCCGGTTGGAGATTTGTGTGGGTCGCGACGGGAGGCGTGATTAAGATCCGGAAAGAAGAAGGCGGAGAAATTCATAATATCTCCTCTGAAGACGATTTTAACATCTTTACGGCGACTCCAGTGTTAGGGGAAGTAGATTTGGCATCCCAGTCTGAGTCGTAATCACTTTATATTTACAATTTCTCATTTTGCCTGCTCATACCTTCTAAGACCTCCAACATACATTACTTATTTTTACTTTATCAGTATTTGTCCTACTTAAGACATGGATATTTTTTCGCCAGCCATGGAATTTACACCCTATTTTGATTCTTTGCGGCAATGGTGTGATACAAAAATTGATAGCTCATTTACCATACTACATCATAACATCCGATCTATCGCCAAACACTTCGATGAATTTTATAATTTTATCACAGACAGTTCAGTGGTGTTTGATATCCTGGTGCTGACGGAAGTCAATCTTAAGCATGATGATTTTTTATTGCATGAACAAACTTATAATATTAATGGCTACAACATGATACATTCTTTAAGAAAGGATAGAGGCGGAGGAGGCGTTCTTATTTATGTGAAATCGGTATATTCACACGAGAATCATACCTATGAATTGGTATGTTGTGAGGGCCTGAACATAACAATTACATTGGCGTCTTTCGAACTCAATCTATTGGCACTCTATAGACCGCCCAACGAGAATGCAATTACCTTTTTGGATTCCCTGGAGAGCTTCGTAGGACATGCTAGAGGGACAAACATATGCTTCATAGGTGATACAAATATTGACTTGTTAAACGATTCACCCGTATCTGCAAGATTTAGCGAAGTTTTATTAGTTAATGAATATGATTGTATCATCTATAACTATACTAGAGGGGAGCCTAGGCTAGGGCTAATTACCAAAACATGTCTTGACCATATTTTCTACAAGGGAAAATCTGATGTAAAAGGAGCTATTATTCAAACGAAGATCTGTGATCATTACCCGGTCGTTGCCGATATCCCATGTATCAGCCTCACCAATGCCCAATTTCAACAACAAATAATGCCAAGTATCAACGGCTTCTTATTGGGTCACTTGTTACAATTTTATTTCTCCACAGATAAGATAATGTCTTACAACACCTCCTCTGAGCTGTATGATTATATATCTGAATCATATACATCTGCGGTGCGTGCGGCAACCACCTATAAACATAAAATTAATAAGAAGAATCATGGTATTATGCGTACTAAATTACCCTGGATTGACGATGGTATTAGGATCGAAATGGCTAGAAGGGATGATTTGTTTCGGAGGTGGAAGAGTTGTGGTAATGATGTTGATAGGAGGGATGCTGCAAGGGCACTCTACAATGCCTCTAGAAATAATGTAACGCGGTTACTTAGACTAGCTAAAAGACGATATTATTTAGCTCTATTCAAACAAAATCAGGGGAATATGAGGGCGACATGGAAACTGATTAATCGTGCTTTAGGGAAAGCTAATAAGGATCTTGGAGGGGCAAACATGTTTACAGTTTTTAAAAAGGATAAAGACATCGTGTTGGATGAATTTTGCAGGGAATTTTGTCTGGAACGGCTTCGATTAGATCATTCAGACATACTGACGTGTTCCAATAGTATACTAACTACTGCAATGACTAATTCTCCCACTACCTCGTGTGTGTTGAACTTGGTAACTGAGCAGGAAGTCTTAGAAATCATATCTAAACTTGATCCTGGGAAATCCCCTGGAGTAGATGGCATTTCCATGAAGCATGTTTTAATGCACTCAGGAGCTTTTTCTTTCCCAATTTGTCGACTAATTAATCTAAGCTTGCAAGAGGGTGAAATTCCTACAAAATTAAAGATTGCTATTGTTAAACCTCTTCACAAGGCGGGTGCAAAAAATCAGGCCTCTAACTATAGACCCATTTCAATTTTACCATCTTTAGAAAAAATTTTAGAACGCTATGTGTGCGCTAACATTACTGATTTTATAGAGAAATTCAATATCTTGGATACCCAACAATTTGCATATAGGAAGAACAGGGGAACCATCCCTCTATTACGAAATTTTGCTGACCACATCAATTACAATCTCAATAACTGCAAGCATGTAGCCTGCCTGTTTGTTGATCTGTCAAAAGCTTTTGACACTGTTGATCACAGCTTGCTGCTGGAGTCTTTGGAGGGCTGTGGTATTCGTGGGGTCCTAAAAAAATGGTTCGGACATTACCTTATTGAGCGATAGTTCAGGGTGATACTTGGCAGTGAAAACTCTGTTTTGGTGCCTCTTTCTCAGGGAGTACCACAGGGAAGCATTCTTGGTCCACTACTGTTCTCACTTTTTATTAATGATGTAGGTGCTCACCTGCAAGCATACCAGTACTTTATTTACGCTGATGATTTAGCTGTTGTCGCGACTTCCAATACCGCCACTGAAGCTTTTGAACATCTCCAACAGCTCTACAATAACCTTCAAATTTGGGCACATGATAAAAAATTAATTATAAATAACAAAAAGTCCAAGGTGATGCACATACGATCTCCTCACATGAAGGCCGAACTATTTCCACCAGTTATCAGTCACAAGCCCCAATGTCTCCACTCAATATCTTTTCGTAATGGTACCTGCGCATGCGATGAAGTGCTGGAGGTAGTGGATCACTTTTGTTATTTAGGATTGCACATCGATTCAGCTTTCTTGTGGACCCGACATATTTATCTAACGTGTGCAAGAGTACGCATACTTGGACACCGTTTTTATTACTTGTCACAGTTTCTGCCTTTGGATACTACCTATGCTTCTAATCTATCACTCGCTGGTACAGTCCGTCATCACCTATGGATTAACGATTTATGGAGGTGCTTCAAAATACCTAATCGACAAATTATGCTCTGTACAAAGACTTACCCTGAAGAACATGACGACAACGCGCACATCAGGTACCAACTGGTACAGGAAATTTGGAGTGCTCCCTGTGAGGTGTCTTTATCGCTATCGGTTGCTAATGGAGCACTACTTCTCAAAAGAGAAATTGCCACGGGTGGAACATCAACACTCTACAAGATCATTGTGCGCGGGTGATCTGGTTGTGCCGAAGTATAATAATAAGTATGGCCTGTCTTGTGTTAATGTAGTGGTGCCTAGAATTTTTAATGAATTACCACCGGATTAGCGCTCTTTGCAATCTTTATCTTCACTAAAAAAAGAGTTGGAAAAATACTACTTACATTTAGATGATTGATCCATATTATACTGACATTTTTTGCTTGGACCGTTTTATCCACCGACAAGCAAACATTTTGCTTGGTGGAAATTTATATTATTGTTTCATGTCTTACATTAATTATTTACTTACTTTATGGATTTCACTTTTGTTCTATGTAGTCGAGCAACTAATAAAAAAAAAAAAAAAACACCGAGAAACCAAGAAAATAGTAACATAAAATCATAGAACGGCGGTTTTAATGACGCAAAAACGCCGAAATCATCATCAAGATCATTAACGCAGTCATTGGGCGACTAGAGCCAAACCAGGGTTGTGCTGTTAATACAAGCTCTGATTGATTGCTTAAAAACAAGATTCACAATCAGACCTACCACCCATTGTTGTTCGATACATAAGATTGAATCAGCATTTTTTCTAAATTTTCTTTTTGATGTTGCAACTTGTTATTGGCACAAATGAATAGTAAAGAACCAGAGTAAAAGATTGCGTAGATATCAGCAGTAGATGTTTGTTGTAATATTCCGAAATCTCTCTTGCAACTGACATTCTGTCACTTATCTTAATATTTTCACAGAATCTGACCAATCACAAACCAAAGACAGCTTGAATTATCGCGAAAACAGCGTCTATCAGCTACGTGTTTTCAAAGACGTTACCATGTATACGCATCGCAAAACAAAGTTTGACAGTTTGACAAAAAATAATTGTACCTGCAGACGTCAAAATGAGTCGCTTCGGTGCTACTTGAAACAAAGTTATGAACCAAAATATTGATGAAAATATACCCAGCAACACCAAAAAATCAAAACTTTATATATGGAGACAATTTACGACGTTCTGTGTGGAACGCAACTACAAATTAGATGCACAAAATATCAACGAAAGACCAGCTTTCATTCTAAATGACTGGGTAATCAATATGCGGAAAATTGATGACAGTGATTACAAGGAGAGTATTATTAAAACCAAATAGAACACTACCGCAAAATACGTACAAGAAAAATATTTTTCTGAGTATCAGAGACATATTGATTCCTTCAAAGATATAATCTTAAATTATATCTTTGAAGGGATCTTATTAGGGAAAAATTGCTGTACGCTGTACCAGAAAAAAGGAAAATGAGTTCTGTCGCTATGACTTCAGACGAATATAGAAATATGTGCTTACCATGGGACGAAGACACGCCAGAGGGACTCCAAAAGGAAGTTTTCTCACATAGCTGCTGTAGAACTAGCTAGGAGAGGTAACGAAGCAACTTTTTCCGTGTTATATTTTTTTAAGAAAGACACTGACAACAAAGGCTGTTTAACAAACAGAATTGCATATAACCCCATATTCTCCAAAACCCGGTGGTGATACTAAATGGCTTACTAAAAATTTGGAAAATCCTGAAATGCATCCTGCAAGATTATACCGGAAACTTGTACCGAAAAGGGGAATTATTACCAATCACAAACTTTTACTGACGGTGAATGGCAAGTGGAATAAATATAATAATAATAATTGGTACCAGAATTTGCCCTATTGGTATTAATACAATATCAAAATGGACAAAACTGTCTGTAGAAACCATCTCACTCTAATCGTGCCACTGCGTTTAGTCAGTTACTTAGTTAATCTGGGGTTAGTGAACAACTAGCTATGAAAATTACTGGACACGGTAGTTCGAACTCAATGAAACCGTATTTACATCTTAGCGCCAAACACCATCAGAACATAGTGAATACTTTTAGGAGTACTCGAAGTACTTCAAGTAATAATAGTATTGTTCGCAGAGGCAGTCCCAAACATTTCTTACTAGTCATCTCGTTTAAGCAGTAAAATAATCATGGTTGCCTAATCACGATTTTTAACATGTTTGAACTGGTCGAAAAAATTGAACGTGGAAAACGTTGTGTTTTTATAAATAGAACCTTGTGTATATTATTGCACTTTTAGATTCTAGATAAGTGTCTGTTTTAATAAGGTTTATAATACCTACACCTTAAGGTTTTTTACATAATTTGAATTTTGTGAAAATCTAACCTAATTTTCATGTTTCAAATACTTAAGAAGTATTTAAGTTATGTAAGCGAAATTTACAGTGAGGTATAACAATAGACCATCTTTTATAACCCAATTATAATAAATGGCAAGTTCATTATAGTTGGGTTAAGAGTTATACAGAATATACAAAAATTAAAACTAATCAAATAAGAACATTAACTGGCTATAAATTGATTAATTTAAATAAAACGCCATATTTTTTTAACTTATCATCAATGCACTTTTTAATTACCTATCCAATGGAGTGTATATCTTAAACTTTAAGTCTTCGAATTTTTACAGAATACGCCAAATAATCGTTTCTTGCACCATTTAGTTTTGTTTTCAATAAAAGTGCTAACGTATCTAGTTGCCTGTGGTCTGATGGAAAAGGACTGAAGGGTCCTCCGCAGTGAAGCTACTAACCGCTGTCCAGAGACGGGCATTGCTGGGAATCACTGGTGCAATCAACAGCACAGGGACTGCTTCTTTGGAGGCCATTGTGGGTCTCCCCCCGCTGGAGCTTTATGTGAAGACGGAGGCTGTGAATGCGATCCTTAGACTGAAAACCAACAATTTGTGGCATCCCAACATTAGGGTTGGAGGGCACACTGATACTACGAGCACGATACTACTATGCCACCCGAAATTTTCTTCACTGAAAAGGTGAAAATCTCCATACCGAACAGATACCAGGCACGTAGGGTTATTACTGCTCTTAATGACTGGTTCACGGACGGATCTAACTCCAGCCAGGGCACATGAGCCGGTATTTGCGGACAGAGTCCTAATCAAAGGGTATCCATAAGCCTGGGGAAGCATGCGACGGTCTTCCAGGCAGAGGTATTCGCACTTGTAGCCTGCGCAGAAATGATTGCAAAGGGGAGCTGCATGAGGAGGAAAATAAGTATAATGGCTGATAGCCAGGCCGCTATCAGAGCGGTATCGAACCCTGTACCAGGTCAAAACTAGTTAGAGACTACAAACAATCCCTTAATTCACTGACACAGGATCACACGGTGTCGCTGATTTGGGTACCGGGACATGACGATATAAAGGACAATATAATAGCCGACGAACTAGCCACGGAGGGCTCTAAAAGACACTTCATAGGTCCAGAGCCCGTATGTGGGATTACTAAGGATTCTGCTAAAACGGGGATGTGGACCTGGTTAGACAAAGAAAGTACAAATAAATGGAGGCCGATTGAAGGTCAACTCCATACTAAAGCGCTAATGGGGATTGGGGATGCCAGGTTCCTGATAACCTACTTAGACGCAGCAAGAAAGAAGTTAAAATCATTACTGGGCTGATAACTGGACACTGTCCCCTCAAAAAAGCATCTATACAACACAGGTCGAGTAAGCGAACCGTGGTGCAGAAAATGTGAGCTACATGAGGAAACGAGTTTACATGTAATCTGCACATGTGAGGAGTTGAAAGTACTCCAGCAGAAACATTTCGGAAAAGATCTATTGGAACCCTCGAAGGTTCTTAAGTTTCCACTGGGCAAGATACTGGCCTTTATAGAGAACACCAAGCTCCTCGAGTGGAAGTAAGAGATTTAATAGGGACGGTACAATGAGCACCTAGCTCAAGTGCCTGGACTAAAGGTGTCCACCCTAACGTTATGAATGAAAAAGAAATGTCAGATAATTCATTTAACCTGTCATTTTAGTCTGCAACGTATGTTTTTGCTATAGTCGTGTTTTTTTCTGTTTTTGTAATGTAAAAGTTTAATCGTTATTATTTGAAAATCGTTGTTGTATTACTTATTGTTATTCAAAATGAAGAGCGTATTGATATGATTTTTATGTTTGGAGAATATTTATTATCAAAATTGTTTATTGGCTTCTCGAGTTTATGCTCAAAGGTTTCCTCAAAGAAATCGTCCTAAATTAGCCATTTTTGAGAGATTATTAAACCAATTAAAGGAAAGTGGAAGTATTAGTTATAGGTTTTTTCGAGTATCTTAGGAAAATGAGGTACCTAGTATTGAAATTTCGGCTATTATTCCCCAGTTTCGATTTATCTTTATTTTTATAGATTAATTTAATGAGAGATTATTTTAACTTGTTAGAAAAAATTTTATACTTTGGGGTGATGTTTAAGAGAGGCTCTAAAATTATTGCTTATTCAGGATTATATTTTTTAATTAATATGACAGGTATACCATCATTTACTACAGAATTTTACACTGTTCATTCATGGTATGGATTTTAGAATTAAAAAAGTGAGAACTTTAACAACACGTAAATAAAATAAATCATTAAAATAAAAGATATGACAGTTAAGAAGTTCTCAAGAACTTTCGAATACTTTTGTTTTTTAATGTTAGAAAACTCCCGTCACTAATTATAATTAGATAAATAGACAATCCTCATACGTTCTAGGTTTGTTCCATTGAAACCAGGTAATGATAATTAATTTAATATTTAATAAATAAATCATATATATTATATGTAAATAGAATAAAATTTAGATTATTACACATTTAGTGATTAATATTAGTAACATCAATTCCTTCTTCTTTTATAAAGGCCATACAATATTTTCTATCCATTCCAAGTATGAATATACTTTGGAATACACTGCAGGGCGATTTGCTTCACCGCACCTTATACCAAAAGACGTAACACCAACGATATAATGTGAGCAATAAACATCTGTGTTATAAACTTGCAATGGTCCTCCAGAATCTCCCTAGAATATATATAAAAAAAAACAATTATATTGAAACTACCAGTTATCAGTAATCCGCGTAACAAGCTAATCTGGCCTTATTGTAGAAAAAGACTCTATTTATTTGCGAAAATTCTACTTACACCACAAGTATCTTTGTTGGTTAGATAAGATCCAGCACATATTTCAAGATCGTAATCGATGCCATTCGGAAAAACGGTCAATAATTGTCCAAACCTATCATTACAACTTTTGACAGAAAATATATCCAAGGTAGCCTTCAACAAATCGGCGCTAGCAACATGCTCTTCAGTTTTACCCCATCCGGTCACTATGGCTCTATCAAAGTTTAGAGTATTGCTGGTGTAGAGGCAAGCAGGTTTGAGGTACACATTCATTGAAAGAGGACGTTCGAGTTCGATCAGAGCGATATCGTTATATTGTACTGGTTGACTGAAATTTGGATGGACAAATATTTTTCGAATGCCTACCTCTTGAACGTAGGTATCGTCGGTGATGTCATTGACGTTTATATCTCCTAATCGCACTGATTCGGGAATAATGCTGAAAATATAGATTCTCATAATCCATTGATATAATCTAGTTTTCGTGGGACTAAAAAATTAAATATAGAATTCTATTCTACTAATGAATATACAGTAGAAGCCGCGAATGGAATCACATCGAGACCTGGCAAAAGTGATTCAGGCAAATCCAGGAGTATATAGCCGCCGTTAGAAACTAAATATACTATTAACAAAAATCTTAACATTAATCTATTTTTAATTCACCAACATTTCGCTTCATTGTTTTAAAGCTTCTTCGAGGGCCATAGCCATAAAATTATGAACATCAAAAATATGAAAACCAAATAAAATTATGTAACCTAAATATAGTTAAAGGAGACTGTTGACGGCCGGGAGCACGTGCTGACGCTACGAATCTCGGCTTACAATTAGCAGACCAATAAACTAACAAATAAGGATACCAGGTAGGAACTCCAAATATAATATTAATAAACATAACATTCAAGTAGCAACAAATACACAATCACACGGGTGATTAAACATTAAAATGAAATATAAAAAGTAACAAATATAGAATATATAAAGAATTGGCACAATTTAAAATGTTACCATTTTGAATATCGGTTCTAAAATTCATCGAAGTTTCAAATTTTCGTATGTATCCCATTTCTAAGAAAAGTCTAGCCTTGTAATTAGGTTCCGTCTGTAGGATGATGTTGAATCAAAGTGTAGTGTGAGATAAATCACTACAATGTGTAGTCAAAATACTGGAATGAAGAATTCTTGTTTTTAGTCTTGTTGGATATTTTGCCAAAACATACTTTTTTGCCCGGCTGATAGTTTGCATAGTTTGCACATTAACTATCAGTCGTGAGGTCCAGGGTTCAAATCTCACTATGGCCAATCACGATAACTGTTTTTTCCGAGGTCGTGATTAGGAGGGAGATTTGGTTTTACAGGGGTACTTGCAAGCAGCTATTGCTTAGGCTTTATTTATCTACTCCCTTAAAAAAAAATAAAATAAAATTATAATTCTTGCAAGGAATTTTATAAATAACGTTAGATCTAAGTAAAAAAGGAGTATTATCTTTAAATAATGTGGTGATTTTCTTGTCTCTAATAAGTTAGTATGGTGGACTTCTTGGTAGTAGCAGACGCAATGAATAATAAGCCGATTTCAACATTAATTTAATACCTTAATTCCTGTTGTGACGTTAATTAATTAATATAGCTGGCATAGAAGTTCTAAGATATATAAAGCCGGCATAGTCAATATGTTATACTTCGCGAAGTGAGGTATACAGGAGAAATACGAGACCTTATACCCGCAATACATCTTATTATGCGTTTCTGTGATAGAAACCCATCATTTGCAGACACCGAGGAACCCCCAAAAAGCAATGTTAAAATTTAATTGAGACTGCACCTGGGCATAATAAAAAGATAATATGTATTTCAGTGGAATTATTTGCTTTAAATTTCTAATCTGGAAACATAATTTATTCAATTTCGCTACAATATCATTACACTGATATTTCCATGATAATGTGTCATCAAACTTGATGTCTAAAAAATTTATAGTTTCGCTTGGTTATTGATCTGAATGTTTAAATTGTGATAATTGCGGGTTTGAACTATATGAAACAGCAACAATCCCATATTTTGTGTATTTAAGAATAAATTATTTTTACTGAACTAAGCACGCAACTTATCCAGAAGTGCATTTGCCTCACCCTGTAGCCTTGCAGCGTCTTCTCCCGATACAATTGCGGACCTATCATCCGCATAAATGAAACGAAGGGAACTAATAAAAGTAACAATGTCATTAATCAATAGTTAAAAGAGGACGGGCCCCAGAATTGAGCCCTGTGGAACTCCTAAAAAGACAGGCAAATGTATTGATTCGACGCTGTGTGTACAAAACCATCAGGAGTTTTATATGAAATTTTAACGAACTGTAACCGATTTGTGAGGTATGATGCAAACCAGCCAATCAAACGCTCTGCAGAATACCCCAGCAGAGCATGGCCCACCGTCCATAGTTAGCTACATTGCACGGGTATTTTTTTTTTGTGAAGCGGATATACAGTTGCCATCCGGAACCTTTTTTATTTTTTAATTTCATGATTATATTATACATTTCAGCTTCAGAAAAGGACAAAGCACGCATAGTATTTTTACATCGATCGATGATCTGTCCCGTAATAGTTTCAATATTCAGCCATCTAAAGAACTGAACACCATTTATATGAGGTTAGAGCTCTACCGCTTCGTCGTCACATGGACTATAAATAGTGTCGTATCGTAATATTAGAAAATAAAAAAATAATAATTTGCGGGTTATAGGGTACCTCACTCCTCCGTTGTTCATTTTCTTGGAAAATAATGTACGTTATCCTTATCTATATAAAGTGTTTCATATTTATCTCGACATTAAAAAATAAGAAAATAATAATAATTACACAGCGTATCCTGTTCCCCCGTTGTTATTTCTTTCGAACATAATGTGTGCTATTCTTGGCTATGTAATACACTTGAAATTATATTTTAACAAAAAAAAATATCTCTTATAGTTTCCAAGATATTTACAAATTATAATATATATATATATATTGCTACGAAACTTGTAGATATTTTCTAATTTTATTACATTGATTTAAATTAATTCAACACTGTTTTATTAACATCATATATATGCAGCGTCCTCTATTAAAGATAATTTACTCCACAGATAAGCTATGCCGCAATAGGTAGATGCCTCTGTAGCACACAAGTGAATGAAATCTTCCCCTCTACATGTTTTTGTGTATACTACAAACCAATCGGGTGATATATATTATATATTATATATAATAATAATATATATATTATCCTTAGTAAATCTTGGGACGTGGGAGGATGTACTTCTCCAAACAAAGAAGTATATTATTAGCTTAAATTTGCCATATCATTTATTATAAATTTGTTTATTTCGAGTTAATAAAAAGTGATGAACAATTAAAGGAATCTTAAAACTCTCTCTCTCAGATAAGTAGACTCTTTACTAATTAAGTTGTACAAAAATAAGATTTCTAGAATCTTAATCCAAACTAATATCTCAATATATCTTGTTTAAATATCAAAATAGAATTCAAATCTCCCGCTAACCTCCCGTCATAAAATCAAGTATTGTCAAAAACCTTTTTACAGCAACATACTGCTGTGGTCTGGCAACCCGGTTTGCGTAAATTCAGTTTCTTTTTCTTGTTTATTCCAATAAGCGTTTGTCAATGTTGCGAGAAATTTCAAATTGGTTTATTTTTAAATAAGAGAGTTAATGTTTTGGATTGTTTAATTTGTTTATATTAATTTTAGTCAGGTGTACATTTTGCGTTCACTGGTATTGTATATATTGTTTTGTTTTTGCGAGTCGTCTGTTTGCGGACAGATCTTTCTGCGTTGTTTCGCACGCATCGGAGATTTTGATACTTATACGATTTGTTTTAACCGTGTAAGGTCAGTTCCCTGATAGACTCGAAAGTAAGTAGATGTATATAAAGTTGTATTTCATTGCTGACATTTTGTGGTTATTGATTTCAAGTTTTGAATTCACGTTTCTGATTTTACTTCGTTCATCACGGAACTCATTTAATAATAATTGATATTGTATTTTTGTGTACACAATTTATATATAAGATCTGTTATTATTTTTACGTGCAGGAAGATATCTTAAGTTTAAAGAGTTAATTTTTGTGTTCGTTGTTAATTTTTCTGATTTGTAATTATTTATTAATCACCTCGGGTTGGGTGAATAAAAGAATTGTGCTTGCTTTTATTTTTCATTTATATAAATTACTTGAATTTTCCACGTTTATCTTAGTTGTTTTAATATTGAGACCACGTGGATGGAATTGAAGAAAAAAATTTATTATCTTCCTGAACTTTTTGTTTTCTGTTGCTCTGTAAAAGGATTTTGAATTGTCCTTTTGTAATTAAAAGTCAAATGCAGTTTTGATTTAGACCAGGACCTTTTTGTCCAAGGTTTTTTTTGCAAAGTTTGTAATAATTTTTTTTTTTTAAATAATAAAATTATTGAATTTTATGTCATTCAAATTACTGTTCTTTTATTTGAGATCATTCCATAAAAATTTGTTTGAGTATAAAAAAAAATCAGATTTAGTTCACCCACATTTTACTTTTCATGATAGTAATCCTGAGTTAAATTGTTCTTTTGCGCCTTAAAAAAAATTGTTATCATTTCAGCTAGCTAATTTAAAATTTTCAATTTTAATTTCATTTGGCATTTTTGTTGGTACATTCAGTACACAGCAATACGTTTGGTTACATACAAAAAAAAATCCCTAGAAATCCACTGTTATCAAAGTTGTTATATACACTAACCTCACATTTAAATACATTCTTAACGCTGGTTACAAATTCGAAAGATGAATAATCCCTTACTTGAAGTACGATAAATAGCTCCCTTATACAGCAAATGCTGATTTCAACTCTGCAACAATCTTTCCAGCTCAAAATCAGCGTTCTCTTCCGTATAATAAAATTGGCTTGAATATAGTTTTGTATACTGTTAATTTTGTTCTTCGTGTAACCTCTCTTTTCCTTATAAACGTATGGTTTAGTGAGTAATATAATTTTACTGGTCTTTCTATCCTATCATTCATTTCCGCATCACACTCACCAGTTTTGTGGATATTTACTCCTAGGTATTTAAAAGTGTCTACCTGTTGTTAATCGTAAAGAGTTACAACAGGTAACTCTTTACCATTAACTACTATTGTCATCTTTGACTCTCCTTTTCCAATTGCCATTACTTTAGTTTTCTCTATATTGATTTTTAGGTTTCTGTCTTGTAACGAATTTACCCATAGATCTATATTGTGTTGCAGGTCATCGTTTGATTTTGCGAAAATTACTATCGTCAGCAAATACGCATTCTGTTATCTCTACTATTTCCAAATTTCTGTATCCCACTTTAAGAGATCTGACCTTTGTCTTCACTTCCTTTATAATGTCATCCATTACCACTGCAAACAGGATTGGGCTCAACACCCCACCCTGTCTCATACCGTCCTTTGTCACAAATTCTTCTGATGGCAAGTTTTCTTTCCGTATATAGTTACGAGTTGTTTTATAAATGCTTTTTATGCCGCTGAGTAGTCTCCCTTGTACACCTCTCGTTTCCATGCTCTTCCATATCATTTCTCTCTGGATGCTATCAAATGCTTTTTCAATATCCACAAATGCTACAAATATGTCTTTATTGATACTTTTCTCAATGAGTTGTTTAATTGTGAATATATGATCTTGCACTCCTCTACCCTTTCTGAATGCGCTTTGAGATTCTTCTAATTGAATTTCAATTACTGCTTTTAATCTTTTTTCTAAAATTCTCTCATATGTTTTTAATACTGTGCTCGTTATAGTGATTCCTCGATAGTTGTTGCAGTCTCTTCTGTCTCCTTTTTTGTATATCGGGATTATTATGCCCAACTCCCAGTCCAATGGTATCTTTTCTTCTAAAAGTGCACTGTTATATAGTTCTCTCATCAGTTCCAATCCCTTTTCTCCTAAGCTCGTTAGCATCTCCGTCGTTATTCCGTCGTGCCCTGCTGCTTTCCCTCTCTTTAGAAACTTTATCGCTTCAATCACTTCATCTAGTTTTATTTCATCTACTTCTACCAACTGTCTCATCTCGCTGGCCTCTGTGTCCTTTGTCTCCAGTCGATTGTTTATTTTGTTCTACATTCAGAATGTTCTCGAAGTGTTGTTTCCATCTGTTTATTATTTCCTGATCTTCTGTCAGTAGTTTTCCCCTCTCATTTTTAATTTGGCCGATACTTTCCTGGTTTCCCTTGCGTAATGTCTTCAGGGCACTGTAAAATAGCTTCTGCTTTCCTAAACTATCGTTCTCCATTTTCTCACCAAATTTAATCCACGCTTGTTGTTTTGCTTGTTTTACTAGTTCCTTTACTTTTATCCTTTGTTCTTTATACTTGTTATAATTTTCGGTGTTTCTGTTTCCGAGATATAACTTCCATCTTTGTTTTTTCATTACATACAAATTATAAGAATCGTATAAATCTTGGAAGAGGGCTGTACCCTAATATCGGATGAATGGGCCGTTGAAAAAATTGCGTTATACCATGATACTCGTTCTGTCTCTAGAGTTTCATCAAAGTCTGAAATTTTGGTTTGCCGGGGTTCACTTGTTAGTGGTCTTAGGTTCTCTATACTAGTTTCATAAATCATGTTTAATAACAAACTCACCCGCGTTCCTTGTCAATACAATGGCCTGCGGTTAAAACGAATTTGTCGCTTATCAGTGTGCCTCCGCATCGATGTGTACCTTTATATTTCAGAAATGCCTACAAGTGCAAAAAAATATATATTACTACTATATATACATAGATTACATAATTAAAAGTACATCAATCCGGTATAAATATATGCATTGAAGAAAGCATTAAAGTGGAAATGTATGGAAAAAATGACAAAAAGATCAAACGATCTTGGTAGCCAACTATGAAAAGAATGTTAACATAGAAAGAAAGTAGAGCAAGTTGATAATACACTACTCTTCACCGTTTCACTTGTCAACTCAGAAACTATAAGAAAAATAATCAAAACTGTGGCACTGATAACTAAAGCGGGCAACTTTCGTTGCGCTTCGTAGGCGGAAATACGGAAAGAATATTTCGGCTGCGAGTTATTCGAAATTTCCGATCCGCTTATTTGGTATGTTCAACGTACTGTATCTACGTTGTATGTTATAAAAGTAATGTCGCAAGTACGTTGATTGAGAAGAAGACCATTATCAGAGAAATGAATAGGTGTATTAAGGATTTCCCAGAGTTAACTTACGATGACTGTACGTAGAAACCTGCTGGCTCAATCGGCAGAGCGCTCGTCCGGTAGACGAGAGCTGTCAGGTTCAAATCCTACACAAGGTCAAATTTTACATATAAAAATTGCCTCTTCATTTAATTGCAGCGGTGTGATAAGATATAGAATCTACAATATGTAAAACCAAATGATGGTATGTTTGTTAACATAGGTACGACATCCAATTAAAAATTTTGATACTGTTTCACAAAAGCGAAGCAATGTCGACTGCCATAGGAACTGAATATAGTTTCATCGACTCTAGTACCTATAAAGTTAAAGAAATATAAAAAGTTGGACAAAAACTACTGTAAGAACATTTTTACAACAAGTGCATGTAGTGACAAATATGCAAAAAGTATTTAAGTACTTGAAGACCAGTGTTCCAGACAAGCGAGATTTTTAATCGAGAATACCCATTTCTGTTCCAGACCAATCACGCAAATTCTATAATGTACATACATTCAGTGACTATTTTACCTTACCCACTTTGTATTAGCATTTGTATTAGAATACTCACCATATGTGGGAATTCCCCAGGTTCCACTTTGGTGCCTCCGCTCACTGCTGGTATTACGTCGGAACTCCACGGACATATACCAATTTTTTCTACATCAGCTGTTTCTAATAAAACTGGAGATAATTCCTCCTTGTACGACAAATCCTCGTACTCTTTACATTCTAAAATATATATATATGTACATACACTTAAGGGGAAACTATTCGTGTAAACAATAGTAGCGTTCTTTTCACTATCCAGCTCAGCTTACGCAGCTCAAGTTACGAGCTACTCACCACAAACTTAGATAGCTGGCTGCTTTCCATTGGCGGCTGGTACTAAAGGGCACAAGGGCACGTGCCCACCCAACCACCAAGATGAACACAGAAAGAAATTCGCATGTAATTCAGTGCATATGTAAGCACGCGAAATTATATTCTGGGGCACAATTACCGATATCCCTATTTCGAGTATGGGCCGGGCGAGGCCCCGCTTATCTTCACCTTATGCGTTTATATTATTATCGGGGCACACGATTTCGTGTCCTCAGTTAACGTCGTGCATTCATTGGGACTGCATCGGTTTCGGCGCGTACCGCGCATGTGTGATTTCAAAGGCGTTTCAAAGTGACGTTTATTATTAATGATCGAAGTTATATATATGTATAGTTATATTGCAAAATCTTTTAAAAAAACCGCTATCATTTGAGGAAAAACTTTTAATTAAGAAGAAATGACGGCTGATTTCTGATCTTCAAATAAACTACACTTCCACAAGAGTATTCAAAAAAATATATATGAAGAATATGAGTGGATGTGCCGATGCTCACTAACAAATAAACTATTTCGTTTTATCTGCTTACTTTTTAAGAAAGATCTTGCGTGGAATAAACAAGGATTGAATGATTTAAAGCATATCGCAGAGAGGGCAAAGAAACACGAGAATTCCGTTTATCACATGAATGCATGCGTGGATTTTACTGTTCTAGGCAAAGTGGACATACGTGAACAGTTAGACAGTGCTTATTTGCGACATAAAATTAAGTACAAGTCATATTTTGCGCCGGTTAATTATGCGAATATATACGAGGCCATGATGAGACACTGACGTCGGAAAATACAAGTATTTATGTATGCTTAATCAACTTTGCAGCTGAATTAGACGCTGCGCTTGCAATACATATGAAAGTTTCACAAGTGTTTAAAGTTTAAAGGCACTTCAAAAATTATTCAGAACGAATTGCTAGATGCAATGTTGCAAATTTACACGCAGGAAATATTGGAAGAAATTAAATCTGCAAATTTCATTGCTTTGATGGCCGATGAAACTACAGACACCTCTAATAATCAACAAATGTTTGTTATTATTCGATACGTGTTTAATGGACAAATTTTTGAACGCTTTTGGTCCGTTTTTAAGCTCGGTGGACATAATGCTGATGTATTAGCAAAAACATTGCTGAATAAATTGCAAACTATTTTAAATTCTTCGTTTGGACCTTATAATAATAAACTAATCGCTCAATGGGGCGTCCGTGATTAGTAGTAAGACAAATGATGTCCAAGCTATTACAAAAAGAACATTTCCACATGCACATTATATTCACTGTTACGCGTATTAATTTAATTTAATTATTGTGCGATAAAAATGTAAAGTTTTTATTTTGTGCCCAGCCTCTTTCGTAACTCACGAGCCGCCACTGCTGCTTTCACCATTTGTAGTAAGTACTTCGCAACTTAACCCACAAAAGTCAAGTAAGCTGAGCCAGACGGCGAAAAGAACGCTACTAATATTTACGTAAGTTTATTACTTTGTCTACTGATTTCTCCAGGTATTCGTTTTATCGAATAAATGGTAGCTGCTGTCGTAGTTGTGAGGATGTCTTCGACACAACACACGATTGGAGCGCTCTTCATGAAACTGCAAAGTTGCGGATAGACACGGTTTCGCAATTTGACCATAGCTGATGGACAATTCTCGATATATTTACATATACCATTTTGGTTCTTACTTGCGATATGACACGATTCGCCTAAAAAAAATACATATTATTCTTTAGAAACGTGTTGTAGAAATGATTCGACAATTTAGCGTAATATCTGCACTAAATTAATGAGTTTTCCGTCTCTAATTCTTATGCACTCTCTTTCACCACTTGATACATATATTTTGTTTTAAATTTGTTGCTATAAAAATAGAGATTAAAAATATTAATAAACAAAACATAATTTAATAACATAAAAATACATAGGTATAATATTAATCGAGAGTTAATTTTTTTTTTGGTATCTTGAAAATGGTAAAACAAATTCCACCAATGGTTTTATCTGGATTATTGTTTGACGTTTCTAAAGTTCAATTTCGCTCATTTATGTACCTATTAGCCAATCAAAATCTTATTCTAATGATTATTTCTTGACGTTTCTAAAACCTGGTAGAAACGTTCAATTCTTATCATTTAGGTACCTTTTAGCCAATCAAAATATTGTTATAACGTGAATAATTTAGTTATAATACATTATAGCCGGGAGAATAATTTGAACCTACCTAGAGTACCTACATATTTTGTTTGTATTGAATAACGTATATTTTTTTTATTTGTCGTCTGTCATAAGTTTGTATGAAAATTGTAAAAATGGATCAATAAAGGTTTGACACTGCACGATCATTTGATGAAATTGACAATAAAATCAACTGATTGTAAAGTCAAAAAATAATCCATCGAATAGCATGTGAGAGCTCAAAAAGTTAGAAAACAATTTGACAGAACTTTTCTCAAGCATGTTGCCATTTAAAATGCTTACAAGGGGGGGTCGCCAGATGCTAACCCCAGTTTTGATCGCGGCCTTGTCAGTTGGTAGTGGGGTCCCTTTGGAGTACTTTTGTAAAATATTAGCCATAGATGGCTAGCCGCTTTTCTTTTTACAAATTTATGTAAAATCATTAAATCACGGCCTTTACGTTATTGATATGTTTACAAGACTCTAGATAACTGTTAAATCAAAGCCCAATTTAAAACTTAAAAATTAAATTTTTTTTTAATACTTTCAATTCTATTGATATAGGTAGCATATCTCGGACTCCAAACGAGCGACACATAGCCAGTAATACCGTTAATTAAACTTTTAAACTCACGACACGAACGAATAATGAAACCTAACATTCGGAAGAATCTCTCAACAACATATTCAACTTCATTATTAGAAGATAATTTCGCATCCATAATAACGCCTAAATCTTTTGCAGTTTCAACGCGTTTCAAGACGTTATTGCTGACGTGATATTGGAAATTGATAATACTCTTATTTCTAGTGAATTGAATGAAGTTATATTTATTAAAGTTTAAGTAAATTTTCTTAGTGGATGAGTTGGTAAAGCGACGTCATAGTATGCTGTGGGACCTTGGTTCGAACCGGATCGCGCAGATATTGCTTTTTTTAATTTTTTTCATTTTTTTTGTTGTTGTTTAAATCGCTTTAAATTAAATATTACAATGATAATGAAGGTACAAAAGTACGTTGAATTTACACCGACTACCTATTTAATATGAGTATGTAGTAACTGTAATACAAAATAAATAAGCGTAATTTTTAATCATATATAAATCTATTTCGGTTAATTGCATTGGGTAATAATAGGATTACCATTAATTTATTTTCCTAAAATTAACAATAGTAGATTATAGAAATATGTCGTTCAAAGTAAATATTAATTTATAACATTTAAATGCATTTTGTTAATTGCATATGGCAATAATAGTATTACAATTAATTTCTTTGGTTAAAGTAAACAATAAGAGAATATGCAAACGTGGTCTTCAAAAGTGAATAATCATTGAGTCATCTCTGAACTTTCATAGCTAGCATATTTTTTGAAAATTATTTTGATAATAACAATCTTACTAATACAATTAACGGAAAGCATTTAAATGTTTCGAATTAATATTTACTTTTGATGAAATGTTTGTATAATGTATTATTATTAATTTTGTCGAAACAAATTAATCGTTATCCAATGCAATTACCCAAAATGCATTTATTTATGATTAATTTATTTTCTGACACACCTAATTAAATACTGATATTACAAGCAGTCTGTGCAAATTGAATGTATTTTTGCATTTTTATTATCATTTTAATATTTAACTTGAAACGATTAAAATAAAAAAAAAATGAAAAAATAAAAAAGAAGGCATCGGTTCCGTCGGGATTCGAACCATGGTCTTACCGCATACTATCACCGGGCTTTAGCACTACCCCACTATGAACTTGGAAACCTTTCTCGTATTCGACTGTACTTAAGATAGACTATCAAAAAAAAATTAATGAAAAACTAAAAGGGAAAGCATGGGCTCCGTCAGGATCGAACCATTGTCTTACCGCAACTTTCACCGGGCTTTATGACTACGCCACTAAGAACTTGTAAGCTTTTCTCGTATTCGATTGTACTTAAGCGTGACTATTAACCACTATAAATTTTAAAAAATCGTAAAAAAATAAACGCCTAACCATTTATGGCCAATACTTTACAAAAGTACTCCAAGGTGTCCCCAGTATCAACTGACAAAGCCGAGATCAAAACTGGCATTAATATCTGGAGACATCCCCTTGTTAGTCTATTGCTCAACTTTATTTAGTTTTGATACATATGTATTTCCAAATGTTTAGTTAACTTAACATTTCGAAGATAATTCCATCTCTTTCAAAAATATTTGTTGTTGTTGTTTTATTTCTGAGCAACTGCAATTTATAGAATTAGTCATTAATAACTTATTTTCAATTAATGTATCTGTTAATTCAAACGTCTAATAAAACATTGGGACATTCACTAAAAATCAGATCTGACTGTATCTAAGGAGTCGTATTGATGTGTTCGGTAAAAAAATTATAAAATTGTGTTTAACTAGAGTAAATATATAAAAATTGTTTGCGTTTTAAATCTTATAATAAAAATAGATGAAAAAGAAACCAATGCAAAGGAGGACTGAATTACTGAATATGCAATAACACTGTCTACTGAAAATAGGTCGAAAAGACAGCAATTAATGAAAATATAAATTTTAGATAGGTTTTGAATTTCAATTCATTAACACCTTTTTTGTTTTTGAATTTAGATCATTTCAAGCACCCATCTGGCTTTTGGGATTGGATTCTTTGTTTAAAATTTTAAAATGGTGGCTTGCGTCTAAATTATGTTTTTTAAATACTCTAATATTATTCGAGTTTTTAAGCCCATTTGATCTCTCTTTTAAGTATTGTTTAGTCTGACCTTTGTAAACTTTGTCACGTTGATTCCATGGTATTTGATATACAGTATTACTTTGTTTTTATAGGTGTTTCAGATTTTAAGATTTTTTCAGTACATAATGTATTTATTTTATTTTGTTTTGTAAGTTGTATTAATATTATGCTTGCATAAAATACCTTTTAATCTTTCTGATAAGTGATTGCCACGTAGTTTTGTGTTGGTTCTTAATACATAACAATAAAGAACTGGTCCTTTGATTTCGGGCATTATAATGTACATCTCCCTACTAAAGTAATGTCGTCGTCTAAAGCGCAGTGTTTATCAAAACTACTCACTATTTGGACAGGTGTGCATTCGGCTGGCATCGGTTTCATCAGGTAAGAGATTTATTGGGATACCTACGTGTAAAATACGTGGCAATTATGCAAATCATGTAGGAAAATTGAAATTATTACTATTCAATGAAGATGTATACATGTTTTAGGATTTAAATATGTTTTGAAAATATCTTTTTCACATCTTGAAGGCGATTGGCTACTTTCAATATTAAAATTTAAGAATAATTAAGTAAAAGTATGGAAGATAATTTAAGTAGCATTAGTTATTTTGGTACTTTACATAACAAAATATTCGGAAAGAAATAAAGTTGATACACTTATAAAGTTCAATATTTACATTAATCTTGTGTAAATACATAGAATAACTAAGGTATAACCCATCATTATCTTGTTATATATTTGCTAGATCTTCCTTCTCTTTTCTGTTAATCTTTGAGAGCGTATATATTTATTTTTATTTTTACAATCGTTCGTTAGAATTGTTACTGTTTTTATTTATTACTCCTACAATGTATATTATTTTGTTACATATTAACAAATAAAAAATAAAAAAATCTTTGGTTATACTATTTATTTAAGTAAAGTTACTACTTCAATACAACAACAATATAAAATTTAACAAGCAAAAAGAAACGGATTCTGTTAAAAATAAAAAATAAATATGTAACTCTGAAAGGTTAACAAAAAACAAAAATTAATTCTAAATTTTATTAATATAAGTAACAAACTGAATGTAACAACTTAATTTCTATTGGTATAGTTTACTGTGCAAAGTAAGTAATTAATGTAACTCATCTACCTATACAATTAATCATTATTAAACGTAAATATTAAAAAATTTAAGAGCAAATTGGGTACAAACTGTGACACACTTCTGAAGAAGATCACGACAAGATGATCGAAACGTCAAGTAATTTAAACTTTCTACACGGCAGAGAACCCGAGAACCGAAGAGCAGCCAGCAACGACGGCCGTGAAAGCCTAAAGACTACTGTGACACAATTTTTCAATTTAAAGCGTGTTATATACAACGTTTCCTTTTGATATTAAAGAATTTCCATGTTTCTATCTGACTTGCATAATTGCAAAGCGTTTTACAATTCTCTACCCCAATAAACCTTTAACCTGGAAAATTCGATGCCAACCGAATGCGCACTTGGCCAAATGGTGAGTAGTTTTGACAATCACAGTGCTTTAGACGACGACATCACTTACGTCGGGAGCTGTACTAGGTGGGGTGAAAAGTAACCTCCTTGGGAATGAAAAATTTTTTTAAATGTTTTTTCATTTTATTCAATATGGGGACTATATTTTTTATTATATATATTATATAATTTTATTTTAGCTCGATACACTTATTCCAGCGATTTTCCAACTTCTTGATCCCGTCCGAAAAGTAATTTTCCGGAAGGTCTGCAAAATACTTCTCCGTGGCGTCGATGATTTCCTCGCGTGAGCTGAATTTTTTATTGATGAGCCATCTTTTGAGGTTTGGGAAGAGATAATAGTCCGAGGGAGCCAAATCGGGCGAATACGGTGGATGCGACAGCAATTGGAGCCGTAAGTCATTGATTTTAGCCGTGGTTGCGATGCTCTCGTGCGCTGGTGCATTGTCTTGCAAAAACAACATTTTTTTTCGCTTCATGTGAGACCGTTTTGCAGCGATTTCGGCCTTCAATCGCTCCAATAATGCACAGTAATACTCGCTGTTGATGGTTTTTCCTTTTTCGAGGTAGTCCACGAAGAGTATGCCATGACAATCCCAGAAAACCGACGCCATAACCTTTCCGACACATTGAGCCTCCCTCGGTCGCTTCGGAGCTTGCCGGCTTCAGTTCATTGCCGGGCACTCATTCTGTTCTCTGGTGTGTAATAGTGGATCCAGGTTTCATCAACAGTTACCAATCGACGCCAAAAGTCCGCCCGATTCCGCATCAGCAAGCCCAAACACTCTTTCGAAGTGCTCTCGCGTTCGTGCTTTTGGTCAGGAGTGAGCATGCGCGGCACTCAACGGCAGGATAACTTTTTCATATGCAGAATATTGCCCAAAATATGGCGTGTGCGCTCAGTACTAATCTTTGTGGTATCTGCTAGCTCGCGCACCTACACTTTACGGTCAGCCAACACCATTTCATGTATTTTTTTGACATTGTCCTCTGTAACCGCATCGGAGGGCCTGCCGCTGCGGACTTGATCGGTAGTGGAGTTGCGGCCATCACGAAACTCTCGAAACCAATATTTGACGGTGTAGTCTGACGGAGCATTAGCCCCATAATATTTATCCAACTTTTCTTTTGTTTCCTTCGCCGCTTTGCCTCTCAAAAAATAATGTTTTATGAGAGAACGAAAATCGTTTTTGTCCATACTCAACATGATGCCAAACACGTCAACAACAATCAGCTGTCAACAAAACTAAATACAGTATCGTACTGAAATTTGGCATGTCTGCCTAAATATGAACGGACTTCAAGGCACTATAACCTTTTTTGCAGTAGCAGCGCATTCTGGCGGTCAAGGAGGTTACTTTTCACCCCACCTAGTACGTATATTCTTCGTTTTTTTTTTCATTTATTTTTATTATAAGATTTAAAACGAAAACAACTATTATATTCACGCTAGTAAAACAAAATTGCGCAAATTTTTTAGTGAACACATCATCAATACATACACCTACTTTGATACAGTCAGATCTGATTATTAACATGTACCTACTGAAATGTTTTTAATTATATGTTTCAATTAATACTTAAATTAATTGACAAAAAAAATATTAACAAATACAAAAACTATTTTTATATGGAAAGGTAATTGGGTTTTCAGGTCGCCCCAATTAATTTTCCCCATAAAATTAATTAATACATGCGTCTACAAAAAAAAATAAAACTAATTGTAAGTTAAAATAGAAAAAAAATTTGTTCAATAACCAAAATCAAGTCTGTAAGTTTACAAAACAAAACATATTAAAATTAAGTTACTAAGGACTAATTTTATAAATTCTGGTTGATCTGAAATAAAAAACAAGCAAAAAAATACTTTTGAGAAAGATGGAATTATCACCAAAACGTTAAGTTTTAAATATCTACTAAGTAAAGTTGAATTCTAACAGAAAAAAATTATTTAAATTATAAACAAATTTAGTCAACAAAAAACAGGGGAGAATAAAATAAAAATAGATTTCTCAATATCAAATTTCTTTCTGATATTACTACTGAGAATAATTTACTTACATTGCTGCCACGAGAATAATTTGAGTATTTTGCTTTTATTGAACGGTAACATATTATTCTTTAATTGACGTCTATCATAAATTCTCAAAATGAATGAAAAGAAAGGTTTAGCACATAGTCATCTTGTTTCTGACTGTACCGTCAAGAAATAATAAATGATAGAACTTTTCTCGGCTATTGCGATTCGGCAACAGCAACTTGAGCACTTCGGGCTTTCGTGTCTATTGTTTGGAAACACCATGTTCGAAGTTGTGTCAAATTATTTTCATTTTATTCTCATTATTACTGAAAATGTAGACATAAATTGGCCATATCATTTTTTTATATCTCCATCGCAAAGTATATTTACCCTTCATGTACATCGAATTTAGTCCAGCCCGTACATTTACATATCTACTTATAATATTGTGCTGCTACTAGAATTCTGTGCACAGAATTATTTAGTATAATTCATGTATGAATTAAACCAGCAAATTATGTAACAGACATGCTTATCGGTAATTTAAAGTCTGGAAATATCCTTCAAGGTAAAAATGTAAATAAATTCCATGTAAGTGCTGACATTTATGGTACTTACGCGACATTGTAACATGATAAATAATACCTTGAAAACGATTTAGTTTCAATAATCAGACGAAAGGATGTGTGAGAAATACGAATAATATACATAGAATAGCTACTCTTAATTTAGTGTTTGTTAATTATTTCAATCACTTACCAACATATAATTGCGATACCACACAAGTTACACTAGTCAGACAGACAATAACGAAAGAGAATTGATACCAGTGAAGTGTGTGCATTCTTGACATTTCACATTTGCAACCAGATACAAAATAAAGTGATATACACCAACAGTAGGCACATTCGATGAAATTCAAGAAGAATAATATGTGGAAAACCAAGCAAGCGCATAATCATAAACAACTGCAGATAACTTTATCTCACCATAAAACAAAATTAACGGAATACATGTGTCATTAACTACGTGCGTATTGCAAATTTCAACGGAAATGGTATAATGAGAAACTTATTAATAGAAAAAATTATGTTGGTCTCTATGATACTCTGCTAACCCCTAATTTGGTGTAGTTGATGCTTTTTACAGTAAATTTTACAGTCTTTTCGATTCCTTGATTAAAACAACTTATTGTTCACATTTTCCCGTTTGTTTTAGTAAAGATCATATCCACAATATTAAATCTAGAAACAAATATCGCACCATGCAGATAAGCTAGATACAAACTTCGCTCAGTTGTCAAGAAAGATTCCCATTGACTTTATCATAACTATCCAAATAAAGTCCAACACCATCTGAGAGGGAACAGTAAGCAATTTTAGTCGTTTATAACATTTAAGAAAGCTGTTTCTGGAAAACCGGGTACTGTCACTAGTGCGGACGGACACACGTTGTGAATGATTGACGCAATTGTAAAAAAATTGCGATAGCTTTTAAATCAATGTACTCTATAGGTTCGTCTACTGTTCGGACAGCGAATTTGTCTCTAAATGGTTCTGTGCTCTTGAATCTGCCATCTTCCTCCATTTGAAATCTTTTGAAAAACTACAAACATCATGGGCGATGTGATATAATCACATTAGCATATTCCTTTTACAACATTTACTCTAATCGGAAGAGAAAAGATGACATTTGAGATGTTCAGTTAAAGTTACAAAATTAATTTTAATCGAAAGTCTTGAAAATAAATAACAGGACAGGAAAGAAATAAAAATTTGCATGTTTTATTTACGAAGGATTGAACAAATAACTAATACAGTAGTCAAAAAAGAATTATCAATTGGAAAATAAAATTTTAATTGTCAAAATGGCGCCATCTACAATGTTAAAAGTTCATTAACATATGTACATACGTCAAAATCAATAAATCAAATAAATTTAAAGAATGTGAAATGAAGTTGTAAAAAAGAAAATGTGACACTTTCAACTTTTTAAAATTAAATTCTTCGCAAACCATAACTTGAAAACCTTGGAATTTTGTACGGGACAATATGATGAGGACACGACTGTGGAATCTATGTATTGTCGATCCGCTTGACTGCGACGTCGAAACGGGATTCTAAGCCTGCTATCAAGTTTGTCTACCATGCAGACAAACTTGATAGCAAGCTTAGATTCCAGAACAAAGGGCGAATAGCGTGCGTTTACTAAAAAAATGATAGCTCCCATTAAAATTTTACCAAAATACAAAATTCTGTGCAATCATCGTCATTCATAAATATCACATAACGATGTAGGAAGCAGTCAGTTATCCCAAATCAATAAATATTTAATGTGATACAGAAATACTTTTGGTTAAAACCATCCACAATTTTCTATTACTCTGGTTACGCTGGGGTGTCCTGAATCTATCCAAATCCGGAGGAAAACCGTCCAGAGTCCATTTCTGAATCAGTGACCTACTTGGAAAGCCAGTTCCCAGACCCAAAATAACCCCTTCAGACCGGAGAAGCTCGCAAGAAAGGCCTTTAAACAAATAACTTTTTATCAACTCTAGATAACGTATTTCTAAATTTACTTATCCAAAGAAAATCTTAAATGATTTCTTTAATTAGATTATTTGATTAAAGTTTATTAAACCAACCTCTTTACCACGCCGAATTGTCATTATCATAATATTTAGAACGTTGAACTGGAAATAAATTTGTTTAAGTAATAAAAAGAAAATCTTTCTAAAGAAAATTAATTTAATAATATTAAAATCTACCGCACATAAAGCCATTATCAGTTATCGTTCAAAATATGTAGACCGCGAATATTAATCACATATGTGAATTAAATGCACATAATCCTACTTTTTCCTATATTAAGAGATAAATAAAACTAAAAGAACCAAAAAATAAGGGAGTATTGGCCAAATAATTAAATTTTAAATTCTTACAGACTAATTAGTTATACGTTCATATTTTAATTTATTCAATTTACGGGTTTCCATTTCATAGTTGTGTGTTTTACCTACATAAACAATCAATATTAGGAGATATACTGTTATTTATTATATACCATTTTTTATGCTTCAATCACCTCATCAACGGAAAAATGTATCTAATCTTCAATCTAGCTTTCTCATGAAAGTAGTTAAATTCGCAACAACATTCTCTCTCACAATAAGTGACACTATCTGCAACCACCAAACACAGGTGAGTGGAAAAACATCCATAAACAGCGAAGAAAGAAAAAAAAAAATAACCACACACCACGGAACACGACCTTCAGATAATTATCCACTTTTTCTTTATTTTGAGTCTCATAGCTTTATCAATCAATCAAAATAATGTAATATTTTCGCACCCAGTGTGAGGGATTTTTTGTTCATTTTTGTCCGCAGCCATTCACATAATAATACCTCCCTAGTACGTGATTTGGCGTGTATATACAATGCTCGACCATGGATTAATCACTAATTAGAGAGCAGTAGCTACTGCTAATGCGCAAACAAATACCGCTAAATAGCGCACCCAAATGTCTGAGCATCCAACAACCTAATATATTACCAGTAAATGGTTGAATAGATATCATATGAAAAGAAAGTTCTGAAAGAAACTGGTCTATGCCATAGCGGTGTAATGACGATTTTTATTCCTAACATTGATGTGATGCCTTCGATTTTTCATATGGAGCCAGCATAAATCACATAGCTCTTGGAAGTTTCTCTCATATTCCCAGATATCAAATATATACCTCATGCAAGAGTTCTGGATTTTTTTAATACGACACCTATCAAACACATCCAAAGACAGACCAAGCAAGGTGATGCATAGTTAAATAACGAGAACACAAGACTTCCGCACAATATTGTTTAGGTTTCCATATCAAACAAAGATCGATAGCTATCCTATATAATAGTTTTAATTTAGCATATCTCATGTTTATAGTCCAAAATATCTGATCTTTATAACGAAAGGATTATCCAGGATGATGCCCAAATCTATCACACTATCAGTTCAGCACTGTACATATTTATGTAGGCTTGCGAGTGCACATGTTTTGTTTATTTACCTTTTTTTGCTGTATATATTCCATGTCTTTTACGCTTGTTATATAGAAATAAACGTTTGATTTATGATGCACTTTCACTGTTTCGTTACGTAGACCGAACCCTGAACTTTCTTCGACTCGTTGCTACCACTTTAGGGTTTACACTTTATTGTAACGACGTAGATATTACGCAACACCATTCAAACTGGCACGAGGCTGTAATTTACCGTTTGACAACTAACGATCAGCGCCACCAAACGAATTTAGGATGAACCTCCTCCTTCAACTTACGAAGAGCGACGCATAAGTAATGAGCATCTTAAAGGCGCGTAAGTGATCGAAAGCCCATAAGCAAAGCTTTAAAGAACAAGCGGTAAATACCATCAGCACCGTATCAGAGAAACCTGAAAAGCAACCCACAAAACAAAACAAACGTCGTTCGTCGTTACAATCATTGAGTTGACTCATGCCCGGTTGCACCGACAGCGGTTCGAATCCACCGTTCGTCAATCTCAGATTTTTTCGTGAAACCAAGATTTTTCTCTAACCGTTGCACCGACCCAAACAACCGAGGATTGACAAACCTTGGAATGTTCGACTATAGTCGATAAAATCTGTTTGCTGATTGGTGAAATCATTTTGGGCGCCAAATCTGTCAAAAGTAGATACTAACGTACTAATCTTAACTTGATCTTAACGTTTGCTATCACATGAGTAAAAGTGAAGTTACATCACATTCAATTCATCACGTTATATATAATTTCATTAAAAAAAATTAAATCCCAGGCGATATTTTTTTGTTTATTGGAAATGCCATCCGTCCTTTTATTTTCAATAATATTCTTGTACTTAACGCAAATATTTATCAGGACATCCTTTTCGGCTTCAGTATAATGAATACTTTTAACAAAATCCATTTTCTCTCTTATGTCTGAATTACAAAAAAGCACAACTAGAAACTGAAGTAAATGTATACTCTGCAATGGAAATCTCAAAAACAGTAGTACCATGCATAATAATTAAGGGGCTCAATTAAAAACAGATGTTTTACTGGACTTTAAAATCACACCTAAAATCGCAAAAGGATTGACCTGGATGCTTGGATTATACCTGCTTTTCTGCTCACTGGCAAAATATATTTAAGCATAATCACGAAAATAGATTTCTATCCCTATGCGAAAGGTTCGAACTGATTTTACAATTTAGACAATATGGGAATATACATTTATGTATAAGTACGAAAAGTACATTCCTATGGGGTTAAATTGATTCCAATTTGGTTATATATACATTTACATATATGTCACATACTGTCACAGCAATAACATAACATACACGACGTTCGTTAGATAAATATTATGAAGATAGTCGCTATAAAAAAAATCTAAGATTATTCACATAAACGATGGAATTCCTAGGGTTGGATTTTGACACCTCATAAACTAGGGGTGGTAGGGTACGGCGGTCGGTGCAACGCTCTCGGGAACGACTACCTGTTACAACCCAAGATTATTCGTCGGTGCAACCGGGCATCAATGTTAAAAGAGAGGTAGGTTATCAATAGTGAAGCTTCTGTATACCTGTGTGCCGTCCTCAAACATCAGGATATTAGAACATCGTACACATTCAGGTAAGGACATAGATCGAGAAAGATAGCGGCCCCAATACCAACCACTGCAGAACATCCTTTCTCGGCAAGAGAGCAGAAGATTCCCAACCACGAAATCTCAAATACTGAACACTTATCACTCAAGTAGGAAGAAAGTAACCCCAACGTACAAGCAACGTACTTGATTAATAGGCACCAATACGTTTCTTATAAGGGTTATCGATCGCATTCGTTCGTTGCTAATTCGGGTATTCCACAAGGTAGTAACCTGGGTCCATTGCTATTTTTAATTTTTATAAATGATATTTATTCTCAGTTAACCAATAAATAATAAACTTCTTCCTGCAGATAATGTATACTTACTGAAATTAATCACAGTCATTTACGTGATTCAATTTGCAACAACAAATTGACGTTTGCCAAACGCGTTGGAAATAACTTGCATTAATATAGTGTTGTAACATATACCTGCAAAACTCAATTATCTTACTTTTAACCACCGCTTCAATGACGAAACTATTCCGCAATGTACCTCCATCGAAGACTTGGGTGTTACCTTTGACTTGGTTACATTTTTAGATCATATTAAAAACATTTTATCAGCTTCTTTTCGAGTTTTAGGTTTTATTTTGAGGAATGTGAAAAAAAAACCTGCTACTATTTTAATACTTATGTCAATAATAACTCAGTTGATATCCACTTTTCTGCTATCATTGTGTAACCTATTATTAAATTAATATATTGTTATACTCCCCGGCCCACCTGAATAATGCTTTTTTTTTTTTAATTGGTAAATAGGTAAATCAAATCTTAGAAGTATTATTTAATATGTAATTTTATTTTCAGCAATAACAAACCTTCTAATAAATGAAACGTATTTTAATAGGAAAAGGAGCATCTCCCACAAGTGCTTAGATCACTGAGATTCCCGCATATAACGAGACAAGCTTATTTTCTTTAGTACAGCTTGGGACGTAGGGAGGAATGTTACTCCTGCTTTAACGTTTCATTAAAATACTTGTTAATTGAACTGAAAAACACTAACCCAAAATAAGGAAGCATATATGGCATTTATCGAAAATGGAAAAAGCTTTTGACCGTGTGCAAACGGAAATGATTTGGAAGAGTCTATCAGGAAGAGGGATTGGGACAAAATTAATATCAGCGATTAAATGCTTATACGAAAGCAATAAAAACTATGTCAGAACAAAATATGCACAATCTCATGAATTTACAACAGACAGCGTTTTAAGGCAGGTAGGAGTACTGAGTCCTTTGCTCTTTATTATACTTATGGACGATGTAATAAAGACATGCAAGACTAGAATGATAAGCTTGAACATCGACTTTCGAAATTTGCAACGAGTAACAAAAACCAAAGTAATGGTAATCTCGAGAAGAAATATTCAATTAAACATACAAATCGATAACAATAAAGTAGAACAGGTGGATAACTTTATGTATTTGGGTGCGATCATCGACAGCAAAGGAGGACAAGATGCAGAGATAAATAAAAGAATAGCAAACACAGCTAAATTATACCGCTCCCTATTAAATACGTTCTTAAACAAAAAAGAAATCACAAAGAAAACAAAAATTACGGTATATAAGACCATATATCAACCGGCTTTATTATTTGGATGCGAATCATGGGTATTGGCTCAAAGGCATAAAAGCAAAATTCAGGCGATGGAAATGAAGTATCTACGAAGAGTGTTGGGAGTTACAAACCAGACAAGATAAGAAACCAAGTAATAAGAAACAAATTAAAGGTGCAAGCAGTAACGGAAAAAATAATGGAAAAACAATTACAATGGCTGGGACACATAATCAGAATGAACAGGGATAGGCAGGTGAATAAAATATTTGAGGCGAAGATAATTAGGTACCAGGATAATTACCTCGAAAAACGTGGAAGCACGCAATGGAAGAAATACTCCACCAGAAAGGACAAACATGGGAAAATGCCAAAACCATGGCACGGAATAAGAAGCTTTGGACCGAATTTGTGCATACCCAAGATGGAACAGTTAGTTATAAGAGTAGAATGTAGTATAAGTTTAGAAAGCATTATTATTTTATAATAAGTACACCTTACACCCATTGGGTAGAAAGGTTTCGATAATATATATATATATTTATAAAATACTTGTTATCGTGCTGATACTTCGTTAAAGTGTGTATTATTGACAACTTTATTGCTAAACAAAAGAGAAATTTTAAATAAAAAAAACTATTATTTATTAACAACGGACAGTGCGGATAATTTTAAAAAGACGTGGATACAAAAATAGCAGTATATGAAAAAAAAAAAATAAGATATAATAAAGCTCAGCCCTAAACCCATTAATTTCCAAGATGTCTTCGATTTTCTAAAAATTATGTCACGTTGAGAAGAGCGGTTGAATTTAATTACTGCTTAGGATGCGTCGACCTAATTTTAAAATATTGTAGTGCAGATCTACTTAGACTTTCAGACGTATCTATCAATCTATTTTAATGTACCAGATGTTCGTCACTGAAGTGCAAACTCAGTCCACTTCAATCAGGCATTACTTTCTTTTAATAGAACAGTCTGTATATGTTTATTTTATTGAATTTTTATTAATAAGTGCTTGGGATTTTGTTAAGCATGTCCAATGGCTATCTCTTCTTTTCGAGTAATTACGATTTTCATTAACCTTTCAATATCCCTGTCGGGTTTGTAATCTTAGCAGATGATGATTTCATAATAACAGTGAGTTTAACGGTGATTAGTAAAAATAATTAAGTCATTCAATAATATATTCAATAATATATTCAATAATAATATGATGCATGTATGTACTAAGAGAATGTACCAGAAATTGGTTACACTGATGCAAGGTCAAAAACCGTTTAACCCGCGCCCTACATGTCAACATATTTTTATACGTAATTAATTAAAGAGACTATAATTATTCGTTAAAGATACACTTACGCCAAACACTTGTGAATATTATCTTAGGGAATATTGGTACAGACGTATAAAAACTTAGTGGTAGCTAAGCTGGAAGAAAAACATTATCTTTTTTATCCAATGTTTTACTGAGTAAGAGTGAGTATTAAATCTCATGAAGATAAGAGTAACGATAACAGTCAATTTATTAAGCACTATTTAATCACGGCCAAACTATCTTCTCTATCCATTCGAGGTAGGAACTAACCCTGACGTAGACTACAGGAATGTTCTGATTACCACAGCCTTTTCCAAACGAAGTTACACCAAAAATGTAGTAACTACAGTAGGCATCTTTAGAATATACTTGAATTGGTTCACCAGAAACGCCCTAAAAAGAAAATAAAGATAGTTAGGTATATGCATGTACTGTATTAAGTCCGTACATAGCAATAAGCTATTTATATAAAGACAGTTGTCCTATTAGATATTGAAAAATATGATTAAAAACACTAGTTTAAAAGTACTTCAGTGTAATCTATCGGTGAAACAATATTAATATTGGATTGGAATACATAACATGGTGGCTACTGTTAAAGCGCGCTGAAGTACTATTGAAATGTTAGAAAGAAACGTTTGGTGGAAAATTGTATTAAGACGAGTGAACACAGCAGACTCTCGACAGAATTTTATTTTACTGGTGATGTTGCTAGTACTGTCGGTTGTGGAAACAGAAGTTTATGTTGTATCTGTTAACCAACGACAAATCAAATAAGAGCGATGAAGTGAAAAATAATAGTATTTTAAAACACAAGTGTCACAATGACGCTTATGTAATGCGAGCATTACACGTCATTGTGGCAGACGTTTTTACAGTATTTTTTCTAATTTGCACATTAATCGCCTACATTACGTTCCGGCAAGAGTCCCCCTCACCCACGTTAATATCTCATTACAGCACAGAATGCTGTAATATTCATATCAACACTGCGTCGTCGTTTGTTTTAGCTTTATTGCAACATCCAATTAGAAAAATATTTTTAAATGAGTTAGGTGATGAAGGCTTACAGGTGTACGACACATTTGAATACAATGTGGAGGAAAATAAGGATAAATTGGAGACAATCATAAATAAATTCGATGAGTATTGCAATCCTATTAAAGACCTGGTGTATGAACACTATAAATTTTTCAAGAGGGATCAGCAACAAGAAGAAACGGTTGACTAATTTATTACATCTCTTAGAAACCTATCATCCACTTGTGAATTTATGGGACGAGATGTACTGATGTACTGACTATTATGAATAAGTTGTAAAACAAAACTGCAGCGAATGTTTTATCGGCCCTGAAGAAAATCTTCGCTATAAATAATATTCCAAACAATATATTACCTGATAATGATGCACGGTTTAATTCAAGCGAATTTCATACAGAGATAACCAAGATCCGTTTTTAGCAGTATCGAATTACAATGAAACCCCTAAAGAACACCTTCCGGTACCATCTTTATTATTGAAGGAAGAATACTTCGAACCACGTTTTCGGTTACTAATATTCTTCTAAAACCCAAATTCGCTACGACAGGTATACCTCAAATTTTAAGGGATGGTCGGTAGAAGCAAAAGATCATGGTTCCAAAGAGCTATCAGAACTCATACCTGGCAAACCAGTACAAGAACAGAAGCGACAATGGACGCAAGGAGGTACTGTATTTAATAAAAATGGGCCCCGAGATTATACCGTTAGATGTAGTGACGCCGAATATCGCAGAAATAGACAACACATTAGATCATTTAGATTTTAGAGTTTAGAGTATACCAGCGGTATCCGATGTTAATTCCAGATCAAATGAAACTCAAAATAATGAGGGAATCACCACTGGAACTTCATCTGATAACTCTCCGAAAGTCGTGCTAAAGAATAAGAATTATACTGGCAGGACTTAAACTGAAACCTACACTAGAAATAGTCGTGAAGTGAAGCCCTCATGTAGTTTAGACTTATAACAACATGAACTTTAACTTGTAGTTTCTCTTTTCCTTTTTTAAGTATGTATATATTGTATTAAGTCGCTACATGGTAACAAGTCGTTTATACAAAATCCATTGTCACTCATTTATTTAATAATAATATTATTAGTAAAGTACTATTAAAAATACTAGTTTAAAAGTATTTCAGTGTAGTCTATCAACAACGCAATACTAATATTGGAAGACGTAACAAAGATCACAAAAATACTTCAAACTGTGACACTAATAACACTACACACTTTCAAAACCTTAGCACAAATTAACTACACTGGACTCACCACCTCTTTAGCTGGAGTTCAGTGTTACGGCTGATGACGGTAACTTTGCTATTAAAACATATGTCCAGTTTAGTAAAAATTGTGGTAAGGTGTGTAACAGTGTGTAAGATAAAGATCGAGCCAATGGGAATATACCCCAGTGTCTTCCAAGCGGAGGTAACTGCGATTGGAAGATGTGCTCAATTGAACCTTGATAGGAACTATCGGAAGCAGAACATTGTGATTTTCTCCGATAGCCAAGCAGCCATAATGGCACTGAGCTCTAATACCATCAGTTCGAAATTAGTCTGGGAATGTCTTGGCAGACTAAACAATCTAGGCAAAGAAAACAAAGTTGCGCTATGCTGGGTACCAGGACACACTGGAATCAGCGGCAACGAGGTAGCTAATCCACTAGCGAGAAGGGCCGCCACAACTTCGTTTGTGGGACCAGAACCGTTCTGCGGCATAGGGATGAGCACCTACAAAAAAGAACACAAAGACAGGGAGGAGACGCTCAGAGCTTCCCTCTGGGAAAATCTCCCTGGTCTGAGACATTCCAAGATATTCCTTGGAAATTACAGTAAGGAAAGAGCAAAGACCCTGCTAGAATTAAGCAGAAACAGACTACGCATCCTTGCAGGTTTTCTGACAGGGCATTGTCATCTGGGGGAACACATGACAAGGATAGGTCTGAAACAGAATAGTGATTGCAGGTTTTGTGGAGCGGAAGGTGAAAGTCCGGAACACCTAATATCCGACTGCACTGCCATCACAGAAACTCGTACCAACTATTTTGGCAAAGACATCATAGACGAGGGAGAAATACCCTCCTTGAAACCATCACAGCTACTGCAATTTATTAAAGTTCTTAGACTGGATGGGGAGCTGTAAGTGCGGGCAAACCCTAGCAGCTTACAGCTGATGTAGGGGGGCACAATAGATCGATAGGTCGCGGTGTAATGTTACCCTAATTAGATCTAATCTAATCTAATCTAAAGATAAAGATCGACATTCAAAACATCTAAAATATCCCGAAAGGTCTACCTTACACGAGTCCTTGCTGTTCTTGCTGGAACCGTAACAAATTTGTAAACTCTCGTCTAAACCTCTGGGCAGAGGCCTACGATCGTTAGCAAATATCTTCTGGCATTGCTCGTGCGCAAGCGAACCGACCACCGCTTTCAAGAGGTTTTCACTTGGCTCTCCATGTTCCGTATTGCCCCATCCAGTAATTATACCTACGGGTTCGTTTGTGGCATTTGTATATAAACAAATTGGCTTCACATATATGTTTAGATTAGCCGGTTTTTCTAATTCCAGTAAGGCAATGTCATTGTAGTACACCGGGAACTTGTAATTTGGATGCTTGTGTATCGCTTTGACGTCGATTTGTTGGACATCTTGGTCATCGTCCGATTTAGCATAGTCTATATCTCCCAAGCGTACAAATTTTGGCTCACCACTAAAAAAAAAGATAATTTATTTTTATTCATCGACTAATTTTAATTTATTTTCTTTTCTGTGAGTTAGAGATTTCTTCTCCCTAATTTTATTTTTATTTTTTTATTCAAATTATAATATACTAAATTATATCACCATATTAAACAAAAGATATACATTGTAGGCGGTAAATCAATTTTTCTGAGGAAGACAATACAATTGTTGAAACGTGAAATGAATTTAAATAAACCCTAAATAATACTAGAAAGAAGAAGCCGCTAGCTTACAGAAAAGAAAAGTTTCCTCAGACCATTTTTGATAAACAGTCTGTTTGATTTTAGCTGTCACACCAGATATCCCAGCTGTTGTTAGAGATAGGACAAAATTTTAAAGAAGAAAAGTTGCTCTATATCTAATTCCCTATTATATGCCTTAGAATAAAAAACCATTGAGCAGCAAATCTGTTAGATATAGCAAATACATACATACAAAATTTTAAATGGAATGGACTCAATTTTATTACGTATTCTAAAACTCTTCTCTTTGCAACGATATATCATACGTCATAGTTATCTAATCATTTAAAAACATAAATTGGACATTTTGGCACAAATGCACACTTTGGTGGAGTAAAAAATTATTCGAAAAAATAGGTGGTGAAACAAATGAAATTATTTGTCAGCTTCTAGTTAAACGATGACCCTTAATGCTGTCTTGACAACATATGCTATTCCACGTAACATAGCAACATGAACAGAGTAACAATAAAGTAAGTTTGAAATTTCAGTTCTTAAATCTATAGTTTTTGTTCAACATGACCTCAGTTATTTGCAATACATTCACGAGATCTGCGTATAAGTTTCTTCTCGCTTTTTGCAGCATGTATTGTGTGAAAATCCCACACAAAAGAATCTAAAATAGAGAGATCTGGCGACCTTGCTAGTCAGTTGATGGGGCCACCATTTCCTATCCATTTTGCACCTAACTTTTCATTTAAAATATTTCTGACATTACGTGCATTGTGGGAAAGTGTTCCTGTTGGAGCCACATGTCGAGACGTATTTCTAGGGATAGTCTTCGAATTCTCTTCTGTCTTCTGTTTCTGAAGAAAATCGACATATTGTTCAGCATTAAGCGAACCTTGGTAAAAATAGGAACCTACAGCCTAATACGCCAAGCCAGAAATTAATTGAAAATCTGTGTTCTCTGTGGGTTCTCCGTATCCCAGTATCTAATGATCATTTTTTCAATTAGAAATTAGATTCATCACTTCAGAGAATTAATTTTAATAAATGTTCATTATTGGTAAGCCAATAACAAATTTCCGTCGTCCTGTCAAAATCAGCAACTCTTAAACCTTGTACCAATTTTATTTTATACAGAATCATTTTATGTTTTTCTGATATAGCAAATATTTTATTACTTGCTTAGTTCTAAATCAGCCACTGCTTGACATATTGAATTTCGTGGATATGCTCTCTCTAAAATACACTACTACTAAATATTATCATCATTTGCGGCACACCGATTTCTGGCCCTTGGTACCTGAGCATTAAAACAGCCAATTTTACGTAAATTATGGTCCAGGCTTGTAAAGTTACGAGGTTGTGGCTGTCTCCTTTTTGAATACATAGCTTGATACACCGCATATGCTTCTCTACTATTGTCATTACATCTTATGTATACAATTAACATATATCTATTTCTTCATCATTAGAATAATTATGAATGAAGGAATTAGATGTAGAACAACTTTTCTTCTTTCACATTTTGTCGTATTTCTAACATGTGAGACAGAAGGTATCCAGGAAAGTATACAGGGTCTATCTCATACATATGAAAAAGCATAGGATTTTTTGAAATCCTTTTTATTTAGTTCGATTTTTGTATGCACAATTTAAAATTATTTTGAATTACACAGGGTGTTCGAGAAGAAAAAGATCCATAAGTTGCCTTATTTAAAATGGAATGAAGTGAAACTTTAGTCACACGGTTATACTGGGTGTTAATAAACAAGTCTTTAAGTTTGATAACTTTTGCAGTACTTAAATTAACTTTCTTATGTGAAATAGACCACTCTGTATAATGATACTGTATATCCAACGTAGAATTTAATTGCCTTGCAAGAACTTTAATAAAATAAATCAGTATACTCTGAACCTACTAGCTAAAGTAAATTCTTGAGATAATGTTTAGTTTAACTTCTTGGATGTTAGAACATGATTTAGCTTTATGTTACTTACTATCCTCTTGCAAATAAACAATGACTAGTTGTAAGGACAAATTTTTCGCTAATAAGGCTTCCTCCACACTTCCAGGCATAGTTGCTTGGCCACGTCCCATAACCTATTAAAGCCTGAAAGAAAACATAAAGCATATATACTAAACTGATGCTATAACCAGAGGAAAAACATTTTTTTAAGGATATTTCTCTATTTCAAATGAATATTATGGAATACTGACTGCCATGAGCAAGACGGCATACGACTGAACTGTATATATATACCTGTACATAGTTTTAATCATCATTAAGTACCACTTTTATTTTATATTATCGGTGGGAGGGTTTATTATCCCCGTAAAAGCATTAGCTCAGCGATTTTTAAATACGCAGGTATAAACTTCTAAACTAAATAAATAAATTCAACTAGCCTTTTAAATAAACATTTCCTTTATTACTGCAATAAGAATGTATTTGAACCATAGAATAACATTTTTCTTCTAAATAAATACTTTCAAGTCAAAATTTAAATTTATTTCTTTAAAAACAAGATTAATGTAGTTATGAAAACAACTTTTCACAGAAATGGCCTAGCAGGTCCCATTTTCAATTACCTGCTTCTCTTTTAACCTTTTTGAAATATCATTTTTTGTGAAAGAAATATGTACTGATCGAAATGGTTCTTTTAAATACCAGCACAAAATATTTCTTTGTTTGAAAGAATCTTTTTCTCTTTGTAGGTCGACTCCTCCCACTTCTTTTGTTATTTCGCTACACAAACTGCGTTTTTGCAATCAAACAAAGAAATATTGTTTGGGGCTATTTAAAAAACAATTTCTTTCAGTGAGTACATACATTCTTTCAGTTAAAATAATATTATTTCAATGACAGAAATATGTGTAATCACTGAAAGAAATGGTCCTTTCTTAACCAAAGAAACTTATGACAACTTAGCAACCACATTAAATCACGTTAAATATGAACTGTGTCAGTGGGATGTTTGTGGGGATTTAAAAGTAGGTAATAGGTATATTGCTAGGACTTCAAGGGAGTTTTACAAAATGTTGCTGTTTCTGTGTTTCTATGGGACAGTAGGGCAAGAAAATAACACTACAGTAAGAAAGATAGACCTCATAGAACTCCTTTTGGACCTGGTACTTTTCACATAAAATATGCCCTCCTTGTTAACCCCGATTCTTCCGCCATGCCATGCACATAGAAGGTAATGGTTTCAAGTACATAAAAGACATATTTCATCAATTAAGTTATACTATACTAAAAGAAGGCATATTTATTGGACCTCAAATAAGGAAGCTTCTAGATGATTTCCGTAGAAAAACTAAATGAAAAGGAATTGGCAGCTTGGAAGTGTTTTGTAAGTGTAGTAAAAGGATTTCTGGGTAATAAGAAAGATGAAAACTATAAAAACCTCATAGATGAACTCTTGCAAGTCTATGAAATACTAGGGACAGTCGCATGCCCTTGAAAATGCATTTTTTACACTCATATTTGGATTTTGTCTGAAAAAATTTGGGTACGGTAAGTGACGAGTAAGGAGAGAGGTTTCATCAAGACATCAGGAGTATGGAAACAAGATACCAGGGATGCTGGTACCGACGTATGTTAGGCGACTACTGCTGATACTTAAAAAGAGATGATGCTACAGAACACAAGAGGAAAAAGTGAAAGTTTTTGTCGCTGTATACATCTCATTTAATATATTTTTTATTCACATAATCCTCAGTAATGTATTTGCATAGATTTAGCATCTTCTGCTTGCTTATATTAAATAAATATTAGATTGTAAAAATATGTGGTCCCGTTTTTTTCCCACCGCCTATACCCTGTAACAAAAAAACTGTACCTCTTACAGTAATTCGCTTATCATTTTCGGATTTGCGTTTTAAGAAAAACTTCATATACACCTATGTTCGTCATTCTTCCTTTGAACAGGTTTAAATTTCTTTCTCTGTGTAATTATGGACCCGTACCTTGTGTTGCCATCCAGATATTTGTTCAATAATGAATTTTTAAGAATTATGTAGTAATCTTTTTTATAATGTCTCTTAAGAAAATTTTTTGAAGGTACAAGAGAACAAACTGCCACATTCAAATTCTTCTAGATCAAACAGAAACTTTTTTGCTATAAAATATTAAAACTTACAAAAAAATTAAGTGTTCCATCCAATATTTGGACTTTTTAATAGGAATACCTGATTGTTCTATTTTTCAGTCGAATGCATAGTACATAGTACATAGTCTGCAAACCACTTACCATGTGTGGAAATTCTCCTTTGGTAGTATTTTCCTCATCAATTATAACTGTTAAGGCGTCTGGTTCCCATGGGCAATTTTCTACTTCTTCATAACCGGCATCAGTGAATATAGGGAGTTGCATCTTGTAACCAAGCTTCTCGTATGCTTTACATGCTGTCGGACAAAAAATAGCACTTAAAAATTCCACGTATCGTTACATATCTGTAAAATAGATATTTGTTTTCAAAGTCCCAGAAGGTTTGAAAAATGTTGTTTAAATGTAATGAATAGGTTATAATTTCAAACAGTGACTCTTTCGTTTTCAATAGCCGACTATAAAACCCGAAAAATGCCACCAGGTCTATTGTTGGAATCACCATACCAGCAAAAGCAATGAAAGGGGAGGGAACAGCACTAGAGACTGACTCGAGTTTCTGCTTACCAGGCGTCATGAGTGTTACTCCGAGCGCAAACCCACTTTCATCGCTATCACATCTCAGGCTATATCTGCGAGTCTCTACTATGGAAATAAGAGTTTAGATTGTCTCCGTCAACGGGACCCAAGCAAAACTCTCAATCCAGGAGAGGGTCGCAACGAAAACCGGTAATGCAGTCACAGATCTAGCTCGGACTAGATCTAACTCCCCTGGATTGAGAGTGTTCCTTATGTCCTGTAGAGGGAGACAATCTAAACCCTTATTTCTATAGTAGAGAATCGGAGATATAGCTTGAGGTGTGATAGCGATGAAAGTGGGTTTGCACTAGCAGTGACGCTGATGACGGCTGGCAAGCAGAAACTCGAATCCGTCTCTAGTGCTATCCCCCCCCCCCCTCATTGCTTTTGCTGGTATGGTGATTCCAACAATATACCATGCGCCCGCGTGGTGACATTTTGCGGTTCTAATTGTGTTTAGGATTTATTGTTTGACAGCTGACTATAAAGAGATTTCTAGAAATATCAAAAAAGTAACAACAATATGCAAGGTATTCCATTCAAATTAATAGGAAGTACTTTTTCTGAAATAATATTCTTTTGACCTTTCTATTAATTAATACATGTAAAAGTTTTATTGGTTTTTTTTTTTTGGACTGTACTCGGAAACAACAAACTTCCTTCCTTGTACTTTTATTCACTCTTTTATATCAATATTTACATATTATTTATTACTACATTTTGTTGCTGATGTTAGCCACATCTTCAAGCATTATCTTTAAATTTATTCCTACCATCACTTTGTGTTACTTAAATGCAAAAATCCATTTCTTCCTCTCTATATTAATACAGTCAGCGACAGAATTGAGTGGACATAGTAATATGTTTTAATTTAATTTTATTATTAATTTTTTGTTTTGTAATGTTAGTATGTTCTTGGATATTATTTATGTTCAACTATTTGATCTACTAGAATATCATATGATGTTGTATTTAATTAAAAATCGCTTAGTGTCCACTCAATTCTATCGCTGACTGTATATAATTTTCTTGTTTTGTTGTAAATATTATTTATAGTTTGACTTCTAATTGGATATCCAATCGAAATTTAATACTATGTATAATATGCGTCATTAGAAATATAAAAGTAAATTGCTTACCTATTGTTAAGGCATTTGGTTTAACATATATATTTTAAAATCTAAAGTTTGAATTTGAACTATATAAAAAATTATACAAAACGTTTTGTTCTAAATGGGAAACAGCTGCATCTAAAGATTCAGTTTATGGATCTAATACCAAGAATGATGAAACCTTACCTCGTTTGCTCTTTTCGCCAACCGGCAAGGGTCCACTCGGTATGTCTATTATAACTGGTCTACTGGTCGTGGTTGTAGTAGTGCTAGTAGTTGTCGTTACTTTATCTACACAACAAACAATAACAGTAGTTCCTTGAAAATCGCAATTTTCTGGGAAAATTCTTCTATTTAGGTCATCCACGGCGGCCTTGCATAAGTGCAATTATTTGCAAACACCATCCGCGCCTTCCCTTTTGTGGTATAGTCTGTCCATATTTCTAACGATTTGCCTTTAGAGGGATTAAGAGTATTACCTGGGACTATCCACTACCTGGTGCCGCCAAATAATGCAAATGAGGTAATGGGCCGTATTAAGAGAAATTGGATTTCTTTAAAGTAGAGAAGTAATTATGTTTCGTTTAATATAATCTACCGTTTACAATTTAATCTAATTGGCTATACTATGAATAATTAAAGTTTCTTAAGTAAATAAGTTATTATGTTTCGTTCAATATAATCTACTATTAACAATTTAAACTTTATGATTTAAAAGCAAACAATTCTAATTTATGCCTCTACAGCTGTATTAAAGATATTTAATGGTATTCAGATTACTAACATCCCTTTAACGTAATTAACAAATTTCTGGTAATTTACATATATAAGAAAGTAACAAAGTAGAATTAGAAAATAGTTGACGGACAGTTGTTGAAAAGTGCAGACGTTCAAATTTGTGAAAGAAAAACATGTGGACACCGTGGAGTACAGACGACTGTTCAACAAACGATGTATTCGTGGGTAGTAATAGTTTGCAAAGTGTAAGTAGTGATGTGATAGGCGACGACGTTGATAATGCAATAAATCATTTGAGCACTGAAACACAGCAGGTAATCCTATATGTATATATCAATTTGAATAGTGAGGATTATGGGACCAAAACAGAAACAATTATTAGAACATCCAAGTTAACGGGTGTCTCTTACGGAACAGTCCACAAAATTGTTCAGAATGGTTTATTTAAAAGAAAAACAAGGAAGGATAAGGGACAAACGAGAAAAATTAATATGTGTGATTTCGATATTGTGAGAAGAGAAATATACCGATGCTTTAAACGAAATGAAGTTCCTACATTGCGAAGTTTGTGCAACAACCTGAAAGAGAATTATAGATTGCAGTGTTGTATAACTACGTTGTCGCGCGTTATGAAACAAAACTGCTTTAAATTTGGTGTGGTTAACAAGCGGCGAAAAATTATGGAATCGCAAAGATTGCAGCTACTACGGGATGAGTACTTAACGAAAGTGAAGGCATTTAGAGAGGAGAATCGTTTCATTTGCTACTTGGACGAAACATGGTATGATATAATGGTTAATATATCCGGTGATCAAATTAATAACTCGGCGGTTTTACCATAAAATGATGATGTGCATGAAACATCGCATTTTTATTCGAAAAGAAAACTTGTTCCATCCACACCTTTCGGGTGAAAGTCAAACATGCAAGCGACACCGCAACGAAAAAAACCTACAATATCATTCAAAAATTGAAGTAGATACCAAAGGTGCTAAATGAAAAGTACATAATTTGATAACAAAAATCCCAAAAGGAAGGTGAAAAAATCCCTTACCACAAAATTAGATAACAAATCTAAATACGTATTTCGGCAACTAAGTTGCCATCTTCAGTAGAAACAAGTGAAAAGCAGTGTTAAACATAGTGTTTTCGGCTAAGGTAAACCTTGGAAGATATGCTCTTCACCAAATCACTAGTGGAATAACACTACTCAGTGTTGCCGAAATACGTATTTAGATTTGTTATCTAATTTTTGTTATAGTTTTCAAGCCACAGTCTCCACCCATCACAGGACATAATTTGATCTTTTTCTAAAAAATCTTGCAAACTTTAATATTTCAGTCTGGATATTAATAATTGAATTAGTCAGAACTCTATTCTTATAAATTTCGGGCATCATAATATACACTTCTTGGTTTCCGGGTTGAAACCAAGAAGTGTATAGCATGGACAACGACCGCGGAAGTCTACCAGTAACCGCAAACACAATAGTTTATTAGTAAGAAGCAATTTGCACTTTACGCAGAATGGCGATTGATATTGACTTCTGTTTAACGCATCGGGATATGTATCAACATCCTTTACATTTAAAATCCGAGAAATTAACTGGAAAGCAGAATCCCCACACCAATTTTCACAGAATTATATAGCTATTGAATTAGGTACTTATGTAGTTCTTTACCAATTACATAAGTAGTATGAGGAATGAAATGAGTAATGAAGGCACGCGGTGAAAAGTGATGATTTATTGTGTATGGGAATAACCAAGACCCCATAAAGTTCCATGAAGATCTTAAACAAATTTATAGTAATTTAGAATATTTAGTGGTAGGCATAATCGAATGATTTCATACTCCTATTACACACACAACCAAAATCTCGTATAGGGCATACGAGATTTTGGTGAAAAATGAAATCACTTTTGTGTGCCGTATACGAGATTTTGGTTATGCATCATAAATACTAAAAACCAAAAGTGATTTCATTTTAATAATAATAATTTTAATAATTATGCATACAAATGATCATTTATATTTCGTTTCAAACGATCATTTATAGTCGATTATGAATGTTAATAATCGATTATGAATGCTAATAGACGATTACGGATGGTCATTCATAATCGAATCGTCATAAGCAAGTTTTCGAATGATCGTCAATAATCGAATGATTTGTTTTCGGTTATTCGATTATACCCATTAATAGAATTTACTATTGAAATAGAAAGTGAAGAAAAGATAAGCTTTTCGCATAGATATTACTATTATGAGTTTATTCAAATAATATTATCAAAATAAACTTTCATTTTAAAACTAAAGTAACAGTAGGTGTATTATTGGATCCATATTTATCTTTTCTGGTACCGAACAGAATGAAAACAATACCAGGTCGTTGTTTTGCTACCTCTCAGCTGAAATGATGCAGATATTGAAAGCCACGCTAAGAAAGGTGGTAATTCCCCCAAAGTGAAGAATACACAACAATTGCAAATCCTGACATGCTATCAAGTAGGAGTTGAGAGAAACGGAGACAATATTCTAAAGGAGATGGATAAGTTTTGGGCCAAAGTGTTAACAAAAATGGTGGTGACAAGGAACGTTTCTAGATGGCGCTATAAGTCCAAATTGGGCAAGTTGCTCTGTTTAGGTTGTATAAAAATCACCTAAGATCAATAATTGGTTACAAATCTTTTCGTTCTAATGTAAAAAAAATATTTATGTCAATCAAGTTGTTATTCGTTGTAGGAATACTGTAATCAGAAATAGCTATTAGCATACCATTAGTTATCATCCTTATTATTTACTTTATTATTTTCAATTTTGTTTGGCACGTTATTTTCTTATGTGCTCTTGTGCCATATTTCAAATTATTTTTGTGCAATTTTTAAGTATTAGTGGTGTTTTAATTTAATTAATTTATTTACGCCGCCGTGTTTTAGTTTCATATTCGACAAACATTTACAAAGTGCAATTTATCGGTTAGTCTAGTGAGTATGAACTGAAAGTTATATGTTATAAAGTTCACTAAATATTATCTAATTTGTAGGTGTTAGTTACACATTATAATTAGTTATTTAAGGTATATATTTAACCTAGATTAATATAAGTATAATATTAATAAATAAATTTAAAATGTCAGGTTAATTATACATATGTTATCTTTAGGCAAAATGTACTTTTCTTTATTTACCTTGTATGTTGAAATTATAAATATTAAAAAATCAAAAATTAAATAGAAGCATATTTTCATATTGTTTTGTTGCGCGCCCTCTAGGAAGATTCCTTAGTACTTTAGACGGAAAATATTAACAAATATGTATAAGGGAGTTACCCATAAGCTGAGGTATCTTATCTCAGGTAGAAACGAGCGCAGAAAATATAAAATGCAGCGTCGTACAAATATTGAAAAGGAGTAAGTCAACAAAATATTGCAAAAATGGTTAACAAAAGTGCATCAAATGTGCAACACAGTATTGAACGCTACAATAACGAAGACCGAGTGCATAATAAACGTAGAAAATCTCTTAATAAAATTTTTACTGTGTGAGATGAACAGTGGATTCTTAGAGAGATAAAAAAGATCCAAAAACAAGTGCACTCAGATTGGCAGTGCAAATAGAACAACGTATAAGTCCAAGCGGCACTGCAGAAACTGTACGTAAAGTTTTGCGTAAAGCAATTCTGGTATTCGACTGCAATTTGCTCAAGAATATGTAAGGAAGGATATGGGTTTTCAGAACACCGTAATTTTTGTCGATGAGAGAGAAGTAACCCTATTTGCATCAGATGGCAAAATTACTGTATGACAGAAGCCAAAGCCAAAAGAGCTTCTCGAAAAGAATTTACGAGCTACTGTTAAGCATTGTGGAAACCATGTAATGATATGGGGTTGAAAGATGGACAGGCATATGTACTTAAATATTCTGAAAAGGAATTTTAAAAGTAATGCTGAAAAATTGGGACTACAGCACACTTTTAAATTTTACCAGGACAGCGACCCAAAACATACGTCCCATGTTGTCCCAAAATTGCCTGCTTCACAATTGCCCAAAAGGTTATTTTAAAACGCCAGCAGAATAACCAGACCTAAAAGTTATAGAGCACCTGTGGAAGAAACTCGAGAATAACGTACGCAAACATGCAATATCTAATAAAAATGACTTAAAAATAGTGTTACTGGAAGAATGGAGCAACATTTCACCAACCTATACAAAAAAATTAGTAGAATCGATGCCCACCAGACTTCAAGTCCCAAGGTGGTCCCACAAAGTATTAAAATGAAACTTTGGATAAGATGTGTAGCATAAGTTTCCATGTTAGATTATGCATCATTTAAGCTGAGAGGTATCAAAACAATAACTCAGTATTGTTTTCATTCTGTTCGCTACCAGAAAAGATAAATATGGATAAAACCTGTCATTTTATTTTTTGTAAAGAATAATACACTAGTTAATAAAAATTAGTTTTGATTATATTTTTGGAATAAGCTCATTTATTTCACATCGCCATCGTTTAAGCGGGGAGTTATTGTAGTTGTATGAGCCTATTTGTCAATGACTTTGTAATATGTACTTGTGTTTTTTCTTCTGTTTTTTTTTTGTACTGTACGTATTTTTATTACTAAACATTCCTTGAAAGGTAATTATTTATACGAGAAATATATTATTATAGACGCATAATTGCCTTCAAAATATTATACACTGCTCACTTTCACAAATACGTTGCATTCATAGGTAATTTACATATTCTGTTTCGTCGAAACAATGATATTTTTGGAGATGATATCTTGCTAAAGTATGGCAGGCATCCAAAGTTACGTATAAGTCGAATAAAAACTGAGAAATTGTATACAAGGCAAAATGAATCCTCTGCCCATACACTAATTGCTTCTCTTAATAAAGTAAACACTTACTTTACTGTTTATTACGTATTAATGATTAATATCACTTACCAGCATATGACTGTGATGTTACACAAACTATACAACTCAAACAAACAATAACGAAAAAAAATTGATTGTGGCAAAGAATTCGCATCTTCGACATTTCACGTGCACAACGGGATACAAAATAAAGTGATCGGCTGTTATGACATTGATTTATATATGTATACAACAGGCAAACGATGAAGTAAACCAGACAAACAAAGTATTCCTTTTTTAATTCTTAGAACGACTGTTGATAACATTATTATTTTTGCCATACAAAAAAAATTGAAATAATTAATACATGTATCCAGCGGGGCGGAGAAGGCTCTGACAATGATAGAAGTTCTTCGTATGCCATCGTGTTCAATATATTATGCTATTTTACGTTGCTATATAGTCTGTCCATCGGTATAACGATTTCACTTTTAAGGATTATTGGGGATTATACACTACCTGGTGCCCCAGGTACCGAGTGATTATGTAAATGAGGTAATGGGCCGTATTAGGAGAAATTTTCTGAAGTAGAGAAGTAATTATGTAATTTATAATTACCAATTTACCATTTTCAATTTAAACTTTATTATTCTAAAGTAAACAATTCAAATTGAAGACAAGATAATTATTTGTATATTAAATTTGTGATAATCTGTCACTGCATTTTAACAGTTTATCAGCCTGTATGTAGTAATCTTTCTGAATACGTCGCTGTAAACCATCAGTGCTCGAAAAGTATTATAGCGGTTGGGTAGCATTTATTTTCTGAAAATTGGGTGCTAATAAATAAGTCAAATCGTTATACCTATGGACAGACTATACGATGAAATTCTAAAGTCTAAAGCGCTATTAAAAATTATATATATAATAAAAAATTAAAGTAGAAAATAAGTAAAAGCTCCATAATTAGGTAAATCAGGTAGAAAAATACAAATTCTTTAATATCAAAAGGAAGCGTTGTATATTGCCGCTTGAACACGCTTTAAATTGAAAAATCTATTTCACAGTGTCTGCCCAATTGGCTCTTAAATCTTGAACTTTTAATATTTACATTACAAGGTTAACCGGCACAATGCTAACATCGTAGAACTTTTATAAATTGTACATATATATATCTTTCCAAATTTGAATTGAATATTAAACTATCCATGCTTAAAATGGTAAAACTAGTTGTATTATTGTTTTTACAATTCTGGCCCTGACTTTTGAATTTTACTAACAAGGGAACACCGGCGGGTGTCCCCTCCGATTTCGATGAAACTTAACAGATCGAAAGAGTACCTTAAAATAAGAGACACGTATTTTTTTTTATCGGCGTATCCGCACGATTTTGGGGTACAGCCCCCTCCAAAGTTTGGACGATTTTTCAATTTTTGCAAATATTTCCCAAATTAAAGCTTCAAAATTAATAAACTTGTCTATTGATATAAATCAAATGAACTATAACAGAAATAAGTTTTTTGCGCCTCCGTCCAGAAACACTGATTTTGCATTACTATGAATCGGCCGGAAACTTACCATTCTCCGGCCTAGGCCGGCAAAAAGACCGCTATTGGTTGGCAACACTATATTGGAATTACTGACATTTCTGCCATTAATTATAGATTCGATGACAGATGACAGAATTCTCGTTACACAATCTCTTAATTAATTCATATTCTTTCCAATTCTATTTTCGGAAGATTTTACAGGTAATAAATGGTTAATAACTTCACACATAACCTATGTAATATGAGCTGGGGTCTCCATTGTGCTTATTGTTGATGAATATGTGTCAAAACACTAAGGTATTTTAACCCTGATTTCCAATTCAAAATTCATACGTAATATGTATTGCCAACCTGTACTCTTAACTCCCTAGCGTAAATTTTTTTTTTTTTTTATTATTTACAACGAAATTAAGATTTGTCGGCTCAAAAACTAGTGTGTGTATCATTAGGCCAGAAACTATAGTTTTGCGAGTATTCGCACTTGTGAGACCTCGGCTTCGCCTCGGCCCCACAAACCGTACTCACACTCGCAAAACTATAGTTTCTGGCCTAATGATACAAATAACTATTTTTCCTTAACATAATTTCCAGCATAATACATGGTCTCAAGGTAGATATCTTCATAAAAACTAATAACGGGGGACGGGGTACCCCATCCCCCGCATTTTTTTAATAATTTAGTTTATTCATTATTTATCAAAAAAAGATAGCTTTTACATAGAAAACAATGGTAATAAATTTGGAGGAATAATAATAAAAATAATTGTAATAATAATAATATAGTACATTAACAACAATTATTTGTTATCGTTACTCCGCTGCTCTCATAGACATGATAGACTGCTGATATTGAACTCAAAACTGCCATCAATTGAAATGCGCCATATTGGAATACAGGCGTCATCAATGACGTCGGTACCATGGCGGATATTCAAATAAATAAAGTTAAGGATATCAATAAATTTTAATAGCACTTGGAATTTGTAATAATTAGTAGCATATGTTAGATTTTATCCTATGTATTTTATATGGCATTGTTTTTTTTTTTAAAGTTGTGGACAACTTACACCTATAAACAGTTTCTAAACTTACGATTAACTGGTAACTACTTCATTCGTTGTCAGGTTTAATAAGAGAGAAAAGAAAAAATTACTTTCAACGCCATATAAAAATACGTAGGAAAAATCTAATACAAGTTTCATAAGATCTTCACGACTTGTCATAACAATCCAACATTGTATGTTGTCTTTAAGAGTAAATAATATACTGCGATAGTTGTTGTATAATTTATTGATGATTAAATAATATTAGTTTACTTAATTCCTTCCTTATTGATTTACCTTGTATTTTTTCTGTAAACTTCTTGGCTAAATTATAAAATCTAATTTTGCTATAAGACGATATTATGGTTTTACTTAAAATTGAAACACGAGTTTCTTCCAGAGGTGACATATCTAACAAATGATGGGATAAACTAGAAAAAATGTTTTGGGGAATGTGAGTTAATAGTAAATAAACAAAAGTCGCTAGGAAATTTTATTCTTGTGGAATCTTGTTTCCTGTCAAGACCATTACTTTCCGAATTGGTTTTTCGGTGAACTGGCAAATATATCGTACCTCCTTTGATGGGCAGATTAGATTTACCTAAGAAATAGTGCAGAAAATTTAAAGAAATATATATGTTATACATCATTTATTTACCTCTACCCTTTGTTTTCAGGAATATCAAGTGATTCTAAATAAAAATATACTTTTCTAGATTTTCTTTGTCTGAATTCAATGTTGGAATAACTCCCTCTTTAATTCGCACAATCTGTCCCGCTCTATAAGAATCCTTTTCGAGGAAATGTAATGAACAAACATATTGCTGTGGAAAAAGGGGATGAAAAACTGTGCGTGAGTGCGTTGACCCCTTCGTCCAAGTCAGCTGTTTCGAGAAGATTTTTAAAAGACACTAAATTGTTCGTAAAAGTTAAGTTAGTATTAAGTTGCTTTGAAACATGTTGAAAAATTCTTATTAATATCATTTTTAGTTTTGTTTTACAGCAATGTAATTTTCATTAAGTTCAGTTTTTTGTTTTTCATGTTTGTATGGTTTAAGTCATTTTACCGTGTAAGTTCGCCGCGTTTGCGTGCGCTTCTCTGGGGCCGGCGTTTGCTCGCTTGCGGGAGAGAGAAGAGATGAGTGTACAATTAGACTCTGCGAAGGTAAGATCATTTTCCTAAGCGCTGTAAATTTATGTCGGTTGAAGACATTTTGTGTCCGCGTGTCATTTGATTTTTACAAATCTAACCTTAGTAGAGGCATCTTACACTCAATTCAGTTAATTTTCTTTGAATAATATTTGGAATTCCAAATAGTTTGTTATAGCTGATTTAATTTTACTTTTTGAGAGTTCATTTTTTTTATTTGATATTTAATTAATTTTTGATTCATTCTTTTCCCTTTCAAATTAGATTTGATTGTAGTTCACTGTTTTGAAGGTATTTTACCTTGCTTTGTAATTGCTGACTACATTTGAGCAGTTTTAAGTATTTAAAGTTAAAGACGTTCACCTGAGAACGCCATTTTGCGATTTACACGTGGTGTATAAAATTTTATAATTCTAAATTTTCTTAATCTTGTTATTTTCACGTTAAATATAGGGAGTTTTCTTTTAAGCCTGGATTTTAATTAATCTAAGGTTTTAAATTTCTTCCTATTTGTTTTTTTTTATTTATTAAAGTTCTAATTAATTTTAAAATTCAAATTTTGTTGTTTTAATTTGTTTCCCCACATCGTGGTCAATTTACACCCACTTTCAGTTTCTTAAGGTTTACCTTCAGAAGGTGACCACTGGGATTTTGAATCCCATGCTCTTCAAGAAATTTTTACTCTATTTTAGAGTTGGCGCTCAACTTAATAATTAATTTCAGACAATTGGTCACAAGCATTAATTTAATTTTAAATAATTCACATTTTCATAATTATCACAGCATAATTATTTGGCTTTGCCAACGTGGGGCTCACGATTCATTGTTGTTTTGATTCATTTTTGGCCACGATTTACTTTGTAATTTTCCCTGCACGAGGTTTCGTGAATTTTTCAACTGTTTCGGGGAAACTAATACCTGTTGTGTTTAAAAAATTTTTGAACATCGTCGAAATGTCCGGAGAGAACCAAGCACAGGACAAATTGTTCGTCCCAGAAGGAACCTGGAGGGAGCAACCCAGGTACACGAGCGAGGAATCTGTGGCAACCGTGCTAAACAAGACGTATTCGGAGGATTCATTTCCTGAGGAAAAGGAGAGCAAGCAGATGGAGCTTCCACAAGCACTTTTGACGGATGTGAGGGAGTCCCACATCGAGACGTTGGAGCAGAATGAGACAGGAAAAACTGAGGAAAGTATAGGAATGAAAGATGTGATGATGATGATTAGACAGCTTGTTGTTTCTAATAATGAGATTGTTGTTTCTAATAATGAGATTATGAATGTAACAAAAGGGATACAGAGACAGATTGATGAGATAAGGAGTGATTTTAGATCAGAAATCAAAAGAGTAGATGAAAACGTTAAGAAAGTAGAGAATAAAGTATTAGATAATACAATTAGATCAACAGCTAATGAAATAGCAATTAAACATTGTCAGATAGAGATAAAAGGAATGAAAAATAAATGGGATGAGAGAGAATATGTGGTTGAAGAAAGAGTCAGAAAAATAGAATGCGAAGTGAAGGAAAAGATTGCTGAGAGTGTGGAAAGAGCAGAAGAACAAATAAACAGAAAAATTTCATCAATTCAAGAAATTCCCAATGTCAATCAGTTTGGTAACAGTATTTTGTCAATGCCTGTTCAAATGGAACAGTTACCGAAATTTTTTGGTTCGGTAACGCCCAATCCAATGGCGTTTCTAAGAAATTTGAACGAATTTTTAGAATCCGTACCGGGAGAAAGAAACAAGCTGCGGATCGCCCGCAACGCCATGAAGGATGAAGCGAGATCCTGGTTTGACTTCGTCGCAGATACGATCAATTCCTGGGACCACTTCCAAGATGTATTTCAACGACAATACTGGAGTCAAGCGATTCAACAAAGGGTGAGAACAAATTTATTCTTAGGTTCTTATAATAAGTGCGGATTAGATAGTAGAGAAGCCTATGTCATAAAGAAAATCAATATTCTCAAATTTTTAACACCACCCGTTTTGGAATCTGATTTGATCACGCAATTATCCAGGCATTTTGAGCCTGAGGTCACTCAAGCCATTGCGATGCAAAATATAACCTCTGTTAGTCAATTGTTGGAACTAATGAAGAGATTAGATCAAGCGGAACAATGCAAGGTAAATCCTAGCAATTCGCGAAGTCCTGAAGGCCATGTCAACCACAATCAGGCAACTGGCAGTTCGAGTAATGATGGTTTCAACCGTCAACAGTATTCGCGAGCTAATGTAAATCCGAGACCAGCTCCCTATTTCAACAGGAGACAGTCTTTCACTCCTAGAAATGGTGGACGTCAGAGTCCAAATTCAAACAATCAGAATGTGCCTCAGGTATCCACAACGCACCAAAATGACCGTCACGATGTCCAGACAAGGTCAAACGTCAATCAAGTGGCTTCCCCACAAAATCAGAATTCGATTAAGTCAGCTGACAAAGTTTTGCCTAGAGATTCTGTGCAGTGGAATTCAAATCGCTACGTTAATCAAATTCAAACAAATCAGATATCAAACAGCACTGGCGCAATTCACAAAGACACTAGGTCTAATTTAAATGAGCAAAAGGTTCAAACAAAGCCGAAAGAACTACTCGATGAAGCTCGTGGGCAGGATTTTTAGAAAATCCAACCAAAAAGAAAGAATTGTACACCATTTTACAAAATGATTTAAGATCAATCAATTCAGATTTGCCACATGTACATGCAATGTTTGGAAAGAATGTTTTAAGATGTTTAGTAGATACGGGAAGTGAGGTTTCAATTTTAGACGAAGAGAAAGTAAAAATGCTAGAGAAAGAAAAAGTAGGGAAATTCATTCCAACTCGAAAAATTACAATCATTACTGCTACAAAAAAGATAATTGCTGCCATCAACAGAGTTTTTGTCGTAGAATTCAAATTACAAAATTCAACTTTTCTGGGAGAGTTTATTTCATTAAAAGGTTTAAAAAGAGATGGAATTATTGGGATTGATTTGTTAGACAAGATGAGAGCGGTGGTAGATGTTGATAAGAGACTAATTCAGATAGGAGAGGAGATAGTTAATTGGTGTGATGAGACTCCTAATGAGGAGAAAATGGTTAATTGTATAAGAAAAGAGAAAGAAAATGTGAATTTAGAGATATTGAAAAGTGATTGTTTGAAAAACGATATACAGGGTAGTGAATTAGTTGATGAGGTTAAAGAAGAAGAAGTTGTTGATGAAGTAGTAGAGTTAGAAGCAAACAATTCCCAGATTGAATTCCCAGATGATTTAAATGAATTTAAGATTGATTGTGATGAAAAGTTTGAATTTAAAGTCAAAGAAATTTTAAAGCAGTACATATCCTTAGTAGACAAATTCCCAAGTTTAGCAGTTGGTTATGAACATTCTTTAGAAGTAGATGAATCGAAACCTTTCAAAATCAAGAACTATCCAATTCCCAAAAACATGCAAGAAAAAGTCAGAGTTGAGGTATCCCAAATGCTTCAAGATGGGATAATTGAACGTGGAAGAACAAGGTACGTCAATCCTTTAGTCGTCGTCCAAAAGAAGAATGGAGACATCCGTTTGTGTCTTGATGCCCGACGTCTGAATGAACGCACACGACCGCAGTTCGAAACTCCAGTCACGGTTGAAACATTGTTGGCAAGGTGTACAAATGCGAATTATTTTACAAAGCTAGATTTAAAGAGCTCTTTTTGGTTGGTACCGTTGAACAAAGAATCTAGAAAGTTTTGTGGATTTATGGTTGATGGAAATGTGTATCAGTTTAAGGTTGTACCTTATGGGTTAAGTAGTTCGGCTGCCGCGTTGATACGGGCAATGCAACAGATTTTAGAACCATACAATTCGTTTGTAGCTCATTACATCGATGATATTTTAATTTTTAGTCAGAGTTTAGATGAACATTTAGTGCATTTGCGCAAAGTTATTGAAGTTTTAGCAAGAAATGGTTTAAAAGTAAATTTAGGAAAATGTGAGTTTGTAAAGCATGAAGTAAAGTTTTTAGGATATGATTTAACAGAGAATTATGTCAGAGTAGATGAATCTAGGCTAGACGTCATCAAAAAGTACCCTAGACCTAGCAACATAAAGCTTTTGAGAGGATTTCTTGGTGTAGTCAACTACTACAAAAGGTTTGTTCCAAGATTAGCACACATCAGTGCACCTTTGTTTGAATTGTTGAGAAAGAATGAAAAATTTAAATGGACAAATGAAAGATTAGAAGCATTTGAAAATGTAAAGTCTGAATTTCACAAATCATTATGTTTATTATTGCCAGATTTTAGTAAAGAATTTTTGTTACGTGTCGATGCCAGTGACACAGCCATCAGTGGTGTCTTGATTCAAATTGGCAGGAATGGAGAAGAACCAATTTGTTTTGTCTCCAGGATTTTGAAAAGCTATGAGTTAAAATACACTGTGTCAGAAAAAGAAATGCTAGCTGTAGTCCATGCAGTAAACAAGTTAAGATTTTATTTACTAGGCAAGAAATTCATAATTGAGTCAGATCATGCTGCATTAACATCTTTAATGTCAACTCGGTTCTCAAACAACCGAATTTATCGTTGGTCTTTATTATTATCAGAATATGTTTTTGAGATAAGACACATAAGAGGAGATTTGAATGTAACAGCTGATGCTTTGTCTCGTATGCACAATCTGAAAAGCCATTTCAACCATGTTGAGGTAAACACATACAACATGTATGAAGCCGAGGGGTTGTTTGACTTTGTCAGGATCAACGAGGTGCAACAAGATGATTGTTTCGATCGAATACGAGAGGCATTAGTCCGCCAGGATGAGTACAAGGATTTTGTCATCAGAGATGGTATTCTAATGAAAAGGATACGAGACCAGTTCAATGTCGTACTCACCGAGGCATTCGCACGTCAAGCAATGCAGGAGCTACATCAATCTCTTGGACACATTGGAGGTCACAAACTTTGGCTCACCTTCCGAGAAGCTTTCTTCGCAACAAGAGACAAGACCATTGCCAAATCCATCGTCCGCACATGTCTTCAATGTCAACTGGGAAAATCAAAGAACCGCACCTGCCAGAATGTCATCAAGAGCATCGTTGTAGAGAACAAACTCGACCTCGTCGCCGTCGACTTTCTTGGAAATCTCATACCTGGACATTATGGCTACCGCAACATTTTCGTCATGGTAGATGTTTTCACCAAATACGTAAGACTCTTTCCCACCAGATATTACAACACTGATACAGCAATCCGTTGTATTGACAATTTTATACGAAATCAAGGGAAAATGCGCCGCATTCTTGCTGACAATGCCACTTATTTTAACACGCATCGTTTTGTTGACGCCATGAATGAGCGTGATATTAATGTTTCTTTCTGTTCTATACGTCATCCTTGTGGGAATCCTTGCGAGAGATACATCCAGGAAATCGTCAAGTTTCTCAGGATGCAAACCCATCAACGCCATCCTGATTGGGTCCGCCACGTCCAAAACATCGAAAATTGGATAAACAACACTCCCAACACCACCACGGAGGAGTGCCCATACACCTTAATGTATGGAAGGTTGCCTAGTCGCCCGTGGAACCTTCTCGAGGAGGATGTATACGTGGAGGCACGTACAGAGGAAGCCAGAAGGAAGCTTCAACTCAGGGGACAACGTTATGTCCGCCAAGAAAATGCCAAGATCACCAAGCGTACCCGGTTCTATGTCGGCGACCAAGTCCTGGTGCGTCGATATCGTTTAGGAAGACGTGACCAGCAAACCTGCCAAAAGCTGGAACTTCCGTTTGTTGGACCGTACAGAGTGGCCCGTGTGTTTGATGGGGTCACCTACGAACTGCACACTTTGGACGGTACCCAGAACAAAGGTCGGTACCACATCTCTGCCCTCCAGAACTTTCACCACGACCCCGGGTAGCTCGCCGCCCGGAAGTGACGTTTTCACCCCTGTGTGCGGAGACAGGATTTTAATTTTTTTTTATTTTTCCGTTGTCCGGACTGTCAATTTTTGTTTTTTCTTTGGTGTGCGTGCGATTTCAAAAGCAAAACAATGACACTTTTCAAGTGCAATTTTTTTCCTTTATAATCGGGAGATGTGCTGTGGAAAAAGGGGATGAAAAACTGTGCGTGAGTGCGTTGACCCCTTCGTCCAAGTCAGCTGTTTCGAGAAGATTTTTAAAAGACACTAAATTGTTCGTAAAAGTTAAGTTAGTATTAAGTTGCTTTGAAACATGTTGAAAAATTCTTATTAATATCATTTTTAGTTTTGTTTTACAGCAATGTAATTTTCATTAAGTTCAGTTTTTTGTTTTTCATGTTTGTATGGTTTAAGTCATTTTACCGTGTAAGTTCGCCGCGTTTGCGTGCGCTTCTCTGGGGCCGGCGTTTGCTCGCTTGCGGGAGAGAGAAGAGATGAGTGTACAATTAGACTCTGCGAAGGTAAGATCATTTTCCTGAGCGCTGTAAATTTATGTCGGTTGAAGACATTTTGTGTCCGCGTGTCATTTGATTTTTACAAATCTAACCTTAGTAGAGGCATCTTACACTCAATTCAGTTAATTTTCTTTGAATAATATTTGGAATTCCAAATAGTTTGTTATAGCTGATTTAATTTTACTTTTTGAGAGTTCATTTTTTTTATTTGATATTTAATTAATTTTTGATTCATTCTTTTCCCTTTCAAATTAGATTTGATTGTAGTTCACTGTTTTGAAGGTATTTTACCTTGCTTTGTAATTGCTGACTACATTTGAGCAGTTTTAAGTATTTAAAGTTAAAGACGTTCACCTGAGAACGCCATTTTGCGATTTACACGTGGTGTATAAAATTTTATAATTCTAAATTTTCTTAATCTTGTTATTTTCACGTTAAATATAGGGAGTTTTCTTTTAAGCCTGGATTTTAATTAATCTAAGGTTTTAAATTTCTTCCTATTTGTTTTTTTTTATTTATTAAAGTTCTAATTAATTTTAAAATTCAAATTTTGTTGTTTTAATTTGTTTCCCCACATCGTGGTCAATTTACACCCACTTTCAGTTTCTTAAGGTTTACCTTCAGAAGGTGACCACTGGGATTTTGAATCCCATGCTCTTCAAGAAATTTTTACTCTATTTTAGAGTTGGCGCTCAACTTAATAATTAATTTCAGACAATTGGTCACAAGCATTAATTTAATTTTAAATAATTCACATTTTCATAATTATCACAGCAATATGCACGCTTACTTTTGCTGGGATTTATGGTAGTCCCTGTAACAGTAATCCACACAACAATGTTTGGGCATTCTATAAAAAATTATTTCACATAGAAACACCAAGTATTATCATAATTTCAGAATATATTTAAGCTATGGCATTATTCTGCAACTTACATATGAAAAGTTAGTTCTCCGTCATCTTTGTAACTATTGCTTTTGCAGGATTTTACATGACACGATGGCATCACTTTTTTCAGGAAAAACTACCTGGATTAATTATCACATAAGCCCAATTATTAATGCTATAATATGCATACTTACACATAAATCAAAAATATTCGGTGAATAATTTATAATATTAAGAAATAGTCCGGGAAATAATAACACAAAGAGAGTAAATAAAACAATCGATCTACAAGGTTAGGTAATACCAGTAAGACTTGTCAACTTGCAAAAAACTTAACGTGGCTTAACACAAAAACTTCCTATAGGAAACTAACGTAAGCATGACGCTACATGAATCGTGACGCAAGTAATGACGCCTGTATTCCAAGATGTCCTGTCGATTTTTGATGGTGCGCCGTAGCGATGCGCATACGGTTCATTGGCAGTCTATCAGGTCTGTGGCTGCTCTCCTTACTTAAATATTTCTTAATTTAGAATACTCGACAAGCTATGGTCAAACCTTTCTATGCCTACTAACTTATACTATATACTATACGAAACTTTTATCGGTTAATCCTCCAAATTTATTACCATTGTTTTCTATGTAAAAGCGATCTTTTTTTGATGAATAATGAATAAACTTATTATTAAAAAAATGCGGGGTCGTCCCCCGTTATTAGCTTTTTATGAAGATATCTACCTTGAGAGCATGTATTATGCTGGAAATTATGTTAAGGATAAAAACTTATTTCTGTTATAGTTCATTTGATTTATATCAATAGACAAGTTTTTAATTTTGAAGCTTTATTATTATTTTTCTATTTTTACAATTATTAATTTTCTAAACTTGTTATACATCATCGTATTCTATGTAAAATCGGCCTTCTTTTGATGAATAAGAAAAAGAAGAAATGTAAAAAAATGGGGGGTTCGGGGTACCCCGTCCCCCGTTATTAACTTTTTGCGAATACGGACGACGCCACCCTTAGGGCCTGCAATATCCTGCAAATTATGTTAAGAAGAAAATTTAATATCTGTTATAATTTAGGAAACATTTGCAAAAATTGAAAAATCGTCCAAACTTTGGAGGGGGCTGTACCCCAAAATCGTGCGGATACGCCGATAAAAAAAAATACGTGTCTCTTATTTTAAGGTACTCTTTCGATCTGTTAAGTTTCATCGAAATCGGAGGGGGACACCCGCCGGTGTTCCCTTGTAAGCTTGATAAAGATAAATGTTTTACCGAAACGTCGCACAAGTAATGTAAAGATATTGTGAAGTGCTCAATTAGTCGAATTTCATTTATTCTAACATTAAATACCGAGCGACCCATATCAATTTTGATATTTACGCTTAACAATAATAAAGTAATTCTGTAGGTAGATGACAAATTGAGTTACATTAATTACTGACCTCGCATAGTAAACTATACCAAATGAAATTAAGTTTTTACGTTAAGTTTGGTACTGATACTCAAACTTATTTTGAAAATGTAGGATGTAGGAAACAACAGAGTATAAGGCTTAATAAATTTATTATAGCTTTAACAAACATTAACTATTGCAATGGTTTATTAATATTATTTATCTTTTATATTGAGTGAATAATGCTTAATTATTAGGATTTTCCATTGCATTATTTAGTTACAGGCAAGTAATAGTAAAATAAAAGCAATCTTTAGCCTAGTTACATTATGTATTTAAGTAAATATGCTTACTTCAACACAACAATAATATAAAACTTAGTAAGCAAAACAAAAAACAGATTCTGGTGTAAAAATAAAAAATAAATATGTAAACTATACATAATATCACAAAGTGAAATTTGAGTTTTATACACCATTTTGTTCGTCATCTAAAGCGCTATTAAATTTTGTATTATTTTCTAGCAAATACCGAGTAGATATTTAGTATAGAAAATCAGGCTTAAATGCAAAATCCGACAAGTCCTAGCACCGTTTAAAGGAGATCGAGTAAAAGAAGAAAATAACAACAAGCGAGCAGCTATATCAAAGTTTGTGCAGCTATTAACGTGTAAGGAGTCTCACTACTGCCGCTCAAAAACTTCTCACAGATTCTATTTGCCAGCTGAACTAAATATAAGAAAGCTGTGAGAAATGTACAATAAATCGGTTGAGCGAAATCTTCAAGTTAAGGAGTCATTTTTTAGATATCTTTTCACAAGAAAATATAACGTTGGTTTCGGGACTCCAAAAACGGATTTGTGTTCCACATGTCTCCAGTTCAAGGAAAAACTTAAAAAAAAGTATAGATAACGACACAAAAAAACAGCTTATGACCACCTGCGAGTTCATAAAATTCGAGCGACTAGCTTTTACCAGCTACTAAAAAAGAATCAAGATGATCCAAAAGTTGTAACGTTTAGCTTTGACTCCCAGAAAAATTTACCCTTGCCTAAGATACCAGACCAAGCTGCTTAGTTTAGTATGCAACTAAATTTTTATCATTTTGCCGTCGTCGAAGGAAGTTCCAGAGGAAAATTAAATCCAGCTACAGTGAGGTCATACATCTGGACTGAAGTGGATCGCCCAAGAGGATCTAATGAAATAGCTTCAGCACTCTTCCATACTCTAACAACATTTGAATTTAGCGACACTGTTACAGTCATACGATTATTTTGCGATGGCTGTGGAGCACAAAATAAGAATTCTACCGTAATTGGAATGGTGTGTAACTGGTTGTTAAATTTAAGTCCTTCAACCATTACAGAAGTCCAAGTTATATTCCCAGTGGTAGGACATTCTTACATTCCTCCAGACAGGCTATTTGGTCATATCAAAAAGAAAACAGATGTTACAAGTCCAGGGCAATATATAAACATAATACAAAAATGGGGAAAGGTATACAGATTAGGAGTTGAGGTTCCAGTACATGATTGGAAATTCAAAACACAACTTATTATGAAACCGCCGTCCCAGTGGCACTTTAAATTTCAGATGTCCAAGCGCATTATAATTTCAAAAATATGCTGGTGTTTCTGTAAGAGGAGAAAGTTTCTATAGAAACAATCTAGGTTCACAAAAATCGTTGCTAAGAAGGGGAAAGAAGCTACTTCTGGAACCAAGTGTTATTGAATCTGGCATGACAGTTAAACCAGATAAAATAACAAGTATTACTAATTTGCTTAAAAAACATTATGGAGAAGATCGGCAGAGCAATAACGCACTATCCTTTTTCAAGAATGCTTTTAAGGATAATTCTGTTGTAGAGAACTCAACAACAGAATCAAGACAAACAGAAAATGAAGATGTAGCTGAAAAATTTTGTTTTGCGGAAACTTTAGATTTTGATATTTAATATTATCTAGTTAAAGTAATGTACCTATATTATTATTCTTTCTTACTTTTGTCTTATTTCAATAAAATATCAATAAGAACGTATGCAATCCCTTTTTTTTTATTACATTCAATAACATTTTTTGTCAAAACGCGACATGTCACAGCTCTTAACATAGAAAACCCGACTTGTCCAAATTAAAATGCCAATTTACAAAAAAACTAGCTAAACTAGATTTTTGGGCAATACATTTTCAATAAATTATGCACTACATAATAACAACTTTGTTTATATTATTGCTTTAACTATTCATAATTGTTTAATCAGTTCTTCCCGATTTCTGTAAAATTTGTTTCAGTGGACTTGTCGGGTTTTGCATTTAGAGGCCTGATATGTAAACTACTAATACACATTCTACACACGAAAAATGCGAGTTCAAAACAAAATATTGTCTTAACACAATTTTCGTATAGAGAAAATGAAATAATTTTGATGTAAGTAAATCTTTTACTACTAAGAAAATTGAAAGTTTTAATTCAAGAAACCTTTTGTTTTGACGAATTTTCCGAACTAGAGAATATGCTGAGTGCAAGTAAATAGCGAATGCAGCTTATTGTACATGTGCAGCATAAATAATAAATAAATGTTAGAATCGGTTAGAGTGCACCAGCAAAACGCTGCGTTTCGGTCAATTGTGTGATCGTTTTTTACCTTACAGAGTAGTTCGTTGTGTGAATTTCTTTTTTTGTGGTAAGAGATTTTTTCACTTTTTCTTTTAGATTTTTGTTATAGTTTTCGAGCCACAGTCTCCACCCATCACAGAATATCATGACTTCCCGGTCTACGGAGTACAACAGGTTCCACAGTCTAAGGAGTAAGATTTTATTGTTGAAAGCTGATATTAATTTCTTGAAACGGTGCAAACGGAGTAAAGTTTTTCCTAAATTCATAAAAGTTGATGTATCATCGAATTGTAAAAGTAGTGACTAAGTAATTTTTCACGCGAAAACCAAATGGCTGAATTCGGAAATTAAATATCAGTACAGTAAACGAAGTAAGTTAGAACTTGATTTAATTTTTGTGGTAAGGGATTTTTTCACTTTTTCTTTTGGATTTTTGTTATAGTTTTCAAGCCACAGTCTCCACCCATCACAGGATTTAGGGAAATTGTTTAATGGAATCTTACTAGTTTTATATGTATCAATGTACCTGTCTAATCATATGACAAACAAGTTGGTAAACATATGTAGAGATAGATCTCCCTAATAATATTAATGATGAAGTAGATAAGTAAACTGCTGCTCGAATTGGATTTGTTGGAGGATCTCAGAAAGATATTTCGACGCAAGTATTTTTTTTTTTATTAAATTACATAGTATCCTGAGATATGCAAGGACTGTAGCGTAGTAATAGAAACTCACGTGCATTGAATGGGTAGACCTAAATTACACTCAAAAATTGTTTGTCTAATAATGAGGGACCCGAACTGCAGTCAGAAGTTTTCGTTCATATAAATAGGCAGATATTAGAACAGGGTCATTAACGATTTCTTGTCTACGTAGTTTAATGATAGCTTTTACCTGTGACCGGCAATACAAACAAATAAATTTTAGCTCACACACAAATATTTAAAAAAATCCCTTAAGTTGCTTTAATAGTAGATATTTATTTATATAGGGTCGGCAATTTTATATTAAGGATTTTTATGTTTCATTGTAATTTTTTTCTCTCTTTCGTATTTTCTGTATTTTATATTTATTTAAACCAGACCATACATTAAACAACATACAACACCATTCATAAATTATTGTATGAAACTAATCAAGATTACATTTTATTTTTTAAGAACTTGTTCATGGTAATATTAAACATATTATTCAGAAATACATATCTAATTACAAATTAAAATTACCCATATGGAAATCGTAAACTAAAACTGCAGTGGATATAATTTCATATAAATCATGACAAATAATATTACTGGTAATCTGTTTTATTAGCCTGGTAGCACTTTTGTTTCTAAGAAAAAGATTATCCTTTATCCGCATTCCCTGTCGATATAATAGTATTACACAAACAGATTTCAAATATAAATGAGAAATAAATGAATACAATAAAAATGAATGTGAACAATAAAAAGATTAGGCACAGATACAAATTTAAAAGGAATAGAATTACCAACTAAACTAAAGTTGCGATAATAGGCAAGAGATTAATATACCTATGCAAATGTTTTATTGGTGAAATTCCTTTGTCCTTTAAATATGCTAAGAAAACATAATTACACCCTGCTCAACAATGATCATATTCTTCTCTACTCCTTTTCTACCTATGAAACCGAGCTGAAGCGAAGTAGCTAGTATAGCTGACCTTCCTGTACGGAAAATAGTATCTATATTTGGTCGTCGCAAAGAAGAACAGTGTATGTACACTGTTCTCCAAATCTAATGACTCCCCCTTGCGACCATCTATCTATACTTCCTACCACACGCTCTAAGCCGTGAGCTTCGGCTGTTTTCGGATTCGCAGGTAGCAGATACGATATACATATATTATAAAACTTAATTCATTTTCTTGGTATTAGTGACGATAAAATGTGTTCAAAATAAAACTACATTCGTTTTACGTTTCGGCAATATATATTGTGTTAAGCACAATTTGTTTAATGAGGAGAGTTTAGATGGTAAAATGAAAACAGCACAAGAACTATCACGTGTATATTTTATTTAGACCTTCTCGTTGAGTTGCCCCGAACATAATAATCTCTTTTCCTCGTTTACCCCCGACTTAGCGCCGGCAGCATACCTCCCACGTAGTTGCATCCCTTACTTAACAAACTCATAAACTATTTATTTACATGCTTACAGTTGACACTGATGGGCACAATTCTCCGTATCGGTGACCAAGCTCTTAAGGGCGGTACTGACAATGAGTGATGCAATCCATGCTAGGCATGTAATTGAGACGAAGACGAAAGGGGCAGTGAGAATATGTATACTAACATCTAAATGTATTAGAACGGGCGATGCTTATGAATAACAATAACAGAAGTTAGACTTAAATAATAAAGAGTAAAATGATGATAATAATAATAATAATATGTCTACTACTAAGAATATAAACTAAATATTAAAATAAAAAATGATTAGGGTTACTAGAATGGCGTTACAATTGCCTTCTTCAGAAAAACTATAATATATTTAAATTAGTGTGAGCTATATTTTTTTTTACATATACGTGATGCTTACCTAAAACATTATTCTAAAACCGAAAAAATCCGATTTACATTTTTTTGAAATTATAATCCTTAATTAAAAGTATTTAAATTATTACTTTTTTTTTTTTTCTATTACTAAATTTGTAAACCATTTGTGCTATTTAATTAAATTTACAATAAAGATTTTAAATGCGACTTGTTTGTTTGTATATTTAACGCAGAATGAATTTAATATTATCGAAAAGACAAGTTTAGCCTTTACAAACAAGTTTTTACAATATTATTTATCTTAACTACAAATGCAATGCACGGAACGAACGTATACCAGGTCTGTTCTTAAGGTAATTACAATATCGAATTATAAATAACACAAATTTTGGATTTCAACTCTATCATTGATTGCATCAGTATTTTGTTTTATGTGTATAAGCTCTAACATGCTTCTGATTTTGTAATTTTTTTCTTTAGCTAATATAGAGGTATTATTGAAATTAAATGTGTGTTTTGTATTGATTACGTGTTTTTTTAGGGCTGTGCTGTTTTTGGAGTATTTATGGCCATTAAGTCTTTCAGAAAGATGTTGCATAGTTTGCCCGATGTATACACCTTTGCAATCATTGCATGGGATTTTGTAAACTACATGCGTTTGTTTGTTATGGGGAACTTTATCTTTCAATTTGGTGAAGTAGCAGTTTAAATTATTATAATTTTTGTGTGCTATTTTTAATTTGTGTGGTGACAAAATGTTCTTAATTTTTTCTAATAGATTTTTAATGTATGGTATTGAAACATATGTGTGATCATTATTATCTTTTTTACTATTTGTTGTGTTCCTATTGTTATTATAATACTTGTGTAATCTGCTTCTAAATATTTTATCTATAAGTTTGTAAGGGTAATCATTATGTAGTAATATGTTTTTAACATTGTTATATATTCCTGATCTGTATTGTGGACTTGTTAATTTTATAGTTCTATCAATGAATGAAGTGATGGCGCTTTTTTTTATTGACAAGGGTTGACATGAATTGTAGTTAATGTATCTGTTTGAAGCTGTTGGTTTAAAATAAAGTTTTGTATGAATTTTGTTGTTGATGCGGATTAAAGTCAAATCTAAAAAGTTTAATTGGTTCTTGTTTTCATATTCTATTGTGAATTGGATTTTGGGATGATATTGATTAAATTGATGTAGTATGTATTGCGCTTTGTCAGCAGGTAGACAAAGTATCATCAACGTATCTTTTATAAAAGGTCGGTGCAAATTGTAGTTTGTTTAAGACATTGGTTTCCAAATCTTCTAAGACTAATTGCGCAATCACACTTGAAATTGGCGCACCCATGGCACAACCATATATCTGCAATTTATCAAATACTGTTTTACCTGATAGTGTTATCAAAGTGTTACAACTTGGTCCGAAATTTGCTATCCCTAATAAATAATATACTGTGGTAGTTGTTGTATAATTTATTGATGATTAAATAATATTAGTTTACTTAATTCCTTCCTTATTGATTTACCTTGTATTTTTTCTGTAAACTTCTTTGCTAAATTATGAAATCTAATTTTGCTATAAGGCGATTGACTTAAAATTGAAACACGAGTTTCTTCCAGAGGTGACATATCTAACAAATGATGGGATAAACTAGAAAAAATATTTAGGGGAACATGACTTGATAGTAAATAAACAAAAGTTGTTAGGAAGTTTTCTTCTTGTGGAATCTTGTTTTCTGTCAAGACCATTACTTTCCGAATTGATTTTTCGGTGAACTGGCAAATATATCGTACCTCCTTTGATGGGCAGATTAGATTTACCTAAGAAATAGTGCAGAAAATTTAAAGAAATATATATGTTATACATCATTTATTTACCTCTACCCTTTGATTTCAGGAATATCAAGTGATTCTAAATAAAAATGTACTTTTTTAGATTTTCTTTGTCCGAATTCAATGTTGGAATAACTCCCTCTTTAATTCGCACAATCTGTCCCGCTCTATAAGAATCCTTTTCGAGGAAATGTAATGAACAAACATATGCACGCTTACTTTTGCTGGGATTTATGGTAGTCCCTGTAACAGTAATCCACACAAGAATGTTTGCGCAATCTACAAAAAAATTATTTCACATAGAAACACTAAGTATTATCACAATTTCAGAATATTTTTAAGCTATGGCATTATTCTGCAACTTACATATGAAAAGTTAGTTCTCCGTCATCTTTGTAACTATTGCTTTAGCAGGATTTTACACGACACGATGGCATCACTTTTTTCAGGAAAAACTACCTGGATTAATTATCACATAAGCCCAATTATTAATGCTATAATATGCATACTTACACATAAATCAAATATTCGGTGAATAACTTATAATATTAAGAAATAGTCCGGGAAATAATAACACAAAGAGGGGAAATAATAACACAAAGAGAGTAAATAAAATAATCGATCTACAAGCTTAGGTAATACCAGTAAGACTTGTCAACTTGTCAACTATAGAAAACTAACGTAAGCATGACGCTACATGAATCGTGACGCAAGTAATGACGCCTGTATTCCAAGATGTCCTGTCGATTTTTGATGGTGCGCCGTAGCGATGCGCATACGGTTCATTGGCAGTCTATCAGGTCTGTGGAACCTCCTCTTTTAACTTACGAGGAGCGACGCATAAGTAATGAGCATTTTAAAGGCACGTAATTGATCGAAAGCCCATAAGCAAGGCTTTAAAGAACAAGCGGTAAATACCATCAGACCCGTACCAGAGAAACCTGAAAAGCAACCAACAAAGCAAAAAAAACGTCGTTCGTCGTTACAATCATTGAGTTGACTCAATGCTAAAAGAGAGGTAGGTTATCAATAGTGGAGCTTCTGTTTACCTGTGTGCCGTCCTCAAATATCAGGATGTTAGAACACCATACACATTCAGGTAAGGACATAGATCGAGAAAGATAGCGGCCCAATACCAACCACCGCAGAACATCCTTTCTCGGCAAAAGAGCAGAAAATTCCCAACCACGAAATCTCAAATACTGAACACTTATCACTCAATTAGGAAGAAAGCAACCCCAACGTACAAGCAAAGTACTTGATTAATAGGCACCAATACGTTTCTTATAAGGGTTATCGGTCGCATTCGTTCGTTGCTAATTCGAGTGTTCCACAAGGTAGTAACCTGGGTCCATTGCTATTTTTAATTTTTATTAATGATATTTATTCTCAGTCAACCAACAATAAACGTCTTCCTGCAGATAATGTATACTTACTGAAATTAATCACAGCCATTTACGTGATTCAATTTGCAACAACAAATTGACGTTTGCCAAACGCGTTGTGAAATAACTTGCATTAATACAGTGTTGTAACATATACCTGCAAAACTCAATTATCTTACTTTTAACCACCGCTTCAATGACGAAACTATTCCGCAATGTACCTCCATCGAAGACTTGGGTGTTACTTTTGACTTGGTTACATATATATATATATACACATATACATAACAATTTTATCTTTTTGTTTCTTTTAATTGGTAAATAGGTAAATCAAACCTTAGAAGTATTATTTAATATGTAATTTTACTTTCAGCAATAACAAACCTTCTAATAAATGAAACGTATTTTAATAGGAAAAGGAGCATCTCCTACAAGTGCTTAGATCACTGAGATTCCCGCATATAACGAGACGAGCTTATTTTCTTTAGTACAGCTTGGGACGTAGGGAGGAGTGTTACTCCTGCTTTAACGTTTCATTAAAATACTTGTTAATTGAACTGAAAAACACTAACCCAAAATAAGGAAGCATATATGGCATTTATCGACTTGGAAAAAGCTTTTGACCGTGTGCAAACGGAAATGATTTAGAAGAGTCTATCAGGAAGAGGGATTGGGACAAAATTAATATCAGCGATTAAATGCTTATACGAAAGCAATAAAAACTATGTCAGAACAAAATATGCACAATCAGATGAATTTACAACAGACAGCTTTTTAAGGCAGGGAGGAGTACTGAGTCCTTTGCTCTTTATTATACTTATGGACGATGTAATAAAGACATGCAAGACTAGAATGATAAGCTTGAACATCGGCTATCGAAATTTGCAACGAGTAAATTTAACAGAGTGCACCTTTGCCGATGATGTATTACTGTTCGCACCCAATGAGAGAGCATTACAAAACAGCTTAGAAGTATGGCACGATGTATTGACGCATTACAATATGAAAATCAATATAACAAAAACCAAAGTAATGGTAATCTCGAGAAGAAATATTCAATTAAACATACAAATCGGTAACAATAAAGTAGAACAGGTGGATAACTTTATGTATTTGGGTGCGATCATCGACAGCAAAGGAGGACAAGATGCAGAGATAAATAAAAGAATAGCAAACACAGCTAAATTATACCGCTCCCTATTAAATACGTTCTTAAACAAAAAAAAATCACTAAGAAAACAAAAATTACGGTATATAAGACCATATATCAACCGGTTTTATTATTTGGATGCGAATCATGGGTATTGGCTCAAAGGCAAAAAAGCAAAATTCAGGCGATGGAAATGAAGTATCTACGAAGAGTGTTGGGAGTTACAAAACGAGACAAGATAAGAAACCAAGTAATAAGAAACAAATTAAAGGTGCAAGCAGTGACGGAAAAAATAATGGAAAAACAATTACAATGGCTGGGACACATAATCAGAATGAACAGGGATAGTCAGGTGAAGAACATATTTGAGGCGAAGATAATTACCAGGAGAACGAGAGGAAGACCTCGAAAAACGTGGAAGAACGCAATGGAAGAAATACTCCACCAGAAAGGACAAACATGGGAAAATGCCAAAACCATGGCACGGAATAAGAAGCTTTGGACCGAATTTGTGCATACCCAAGATGGAACAGAACAAATGTAACTTGCATGTGTAGTTAGTTTAGTTATAAGATTAGAATGTAGTATAAGTTTAGAAAGCATTATTATTTTATAATAAGTACACCTTACACCCATTGGGTAGAAAGGCTTCGATAATATATATACAGGATGTTTTGAAACATCGTTTAAAGATTTTAAGGGCATGTAGTACGATCGAAAATAAGGCTAAAAGTCATAATAAACATATGTTCACAAATCAACCGTTTACGAGATAACAGCGAGTGTTCCTAGTAGTACATAGATATAACATATCCCAGTAAACAGGTGCTTATCAGCTATTGTTTTATGACAGTTTAATTTGACGTTTTGTGCAATTTGTAGCAATTACAATGGTTGCATATTCTAATGCTGAAATGAGCGATATGGTGTTCATGTACGGTCGTGCTAATGGGAGTTCTTTACAAGCACGTCGCTTCTATGCTGAAACGTTTCCTGATCGCCAACTGCCTTCGCATGTGATGTTTCAGACGGTGTTTCAACGACTAAGAGAAACTGGTTCGTTTGACGGCAGAGATTAGCCTGTACTCCACAGATAGAAGATCGAATTTTGAATATTATTGATGAAAATCCCGAAACTAGTGTTAGAAGAAATTCGACTCAAGTGGGTGTAAGCAGCAATCTTGTTTGGAGAACTCTTCATGAGCAACTCCTATACCCCTACCATATCCAACGGGTACAAGCCCATACTGCTCCGGATTATCAAGCGAGAAGGGCTTTCTGTGAGTGGTTTTTGCGAGCAGCTGCTGATTGGTCAGATTTCGCTGATAACATCCTTTTCACTGATGAAGCTAGTTTGACTAAAAATGGAATATTTAATTTCCACAACAATCACGTTTGGTGTGACGAGAATCCCCATGCTACCGTTGAAGCTCGGCACCAGCAACGTTTCTCTCTAAACATCTAGTTAGGCATGATAGGGGAACAGTTGTTAGGGCCGATTGTTTTGCCACAACGCTTAACAGGTCCTGTATACCTCGAGTTCTTGGAAAATACTTTACCTGAACTTTTGGAAGATTTACCATAAATCTAAGACTGAACCTCTGGTTTATGCAAGATGGAGCTCCACCGCACTTTACGCGTGCTGTTAGGGAACATCTTAACAATGAATTTCCTGGGAGATGGATAGGGCGAGCAGGTCCCATTGCTTGGTCTCCAAGGTCTCCCGGTCTAAACCCGTTGGACTTTAGTATCTGGGGTTATTTGAAAGGTTTAGTGTACGCAACACCGGTAAAGGATCTTCCAGAGTTGCGCCAACGAATAGAACACTGTTGCCAGATAATACGAGAAAAACCTTGTTTTTTGAAAGAGTGCGCGCTTCCTTTGAAAGCAGATGTAGATCCTGTGTCGAAATGGAAGGACCTCATTATGAACATCTTCTTTAGTTACAATCTATTTTATGTTAAAATACAATAACATCTTAATAAAAGCCGCGAAAGCAAACTTATTTTGCATTTGCGATAAAATTGCTGTTATCTCGTAAACAGTTAATTTGTGGACATATGTTTATTATGACTTTTAACCTTATTTTCGATCGTACTACATGCCCTTAAAATCTTTAAACGATGTTTCAAAACCCGCTGTATATATTTATAAAATACTTGTTATCGTGCTGATACTTCGTTAAAGTGTATATTATTGACAACTTTATTGCTAAACAAGAGAAATTTTAAATAAAAAAATATATTATTTATTAACAGAAATCTGTAAGAATCCAGAGCTTAATTTCCAAGATGTCTTCGATTTTCTAAAAATTATGTCACGTTGAGAAGAGCGGTTGAATTTAATTACTGCTTAGGATGCGTCGACATAATTTTAAAATATTGCAGTGCAGATCTACTTAGACTTTCAGACGTATCTATCAATCTATTTTAATGTACCAGATGTTCGTCACTGCCCAGACAGCATTATACATCCATAGAATGATCTTGGAATATGTGATATAGAATATTCAATATTCCGTGAATATACTTTAGGAACGTAGAATAGTAAGAGAATATTCATTGAATTGTCAAATGGGAATATCTTAGACATACAAAGAATGTTCATTTATGAATATTCACAAGTATCTGAGAATATTCCTAGTATAACTTCTGAATATTTATAAACCCATTGCTTATTAAAATATTATTCTCCGAATAATCCTAAATTATCAAGCATATACAATAAATAATTCAGGAATATTTTATATGGTTTAAATGAATATGAATAGAATATTAGTAGAATAATAATAGATATGTGCAAAATCGCTCTCAGGACTAGCAAAGAACATTCGCCGCATATCGAATAAAAAAAATGGTAAAAGCTAGTAACACAATGAAATAAATAAACTATTAGTTTTTATCTTCACTTTATTAATAAAATATAACAACTATTTCACCTACACAGTGGCTTCAGATAAATGTCTGGTATATAATCCGAATCATTATTCTCATATTTTCTTATATTTATATCATTATTACTATCACGTGATATGGCTTTAAAGGCATTATCAGCTTCTTTATGAAGGTGTCTATACCACGTACTACTTCTTTTCTTCTTACTCATTTTGGTAGTTATTAAAACCACATTTTTTTGTCAACACAATTAATAATTAAAACACGAAATACGTTACGCACCTTACACAACGCACCAATAACTAAATAAACGTTTAATAACAAGGTGAGAACTGCATAAACAAACACTCATGCCAGGATACTTTCACTAATGGCCACCACATGGCCACACTAGGGGTCCAACTCAAGCGCAATAAACTATCAACTACACCACACCAAACACCCGTAAACAAAAAGGCCGCCAAATTGAAATTGGGCGTGACGCACAAAACCTATTAATATGTTATTGTTATTACATTACTATATTAATTATAACACTTTACCTCGATTATAGTGTAAAATAGCATTGCAAAGGCTGCCATGTACGTTGCGAGTAGTACATACATTATACAAATATTGCAATCAGCCAACGTATCAAGTATTATAGGTATTTACATTAAAATAAATTTTTTAACTGTTAGTAAACCTTGTGTTACAAGAAATATAGTGTGCTATGTTTTTTAATAAATATATCTACACATTATTACGTTTTGATTCATCATACTTTAAAGAATATTCATGCAATAATGAATAAGTATATTCTGTGAAGAATATGATATGTATATCTCTTTGTATAGGCTTCCGCGATTATTCCTAAAATAATAATCTGTGTATATTCTCCGTTCACATATGTATTCATAGCACATTCTATAATTATTCAGAATATATTTCTTCTTTTCAGAGTATTTACAGAATATTCCAAGAATATAGGCTGCTGTCTGGGTGAAGTACAAACACAGTCCACTTCAATCAGGCATACCTCACTTTCTTTTAATAGAACAGGCTGTATATGTTTATTTTATTAAATTTTTATTAATAAGTGCTTGGGATTTTGTTAAGCATGTCCAATGGCTATCTCTTCTTTTCGAGTTATTACGATTTTCATTAACCTTTCAATATGCCGGTCGGGTTTGTAATCTTAGCAGATGATGATTTCATAATAACAGTGAGTTTAATTAGTAAAAATAATTAAGTCATTCAATAATATATTCAATAATAATATGATGCTTGTATGTACTAAGAGAATGTACCAGAAATTGGTTACACTGATGCAAGGTCAAAAACCGTTTAACCCGCGCCCTACATGTCAACATATTTTTATACGTAATTAATTAAAGAGACTATAATTATTCGTTAAAGATACACTTACGCCAAACACTTGTGAATATTATCTTAGGGAATATTGGTACAAACGTATAAAAACTTAGTGGTAGCTAAGCTGGAAGAAAAACATTATCTTTTTTATCCAATGTTTTACTGAGTGAGAGTGAGTATTAAATCTCATGAAGATAAGAGTAACGATAACAGTCAATTTATTAAGCACTATTTAATCACGGCCAAACTATCTTCTCTATCCATTCGAGGTAGGAACTAACCCTGACGTAGACTGCAGGAATGTTCTGATTACCACAGCCTTTTCCAAACGAAGTTACACCAAAAATGTAGTAACTACAGTAGGCATCTTTAGAATATACTTGAATTGGTCCACCAGAATCGCCCTAAAAAGAAAATAAAGATAGTTAGGTATATGCATGTACTGTATTAAGTCGGTGCATAGCAATAAGCTATTTATATAAAGACAGTTGTCCTATTAGATATTGAAAAATATGATTAAAAACACTAGTTTAAAAGTACTTCAGTGTAATCTATCGGCGAAGCTATATTAATCTTGGATTGGAATACATAACATGGTGGCTACTGTTAAAGCGCGCTGAAGTACTATTGAAATGTTAGAAAGAAACGTTTGGTGGAAAATTGCATTAAGACGAGTGAACACAGCAGACTCTCGACAGAATTTTATTTTACTGGTGATGTTGCTACTACTGTCGGTTGTGGAAACAGAAGTTTATGTTGTATCTGTTAACCAACGACAAATCAAATAAGAGCGATGAAGTGAAAAATAATAGTATTTTAAAACACAAGTGTCACAATGACGCTTATGTAATGCGAGCATTACACGTCATTGTGGCACACGTTTTTTACAGTATCTTCTCTAATTTGCACTTTAATCGCCTATATTACGTTCCGGCAAGAGTCCCCCTCACCCACGTTAATATCTCATTACAGCACAGAATGCTGTAATATTCATATCAACACTGCGTCGTCGTTTGTTGCCAAACCTGACACGCCATCTGAACGCCATCCAAAGGTACTTCAAACCGGTTGAATAACTAGATATATATAAACAAGGCTATTATGAATAAGTTGTAAAACAAAACTGCGGCGAATGTTTTATCGGCCCTGAACAAAATCTTCGCTATAAACAATATTCCAAACAATATATTACCTGATAATGATGCACGGTTTAATTCAAGCGAATTTCATAAATTTGTGAAAAAATGTGATGTCACTTTAACAACACCCAGTTCACATTATCCTCGTTCAAATGGCATGACAGAAAGAGAAATACAGACAGTACAAGGTTTACTAACTAAGGCATACAGAGATAACCAAGATCCGTTTTTAGCAGTATCGAATTACAATGAAACCCCTAAAGAACACCTTCCGGTACCATCTTTATTATTGAAGGAAGAATACTTCGAACCACGTTTTCGGTTACTAATATTCTTCTAAAACCCAAATTCCCTACGACAGGTATACCTCAAATTTTAAGGGATGGTCGGAAGAAGCAAAAGATCATGGTTCGAAAGAGCTAGCAGAACTCATACCTGGCAAACCAGTACAAGAACAGAAGCGACAATGAAAGCAAGAAGGTACTGTATTTAATAAAAATGGGCCCCGAGATTATACCGTTAGATGTAGTGACGCCGAATATCGCAGAAATAGACAACACATTAGACCATTTAGATTTTAGAGTTTAGAGTATACCAGCGGTATCCGATGTTAATTCCAGATCAAATGAAACTCAAAATAATGAGGGAATCACCACTGGAACTTCATCTGATAACTCTCCGAAAGTCGTACTAAAGAATAAGAATTATACTGGCAGGACTTAAACTGAAACCTACACTAGAAATAGTCGTGAAGTGAAGCCCTCATGTAGTTTAGACTTATAACAACATGAACTTTAACTTGTAGTTTCTCTTTTCCTTTTTTAAGTATGTATATATTGTATTAAGTCGCTACATGGTAACAAGTCGTTTATACAAAATCAGTTGTGACTCATTTATTTAATAATAATATTATTAGTAAAGTACTATTAAAAATACTAGTTTAAAAGTATTTCAGTGTAGTCTATCAACAAAGCAATACTAATATTGGAAGACGTAACAAAGATCACAAAAATACTTCAAACTGTGAAACAAATAACACTACACACTTTCAAAACCTTAGCACAAATTAACTACACTGGACTCACCCCCTCTTTAGCTGGAGTTCAGTGTTACGGCTGATGACGGTAACTTTGCTATTGAAACATATGCCCAGTTTAGTAAAAATTGTGATAAGGTGTGTAACAGTGTGTAAGATAAAGATCGACATTCAAAACATCTAAAATATCCCGAAAGGTCTACCTGACACGTGTCCTTGCTGTTCTTGCTGGAACCGTAACAAATTTGTAAACTCTCGTCTAAACCTCTGGGCAGACTCCTACGATCGTTATCAAATGTCTTCCGGCATTGCTCGTGCGCAAACGAACCGACCACCGCTTTCAAGAGGTTTTCACTTGGCTCTCCATGTTCCGTATTGCCCCATCCAGTAATTATACCTACGGGTTCGTTTGTGGAATTTGTATATAAACAAATTGGCTTCACATATATGTTTAGATTAGCCGGTTTTACTAATTCCAATAAGGCAATGTCATTGTAGTTGACCGGGAACTTGTAATTTGGATGCTTGTGTATCGCTTTGACGTCGATTTGTTGGACGTCTTGGTCATCGTCCGATTTAGCATAGTCTATATCTCCCAAGCGTACAAATTTTGGCTCACCACTAAAAAAAAAGATAATTTATTTTTATTCATCGACTAATTTTAATTTATTTTCTTTTCTGCGAGTTAGAGATTTCTTCTCTCTAATTTTATTATTATTTTTTTATTCAAATTATAATATACTAAATTATATCACCATATTAAACAAAAAGATATACATTGTAGGCGGTAAATCAATTTTTCTGAGGAAGACAATACAATTGTTGAAACGTGAAATGAATTTAAATAAACCCTAAATAATACTAGAAAGAAGAAGCCGCTAACTTACAGAAAAGAAAAGTTTCCTCAGACCATTCTTGATAAACAGTCTGTTTGATTTTAGCTGTCACACCAGATATCCCAGCTGTTGTTAGAGATAGGACAAAATTTTAAAGAAGAAAAGTTGCTCTACATCTAATTCCCTATTATATGCCTTAGAATAGAAAACCATTGAGCAGCAAATGTGTTAGATATAGCAAATACATACATACAAAATTTTAAATGGAATGTACCGAATTTTATTACGTATTCTAAAACTCTTCTCTTTACAATGATATATCATACGTCGTAGTTATCTAATCATTTAAAAACATAAATTGGACATTTTGGCACAAATGCACACTTTGGTGGAGTAAAAACTTATTCGAAAAAATAGGTGGTGAAACAAATGAAATTATTTGTCAGCTTCCAGTTAAACAATGACCCTTAATGCTGTCTTGACAACATATGCTATTCCACGTGTAACATAGCAACATGAACAGAGTAACAATAAAGTAAGTTTGAAATTTCAGTTCTTAAATCTATAGTTTTTGTTCAACATGACCTCCGTTATTTGCAATACATTCACGAGATCTGCGTATAAGTTTCTTCTCGCTTTTTGCAGCATGTATTGTGTTGTTTGAAACTTTCTGTTTCAGAAAATCCCAAACAAAAGAATCTAAAATAGAGAGATCTGGCCACCTTGCTAGTCAGTTGATGGGGTCACCATTTCCTATCCATTTTGCACCTAACTTTTCATTTAAACTATTTCTCACATTACGTGCATTGTGGGAAAGTGTTCCTATTGGAGCCACATGTCGATACGTATTTCTAGGGATAGTCTTCGAATTCTGCTGGAAGAAAATCGGCATATTGTTCAGCATTAAGCGAACCTTGGTAAAAATAGGAACCTACTATAGTACAGCCTAATACGCCAAGCCAGAAATTAATTGCAAATCTCTGTTGGAGTCTGCACGAAATTTATGTGGGTTCTCCGTATCCCAGTAATGATCATTTTTTCAATTAGAAATTAGATTCATCACTTCAGAGAATTAATTTTAATAAATGTTCATTATTGGTAAGCCAATAACAAATTTCCGTCGTCCTGTCAAAATCAGCAACTCGTAAACCTTGTACCAATTTTATTTTATACAGAATCATTTTATGTTTTTCTGATATAGCAAATATTTTATTACTTGCTTAGTTCTAAATCAGCCACTGCTTGACATATTGAATTTGGTGGATATGCTCTCTCTAAAATACACTACTACTAAATATTATCATCATTTGCGGCACATCGATTTCTGGCCCTTGGTATAGTCTGTCCATCGGTATAACGATTTGACTTTTAAGGATTATTGGGGATTATACACTACCTGGTGCCGCAGGTACCGAGTCATTATGTAAATGAGGTAATGGGCCGTATCAGGAGAAATTTTCTTAAGTAGAGAAGTAATCATGTAATTTATAATTACCATTTTCAATTTAAACTTTATTATTCTAAAGTAAACAATTCAAATTGAAGACAAGATAATTATTTGTATATTAAATTTGTGATAATCTGTCAGTGCATTTTAACAGTTTATCAGCCTGTATGTAGTAACCTTTCTGAATACGTCGCTGTAAACCACCCGTGCTCGAAAAGTATTATAGCGGTTGGGTAGCGTTTATTTTCTGAAAATTGGGTGCTAATAAATAAGTCAAATCGTTATATCTATGGACAGACTACACCTTAGCATTAAAACAGCCAATTTTACGTAAATTATGGTCCAAGCTTGTAAAGTTACGAGGTTGTGGCTGTCTCCTTTTTGGATACATAGCTTGATACACCGCATATGCTTCTCTATTATTGTCATTACATCTTATGTATACAATTAACATATATCAATTTTTTATCATTAGAATAATTATGAATGAAGGAATTAGATGTAGAACAACTTTTCTTCTTTCACATTTTGTCGTATTTCTAACATGTGAGACAGAAGGTATCCAGGAAAGTATACAGGATCTATCTCATACATATGAAAAAGCATAGGATTTTTTTTAATCCTTTTTATTTAGTTCGACTTTTGTATGCACAATTTAAAATTATTTTGAATTACACAGGGTGTTCGAGAAGAAAAAGATCCATAAGTTGCCTTTTTTAAAATGGAATGAAGTGAAACTTTAGTCACACGGTTATACTGGGTGCTAATAAACACGTCTTTAAGTTTGATAACTTTTGCAGTACTTAAATTAACTTTCTTATGTTAAATAGACCACTCTGTATGATGATACTATATATCCAACGTAGAATTTAATTGCCTTGCAGGAACTTTAATAAAATAAATCAGTATACTCTGAACCTACTAGCTAAAGTAAATTCTTGAGATAATGTTTAGTTTAACTTCTTGGATGTTAGAACATGATTTAGCTTTATGTTACTTACTATCCTCTTGCCAATAAACAATGACTAGCTGTAAGGACAAATTTTTCGCTAATAAGGCTTCCTCCACACTTCCAGGCATAGTTGCTTGGCCATGTCCCATAACCTATTAAAGCCTGAAAGAAAACATAAAGCATATATACTAAACTGATGCTACAACCAGAGGAAAAACATTTTTTGAAGGATATTTCTCTATTTCAAAGGAATATTATGGAATACTGACTGCCATGAGCAAGACGGCATACGAATGAACTGTATACCTGTACATAGTTTTAATCATCATTAAGTACCACTTTTATTTTATATTATCGGTGGGAGGGTTTATTATCCCCGTAAAAGCATTAGCTCAGCGATTTTTAAATACGCAGGTATAAACTTCTAAACTAAATAAATAAATTCAACTAGCCTTTTAAATAAACATTTCTTTTATTACTGCAATAAGAATTTATTTGAACTATAGAATAACATTTTTCTTCTAAATAAATACTTTCAAGTCAAAATTTAAATTTATTTCTTTAAAAACAAGATTAATGTAGTTATGAAAACAGCTTTTCACAGAAATGGCCTAGCAGGTCCCATTTTCAATTACCTGCTTCTCTTTTAACCTTTTTGAAATATCATTTTTTGTGAAAGAAATAACTAGCACAAAATATTTCTTTGTTTGAAAGAATCTTTTTCTCTTTGTAGGTCGACTCCTCCCACTTCTTTTGTTATTTCGCTACACAAATTGCGTTTTTGCAATCAAACAAAGAAATATTGTTTGGGGCTATTTAAAAAAACAATTTCTTTCAGTGAGTACATATACATCCTTTCAGTTAAAATAATATTATTTCAATGACAGAAATATGTATTCACTGAAAGAAATGGTCCTTTCTTAACCATCTGTACCTTTGGCACATTCAGTGATAATGAAAGAAACTTATGACAACTTAGCAACCATATTAAATCACGTTAAATATGAACTGTGTCAGTAGGATGTTTGTGGGGATTTAAAAGTGATAGGTATATTGCTAGGACTTCAAGGGAGTTCTACAAAATGTTGCTGTTTCTGTATTTCTATGGGACAGTAGGGCAAGAAAATAACACTACAGTAAAAAAGATAGACCTCATAGAACTCCTTTTGGACCTGGTACTTTACACATAAAATATGCCCTCCTTGTTAACCCCGATTCTTCCGCCATGCTATGCACATAGAAGGTAATGGTTTCAAGTACATAAAAGACATATTTCATCAATTAAGTTATACTATACTAAAAGAAGGCATATTTATTGGACCTCAAATAAGGAAGCTTCTAGATGATTTTCGTAGAAAAACTAAATGAAAAGGAATTGGCAGCTTGGAAGTGTTTTGTAAGTGTAGTGAAAGGATTTCTGGGCAATAAGAACGATGAAAACTATAAAAACCTCATAGATGAACTCTTGCAAGCCTATGAAACACTAGCGACAGTCGCATGCCCTTGAAAATGCATTTTTTACACTCACATTTGAATTTTGTCTGAAAAAATTGGGGTACGGTAAGTGACGAGTAAGGAGAGCGGTTTCATCAAGACATCAGGAGTATGGGAACAAGATACCAGGGATGCTGGTACCGATGTATGTTAGGCGACTACTGCTGGTTCTTAAAAAGAGATGATGCTACAGAACACAAGAGGAAAAAGTGAAAGTTTTTGTCGCTGTGTACATCTCATTTAATATATTTTTTATTCACATAATCCTCCGTAATGTATTTGCATAGATTTAGCATCTTCTGCTTGCTTATATTAAATAAATATTAGATTGTAAAAATATGTGGTCCCGTTTTTCTCCCACCGCCCATACCCTGTAACAAAAAAACTGTACGTCTTACAGTAATTCGCGTATCACTTTCGGACTTGGGATTACAAAATAGTTCATATACACCTATTTTCGTCAATGTTACTTCGAAAAGGTTTAAATTTGTTTCTCTGTGTAATTATAGACCCGTATCTTACGTTGCCATCCAGATATTTGTTTGTTAATGAATTTTTAAGAATTATGTAGTAATCGTCTTTATAATGTCTCTTTAGAAAAAATTTTGAAGGTACAAGAGAACAAACTGCTACATTCAAATTCTTTTAGATCAAACAGAAACTTTTTTTGCTATAAAATATTAAAACTTACAAAAAAATTAAGTGTTCCATTCAATATTTGGACTTTTTAATAGGAATACCTGATTGTTCTATTTTTCAGTCGAATGCATAGTACATAGTATGCAAACCACTTACCATGTGTGGAAATTCTCCTTTGATAGTATTTTCCCCATCAATTATAACTGTTAAGGCATCTGGTTCCCATGGGCAATTTTCTACTTCTTCATAACCGGTATCAGTTAATACAGGAGAGAGTTGCATCTTGTAACCAAGCTTCTCGTATGCCTTACATGCTGTCGGACAAAAAATAGCACTTAAAACTTCCACGTATCGTTACATATATGTAAAATAGATATTTGTTTTCAAAGTCCCAGAAGGTTTGAAAAATTTTGTTTAAATGTGGTATGAATAATTTCAAACAGTGATTCTTTCGTTTTCGATAGCCGACTAAAAGACCCGAAAAATGCCACCAGGTCTATTGTTGGAATCATCATACCAGCAAAAGCGATGAAAGTGGGTTTGCACTTGGAGTAACTTGTTTTTGCATGTATGGTGATTCCAACAATATGCCATGAGCCCGCGTGGCGACATTTTTCGGTTCTAAATTATGTTTGGTTTTTATTCTTTGACATATAGTTTGACTCCTAATTGGATATCCAATCGAAATTTAATACTATGTATAGTATGCGTTATTAGAAATATAAAAGTAAGTTGGTTACCTATTTTTAAGGCATTTGGTTTAACATATATATTTTAAAATCTACAGTTTGAATTGAACTATATAAAAAATTGTACAAAACGTTTTGTTCTAAATGAGAAACAGCTGCATCTAAAGATTCAGTTTATGGATCTAATATCAAGAATGATGAAACCTTACCTCGTTTGCTCTTTTCGCCAACCGGCAAGGGTCCACTCGGTATGTCTATTATAACTGGTCTACTGGTCGTGGTTGTAGTAGTGCTAGTAGTTGTCGTTACTTTATCTACACAACAAACAATAACAGTAGTTCCTTGAAAACCGCAATTTTCTGGGAAAATTCTTCTATTTAGGTCATCCACGGCGGCCTTGCATAAGTGCAATTGTTTGCAAACACCATCCGCGCCTTCCCTTTTGTGGTAACACGATTCACCTTGAATAAGAAAATTCAGGCATATAAGTATAATAGAATACTATGATTTTAGAGATAATTTATCAAAGTTAGTATGAACCTAAAACATAAAACGTTAATCCGACACACTCGGGGAATTCGTAAATGTCCACCAAATGAAAATATTCAGTACATTGCATATATGTGTTGTAGATACATACATAAATAAATTTATATGTATTGCAAAAGTTGATATTTCCATTTCTTTGACTCATTTCGACAGAGCTTCCGAAAAGCAATGCTCGACAATACCCTAACAATACTTTTTTGCAGTATCGCATTCTATAATACCATAAGGCAATCGAAAATATAAATTAGCATAATATAAATTTAAAAGCACATATTGAATGCAATGTTCAGACAAATCTATGCACGCAACGAATCAGCTGCAAACGTTTGCAAAATAAACTATAATAAGCCCCACAAACAATATCAACTCGACCAATACAGTCTTTCTCTTTCAAATGAAAATTTTTATAAAAAGGTTTCCATCCTGTTTAATTATATTTTTTCATCACAAATTCATTTCAAATTTTAACTTTTTTATAAATTTGTTGTTATATTGTTGGTATATTTTTTTTCAGTAATAATAATAGCAGTATCATCCACATACATACGTAAAAGATCTATTATTGTGATCATTCAAATAAAAACCAAGATCATTGATATAAACGCCAAGTAAAATCAGTTCTGAAACTGACATTTGGGGTAAACAGATATGACTACAAACTTTAAAGCATTACCAGAGATACCGCATCTGAAGAGTTTGTCCAGAAGTACAGAGTACTTAACAGTACTAATTAAACACACCTGTAAGGTTTCAGCCCTTATCAATGTGATATATGTACAGTAGAATATGGCAGCAACTGTGGCAGATGTGGAAGGAATCATGCAAGGAACAAATGCCCAGCATTCAATCGGGAGTGTCTAAAGTGTGGACGTCGAGGACATTTTTCAAACAAATGTCGCACCACAGCCGTAAACGCAATTGAGTCTGGAGAAGCGGAGGAAAGTAACGGAGAAGTTAATGAAGAGTCCCTGTTTATCGGAATGGTAGATACAAAAAATGAGAAAAACGAATGGACTGTGAGTTTAAATATTAATAATAAAAGTGTGTTATGCAAGGTAGATTCGGGTGCAATGGTAAACGTTCTTTCATTAAATACTTTTAATAGATTAAATTTACAAACAGAGCTTGCACATACACCTACTAGGTTGCATAACGCATCAATGGAAATAATTCCAGTTGCAGGTAAATGTACTTTAGATTGTTTATACAAAAATGAATCGTATAACCTAGATTTTTATGTTGTAAATGCAAATACTCCTTCAATATTAGGGTTGAATTCTAGTATATTATTAAATATCATTAGAAAAATAGATTCAGTAGAAAATAATGTTGATATTATTAAAAAATACAAAGATGTATTTGAGGGTTTAGGATGTTTAAAAAAGGAGTATCATATAGAAATTGATAAAAGTATTAAACCAGTAATAGATCCACCACGTAAAGTACCATTTGCTTTACATAAAAAATTAAAAGTTACATTAGAGAAATTAGAACAACAGAATATCATTAAAAAAGTGGAAAAGCCCACTGATTGGGTTAATTCATTAGTTATTACAGATATAAATTCATTAGTTATTGTTCAGAAACCATCAGGTGATTTACGTTTGTGCATAGATCCTAAGAATCTCAATAAAGCAATTAAAAGAGAACATTATAAATTACCCACATTAGAAGAAATAACTGCAAAATTAAGTAATTCGAAATTCTTTACTACCCTTGACGCTCAGCAAGGATTTTTTGAAATACCTCTAGATAATGAAAGTAGTCACCTTTGTACTTTTAATTCAATATATGGACGCTATCGTTTCGTAAAAATGCCATTCGGTATACGGTCCGCACCTGAAGTATTTCAAAAACGAATGAAACAAATTTTTAATGTAGAGGGAGTAGAAATTTATATAGACGATTTAATTGTGCATGGTCCTACACAAGAAATACATGACAAAAGATTAGAACAAGTATTAATGTTAGCTAGGGAAAATTGTTTAAAATTTAATTTAGCAAAATGCAAATTTAATAAAAATGAGTTGATATTTTTAGGCAATAAGTTTTCTAGAGAGGGAGTTCAGCCAAGTAAATCAAAAGTAGAAGTAATCACACAGATGCCACAGCCAGCATCTAAAAAGGAATTAGAACGATTTCTGGGTGTAGTCACATATTTGTCAAAATTTATACCTAATTTTTCCAAGATAACGTATCCTTTAAGATTATTATTAAAGAAACATTTTGAATGGCATTGGACGGATGTGCAAGAGAAGGCATTTAAACAGTTAAAAGAGATTATTACAAAAGCTCCAATTTTAAAATACTATGAGTTGAATAAGCCGGTTTTGCTGTCGGTAAATGCGTCAAAAAACGCAATTGGAATGGCGCTTCTGCAAGATGGCCGACCGGTTGCATATTCGTCCAAAGCGTTAACTACAGTGCAACAACAATATGCACAAATAGAAAAGGAACTATTGGCTGTTTTAACAGGTTGTCAAAGATTTCATCAATACATATATGCAAATAAAAATGTTATAATCGAAACTGATCACAAAGCACTAATATCCATTTTAAAAAAGCCTCTGTTGGATTGTCCAGCACGACTACAACGAATGTTATTAGCTTTACAAAAATATGATTTTCATTTAAAATATAAACCTGGTAAAAAATTATTTGTGGCTGATGCACTTTCTAGAACTGTTAAACACAGTGTTGACGAAAATGATTTAGAATTAGAAAAAGAAATTGAATTACATGTTTGTTTAATAAATAAAAAATTTAATGTTACCGATAGAAAACTAGAGGAAATTAAGAAAGAAACAGAAAACGATAAAATTTTAAAACTGGTCAAACAATATATATTAGAAGGTTGGCCTAAGCCATCGGAACTAAATAAAGACTTACGTGTTTATTATAAATTTAGAGAGTCAATTCATTACAGTGGAGGTATACTTATGAAAGACAATAAAATAATTGTGCCCAACAGCTTAAGAGAGGAAATGCTCAATAGTATTAATTATGCCCATCAAGGTTTAGAAAGATGTAAAAACTTAGCAAGAGAATCCCTTTACTGGCCAGACATGAATAAACAAATCGAAAATCAAGTTAAAACATGCGATGCCTGTATTAAATATAGTTTAAATAGAAAAGAAACAATGATACCACACAGTATTCCAGCAGGTCCATGGAAAAAATTAGCTTTAGATTTATATGTACTAAATAAGTGTAATTATCTGTTAGTTGTAGATTATTTTTCTAAGTTTGTTGAAGTTGTAAATTTATTCTCAAACACTACTGTTACAAATGTTATTTGCAAATTAAAATCTATATTTTCACGAGAAGGTATTCCTCTAGAAATTGTCACAGACGGAGGACCTCAATTTAGATCTAAAGAGTTTGAAAGATTTGGCATTGAATGGGGTTTTGAACATACCATGACATCACCTCGGAATAGTCAATCTAACGGTCTTGTAGAACGAAATGTTCAAACTATAAAAAATATCATGAAAAAATGTCAAGAAACAAAAACAGATGTTTATAAAGCTTTATTGCAATTTAGAAACACTCCTATCAGTAGTAATATTCCTTCACCCGCCGAATTACTAAAATATAAAAAACTAAGGGGAATAGTACCGAGGGTTGAGAAAATGTTCAAACCAAAAATGATTGATGTCAAATCTGTTCAAAACAAAATGTTATGTAGGCAACAGAAACAAAAGTTTTACTATGACAGGGGCAGTAGGAATTTAACAGCATTGAAGCCAAATCAACGAGTTTTTATAAAAACACCGAACGATGCGGTTGCAGAGGGTAGAGTTATAAAGTCAACCAGAAATAGAAATTACCTAGTTCACGTTAACAATACTAATAATTCTTTAATTAGAAATCGGAAATTCTTGCATGCTGCACCTGCACCGTTTAGTGAACCTCCTAGACAGGAAGATGTAAATGATGCCAAGAAAACTGCTCCTGGCATGGAGAATTTAGAGAAGGAAACTCATTATGTGACCAGCAAAGGAAGAATTGTGAGAAAACCTGAAAAATTTGATATTTCTATTAAGTGAGGGGAATGTGATATATGGGTAACTCTGATGCGCATGTGCGCAGAACTGTATGAAGTGTAACATAGATAGTAGTGTAGCATAGGAGTCTATTGTTGTGTATGTACCTGTACGAGCCATGAATAAAGCACGTGTGAGAAACCCGTACCCGTAGTATAACTTATTAAAATACATTTACCACAATCAACACTATTAATTACCTGGAAATTAAATTGCCAGAGTCTAGCATCAACATTTTTATTAGAGTTGAAAAGTTGTCCGGCTACGGTTATTTCAAGAACCTTAGAAAAACTTGAAAGCGTACTAATGGCTCTATAATCAGTAGAGAAACTATTGTTATCTCTCTTATATAAAGGGTTAACCGCTGTTATTTTGAGAAAACTCAGAAATTATCCAAGTTTAAAACATAAGGTAGTACTATAAATTAAAACTTCCCGAACCCAAAGCTTAATTTACTTCAAAAGTTTAAACTCATGAAAATCGCAATGATTTGGTTGAGTTTTAAGTTATTTATTCTTTCTAAAACATTGTCGCGCGTCACAAAAAGGAGAAGAGCTATAATTGTAACGAATATTTGGGTCGTAAATTCAGTATCTATGAATTTATTGTGAATTCTATTATAAACTAAAGAAAAAGTAACATTCAATTTATTTTGGCAAATCTCCGGAAACATTGTAGTCCTTTTTCCATTTATTCATCCCTTTAAACTAAAGTCTAGTTCTGCTATAAATATAAACTACCCTGTTAGTCCTAGGTTTGTGGTAGGGCAAGGTCATCATAAGATATATATGCCCACCTTATAATCAAATCTTTGGAGATATCCTTGTCCTGATTTTGTCTGCGACCAAATATGCTTGTTTTTAGATATTTCCGAGCACTTCAAAGGTTTCTCTAAACCAGTTCACATCCGATACCTCAGATATCTTACCTTGTCTTTACTAGTTTCTTCGGACATGGTATCATGGTAAGTAACTTTGGCCTCTTTGGAAGGGATTCATGAGTAGTTAATCCGTGCCCTTCCAAAGATCAATCACTTCACTATGGAAGGTTACTTACAACACTCCTCGTGTGACGATTTTTTTAATACAGGTAATTGTCAGAAATCGATCCTCTCACTCAGGATAATCCTATATCGCCATAACGATCCATTCTTGAATATCATCCACCTGCTTTCGATTCAACGTTTCTTTCAGATAACATTAGTAGATTATTGTCATCTGTAATCCTGACGCTTGGATTACACTTATTGGGTTCCTTCCAAGTTTGCGATGGTGTTTCACGGTTTTTATGTTGTTCTTTCTTAGCCTCGATACCCTTTTTATTGCCTTTAGTGATCTAGCTTACGTGAGTTTATCTTTGGCTCTTTCTATGTGATCTGACTTCTACTTTCCGCAGACAGGTTTTGTTTCACGCGGTCTCGCTGGAACCTGTTCTTTTAACGAACTTGTATTCTTTCCCCTTCTCCTTTCATGTCCTGCCTTCAGACAGGCATTGGTGGAGTTGCCATAAGCGGTTAGTAAGCTATAGTAGATAAGTGTTTCTTTCCCATAAATATAACAAATACAGACAGCGGGACAGCGCTAAGGGAAGGATTAAATGTTTTTTTATACTATAGCTTCTTAGGTTTCATCAATGTACAAAAAATATTCGGTTATCTTCTAGCTCACCTTGAAACTAAAGACAAATGTCAAATCAACGAATAAAATCCCTAAAGGTCTTGTAACAGTCGCATGACTGATTGGAGCCATATTAGGATGTCATTAATTAAAAATTCCACCTACTTCTCTATATAGCGTTGACTTACGACAAAGTAATATGATTTCTGTTTTGTTTCGCAAAGAAAGCATATTGCATATGTAGATGAAGCATAGGTACAAATCAGTATAAATACAGTAGTACCCCTATATCCGCGGGGGTTTGGTTCTGTGCTCTTCCGCGGATAGTAGCGAACGCTTTATTTCCGAATACAATATGAAATATGAAGCAAAGTTAAAACAATGAAACAAGAAAAAATAAGTTATATAATATTTATTTAAAGTAAATAAACAATAAATAAATAAATATTCTTGTGCTGTGGCACAAATAGAATTTAAGTTTAATAAATATTTAAAGTTCATACATATGTACATATAGTACATATTTACATACACAACAAGAAAAACTTTATCATCGTGAGCTGCATATTCATTCATCTTCCTCCAAGTCCAAGTTAGCAGTCGATTGTTTACTTAGATCCGAAGCAAACGATGTTGATGGCTGTGCATTACGATAGTTTTGTCGACTTCTTCAAAGAACATTGTTATTGGTAGTTGTCGTTTTTGTCTTTCTCAACTGCTCAATTTTTGAGCAGTGAAATATCGCTGAAAATTTTTCAAGCGTCCATGCTGGCGGTCCTTGTTGACCCTCATCCTCATCGTCACTCGCTTCTGGAGAAGATTTCACAAGGTCTACCAATTCCTCGTTGGTGAATACTTGATCCTCTTCGTTTATGTAATCACTGAGTTCCTCTTTGGTTATATCGTTAAATCCTTCTCCATCTATTTTCTGCGCTGTTAAATATCGTTGCTAGATGTGAATTAATATCATGTGTGTCTTCAGAACTAAGAACGATGTCATTCCACAGATTTTTCCAACATGCTATTATCGTTTCTGACTTGAATTCCTCCATCGCTCCTTTGATAGCGTTAGCAATTGTAAATTACTTCCAGCATTCCATGAGCCCGATATCAGAGCATTCGTTAGCCATTGTATACAGCATTTCGAAAACCTGTCGAATATATATGGCTTTAAAGCATCTAATGACACCTTGATCAAGGGGCTGAAGCAATGAGGTCGTGTTAGGTGGCAAAAAAAACCACTTCAACATTTTTATTTTCTGTGCCTAGTGACACAGGATGCCCAGGTGCATTGTCTAGTATCAGCAGCACTTTAAATGGTAATTCTTCCTTTTCCAAATATCTTTCCACTTCCGCAATAAAGCATTGATAAAACCATTGTGTAAATAGAACAGCCGTAACCCACGCCTTTCGATTCGATTGCCAAAATACAGGCAGGCAAGCTTTATCTTTGTATTTAAGAGCACGTGGATTCTGTGATCGGTAAACAAGTCCAGGTTTAATCATATGACCAGCTGCATTTGTACAAAATATCAAGGTAAGTCTATCCTTAATTGCTTTAAAGCCTGGTGCACTCTTTGCAGTCTTATGAATATAAGTTCGTTGAGGCATTTTTTTCCACATAAGACCAGTCTCATCGCAGTTAAAAACTTGCTTAGGATGATCATTCTTTTCTGCAATAATTTGTTTAAATTTTTCTGGAAACAGGGCAGCGGCTACATGATCAACCGACGCAGATTCCCCTGTCATTTTTATATTTTTTAGATTAAACCGAGTTTTAAATCTAAGCCACCCCCTGCTGTGAATGATTTTCCTTCCTCTTCAGTATAATCTTGGGTTTGCATATCTTCATAACCAACGCCTTTTGTTGTAGCACTTTGCCATCGATAGGAATATGTTTTCTTGTCATATCTTCCACCCATAAATTTAAGGCATTTTCTACCTTAAGTAACACTTTATTACGCAACTTAATGATTTTTATTTTTCACTAATAGTGAGCATTTCACGTTTTCTTTTTGGTTTAGAAGCCATTTTATAATGATTTTCAAATTTACTTGCTTTATTTAAAAAACTATTGCTAGCACTGTCTTGTCCGACAATTCGAATAGTACTAAACTCATAGTTAACAGGAGCGTTTATATGTACAAGTAAAAGCGAGTGGCACCTTAAGCACGTTCCAACTTGTTTAACTTATCATAAGAGAGCGCCGAATTCAGGGGATGACTCATATATACGACGATATATCGATAAATGCTCCTATAACTTTCAATAAGACTCGAATGTCTTTATTTGTTTCTGTATTTATTGATATAACGCGTTTTCTGCTCATCATAGGTAAATCGCGGATGACTGAGACCGCGGATACGGAGTCAGCGGATAACGGGGTACTCCTGTAGTACAAGGAAATTCGCAAATTTCCATTTTCAACCGAAGACCGAATGATGAACAATTGTCCGGAATTAATTTAAATCGTTGTAGTGATCGCATCTTGTGTGTTCTTGCTTTACTAATTTAAAAAAATATTTATTGTTAGCAACGATTATAAATGAAATACCTAACTGTTCTTTCTAAACAATGAAGGCCTTCAACAAAAAAGTTTTAAATTAGAAATCGTGAAGTATAACTACTGGAATAGGTTCAATTCATGTCCTAATTCACCGAGCATATAAACAAAATGCATCAGAAATACCTACACGACTTCTTTGCGAACATTTCAATAATTCTTGATAATAAATCAAAGTACCAAAGGAGTGCGACTTATTAAGATTTTTTATTAGTAATATCAATTGCGAATACTTTAAGCAAGTTGGATGCACGTGGAATGCATAAAAAGCGATTTTGCTGTATTTTGAAATATAGAAGTACTTTACTTCTAAGCCTTCTTAATAGAAGATACATTGCGTTTGCTAGCTGGCAAGTTGATTTTAAAAGTTTTAGTTTTTGTATATTATTATTATTACTTAAATTAAACGTTGGGAAAAATTGAGAGTTTATAGCCAATTGCAAAATAGGCTATTTCACACACATTTAAATATCCGGTGGTTGAATTAATAGCTCATCGGTTTTACCATAGAATTACAATGAGAAAAACCAAATGCCGGTAATAATTTTATATCAATTAGACTAAATAACAACTGAAATCGACTTATCTCGAGTTTGTCACAGTATTGGTTTTATCACAAACAATTATACCATTATAACATCGCTGATGTATTTTCCCTAACCGAACTTCTCTGGGTTATCTGTTCTTGATAACTAACGACAACAGAATACTGTTGTCGTTAGTACAAATAGAATAGGTGCATCGGTATAGTGGTTTTCAAATTATAAGAAACTAACTTTTAAATCCTTAATGCTTTTATTGCACCTCCTGTAGTAATACTCTGGAGAAGGGTACTGTTTACCTGCTTACACTATATGAATCGCCGGGCCGTATTAACTATGAATTACGGCCCAATTAAATAATAATATAATTTTAATTTTAATAATATAGTCATATATGTATAGATCTCATCGGTTTGTTTGCGTAAAAGATAATTGGATTAAGCGGCCCGTAATACTGCGGCTGCGTACTGCCTTTCGTATGAATATAACTTACTATATTATTAAAATTACATTATTATTTAATGTAATTTTAATTTTAATCCGATTATGTTTTACGGAAACAAACCGATGAGATCTATACACAGAGAAAAATAAAATGAAAAACCTAAATAAACAATTAAACAATTAGTCTTGATAAATGATATATTTGCAATAATACTTCAACTAATATTCAGTCATCTATTGTAATTATTGTTAATGGTACTACTTTATTTTTTTCTGTGTAGTGGTAAAATAAAAGAAATTACTTGGGGGTACGTATATATACATGTAATATTTAGTTTACTTATCATTTGTTGTTAACATTTATTGCTGTATACTTATTTGAATTTTCACGAACATGTGGCAACCTTTTGCTGAGTGTGTTAGTGATTGTGATGTGCATAGTGATGATGAAATTGGAGCACGGAAGAGAAAATATTTATCACAAGATGCAAAGCAGATACTTCTCAATATCTATAATACTCTGATGGAAGAAAATAACGAAGGACAAACCAAGAACATTCAACGAACGTCGCAATTAACCAAAGTGCCTATTGGAACAATATACAAGGCAATTAAAAATAACGCAGAGCCTCGAAAGCAAAGAAGTGACAAAGGAGCCCCGAGGAAAATTAAAGAGTATGAAATTGATATTATTAGGCAACAAGTATATTGCATGTATAGCGAAAATGTTGTACCTTCAATTGAGTCCTTACATAAAAAAATTAATGATGAAAGTATTGATGTTCAATGTTCTAAAACAACCTTGTGGCGGACGTTAAAAAAAGCGGGTTTTAAATTTTGTACTATAGATAAACGCCGCACAATTATGGAAAGTTCGAGGTTGCAGAAAATGCGGTACGAATACTTGATGGCAATAAAAAAATATAGACAGGAAGGGCGATTTATATGTTATTTAGATGAAACGTGGTATGATACCCACGACACTATTTGCAAAGGTTGGGTAGACAATTCAGGCACGTGTCAGTTGGACGCGCCGGTTTCGAGAGGGAAGAGAATAATTATTCTCCACGCTGGATCAGAGAAAGGATGGATCGCGCAGCCGCTATTATCTGCAAAAAATGTAAAATGCTCTAGCTTGGATTACCATGAGGACATGACTTCATCCTTATTTGAAGAATGGTTTTGTAATACTTTACTGCCAAATTTACCAGAAAGTAGTGTGATAGTAATGGACAACGCCCCGTATCATTCACGACAGCAAAATAAAGTTCCTACAAAAAGTAATAATAAGAAAGATATTAAAGAATTTTTAGAAGCAAATAATTTATATTTTGAGGAGCATTATACAAAAAACCAATTATTAGAAGTGATGAATACAAAAGAATATTTGAAGGATTATTATGTGGATAATAGAGCCAAAGAAGCAGGACATACAATTTTACGTTTACTGCCGTACCATTGTATTTTCAATGCAATGGAATTGATATGGGCCCAACTTAAAAATACCATAAGGCGAACAAATCAAACGCCTAAATTTAGTGAAAGCACTATAACACACATAAAAAATGCGATGGAACATATAACTGCTGATAATTGGAAAAATGCAGTTAAACACGCAAGAGCAAAAGAAAACGAATACATGGATATGTATAATATAGTACCACCTTTAATTATAAAGTTGCAATACAATTCAGAGTCAGACACAGATATCGATTTCCAAGACGACTCAATCACATCAGATGATGATTTGTGAAATACGGTGTATATTAAGTATATTGTATAATACTGCCACGGTCTCAGTTTATATAAACATGACTTACAATTTTATTGTGCATTACCAACTAATTGTTAAGCTTCATATATCTAACTTATTATTTTTTGTAAATAAACCTAATGTATATTATTTATTATATATATTTAAAATTAAAATTGCGTTTTACTATTACCTTATAGTGCCGTAATTTATACTCAATCCGGCCCCTGCATTCATATGCTGCAAGCAGGCAACCCGTACCCTTTCAGTGAGGCGGGCAGGTAATTATCCCCACATAAGATGCAATAAAATCATTACAGGCTTAAAATGTTACTTTCTTCTATCTTGAAAAGAACACTTGTGTTTAAAATGTTTATGTTCACGTATTTTGGTAATTTGCAGCACAAAATTAATAAATAAATAAACAAAAGTACTACCTACTATACTATTGTATAGTACTATATAATTTGTAGTATAACTTAAAATACCAAAATACCTGACTCTTTACGTTATTTCATACTGAAGTATTATCTGTTTCAAGATATACTGCGGTGTCATAAATAAAACAATTAAGGATGATACATTCTGGTAATCCCACCATAAGCCATAAGCCGGCGATAGTAAAGACAAGTTTTAAGTATCCAAAAACTATCTGGACCGGCTTAAGGATATTAGAAAAATAAAATAATGAATATTAATCTGTGTAAAATTTCAATATTCCAATTATCAATAATGGTAATTAAAGTGTCATTACTGATGATAGTATAATTATAATGGAATTATAGTATCATTGTTAACATTACAAATTATTATGTATAAATGAGGGAAATCAGTCTAGGCCTACTGAATTATATCTGAATCTCATTTATATATTTACACCTATGTCTATACTCATATGCTTTTGTAATGTTATAACATAATATGTATATTTAAAGAAATAATGGAATAAAGTTTTCAATTCAGTTTATTTTAAACAACTAAAGTGATCGGGCGTTATAAAATAAAAGTGTACAATGTTCAGACCTTGGGAAGGTAGCATTGGAGTTACTTTAAGAGTTGTGGATGTTAGCGACGGGGACGAAATGTGTAATAGAAAACAAAGACAACAGTTATCTATGGATGCAAAACAAATTGTATTAAACGTCTACAATGGTTTAATGGAAATAGATGAATTACGTACATCGAAAGCTATCCTGAAAACTTCACAACTTACTAAAATACCGGAATCGACTATTATAAAAATGGTGGATGTTGGTGTTTGCGAAAGAAAAAAGAGATGTGACAGTGGAGAATTTGGAAAAGTAATTTTGAGAGATGTTGATGTAGTTCCATATTGATGAACGAAGTACCTGCAGTTGATAGTTTGCGGATTGCAAACAAACGGATTCAAATACAAAAACATTGATAGAAGGCAGAGTATAATGGAAAGTGCGAGAATCCGTAAGTGGCGGTACGATTACTTACTAGCTATCGAGTGATATAGACAATAAGGAAGAACTATTTATTACCTGGACGAAACTTAGTATGATATGCATGATATTGTAAAAAAAGACTAGAATGCTTATTCAGACCAGTTGCCAGTTAGATGTTCCTGCATCTAGAGGAAGAAGACTGATAATACCGCATTGTGGATCTACAAATGGTTGGTTGACGGAGCTGCGTCCTTGTTTGCAAGAAACATAAAAAAATGTTCCTTAGATTACTATGAAAACATGCCGGCATCGATATTCGAAAACTGGTTTGAAAATTGTTTAATACCAAAGTTAAGTACACAGGTAAAAATATAGCGGAGTGAAATACAGAGTCTCCGATTTGGAAGGCTTTATGTAGAGAAAGGAGCTGTATATCTACAAAACGGTGGGCATTTTATCCCTTTCGGACAAAATCCCCACCGAAACGGAGGCTCACAATGTCCTCCGTGATATTTTAACTTCAACACGGAGAAAACATCCTTCTTATTATTTCCGCCACGGATATTTGTATATCTAACTCCCAAACGCAGTTAAATGTATTCATTGCATATTATATTCTCTCCATATCAGGGTTATTCTTATTTCAACTACTAAACGCTGTTAAATGTATCCGATTAAATATGATACTATAGATTTTGTCGTAAAGATGGCGCTACGCTTGTTTCATAATCTTTGTACTTCTTACTCAATGTAAATTGTGATCGGTAATTGTGACTATGTAATATCTATATGATGTTTACACATGGTTGATATCGTATAAAAGGTACTGTGACTGCAATCGCCCACAGACGAGAATTACGTGGCGCTTCCCCATACTGGGGAAATTACTATTATGAAAAAAATTGACTTCGTTTTGGTTTCCAGTAACTTCGCTATGAAATCAATTAATTCTGATATGGAATTAGAAACGCTGGCTAAAAGAGGTAGTTTCTTCTATTTCGAAAAAAGTTACCTCCGATGCGGATTTCAATAGCACCGTCATGGAACAATAGTTTCCGTAACGGAGGCATTTTCGTCTGTCAAGGAGGGGATGTACTCTCAAATGGAGTTAGAATCTCTCCTTGGCGGTGGTAATTTCATCTATTAAGGATGTAGTTACCTCTGATATGGATTTCAATAGGTCCCATTAACCTCCCAGCGGTGTGCTTTACCTTCGTAAGAGGAGAAACATCCTCCTTGTTGGAGGAAATTCACGGTTTCTTGGATGAAATTGCCTCCACGTTTATTCCGTTGAGGTGTAAAATATTTAACTCTTAAATGGAGGCTCCTTGAACGGATGGTCGCGAGGGAACACCGGAAAAGTGTTGAAACGGTGTTAAATCCAACTCCGTATTTTTATCTGTGTACAAATAGCATTATTGTTCTTGATAGTGCTCCTTACTACTCTCGTCTACAAAAGAAGATAGCAAACAGTTCCAAGGGAACTATAGAAGAGTTTCTACAAGAAAATAATATTTCCTTTGAAGATTCTTATATAAAAGAGTAGCTACTTTAATGCATAAAGTCTTTTGAATTCTCAAAGAAATATGTAGTAGATACCATAGCAAGAAAAAGCAATCATGATGTGTGCGTCTGCCGCCGCATCACTGCATTTTTAACCCAATTGAATTGATTTGGGCACAACTCAAAGAAAAAATAAGTTGCCGAAATTCAGTGAGAGTGCTATACAACTAATTAAAGAAGAAATAAAAAAGATATTTACGAACTCATGGTGCAGTGTACTCGATCAGGTTGAAAAAATTTAAAGAAAATACAATGATTTTCCAAGGATGCATCCGGAGCTCATAATTAATTTAAATAGTGACAAAGATTATTTTAAAAATTAATGTTGTGAAATCATTATACCCTTATTTTTTGTTGTTAAGATACGTATTGATATTATGACATGTATTATATTTCAAAAAGACAACTTTTGTCGTAATAGCGTTTTTTATTTCTACAAATATTTTTATAAAATGGATTTCATATAAATATACATTCATAGATACTATAATACACGCCTACTTTTATTATTTGTAATTGAATATTGTTAATACGGGCCTGTAGCGTGTTTTCATATCATTTATTTTTATTGCATACCGCCTACCGTGTTTATACACCTGTTGGAGTTTAACATTCACATTATATTTTGAAACAGACAATACCCTGGTTGTCAAAGGTTAATATTCTGACCAGAATACTTGAACTTCTAGATAAAGTCACATTGTTTTTTAAAAAAAAAAAAAACGCATCACAATGAATTGAATAAGGAATTAAAAAAAGCGCGGAGACTCGAATATAATTTGTCATCGTGATAACATTTTGACGCATACCTAGAAATTGCAAGTTTGGAACCATAAAATTCAAGTAAAGCCATTCAATTACTCTTATTTTCTCAAGTTACATGCACTGTCAGAAGAAACACGATTTGGTGTAAAGGTTTTGAAGGAACTGAAGCTAAAAATACAATATGCACAGCAGCTTACAGGCGACTTTCAGCGTTACTGTCCGAACTCATGCGATAATATCATTTATAGATTGGCAAGAGATCCATTCCATGTTGAGGTGGAAGTACTACAAAAACAAGCTTTGGATATTAAAATTGATTCTGTTGCAAAATACGATTTTGAAAATATCGAAAGCACAATATGTTGGTTCAAGTACCTCAAAATTTATTCAAAAAAATCCATTTCTATGAAAAAGCATTTTCAGCAGTCCTAGCAATAAAGACGAGGTATAGAAGCAACCTCAACATCTCCAGTGATTTTGTGTAATTCCCTCTGTTCAGCCGACGATTGGCGATCTGGTGAAGAAAATGGAAGCTCATTCGTTTCATTGACTTTTTTTTAATTGTACATAGGTATACTTAATAGTTTAAGATAGATAATATAAGATAGATAAGATTCAAGCTAAGGATATCATTAAAAAAATTTATAAAAAACATACTTTCAATGAAGAAGTAATAATAGCTAAAAATATTAGGGTTAAAGCCGTAGAGAATAATCTTGTCTTTACTAGGGCAGATAAAGGTAAAACTGTTATTGCAATTTCAAAACAAGAATATATTTCAAAAACTGTAGATTTTTTACATCCTAATAAATATACTTTAATTAAAAATGATCCAACTCAATCTTTCCAAACTCAAACAATTGACGCGATTCGCTCATCTATATTATTTAAGGAGTTTGAAAAAACGAAAATTAAAAGTGATGAATCCACAACCCCCTAAATTGTATTCGCTCATTAAACTACATAAAGAAAATTTCCCTATTAGACCAGTAGTTTCATACGTGACAGCCCCGGCAGTTAAATTATCCAAGAAACTCATAGATATAATTATTGAACACACGAAATTTAAATCACACAACAGTATTAAAAATAGTTTTGAATTAGTTAACAAAATTAAAGAAGTTAAGGTACCGAATAATGCGAAATTGATATCTTTTGATGTTACTAATTTATTCCCAAGTGTTCCTCCTAATGAATCCATTTTGTTAATTAAGATGATGCTGGAAAATAATAAAGTAAACCCTATTATAAAAGAAGAAATTTTACATTTATTGTCAGTCTGTTTGAATCAAAACTATTTTTCTTTTAATGACAATATTTATTGTTGTAATGAGGGATTGACTATGGGAAACCCACTTAGTCCATTAATAGCCGAAATCTTCATGGATAATTTATAAACTTTAATTTTTAATAGTAGTTTTTTTAAAAACACATTATTTTGGCATAGATATGTGGATGATATTTCAGTTTGTTACACAGGTACGGATAGACAACTTGATACGTTCTTGGATTTTATTCACTGCATAAAAACATAAATTTCACAATAGAAAAAGAGACAAATAAAAGTATTAATTTCTTAGACTTAACAATCAAACGAAGTAATAATCAGTTGAAATTTTCTATATACCATAAAGACTCACACACAGACACAACTATACATAATAAATCTAATCATCCTTTACAACATAAATTTGCAGCATACCACAGTATGATACATAGATTATTGAATATACCTATGGATATAGAGGATTTCAACAACGAATACAACATCATAAAACAGATAGCAACCAATAATGGTTACGACCCTAATATAAGAGATCATTAATTTTGAAAAAGATTCGAACTAAAACAATACAAGAAATATACCCGATTACAAAAGATAATAAGAACAACAAATACAAAACATTAACTTATTTAGGTAAAGAAACCAATATATTAGACAATTTTTAAAAAAAAACAAAATATTAAAATTGCATATAAAACTAATAACAATTTAGGGAAGTTCATAAAAACAATAAAGATAAAACGACGCGTTTTTGTAAGTCGGGAGTCTATGAATTAACATGCGGCACGTGTACAAAAACATACATTGGACAGAGTGGACGTTCTTTCAAAAATCGTATTTCAGAGCATTTGTACTCATTTAAATATAAAAAAAATGATTCGTCGTATTCCAATCATTTAATTAAAGAAAACCATAGTTTTAATAATAATTTTAAAATTCTTCATGTAGAAAACAAGAGTAAAAAATTAGATTTATTAGAAGCAGTTGAAATTAATAAACTTAAATTTTCAGATGATTTACTTAATGATAAATTAGACCTTAATCATTCTCCATTATTAAATTTATTCCCCTTATAGACTTCAAACGTAAATGTTTTCTATTTTCTTATGTAAATTTTTTTTTGACGTTGTTTTAAATTTCATAGATTCTTTCCAAAATTTTAAATTTGTTATTACCTGTTTTGATTTTAATTATGTTTGTGTAGAGCCAAAAACCGTAGGCACATTTTTTAAATACTGATGTTTTGTAAAGGTTGTTTGTAAAAATAGGAGGCTGTCCGTATGTTTAGTTTTAGCACAGGTTTTAGTTTATTGTATTGTATATTTTCTGACGAAGCCGTTGTACGGCGAAACAGCTGTCATTTTAACATCCGACTAATAAAGTGTAAATCTCACAAATATTTGTGTTATTAATTAATTATGAAAGGGACATAACATTATTTCGTTATTTAAAATACCACACCAATCCTTAATTTTAAATGAATATTAGTCCCTATATACCGGGTGTCCAACCTAAGATGCAACGGTTCCTAGTCAATTTATTACTGCCTTTTTGAAAAAAATTTTCAAATAAATGTTGCCTAGAATCACATTCTGCATATGCTAAAATTAGTTTCAATAATGGCGGACTTCCGGTTGTACCGGAAGTAACTACTAACTTTATTATTTTAAATGGAACACCCTGTATATTATTGCACTTTTGGATTCCTTGTTAAATTTAAATAACAATACGTTAGGGATACATTGGGGCTAAGTTGTACCGTTTTCGAATTACATGACGTTTTTCGAAAAAAATGACATTTGCAGTGTCTTCGGTGTTTGGAAATATCTCGGGAAATACGAAAGTTAGAAAGATGCGGTTTTCGGTTTTCGCTTAACCATGAAACAGCACACGTCTTTTATTTTAAAATTGTTGCGTTTAAATTACAGAGTTATTAAATAGGGATCTGTAATTTTCGAACTCTAAAATCATGGATAACTTGATTTTTTTAAATTGAACGGTGTAGCAATTTTTACATAAATGGATGTAAAATTTAATTTTCTTTCGATTTTATATGAGTATCATTGTGTCTATCTCCAACGGTTTTGGAGATATTCGCAATTTTTCAGTTTCTCACGATAGATACGTATTGCGAAGCGCCGCCGCCGGCCACCTTCCCCTCGCATTTCACCAGGCTTGGAATTGGCAGCAATAATACTGGGATGCTTAGAAAGTGGCCAACAGAACACAATAGGACCACTAGAAACAAACAAAATGGTCTAAAAGATACTTGAGATGTTTAAAGCGGCATCTTTAAAGCCAACGCAAGCTTGAAAACGCACTAGGTATCTTGCCGTTATTAGTGTTCCAAGTGTCAGAACTGACATTCAGAGTACTGTTTGGTAACATAATAATTAAAGATATCGCTTACTCGAGAAGAATTAGTAGATATGGTTTTCGTTCTCGGTGGATGTTACAGAAAGGCTTTGTTAGCGTCAAGAGTTTACACAAAGTATTATACCCATGTAGAAAGCATACTGATAGGAGGGCATTTCAGTCGCTACTGGGTAGTTTTGTAAGTACTGGATCCGTAGCACGTACAAAACGGAACCTCAATAACTACGTACTTACTGATGAAAATCAGTTGCAAGCTGCGATTTCTTCTCATGGGGTTTCATTAAAAATAAGGTTTATGAGACGCCACCAACAAACCCTGATGATATGCGCCATCGTATTTTAAGATTGTTTCAAGAAGTCACACCAAAAATACTCAGAAATGCTCAAAAGTGTTTGCAAGAGCGATTTCGATTATGTAGTGCCGAAAACGGACAGCATTTTGAACATTTAATATAATAGTGTTGTACAAATTCTCTGTACAATGACAACACTAGCGTTTAAAGTGTAGCCTGTTGCGAGCAAGATGCTAGAAGTGTACGTACGCCATACATTGGCTAGAGTAATGTAGCTGTGCTGATTTATTGATATTCCAGTAATATTATGTTTTCTTTTGTCTTTGCTATGTTTGCTTGTTTCTAGTGGTCCTATTTTGTTCTGTTGACAACTTTCTAAGCATGCCAGTATTATTGCTGCCAGTCCCAAGCCTGGTGAAATGCGAGAAGGTGACCGCGGCGGCGCTTCGCAATACGTATCTATCGTGAGAAACTGAAAAATTGCGGATATCTCCAAAACCGTTGGAGATAGACACAATGATACCCATTTAAAATCGAAAGAAAATTAAATTTTACGTCCATTTGTGTAAAAATTGCTATACCGTTCAATTTAAAAAAATCAAGTTAGCCATGATTTTAGAGTTCGAAAATTACAGATCCCTATTTAATAACGCTGTAATTTAAACGCAACAATTTTAAAATAAAAGACGTGTGCTGTTTCATGGTTAAGCGAAAACCGAAAACCGCATCTTTCTAACTTTCGTATTTTCCGAGATATTTCCAAACACCGAAGACACTGCAAATGTCATTTTTTTTCGAAAAACGTCATGTAATTCGGAAACGGTACAACTTAGCCCCAATGTATCCCTAACGTATTGTTATTTAAATTTAACAAGGAATCCAAAAGTGCAATAATATACAGGGTGTTCTATTTAAAATAATAAAGTTAGTATCTACTTCCGCTACAACCGGAAGTCCGCCATTTCTGCAACTAATTTTAGCATGTGTAGAATATGATTCCAGACAACATTTATTTGAAAATTTTTTTCGAAAAGACAATAATAAATCGGCTAGGGACCGTTGCATCTTAGGCTGGACACCCGGTATAATACTTGGCCAAACTGCGGCTCGCGAGTCGCATGCGGCTCTCCTAGGTCTTCAATGCGGCTCTAGCCAATGCCGAAAAAAATTTAAATATGGTTTAATTTAACTTTAGATTTACATATACATATAAGTATTTAAACAAAAAGGTTTGTAAATATTTTAAGACGTCTTGTGCGTAATTGTAAGCTGCATTTCTAATAAAATGTAAAAAAGAAAAGATAGAAATAGACGTATATAAAAATCCATAACGTTTAACGCGCAAGCCGCAAATGATTGAAATATACGGAAAGTACGAAAATGCAGATGCGCATGATGTCATTTCTTAAAATAGCAATAATTCACACGTGTTACTTCTAGAAAACATATCGTGGCGGAAATATTCGTATTCATTTATGTTAGGTGTATTATTTTCAATACAATTATTCTTCATACTCACGCTATTTCGTGTATGCCTAAAAATATTCAGTTGTGTAGCCGTTACTTATTGTCAGTTGTGTGAAAGCCTTCCAATTATCGTTTTCTAGCAGTTAAACGATAGGGTATAATTTCTCTACAATATTTTAGTAAGCCTATATCAAACGAAATAGTTCTAGTTTAGATACCTATTATTTTATAAATATGACTTCAGAAAATAGAAAACGAAAAAATGAAGATAAAAATCGAACCTTCAGATCTGAATGGAAAGAAGATTATGCATTCGTCGATCGAAATGGAAAACCTCTCGAGCGAGTAATTTGAAACGGCACCACGAACAAAACCATGGTAAGTTTGTTGCCCAATATCCACGTAATTCGACCACAAAGACCAACAAACTAAAATCTTTAACGACCGCGCTACTTGCTCAGCAGAGTTTATTGTCATCATTTGTTAAAGAAAATGATACTGGGACTGTGGCCACTTTTGCCATATCTTTGAATATTGCACGCGCTATACGCCCATATACAGAGGGGGAATTTCTAAAGAAGAATATTGAGCAAGTTGTAAAGATTTTGGAGCCCAGTAATACAAAACTCTTAAGATTAATATCCCAAATTCTCATTTCACGTCATACAATTGAACGACGCATTACAGAAATCAGTAAAGACTGGGCAGAACAACTGATACGAAACATAAAAAAGAGTGTAGATTCAGTTTAGCTCTTGACGAATCTACGGATATTCAAGATATTCCGCAATTAACCGTATTTATTCGATATGTGTCTGCAGATCCGTCACTTAACGAAGAATTATTAGATGTAGTACCACTTAAAGATACCACTCGCGGTATCGATATCAAAAATGCACTTGAAGAATCTTAAGTAGAATGTCTTGTAGGTCTTCTAAAAGCGGAACCCAAAATTCCAGATTTTTTACCTATTCACTGTATTCATACATCGGGAAAATTTGGTAGCAAAATTCTTTAAGTATGAAAATGTCGTGATAATCGTTTTACAAATAGTGAATTATATTCGAACAAGCTCAAAAAATCATCGTCAATTTAAAAACTTTCTCGAATGACTGGATCTCGAAGATCATCCCAACGATTTACCATTTTATTCCTTAGTGAGATGGTTATCCACCTATAATGTATCAAGCCGCTTCGTGAACTTAATCGGCCCTATTACTAATTTTCTTAGAGAAAAGGAAAGCACTATCCACAGTTAGAAGATAAGCACTGGAATCAAGATTTAATGTTTTTGACTGATGTAATGGAACACTTACAATCACTGAACTTAGAATTACACGGTAAACAAAAAACTGTTATTGATCTTACTCAGCCAATTTTCAGTTTCCAAAAGAAAATGCTACTACTTGAACATACTACTTGATTTGATGACAAAAACGTTCCTCTTTCCTCGGCTAAAAAGTAAAAATTCACAACTCAAAGAAATCAAGCCAAATTATAGGAATTGATGGAAAATTTTAAATTAAGATTTGCAGATTTAAACAATTTTAAATCTTGTATCAATTTTCTTGTAAATCCATTTGAAATTGACATAATTAGTGAGGACTTCACACTACCCAAGTATGTACTCCCTGATAAACTAGCTGGCGAGATAGAATTAATAGAAATCCAGGAGGACCTGGCATAGGAGATGTACCATAAATCATTACAATCCCCAATAGAATTTTGGAAATTGGTTTCTTAAGAATGCAGCATGTAAATTGATTTCGATATTTGGTACAACGTATTGCTCCGAATCTCTTTCCTCAACAATGAAATGTATTAAATCGAAGCAGCATTCCCAGCTGACAAATGAACATTTGTCTGATCTTATTCGTACGGCACTAACAACTTATGAACCAGATTTTCAACGATTCGCAGCCGAAATACAAACACATACACCAAATTGCATCTACCAGTAAAGAATAAAAAAGATTTCTATAAGTACTTATATTTATTGTATCTGTATACCTCAATGTGTTTCTTAAAATATTTTATATATGAAAATAAAGACCGTGAAATTTAAATACTACACAATTAAGACATTTATCTCTTTACGGCTCTCAAAGTTCTGAGTTAAAGATTTTTGGCTCTTGGCAGGATAAAATCTGGCCACCCCTGCTATATATAGTTTTTACAGAGAAAATAGGGTTTTTGTTGCACCCACTAGCTGCAATTCTGAGAACATACAGTACCGTTTAGTGTAAAAGTGGGTTCGTCGGACCAAACAATTTGATTTGAAATATTATGTTTTCGCTCACTTTCAAACCATGGACAAAAGTCAAATCGACGAACAAAATATTTATAAGAGCGAAATCGATTTTTGATTGATATTCAAATGCAGCACTTAGCTCATACAGTTCTTTTGTCAGAAACTTTTGGAAAAGAAGTTTTGGCATTTTTAACATAAAAAAACACCTATTTATCCTGAGTTTTTTTGGATGTATTTGCTACAGAATCGGTGCATTTAAAATTCTTGTGACAGTCGTATGGCTGATTAGGGTCATATCAGGATGTGTTTCTTTAAAAATGCAAGCTACTTCTGTGTATGGCGTTGACTTGCAACAAAGCAATATGACTTCTGTTTTGTTCTGCAAACAACCGTAAAAAGGATATAAAATTAAGCACACAAATGAGTATAATTAATACAGTAAATATTACTGTCAAGAATTGTCACTTTCCAAAGCATGCTTTACTATAATTTCAAAAGATACTTAACAAAGGTAATCTGTTGTTTCCAAACAATGAAGTCTTCCAACAAAAAAAGGTTTAAGCTATATATACTATTGAAACGTATACAGCAGAGTAGAGGATAAACTGGAGGATACGCCTCGCTGTATGTTTTAAAATGTACCCAAACTTTCTGCTTATAAATGCATATTTCTAAATCCTTATATTGCAATAATAAAAAAAAATAAATGTTACCAGACATCTTAATAATAGCAATGGGAAAGATTTACTTCATGCACAAACCATTCACGTAGAAATACGATCACTCGCGACGAGTAAACATAGTCCAAAGAATAATATTATTTTATCATCTTGACTAAAATGTGCATAAAAGTACTAAACAAATTTGGACAAATAAATGTTGTTGCAGATTGCAAAAAAAAAAACTTCGCTCAAGCTGCAAATGAAGAGTTGAAAACTGGAAAACAGATACTTTTTGCAAACATGATTGATGAAGTATTATGGGTTTTGGACGCCGTTATATTATTTTCCATTTAATATTTTTTGTGATTGTTGGAAAAATTTGGCAATACAAAGTAATATTTGTACGGTATAAGCGAATAAACAAAAAAGCAAACGAATATCGCGCAAATTATTGGAATACACATTCTCATGGACTTATGATTAGGAAGACTGCCAATAAAATTGTACTTCAGGAAAGGAATTGATATCATTCATAATTTCAGTGATTCAGGGGAAACCAAAAAAAAAAAAAAAACAGTAGGCTGTCGAAAGTACAATCAATCATTGATACTCGGTAAAGGTCCATGTTCTAAGGAAAAAGAAATATAATTAGTTCGAAAATCGTTTCTTGGCTAAAACTATTTATCTTGGTTTCCTCTACCATTTCCAATTTTTAAAAGTTGTTTTTCCACAGCCCGGATATATTAGAAATTTTTTTTTTTTTGTGGGTTAACTATAGGTTAAATTAAATCATTAAGCTAAAATTAATATAAAATTTTTTGAAATAAAAGGCGAAAAATTAAATATTAAAATTGAGAGATAAATTTTAAAACATTATAAAATTATAAAACAAGAAAATCAAGAAAATGGTGCCCATGTTGCTTGTACGCGGGATGAGGACGAACAAGAACCAATCATTGATATTGTTTTCAAAAAACGTATACCTTTACGAAGAATCATTATAACTGGCATTAAATATCTACTGCAATATCTTAAAAATAAATCAAATGCACAGGTTAGTGCTTCCGACAAAAAACGAAAAATTGGTGGATAAATTATGAAGAAATTCTCGTGTAACTTCTCTTAAGGTCGCATTATTTACTTTGTTCGCTACGTTTCATTCTTAAACTTGCATGATTATTTACTAATAAAACAAATAATAGGAGCAGGGACAATTTGAAATAATGTAATCCCACGTGGTGCTAAAAGAAGTATTGGAAAACACAAAAATCTGGTGTTAGGGTTCACCAAAAAGAACTGTCCTTGCTAAAATATATGGACAATAAATGGACCAGTAACACATGTTTACAGAAGGGGATAAGAAAATTCAATGCGCTTCCTTGTCTTAATCCAATATCTAGTTACAATCGCTCAATGCGAGGAGTAGAGTTTGTAAACGAACAAAAATGTGTTCTATACCAACTTTTTTGGCAATCTTGTAATAAATATCGCCAAGACAGCTTAGCACATGGGAACACATGATCTGTAATGGATTTACTTGAATTCAAAATAGACATTGCTGGATTTCTTGGAAGATGACCTCAACAAGTTTCCCAATGAGTCTCTTTAATCAAAGAAAATATCCACAAAAACATTGAACTGATGGAGACGGCCAATTGAATGTCATCACTGCTTTCTACCAGGTTAGTGGAAAGGGAGATGGAGCATCAGGCCATCTCAGTTAGTACGGCCAGAGCATATCGGCAAGGGAGAATTGCATCCCCACCTACTGTAGATGCACTTTTATGGACCTCGATTGAATATATCTACATAAATGAAACAATATTAAATAAATTTCCATACACGTAATGTATGTTTCGTAGTTAGATCGTTTATATTTCCTTTTTTGTGTTTCTAATAAAAGTTGGTTAGATAATTTATTTTTTATTAAGATAACTGCAGTTGCGATTTGTTTTTTTTATTCATTTTTTTATTCATTTATTTGCATAGCAGAAATATTCTAACTATATGTATGTTCAACAAATGCTATCTTCGAGTCAAAAGTCACACCAAGAGCCGTAATAGACTGAGATGTTTCCAGCACAGTATCATCGACTTTATATTCGTAATGCATAGGATTCATTCATTCATTTGAACACATTTAAATTTAATTTGTTTTTGTTCCACCAGATTGGCAATACGTTCACTGGATTTTTTAAATGAATAGTATTATCTACTGTATCTATAGTCGCATAGAGTTCTAAGTCATCAGCAAACAACAATTTATGATATCGTTCCTTACATCCATCATTAATAAAAACAGAGGAAGGTAAGGGCCCTAAATTCGCTTCTTGAGGTACTCCAGATGTTGAATAAAAATGAGCAGAATCATTTCCGATATGTGACACAAAGTGTTTCCTAGCTCTGAAGTTTATCTAATAACAAGGGATGGTCTGTCCAGTGCAACATTGACAGAAGCTACAAAAAGCAAGAGATTATTATAATATCTGATAGTCAAGCAGCCATGTCAAACATAATCACCTCCAAAATCGTTTGGGAGTGTCTAGAAAAAATAAACGAGCTAGGCAAAAGGAAAAAAGGTAACCCTACTGTGGGTTCGGGGACACACAGAAGTGAAAGGAAACGAAATAACAGGTAATCTTGCTAAGGAAGAGGCCAGAATACCTTTTGTAGGGCCAGAACCTCTTTGCGGGATAAGTAGCAGTATAATACTGGAGAAACTCAAAAGTGAAGTCGAGCAGAGAAAATGCAAACTCCGGGAGAATCTCCAGAGAATGAGGCAAGCTAAAAGTCTTCTGGGAACCTATAACCAGAAGAGATCTACAAAAAGCATCAACCTGAGTAAAAATAACATTCGTATACTGACGGGGATCCTTTCAGGCCATTGTAAACTGAACGGACATCTAAGCAGGCCTGGTATAGCGGAGGAAGCCGAATGTAGATTTTATGGGGAGAGGATGAAATATCTATCCATCTACTCTCAAACTGCATTGCACTGTGCAACTCAAGGGCCCTGCACCTGACATTGAAGAGGGAGAGTTACCTAACCCAAGGCCTTCTAACATTCTGCACTTTCTAAAAGCAATCAGATTGGACGGCCAGCTGTAAATACAGCGAGAATAGGTAACACAATAGATCTTTCAGTCGCACTAAAATGCGATACTTTCATAAATACTGATTTCGCATGCATTTAAATCCTGTTTCATGCAACACCAGTACTTATGACAGTATGGCACAAAGTCCTTTTGGTACTTCCACTCTTTAATTGTAAGATCTTTTTATATAACATCAACCTTGCATCTTGTTACCCATATTATCAGAAATTTAATATCAATTATCCACAAAATGTACAAGAACACCAAAAAAGTAAATTCATTACAGCTAAATAAAGAATGGGCATTATTATCTTACACCAACTTAAGTCACGTTTCCAAAAATATTATCTCTCAGTTGTTGACGCTGATTACTGTAAATTCTTTTAAATTATAAGTAAGCATATTGTGGTTCATTTAAGTGAAAGTCTCGAAATTCTAATGATGCGATGGTAGGATATAGCGATAAGACCGGCTCTTACTTCGAAATTTGTATGTTTGTTGTATTTAACGAATTGTAACCAAATATGCCTATTAGTTTTTCGATGATAAAAGTTGAAACAGTTTATAACAAAATTTGGACACTGTTACCGTCGAAAAGGGTAAAAATATGAAGCGGAGGAGACACGGCCTTGGATATTCTATTCTTCGTTGAAGAAAATCCTCAACAGTCAACTTCAATGTGTCCCATCAGTCAGTTAATAAATTATTGAAAAGGGAAGGGTTGTACTCTTATAAAATGAAGCTGATATCAAAGCTACCCGAGAGACCGCAAAATTTAGAATATCCAAAAGCCAAAAATTTGATAATAATGCAGGATATTTGAGTATAATTTTAAGCAAATGAATTGTAATTGAAAGGTATTGCTAAAGATTAATTTTTTAAACTTTTGATGATGTGAAGTTTTCTTTTTCTGTCCTCAAATTTCCAATTTGTGGTTTTGGTTTTTCATTTTGTTTGTTCTCTGTTTCTTATTTTGCTATTTATTTGTTTCTTTAGGAATACCCTTATTTATGTTCGCACAAGTTTTCTTTTTTAAAGAAGATTATGTTTGCTCCTACCCTTTAAAATAATATGCTATATATTTATGCTAATAATTTATTATGATTTTGTTAGTCTTCATGATTCTTCTATTATATATATATTATAAAATTAATTTTCTTTGTAATAAATGATGCTAAATAAATTCGTAACTGTATAGAACAGAAAAACGTTGAAGGTAAGACAACTGCCCTTAAGAATACATTTTTACAATCTATTTATAATAAGCCATAAATAGATTGTAAAAAGGTTGCCCTACTTATAGCCACTCTGTATACCAACAAAGATTAATAATAATTCCCAGTTTATTACTAAAACAATATCTGTTGAATCAGTAATTAAATAAAATAAAACATAAAACAAATACGATCTTGAAAATTTAAATATAAAACGTCAACACGTATGTATGTACCAAACAACCTTGCGCGCAGTATCGCAGCTACGAAAAAATCATCAATTATCAATGTACGAAGAAGATCAACCGGTTTGTAATGACACCAAGTCGACCGAAAATAAACCACTAATAGAATATTAAAGGCCTACCTTCGAATTGGCACTTCACAATAGTTCCAAACGTCACTATTACAGATATGACGAGGTGAACTCGCGTTAAACTATGCATTGCTTCTTCTTAACTACTACTGTTGAAAAAAAAAACGCGGGTATTTGCTGGTTATTCTAATTTGTTCGGGTGGGGATATCTGCTATGTGAACAGTCGTAGGTCAACAGTATCATTAACTTATCATTATCATTGACCGAAGAGTTTACTAACACTAGCATCAACCCGAATTAATTTGCTTGATGTATTTTCAATCTTGAGGGGAAATTAAAATGAATATATTTAAATTTGATTGTACTTAATTTTGTATAGTATATATGGTAGAATTATAACAGGTAAGAAAAACCGTAGTACTTACTTATTATCATATCTGTGAATAAATGAATACTAAAAATCCAAAATAAATATTTTTCCATTTCTTTTTACATAATATTTAACAATCATTTTTATACAAGGTTTTCCAGAAAAGTGGCTAGTTAGAAGTTTTCGAGCTTAACGAAAGTCTTCAGATTTAAAAATTTGGGCTTTGTTATAAGTATTTGGTATTTACTTACTTTCAAAGATATTTCCAAGTTTCTTACACTTCTGCTTAACAGGAAGTTGCCATGAAATTTGTTATATTAAATAGAACACCCTATATATAGTATTACATTTCTGAAGTTAGCATAAAATTCTATGACAAATACAACTAGAGTTTATAGAGTACTATACCTATCTTCAACTGTTTCTGAAATATAACGATTTTTGTGAAAATTTTGTGATACGTAATTTATTATTTTTCACTTGCTTTATGTACTAGAACTATCACAAAACGTAAATAAAACACAAAAACGTTAAGGAGTAAAAATATATTGAAATAGTCCACAACAATATTGTTTCACCACACAGTGGCTTCATCAGGTGGATGAAATTAACTAAACAGAATATAAAATTACACACTATTTATACTTTTAAACCTAGGAGTGGGGAATAATTAAAATCCTTTTGTTCATTGAGCGCTAAACCTAACTTACTATATCTATTAATTTCTAAACATTCAAATAAGTCTAGTTTCTTACTTTTCTCATGAACATGCAAAATATCAAAATTATTATTAAAATTATGATTAAGTTCTAAACAATGATTAGCAAAAGTAGAATCTGTCTTCTTATCTCTGTAACTTTTAGTATGTTCGGAGATACGCGTAATGAAAGATCTCCCTGTCTGTCCTATGTACACCTTACCACACTCACAAGTCAATCTATAGACCCCAGAGTTAAACTTTCTATCTGTTTTGTCCTTGTTATTCTTTAAATACGAGCTGATGTTATTATTAGTTTTATATGAAACATAGCTATTATTATTACGTTTGGTAAAATTACCGATTACCTCTGATCTTTTTCCAAAATAAGTAATAGAAGTATAGTTAACTGGTTCTTTGTTAAAAATTTTAGGGTATATTAAAGCAAGCGTATGAGACTTTTGTTTATTCGCTAAAATGTTATTAATAAAATCCACTGAGTAACCATTATTTATTTAAAGCTATTTTGTAAATTCTGTTAAGTTCTAATTCAAAGTTTGTTTTATTCATAGGGACCTTAACTAATCTATGAATCATACTCTGATATGCAGTCAATTTATGGCTAAAGGGGTGATGTGATGAATTATGAATAGTAGTATCAGTGTACACCTATAACTATATAAGCAAACTATAGGTTTAGCGATGGGTAATCTTTTAAGCCCGTTATTAGCAGAAATCTTTATGGATAATTTAGAAAATACTTTTTACAAACTCTTATTTGAATTTGAATTTTTTACTCCTTAACATTCTTGTGTTTTTTTACGTTTTGAGTTTCTTAACCTGCAAATAAGGGATTTGGTTGTATCCCAATTTTGATGCCGACTTTTGGTAATCCAAAAAATTCTTAGGCTGCATTTGTAATACTTTGAAGTCCATCTTAAAATTTGTAGGCATATTTGACAAAATTCAAACCAGTGAAACGGGAAACCAAATTTCCAAATTTCTAATATAAGCTTCAATGGTGCTATGAACGGCGTCGATTTCTTGTATTGTACTGTGCCCAGGCTCTGAATATTTGTGTTCGATTATCTGCAGTTGTTTAGCTTCATTCGAATTTAAGAAACTTTGGATAGCGAAAGATAATATAGAGTTCCTATTCTGTGGAACACAGCTATCTGTCCACAGGATTAGTCTTTCCAGTTCGGGATTATCTCTAACAACCGGTTTCAGGATTTTTATGAGAGCAGCTGCCAGATGATTTGCTCCTCTGCCACAGATGTATTCGTACTATATTGCGTTGTAAATTGTATTGTTGCTAGAACAATGACCAGTCAGATTGTATGTGTTGAGCTTACTTCGATAATAGTAATGAGAAACATTAGCTTTTGGTAAAGCGAATACATTTTCGTCGAAACAAAAGACACAAAACTTATTCGTTTCCTTTTTAGCCAAAACTCGGTCCCTATCTCTTTCTGCTTTTGCTAAATTGTTTCGGTGAACATGTTGTTCATATTGTTTTCTTTGCTGCTCAGTGGGCTCTTCTAATAATTTGAACTTCCGACATCTATCGCATTGGTTTTTCTTGGTTTGAAAAAGCTTATGTTATATTCGTAATTAAAAATATCTGAGTATTTTTAAAGTTTACAGGGTTTTCCGTAGACTCAATGTACAAATTATACATTCGTCTAAGGTTTAAATCTCTCTAAATATTTCTTTTTTGAGGTTGCTCTGGAATAATGTGAATCTACTACTGGAAAGGATTCAATGTGCCTCCTAGCTTCAGCCACGGCTTCATCTGAAACGATCTTCTTCTTATGTTTTCCCATCAGCGAACTGCGAGGTACATTTGTTTCGCCTTGCTGTATTTTTTTAAAAAAATAGTAGATCTTTTGCTTACTAATATCAAGTATATTTAGGAAGAATTCTTGGCAAACTCTGATTCTTACGCTATTGATTTCAAAAAAATATTCATACGAATACTTCTTGCGACTAAGTTCCTTATCAGTACGTTTTCTTTTTGCTAACTGTCGAACTACCTGCTTCGAAAGAAAATGCGATTTCTCGTCGTGAGTTAATCGCCAAAATGCGTTGTGAATAGCAAAACGTTCCTGATCGGGAATTTTTCTTTTGCAAGCAAATGGACAGTTTTCTGAATGGCACGTTTTCGGCTGAACTTTCTTTTTTCTAGCAGGGATAGCTTTCACACTAATATATTCTTCTTTTCTTATATTACGCTTCCACTTATCGGGTTGCCTTTTTCTCTTTTTTGTTAATTTTTCTTCTATCCCGTCCAGATTTTGTGAATTTTCTAAATCAGTAATTTGAAGTTCAGCTTGATTTTGCAATCCGATTTGTATGTTTTCAATTTTTTCAAACGAAACGTATTCAGCATTTTGACCACTGTTGATGGTTTCTTCTGGTGACGCTACATCTGCTAATAATTGTGGATTTTGTTCGAGAATTAGTTGATATCGTAAACAAGTGAGTCTTTTGGAGAAGTGGACGGCTCACAGAATATCTGTACATCGCGGATAATGATTTTTCGCTTGCTCTCCTTGGCTTCTGCAGTATTAGCTGCTGGAAGACACGATATAATGTCTTGCTGGTCTCCTTCGACGACTTTATAGTTATTTTCAGCGAAGGAATTAACTAGCGAATGTTCAGGTACCTGCATACATTGGTTTGCAACGATAGAATCTTCCTTCAAGCCAACAATTTCTTCAAGATCCCTAAGAACAATCTAGTTAAGCGTACAGAAAGCTTAGAATTTAAATAAAACCGAACTATTAAATTTGTTTAGCACAATTGAGTAAAACTCGATCAAAAATATATAATAATTATTCTAAACTGCTAATGAATGCGGTTAGGTTTTCATGCATGGATATTTTTATTATAATTAAGCTTACCTCCAAGTGTCGGTACAACACGACGAGGGTTTAGATGGTGCAGGGGATGTGTTGGAACTCATTTTTAGGTATTAATTTTTGGCAAAAACAACAACGATATGACATAACCTAACAAATTTGACAGATACAGATATACAATATTTTGTTCTATATCCACGATATAGTACAAATTGACATAAGAGTGATACGCAGGTAGAACAATATAGCATTGGATAATGGGCTAAAGTGGTAGCCAGTGGTAGCATCATCTTACTATGAAATGCATGTTATATCTATTGCACAAATTAGCTCTGAAATTTCTTTTGGAGATATAAACAGTAACATTATGTTACTCAATTTTGGATATGGTATAAATTTGCTGCAAAATCTTAGCTATTGAACAAGTTAGCTTTAAATATAAAATGGATATAGAACAAGCAACTTTCGCTCATTCCAGTGATATGCATAACTCAATACCCCCCAGAAACGGATATAGAACACTATAATCCTCACCCGACGTACTAGTACGTAAAATATTATTCAATGATTTGAGAGCATTAAGTAGGTAATAAAACGAGTAACATTTTAAAGAAAACTATATAGGGAAGTGGTTCCCAAATTTATTATATCTGTAGACCCCTTTTCACAAAAAAACTCTGATCTTGTACCCCCTCTTTAAATAATTTTATACACAGTAGCAAACCAACAAATTTAACCGATATCTTGCATAGAAAATGCTCACATAAGAAAAAAATCTATAAATAACATGTTTTCATATTTATAGTAATGTTTATTTATGGATGTGCCTGATGTGATGATATAATATAACTTATGTTCGGCTCAATATTTGTGAGTAACATTCGTAACTGCGCTAAATCCACGATCAACTAAAAAAGTTGAAGGGAAAGACACCAACAGCTTCTGTGCAGTAGCTCATAATGCAGGATATACATAGAATTGATGCTTCATTTGTTGATATTTCAATAGGCTGCTCCTGTATTACTATCGACTCGTTTGAGCTTATAGGTTTACTTGCAAAATAATCCATTATCCAGTCGGAGATCCTCAAAAAAAGAATGTCTTCAAATCTCGGAAAGGAAACGATCCCCAAACCAAAAATTCAAAAAATTATGAAACACTGGGCACATGTAAATCACATATTGTAGCAATATTTTATATCATAGCCACGAGCTTTGATGACTCTGTAGACGTTTCGTCATAGATGTCACTAATTTTTCTGTAAAATCTGGTGTTACTTCTTATAATTTTTCTATAAAATTTCTACTAATAACTAATACTACTACTAATAACTTCATGACGCTTAATTTCTGCCCAAAGATGCTCATTGGGTTTATGGGCTGATGGTCGAGTGACTAGCGCGCTTGGCTATCAGTCACAGGGTCCGGGGTTCGAATCCCAGGGCCTGCTCTCAGAGTGAGGTTTTCGTGGTTTTCCTCACTCCTTGGCAAATGCTGAGAGACAAACACCTTAAGTCGCTCCACGGGCGCAGGCGTAATAATAACTCATGGCCGGCCGATGCCCCCTGTAATTGGCGAAAGCTGTTGGGGGATGTGAAGGCATGAATTATTATTATTATTATTAATATGTCAGGGCTTTGGGATGGTGCTTCCCGAACGTGTGGAACACTATACCGGGTGCGCCATTAGTGTGTCGGCGAATTTAGCACAAAAACTACTAAAGATAGGAAAGTGAGATTTCCTGTATATATATAGTTGATCAGTGCGCATATGGTAAAAATATTTTCAAATATACAGGGTGTTATAAATTCCCAGAGCTACTTTCAACTTTTTTATTTTAAATGGATTGCTATATCTTTTAGTAATTATTTCGATAGCCACCTAAAACACTTTTACAGTGATATATGGTTATGTGCACTTCTGACAATTGGTTTACGCTATATTGCAAGTTTTGTCATAATTTTGACAGTTGCGACTTCTGAGATTTTAAGTTTTATCTTTAAAACGGTTGTAGTGTCGCGCGTTATTCTTTGATTATCAATTTGGGGAGTAACCACTTATATGTGTCAAGGTGGCGTAACATCAAAATATATACAGGGTGTTAAATGTCATGGCACATTTATCGAAGTTCAAACGCGTTTCTTTTGATTTTTTTAAGTGGAACTTATATTTTTCAAACTCCTCGTAAAATTATCTTTAAAATGGTACGAATAATGTAACACTTATTTTCAGTATTTTCGAAGATATTCCAAATTTATGGAAAATATGTTTACAATATTCAATATATGGGACATCCAATATGATTAGATGCCATGACTTTCAAACAAAAGCTAAGAATATAACGAAACGTCAAATCTCTGCTTAAATTTCCACATAATGTTGTTTTTTGTAGTTTAATTTTGGCGTCATAGCGTTTTACAAGGTTTTATTACTTTATTACCGCATGGTTTTTTTGTAATTTGAATTATTTATTTGTGGATTATTAGTTCTTACGTATTACTTTAATATGGTTGTTAATTATATCGTTTTGATCTTTTTTTTTACCTACTTTTATTTATTAAAAATAAATTTCGCCAAGGACGAATTCATAGACGTGATATTTGTTCTTAGTGCTTGCAACAGAAATCCACTATGAGCATCAAGAATGTGTGCAGCGGATTATTCTAGCGTCAGATAGTAAGAGAGTAGTAGAGTGTAGGGCGTCAGATAGTAAGAGCTTTGAGAATTTGTTGGTAAGGTTTCTTTGGTCGGGTTATGCGAATTATGATAAACATGGAAGTAATAGGATGATATAATAACATTACAATTGCTCGACATTCGGGTATTTTCATATACCAATAATGACTAAGAATACACCGTTTAAAGGTCTAATCTTCTGGATAGAGAAAATAAGGAATTCTGAACTGGAAACCATTTAACCATAAATTTCGCGATTCACTGAACCGGAACGGTTACGCTTGGTGAACTTCATGGGTATAAATACTGAAATTTTTAGGGAACCAAATCAGTTTCTACTTAGTGATCAAACTAAGAAGGCTATTCCAGAATGTTATTCGAGATTTTACCAGTGATAGTGTACCAGTTAGCGGAACCAGGACTGACGGAGCTGCCAGTGGAGTTAATCGCGACTATTTTGAGGTAATTTTTTTATTTCCCAAAATTTGTTCGGCTGTGGTATTTATCTTTGTCTATTTTTGCAGGTACTTAGACCCTGAAGCGTTACTGAACGTTGTCAGGGCTTACAAAACTTGCAAGGAGGTGTGTTTGGGAGATCCGATTCTACGCCGTCGACTGAAGACGCTGCTGAAGCAGAAGAAGAAATTGGAGTTGGAGAAGGTGTTGAATCCCAAGTTAGGCGTATCAGTGACTAGGATGGAAGGTAGTGCTGGGATGTTTAGCAGGAACGTAATCAAAAAGGTGAAGATGAATAGGATTGTCACTAGCTCAGAGCGAGCAACGGATATTTCCAAGGAGATCTTCAGCAAATCGAAGAAAATGATGGCGTCTAAAAAATGTACAGGAAGTAACCATTATGTTTCATATAGATTGTAAATAAAAAGTAATTGTATTGCTATAGTATAAGGTGTAGATGATAAGTAATACATAATTAATATAATTTGTAATATAGCTATGTAAGTTTCAATTCAAAATAAGTAGGTTTTTGTAGAACTGAACTTTTTTATTTTGTTCATCTCTATATGGAAAAGCATATGATTTCTTGAAATCTTTTTTCTTTGGTTGAATACTAGACCTTTGTATGTACAATTTAAAATTATCTTGAATTATACAGAGTGTTCAAGAAAAAAGAACAAAGTTACCTTTTTTTAAATGAAACACTCTGTATATAATGACGTATTTGGAATCTAAAGACCAAATTAGGGCAAGTTTATGTAATACTCCATATTCCTAAAGCCATCGGTTTTTGAGATATTTTAAAATTTATGAAATTGCAGTACAAAATTTAAGTTTGATTTTTACTGTGTAATCCAAATTTAAACACATCTACCTATGAGGACTTTTGCAGTAAATTAATTTTCTTATCTTAAATAGAACAGCCTATATATGATGATACTATCGAACGTAGAATTTAATTCCGTTTCAAAATATATTAATGAATTCCCTATACCTAACATGAATAGTTTTCTGGCGGTCAGCATTTCATTTTTCCGATGACTACATTTAATACAATTCATTAAAATTCAGTTGGCGTAGACATATTTACTAAGCATGTATAAACAATTATTTCACAGCATTCAAAACTTACTTTGGTTGACTTGCGAAATTTATGGTTAAGTTGGTACCAAAAAATGAAAATTTATTCCATTCAAGAGAGATGATTTTAACAATTGCTGAACGCTAAGAAAACTATTTTCTTGCATCAAGGGTGTACACCAAAAAAATATCCGGATACATCACATCCAAGAAAAACTGCGTTTGAAGCGTACTTCAAATGTTTGGGCAAACTGGAAACATAAAATATGAGAAAGGCAACCGACGACGCTAGTTCGTTGCAGGAAAGGGAGAAAATCAGTTTCTTGTAGTCGGATTTATTATAGAAAGTCACACAAACTCCGAATATTTGTTTCGCACATAAGCACTATTGTAAGCCCTTTTCTCACTTCTGAAAAATACTATAACCTTATTTTTAATTCTGAAAATTATGTAACCTTATTTTACCTGTATTTAAGTAAATTTAACCAAAACAATGAGCTACAATATTTTGTTTATTGAAAGAGTTATAGATACTAACATCAAATTATATCATATTATAATCAGGACGGTCGAGCAAAGGGGCGTCGACGTTGGCGAGGTGTAACCGATTTTAACCTGGGGGTCTACCTGTAAAAGAAAAGTAGCCTGAGGATTCCGGTCATCCATGTATTTAACAAAGGAACAGATTACATAATTAAGTATTATATAACTGCACTAACGAACTTCGCTATGTCCTTGTTGTTCGGGTGCTCGTGCGCGCGAATCCCTCGCGGTCCACAGAGGGTGCATGCGGAACCGCCCGGCGATTCCCCCGTGCCCCAACCCCCGGGTGGCCCAGCGCCTGCGGTCAACTGTGCCGTGCGGATTCCCCACGTCACGTCGCGGTCCCGCTAGGACGACTAGCCTATCAAATTCAAAACCTCCCTAACTTAAGCATGTTTAACGTTAATCAGGCTTTTTCGTAAATCTCTTATATTTCATAATTAACTTAATCTAACTTACACGAGAATAACAGAAACGCTCTGTGATATAGTGTTATCATGTAGGCTATTGATAAAAACGAAACTTCTTACTTGTTTTTACATAACAACTGTCGACAATTTCATGAACTTCAGTAACATTTTTAGGTAACGGTTCAGGCAAAAGTCTTCTTCTCGAATAGTATATATTTCTTCTGATGTTGCTTACATCCATTGCGGTAATCGTCTCAGGTAGGTTCTTTTCGAGTTCACATCGAATGATTTGTTAAGGTTTTTCGGAAATATCTTTTTGTTCCTTACATTTCCATACACTGGATATAATTTTCCTGTTTAATTTACTTTCCTCCGGTTCGTGATTATGTACAAGGTGACTTCTGGTTACAAGGTTTTCAATACCAAGTGTAAAAAATTTTGCAGTACAATTGGTAGATTTTTTAGTGCATCGCCAAAAAATTTCCCCACTTTTTCTGCCGAGAAAACGTAAATTTCTCCGCTACTAACAATTTTTTTCCGAGAATACTTTGCAGTAAATGGGTTTCCATAATTTGTCAAATTCAACAACCGGTCACAACAAAATATTACTGTTGCATTTGCTGCTTTTTTTCATATTTATATTGTACCCTTGTCCACCCCGGCGTTCCCCACCATGTTAATTATAGTTGTTGAAGGGATTAAATATTAAAAGACTTATCCTCCAAAGAAATCTAGAGATAAGAAGGTATTCTGGAATGGAAATCACTTAACCGGAAATTTCACGGTTCAGCGAACCAGAACGGTTACGCTTGGTTAATGTCATGAGTATAAATACTGCCATTTTAAAGGAACCAAATTAGTTTCTACTTGGTAATCAAGAAGAAGACTATTCCAGGATGTTGTTCGAGATTCTACCAGTGATAGTGTACCAGTTAACGGGACCAGGACTGACCGAGCTGCCAGTGGAGTTAATCGCGACTATTTTGAGGTAAGGCTTTTATTTTTCATAACTTATTCTCTTGTGATATTTATCTGTATCTATTTTTGCAGGTACTTAGACCCTGAAACGTTACTGAACGTTGTCAGGGCTTACAAGACTTGTAAGGAGGTATGTTTGGGAGATCCGATTTTACGCCGCCGACTAAAGACGCTGCTGAAGCAAAAGAAGGAATTGGAGTTGGAAAAGGTGTTGAATCCAAAGTTAGGCGTGACAGTGACTAGGATGGAAGGTAATGCTAGGATGTTTAGCATGAACGTAGCTAAGAAAGTGAAGGTGAATAGGACTGCCGCTAGTTCAGAGCGGGCAACTGATATTTCCAGAGAGATCTTCAGCAAGCCGAAGAAGATGATGGGGCCTAAAAAGTTTATAGGTAATAGCCGTTATGTTTCATGTAGATTGTAATAAAAATTAATTGTATTATTATAGTATGAGGTGTAGATGTTAAATAATTGAGTAATGTAAAGTATTTGTAATACATATAAGCTTAAAGTTAAAATAAATGAATTTTTATAGAACTCAAATTTTTTATTTGGTCTATCCTTTTTTTTTCAAAATCTCAATGCAATGAAATGCAATGTAGCTCCCAGATAAATTCTACAGAAAATTATATAGTTAGTTCCATTCAAAATAAACAACTTTTTAGCAATTAAAGATGAAGAGATCCTTGTGCTGTTACGCTACAGAAGCTGATTGCTCGAATTAAACCGTTTGGAAAAAATCAGACACATTCATAGATGCGGTTCCGCCATTTTAATTCTAACAAAAGATATTTGAAATTTAATGCGTATTACAATAAGCTACTTATATACAGGATGCTCCATTTGAAAAAAATATCTTAATTTTTCTGGCAAACTTAAACTCGGTGTACATAGAAATATATTTTCAAGTTGTGAAGCTATTACAATGATATATGTTCCACCCATCAAAATGTTTGCTCAGTTATATAGTAAATGAACTTTAAAAAACTCACCCTGAATATTTCAAGATACTGCTTATCAGGGTAGGAGTTCATTAAAATTGTGAAAGACTAAATGTGACCATGTCAGTGGTTATGTGCCAAAGCTTATACGTCAGTACTTACCACTAACAGAACGTGTTCCTTGGATTTTGGATTACTTCCATAATTTAGTGGATAGTACCATAAAGCTGGCAACAAAACCTTAAACAAATATTTTTCTAATTTGATGTTACAATGAAGCTAAAACAAACAACGACGCAGTGTGAATGGTAATGAGTTATTAACGTACTAGTGCGTTAGTAGATATATTAACGCACTGGTGGGACTTTTACCGGAACGTAATATGGCCAATTAACGTGCAAAGTAGGAAAAATACTATAAAGAACTCGTGTCACAAACACTAGTAATGCCCGTACATTGGCGGTTCGTGATTCAAACTTGTACTGACATTACAACAAACGTCATTGTGTCACTTGTGTTTTAATGTACTATTTTTGCACCGAATCCAGTAATAGTTAATTCAATTACTAGTAATCTGAATCAAATATCTTTGTTGTTGTACTTGATAGGGTTTCTAACCTAACTTTTAATAAATGTAGCGTTTACTTTGTTTACACGGTGTTTTTTGATTTACAAAAATCGAAATTTCAAATCGAATTACGAGTGCGTGCCTTCCAATGACTAAGAAGTGGACTAAATTTGTTTTATCGCTGTTTTGAAAAATCTAATCCTCGATATGCAATGGATAAGGAAAATAAGAAATTCTGGAATGGAAACCGCTGAGCCAGAAATTTTACGGTTCATTAAACCAGAACGGTTACGCTTAGTTAACTTGAAGGGTATATAAATACTCTCATTTTGAAGGAACCAAATCAGTTTCTACTTGGTGATCAAACTAAGAAGACTATTCCAGAATGTTGTTTGAGATTCTACCAGCGATAGTGTACCAGTTAGCGGGACCAGGACTGACGGAGCTGCCAGTGGAGTTAATCGCGACTATTTTAAGGTAAGCCTTTTTATTTTCCATAATTTGTTCTGATGCTGTGATATTTAACTGTATATAACTTTGCAGGTACTTAGAGCCTGAAACGTTACTGAACGTCGTCAGGGCTTACAAGACTTGCAAGGAGGTATGTCTGGGAGATCCGATTCTACGTCCCCGACTGAAGTTGCTGCTGAAGCAGAAAAAGGAGTTGGAGTTGGAAAAGGTGTTGAACCCCAAGTTAGGCGTATCAGTGACTAGGATGGAAGGTAGTGCTGGGATGTTTAGCAGGAACGTGATGAAAAAGGTGCACGTGAATGGGATTGTTGCTAGTTCGGAGCGTTCAACGGATATCACCAAGGAGATCTTCAGCAAGCCGAAGAAAATGGTGGAACCTAAAAAGTTTATAGGTAGTAACCATTGTATTTCTTATAGATTATAAGTAAGCAGTAGTATAAGGTCTAGATCCTAAGTGATGCAGAATGATAATATAAAATTTGTAATACATATAGGTATGTACGACATAAGTTGAAAATAAATGGTTTTTGTATACAACTGAAAATGTTTTCTTTTTTTGGTCCTTTTTCCACGTCGAGTAAACAAGCTTATGATATATCGTGTTTCTAAATCAATCACCTGCCAAATTACACCAAATTCAACCTAGGTTACCATTTAAAAGAATTAAAGATAGCTCTTTCCTAAATATATATTTATATGTAGTTTAGCCCCACCAAATCTGAAGCCCAATACTATGTACCTACCCATTCTAATATGTAATTTGTAATTATCTCATAAACACGTAGTTCAGTTGTTTCCATTTTTTTGTTGTATTTTAATGAGCACTAAGAATACCGAATCTTTGCTAATCTAATTTGTAGCTTTAATAATATGCCCTGTTAGCAGTAGTGCACAGCATGCTGTGTAAATATGGGTCTGGGAGTGTCTGTTTAAAGTTCAGGGAATTCTGTTTTACATTTTGATTACATGTAATAAACAAATAATTAATTTAATTAGTGTCTTATTTCTTGTGGTATATTAAATAGTTATAAAACAAAAAAAAAAAACAGGGTAATCATCAATTACAAGTGTACTGATAAAATCAGCAAATTTGATTATTTCTATGCAGTCAGAGCCACCTCGGAGAGAAAAGACGCATTTAAAATATTGAAGCCTTGCTTCGTGCTATAGTTAGACAACCACGTGTAGGTACAACGGGATAGTTGACAGATGGCGACGGGATACGGTGTGCTCCAGTGTGCTCATAAAATTTAATATATTATTGGCGGGAATAAAGTTATAGTAAACAGTAATAATTAATTTGCGGACTTCCAATGTTTTAGAATTACTCATTCATAAATAAATTTCATTCAAAAAATTGTAGTACCTAAGTTACTCATCACGTACCGTACTAGATTGAACAACTATAATAATATATAAACAAAAGGGTTGAAACTACAAAATAATAGGAAGATCCAACTAAACTAATCTACAAATGTGCGCTTAAATTTTATGTAAATAAAACATGGTACAATGCTCAATCTCGATATACGTAGTTTTGGGATTTACAGTTTTTGTGAAACTTGTCAAAATAGTCCTGTGATGGGTGGAGACTGTGGCTTGAAAACTATAACAAAAATCCCAAAAGAAAAAAAATCCCTTACCACAAAATTATTAATTTTGTGGTAAGGGATTTTTTCACCTTTCTTTTGGGATTTTTGTTATTGTCAAAATAGTACCTACCTATACTCAACATTCTGTTGTGTGATGCATTTTGTAGAAGTTCCATGTAAATGAAAAATAAACAAAATATTCATGAAGAACGGTAGTATGCAGATGTCGATTTCAAAGGGTGGAAAAAATAATAACAGAATAATGAACGCCATCTTCATATATTTAAAGAAATGTATTCAAAATTAAATATTAGGTGTCCCACAGAACTGGTTCATTAGAATTTTTCGAAGTTCTAATTGGAATTTGATTTTGAAACTTGCAGGGTGATCATGGCCGACAATGATTAACTTGATCAAACTATTTTCAGTTTTATAGCCCATCCGGTATACAGGGTGTTGATATCAACTTCCTTATTTCAAATGGAATGGTGCAATTTTTACGACTCCAGTGTATCTGTCGGAGAATTTGTTATCAGTTTGTATTAATGTTATAATTTCGTCAAATTTTTTACATTTGCGCTCTTTTCAGTGAATGAGGTTAATAAAAGTCATAAGGTGTTAGACGTTAAGGTACCATGCTGATGTATGCGCAAATACATAGTCATAGGCATTAATGGCGGCCCTAGTAACCACAAAATCCTATACAGAGTGTTCAGAAATGCATGTCCATTATAGCTATTTTCAAACTAAAAAAACTTCTTTTTTTCGAACGAAATGTGGTGTTTTTTCATCGTAGAAATGAATGCAGCGCAAAATTCTGCATCGTTCGGTATTCCGGTTTGGTATAACTATTCCTGGTAGCTTTTGAAATATATATTAATACTTATTTTATAAAACTGGCAGAAATATGCCAAAACTCCTAGTTTTAAGCAAGTAAAGCTGATTTCAGAATTATGCAGCCCCTTTTCCTGCACTCATTTGTAGTAATCCTTGCAATTCTGACTAGCTTCTCTATTATTAATAAAATTCATTTAAGCATAGATATTAATTATTAGATATTAGCCAGCTCTGAGTATTATTACAAGCAACAAACAAACACATTGTTCACATCTTTTCACAGCATATTAAAAAATTAAAGCTACCAAACATTAGTCTACAACCCATACAACACCAACATATATATACAGCATATCCATTAGATATCACTACATGGATATTGAAATGTCCATCGAACGTCATTATTTTAACCATCGAAGTCTGCACATCCTATAGGATTTCTTTTGGCACAACTTTGGACATGATAAATATATCCATAAGGGATGTCCTTTACATATCCATTTAGGGAGATTCTTTAGAGGTCCATTATGGATAACTGTTAGATATCCATTAGCGATATCATTTAGATGCTCATTAGGGATATCCGTTAGATATCCAGTGGGAATATCTTGTAGATGTTGATTAGGGAAATCTGTGAGGTATCCATAGGAATATCTAGGCCATTAGTACAGGGGAAAATCATGAAATAGGTGCCAAGTAAAAATATGACTCTCCAGAATTAAATGTACTTCAATAGAAGACAAGTCCATTTAATTCTAGAGTCTATAGGATGAGATTCTGTCACATAGTACTTACATATTCTTCATTCCTTAATAACTGCCCCTTGTGTCTCCGGTCTTAGACGTCAATGAATTTCTGTAGTAATCCAAAATTTCGTGAGGAACTCAAAACCCGTAATGAAAGGAATTCTTATATTTTTCCATGCCTATTATTTAATTAAAATTTAAACCTTAATTTGAGCATTCAAAGAATTTAAACGCACTACTGAATATTTACCTAAATTTCAGAAACCGAAAATTGAAAATCATACAAAATGTTCCTACTCAGTCCGGAAGACTATCACTATAATAATAATAACAATAATAATACTAGATAATTCTACAAACTGACGCTATTTCACAAAAAAAAAAGTAACAGAAAGAAAGTAATTACAAATACATCGATTGCCTAAGAATGAAACCAAAATGAGAAAGAAAGGCAAATTACAATACAAGAAAATTATTCTGTCAACTAAACCCAAATACAAGAAAGTAATTATAAATGCAGTGGTAATCAGGTAATAATAGAAATAATAGAAATAATAGAAATACTAGAAATAATAGAAATAAAGAGAAGTGGTAGTTCTAACTGAATATATAACAGAAAAAAATTAAACGTTTCCGGTGAACGGATCAGTAAACATCTGATCAATATTTTGGTACATATGCGTTCGGGGAGCCTTAGGTAAAATATTGGTGCGAGCTCTGGAAAGGAAAAACGTAGCACAAGATCTACCATTAAGGCGGGGTACACTAAAGTTGAGTTGGCTAAGTAGGGTTGGTGCATTAATGTTATTATGAATTAGATTGTAAAGAAATTTGGCGCTAGCATCATTTCTGCGTTGCGATAAAGAAAAGAAGTTATGTCTTTCCAGCAGACTAGAATAATCGGTTCCACGAATAGGATATGTACCATCATCTCTAAACGAAAGATACTTTAAAAAAATTTTTTGAACACGTTCAATAATAAGCTGTTGGTTTATTATTGAACGTGTTCAAAAAAAGTAATGTGGATCCCAAACAACGGATGCGTATTCCAATCTGGATCTAACTAGCGCGAAATACAAAACTTTTAAGGCCAAAGGATTGGTAAAATCTCTGCAAGAACGGATGAGAAAACCCAGAGTTTTGGAAGCACTAGCAGAAACATTAAAAACGTGGGGAGAAAATGTTAAGTGCGCATCAAAGAGTACTCCTAAATCGTTGAATTGTGACACTCTAGGAATGTGGGAGTGAAATGCAGTATAATTATAGAGGAATGGATTAGCACATCTCGTGAAGGACAACACAGCACATTTTCCAATGTTCAAACGAATATGGTTGACCGCGCACCATTCGCCAATGACATTAACATCCCTCTGCATCATCAAACAATCAGCTGTAGAAGCAATAATGCGGTAGATCTTAAGGTCATCTGCATATGCTAGAACCCCGCAATTTAATAGTTGAAACAAGTCGTTAATAAAGATGTTGAAGAGTAGGGGGCCTAAATTTGATCCTTGCGGCACGCCCGCAGTAACGGCAAAAGGAGGAGATGCAAAACCATTGTACTGAACGTAGCAAGATCTTCCGCTAAGGTATAACTGAATAAAAATGTCAATAGAATAGCGCATTATTAAGCAAATATACCCTTGACTGATTAAGAAAAATATGTTTACTTTTTTATATTATGCAAGTTGGGAGTTAAATCTTTGAAAAATATTTATTTAGTAATGATAATAAATAAGTGATATAGAATATACTATGTGGAAGTTATTTATGCCCCAAGCACTACCTAACTTATTGGTTTTACTACATATATTGAAACCGGTTTCGGTTTTTCATCGGGCCAACTCAAAAATGTATAATAGTCAAAAAACCGGGTTTCTTTATGCAGGTGTAAAATAAGGCTGTGGCGCCGCGGGCGAACCCTTTTCGACACCACAGCTCAGCTTAACATGTGGGCTCAGAACTCTTTGAGTTCGCCTGATGAAGGTCTAAATAAGGACCGAAGCCGGTCGCAAATTTTTCAATACATGCAATAAAAACAATAAATTAATTTATTGTTTTTTATTGAAACTACCATGCCGTTCTTCTGCTCGTCGGAGCCAATTTTTCACGGCATTTTTAATATCCTTAGCTGATGCATTTTTTGTCATACCATTTAGTTTAGCAGATTCTAAATGACGTGTACATATATATATATATATATATATATATATATATATATATTATGGACTGATCATGAGATATTATTTATTACTTACTTTTTTGAATAAAATTTGACTAAGCGTGGACTAACTCTAATAACCAGCTAATAAGCGTCAACAAAACAACACACCTGTGAATAAATCATACATAACCAATGATCACAAAACACGTTTCGGCGGGATACAACAGACAATTGCTGATAACATAAAAATGCAATTGATATCATTTATTCGTAGTACTAACAGCGAATATACTATACAAAGTTCCTTCCAAAGTTTTATGAAATAAGTGTTAATATTTCAAAAACTACCAAAAATAGATGTATGAAACCTTAAACCGACCGATGCAGAATTTTACGCTGCATTTATTTCTGCAATGAAAAACACCATGTTTCATTTGACTTGCGTCCACATCAGTATGTTATCTTAATGTGTACTACCGTATGAAATATTTAATTTAATTGAAAATTATTAGGTTTACGGATAGGGAACATTAATACAAACCGATCACTAATAATCCGAGAAATACACCAGAAGCATAAAAATTGCACCATCCCGTTTAAAATAAGAAAGTTGGTATCAACACCCTATATACTGTATGGGCTATAACTCTGAAAATATTTTCTGTAAGTTTCAAACTGGAACTTCGAAAAATTCTAAGCCACTTCGGTGGGACACTTGTATATGTACGAAAATAATCACAAACAATATAACATTTTTATTAAATTCATTTTTGTAATAAACCTATGCAAACTACTTAAGTACATAATATAAAGTCGACAAACAAAATTGATATAAAAAACCAACATAAATTCTCAGCGTTATCAAATTGTACATGGCATGTATATAACGGCAATACCCTATCAAATTACTGATATACAAGTAGATTAAAAATAGGCGACAATCTATACAAACCACGCAGTAGTATACAATATCTCAAACAAACATCCATGTTAGAATATTATATCAAATTCGAATAATAGGAGTAATTCCATTTACCACATCCTCTTTTCAACTAACCCACAAGATTTGAATATTTGTGAAATATTAAAGTATACTGTCAGTGTGTGTGGTTGCTGTTTTCTCAAATTTCTTGCATATGGACACTTAAAGTAAATGAAGATATTGATATTATTCACATTAAGGTATGTATATTAAAAAAATATAATTTTAATGGACAATCAACGTTTAGAAATTTGTGGTTTGTGAACATTTTCAATAATATTGTTAAGAGGTGTTCGTTTTTATACATATAAAAAATAAACGGACAGAATTATGATCTGTACTTTTTAGCAGGTATGTAATATACCTTACATAACACGAATTCACGTAATACTATGTAATGTCTGATCCAATTGTAAGCTTTTATCATCACTAGTAATGGGTAAACACGTTTGGTGTAATGACAAAGGAACGTCGGGCGCCGGTATTCGAAAAATTTATTCTTTTTATGAAACTATAAACTACATTGATATAAGAAATCCACATTTTTCAAGGGAACGAATAGCTTAATATCGGAGTACCTACAATTTTAGCGACTATAAATTTTTTGCATTTATCTGTGAAATATTATACATAAATATTGTTTGTCTTAGGTTTTAGAAGAAAATTTTAAATAATAAATAAATTAATAATAAAAAATAAAATAAAAAAAAAACAAATTATTTTATAATATTCTACCAATTTGAAAAGGTGTCCCATTGAAGTGGCTCATTAGAACTTTTCCAAGTTTCAGTTGGAATTTGATTTTGAAACTTGCAGGATAGTAATGGCCGACGATGATCTACATGACGTGTCTACAGGTTGTCGATATCAACCTTCTTATTTTAAATAGAATGGTGCAACTTTTATGAATTCAGTGTATTTCCTGGATCATTTGTAATGAGTTTGTGTTAATGTCCGCAAACCTAATGGTTTTTGAGAGATTTACAATTTTGTCAAAATGTTGATGTAGACCCAAATACATAGTCATAGGCATTAATCGCGGCGTTAATAACCACAATAACCTATACAACGTGTTCAGATATTCATGTCCAATATGGCTATCTTTAAACTAAAGGAACTTTTTTTTTTCAAATGCAAAGTGGTGTTTTTTATTGCAGAAATGGCTGCATTCATTTCTGCATCGATCGGTAGTAAGGTTTGGTATACTTATTCCTGGGAGTTTTTGAAATATTAATACTTATTTGATAAAAGTGTCAAAAATATGTCTACAATTAACAGAAAAAAATTCAAGAAATTACAGGGCAATTTTATCCATCTTTGAGAATGGAAAACAAATAAACCTATCATAAAACTGGTCAAAAACAACGAAAATTGATGCATCATTTTGAAACATAGTATACAGAGTGTTCTGAATGAAAAAAATCAGTTTTACTTGCTAAAAACTGCGAACTATGGCATATTTTGGGGGTTTTATGAAATAAGCGTTAATATTTCAAAAACTACCAGGAATAAGTATATACAATCTTGGTACCGACGGATGCAGAATTTTATGCTGCATTCATTTCTACAAAGAAAAACACCATGTACAATTTGAAAAAAAAATTTTTTTAGTTTAAAAATAGCCACATTGGACATGAGTTTCTGAACAGCCTGTATAGGATTTTGTCGTTACTAGTGCCGCAATTGATACCTATGACTATGTACTTGCGTCCACATCAGTATGGTATCTTAGTATTTAATATTGTTTTAAATATATAATTTAATTGAAAAGAGTGCAAATGTCAAAGTTTTGACAAAATTGCAAATAACTTAAAAACTATTAGGTTTACGGATAGGGAACATTAATACAAACTGATCACAAATGATTCGAGAAATAAGCTAGAACCATAAAAATTGCACCATCCCATTTAAAACAAGAACGTTGACTTCAACACCCTGTATACTGGATGGGCTATAAAACTGAAAATATTTTCTTTAAGTAGATCATCGTCGGCCATAACTACCCAGTAAGTTTCAAAAATCAAATTCCAACTGGAACTTAGAAAAATTCTAATGAGCATGTATACAGGATTATATACGCCACGGAATATTGTGGCCAAAATACGTGACATTCAAAAAGTTTTACTCTTGGGATATGTGGGGGTCTATTATGGATATTTTTTAATTAAAATTATTTTCATATTACACAGGTGTCCCAAAAGCGCTAAAAGTATCAAAGCTTGTTTTTTTTTTTTAATAGAACCTTCTGCACATTATTGCATTTTTGGATTCTCTGGTCAAAATAAGTGTCTGTTTTAATAAGGTTTATAATACCTAATTTTGTGAAAATCTAACCTAATTTTCATGTTTAAAATACTTAAGTATAACAATAGACAAACACAACAATCTTTTATAACCTAATTATAATAAACTTGCTATGTTATACAGAGTGTATAAAAATTAAAACTAATGAAATAATAACTTTAAGTTGCTTTAACTTGATTAATTTAAATAGAATGCCATATATTTTAACTTACCATCAAATGCACTTTTTAATTATCTATCGAATGGTGTGTATATCTTAAACCTAGCGTATTGATATGCTGGAGAATGTCATCAAAATTGTTTATTCTCTAGTATATGCTCAAAAGTTTCCTGAAAGAAATCATCCTAAATCAGTCGTTTTTGAGAGATTATTAAACCAATTTAAGGAAAGTGGAAGTGTTAGATATAAAAAAAAAACCATTACAAGAATATTTAACACTGAAAATGAAGAAAATGTTTTACCGTAGTTGGTTCAGTTATCGAAAATCAAATAGGTATCCGAAAATACTAATATTAATCAAGGAAGTATTTCAAGAATTCTTAAAAAAAAAAAACCAGATTTCATCCTTATAACGTCCAGCTTTGCCAAGAACTTTATGGAAATGATTTTGACAATCGAATTGGATTTTGTATGTTGGTATTAGATAATGTGGCAGAAAATGCAAACTTTTTTGATAATGTGTTATTTAGTGATGAATGTACTTTTCATAACAACGGTCTCGTAAATAGGCAGAACTTCCATTATTATTCTGATTCGAATCGACATGAATACAGAGTCATGAAGAATCAGAATAGGTGGTGCATTAATGTGTGAAACGGAATACTATATTATTAAAGAGACTTCTTTAAACATCAGAACAAGCATATGGCTTCAATCGAATAGAGCTCCGCCTCATTATCATGGCAAGGTTCGGTAATTTTTAAATGAAAACTTCAAAAACAGGTGGATTGGAAGAAATGGATTTAAGAATTGGCCTCCCAGATCCCCGGACTTAACTCCGCCAGATTTCTTTTTATGGGCATATATAAAAAAATGATCTACAATACTCCTCCAACAATCTCCACACGATATGAAAATACGTATAGGTAAGACACGCTTTTGCAACTGTAACCTCGCAAATGTTGTCCAAAGTGGTACCAGTGGTTTTCAAAAAAGAATATGTAAGTGTCTGGAAATGGATGATCGACATTTCGAACAGGTGTTCTATACAGGCTGATTCATTTTCGATCCTCACCATTGTGATCTCGCTTATTATTAAAGATAGACGATAGGTTTAAATTTGGCAAAGTTGCTAAATTTTGTGGTTATTATGATCCCGAAAAGAAAGTAGACTTAGAACAAATGACGTTTGAGATTTTTTTAAAAAACGAAAAAATCTCATTTTCTTCTTTTGCCTCCAGCATTTTTATTTGGCCTTGCAGAGAAAAACTGAAGACACGTTCTCAATGCCACTTTTAATGTTCTATGGAATGTTGTGCTTGAAATTTTTATACGACGTTTCGTTTTCTTCTGGTCATCATCAACTTTCTTATTTCTTATGGGCGCCATATTGAATTTTGACACCGTTAGAAAGAGTCTTTTTTTTCTGATTTAAACCATGTGTAACATGTTCCCAAAAGTGTTTGAGCTATTAAAAATAACGTTAATAAAGGTGACCTTCCACATAAATTAAATAAGGTAGCCATGAAATTTCGAATTGTCAATCACTTATCGTTGCATTAGTAATGGGAAAATGTTGTATACAAACGAAGAGGAACGAGATATGTTATGTATTCTTTAATCATTGAATCGAAATGCAACAATAGGTAGTACACGATATTTACAATTATTGTATCCTGAACGACGACAGCCATATCATACCATTTTCCTAGATTTTGATAGAAAGTTTGTCGAGTATGGATCGTTTACCAACCGCGTAATGTTTACGGTAACCGGAATTTGGATAGAAATCAACGGGATATTTTACAAATGGTGAATTAAATGTGCGTTTTCCCAAAGTTTATGTTAATTTTGTATCTTATCTGTAACAATGAATTCAAATAACAATTAAATTAATATAAAGAAAACAATAATTACAGTAAATGTTCAAATATGTCGCCATCTTCATTAATGCACAATTACGCACGTTTTCGAGCTGTTTGAACTGCTCTTTGTATGGTTCTCCTAGGAATTGCATTGAAGGCATTTTCGAGTCTAGCTCGAAGTTCTTCAATATTATGTGGAAGGTCACCTTTATAAAAGTTATTTTTAATAGCTCAAAAACTTTTGTCAACATGTTACACATGGTTTAAATCAGAAAAAAAAGACTCTTTCTAACGGTGTCAAAATTCAATATGGCGCCCATAAGAAATAAGAAAGTTGATGATGACCAGAAGAAAACGAAACGTCGTATAAAAATTTCAAGTACAACATTACATAGAACATTAAAAGTGGCCTTGAGAACGTGTCTTTAGTTTTTCTCTGCAAGGCCAATAAAAGTGCTAGAGGCAAAATAAGAAAATGAGATTTTTCCGTTTTTTTTTTTAAATCTCAAACGTCATTTGTTCTAAGTCTACTTTCTTTGCAGTATGGTAATAACCACAAAATTTAGCAACTTTGCCAAATTTAAACCTATCGTCTATCGTCAATAATAAGCGAGATCCCAATGGTGAGGATCGAAAATGAATCAGCCTGTATATATATATTGTTCCTATTTTGTGTTATCGTTGGTAGATATATTATTACCATTACTGCTGTTATAGCCTATTGCATTATTATAAATTATTACACTCTAAGTTTATGAAAACTTATAAAGATATTCTTCATTATTATTGTTGTAATTGTAAATTATCTCACATTTCTAAAGGCCATAGACATTTAGATACATTAGAGTGATTATTTGGCGTATTCTGTAAAAACGCGAAGACTAAAAGCTTAAGATATAAATACCATTCGATAGGTAATTAACAAGTGCATGTGCTGGTAAGTTAAAAAATATGGGGTTCTATTTAAATTAATCAAGTTATAGCCACTTAATTAAAGTTCTTATTTGAACAGTTTTAATTTTTGTACAAGCTGCAGTATGACGTGGCAAGTTTATTATAATTGGGTTATAAAATATGGTCTATTGTTACATTTCACTGTGCATTTCGCTTACATAACTTAAATACTTCTTAAGTATTTGAAGCATGAAAATTAGGTTAAATTTTCACAAAATTCAAAGTATTTAAAAAACGTTAAGGTTTAGGTATTATAAACCTTATTGACAGACACTTATTTTGACCAGAGAATCCAAAAATGCAATCATATACAGAAGGTTCCATTTAAAAAAATACAACGTGAGACTTTTAGGGCTTTTAGAAGAGCCTGTATAATATGAAAATAATTCCAAAAGTATCTATAATAGGCCCCCATACATTCCAAAAGTGAAACTTTTTGAATGTCACGTGCTTTGGCAACAATATTCCGTGCAGTATAACGTGAATAACCCTGTATAAACGTTTAAAGTGTGTATTTACTAGTGGTGCAGATATCCGACAAAATTGAGATCCGGATATCCGGATCCAAAACTATCCGGATCCGCTATCCGAAACCTCGGATCCGGATCCGCTATCCGATACCCCAGATCCGGATCCGCTATCCAACGCCTCAGATCCGGATCTGCTATCCGAAACCTCGGATCCGGATCCGCTATCCGATACCTCAGATCCGGATCCGCTATCCGAAGCCTCAGATCCGGATCCGTTATCAGAAATCTGGGATCCGGATCCGCTTCTTGAATTCGGATATACTATTCGGTGCTGGGATCTAGATCCGATAACTATACATAAAACATACAAATTATTATCGAACAACTGAATGGTAATTACACGTATTTACAGGTTTACCTTATTATATATATAAAACGTTGTACATAGCAACATATATTAGCTACTTATAATATTAATTAAACACATTGATTTGTTTTATTATTTTACACAGCAAAATACACGTAAAACATTTTTTCTTTATTATTTTTTTAATGTTAGCGAGAACTCGCAAACAAAATTATCTTATTGATACAAGTCCGAGAAACCTGATAAAGAATGCGAATTTGTGATTTTCAATAACAGATTCGGATCGGAAGCTTCGGATAGCGGATCTGGATCCGAGGTTTCGGATAGCGGATCCGGATCTGAGGCTTCGGATAGCGGATCCGGATCTGAGGTATCGGATAGCGGATCCGGATCCGAGGTTTCGGATAGTGGATCCGGATCCCAGGTTTCGGATAGCGGATCCGGATCCGAGGTTTCGGATAGCGGATCCGGATAGTGGATCCGGATAGCTCTCAGATGCGGATATCCGGATAGTAAATTATCCGGATCCAAAATTATCCGGATCCGGATAACAGCTCTAGTATTTACTAGTTCTGCAGATATCCGATGAAATTAACATCCGGATAACAGCTCTAATAACATGCATGTAATGTCAAATCAATGGTCAAACTACTATGGTGAAAATGTTCATCGGTGTGTAGTTGATAAAATAAAATACATAATACACAGATGGTCCAATTTTAATTCTGAAAAATATGCTTTTTAGTCTTATAAGTTATTATACATAGAGTGTACAGTAGAAACACCGTCGTCTTTGATAGTCAAATGGTAACATTTTCTGAAAAATTGTAATTGGGATATAAGTATGTGTATGTATGTATGTAGGCGGATTAGATCTACAATATAAAATAATACACACTACACAGGCTGTTCCAAAACTTAGCAATATACCAAAGTTATGTTTTCTGTTAACGAAACATCTATATTTTATGACATTTTTTGAATTATACACTGGAAACTTTTTTAAGGTGGCTTATGCCTAATTTTGACAGTTTATGAGAAATTTTAATTCCTTTGAAAATGCAATGTTGCAAAAAAAGTCACGTGAATAGTAGATACACTTCACTTATGAAAACATTAATTGTTAATCTTATAAAAGATAATTGTAATAGTGCAAAGTAGTAGCAAAAAAGGCAACGCTCATAAAATGTCTATTTTTAGCTCTTATACTTTGCATAGATAATATTTTACTTCTGTTAATCATAGTTAAACATGCAAGGCAAAAATTTTCGGCATGACATAATGTTAAAAGGCTAAGGTCATCTGACAATCACAAACATAAAATAGGACAGAATATAGCCTGTCTAATGCACCATATACAGCTATGGCGAAAAAAGTCGCAACATCCTTTTGTAGGTATGAATACAGATAGGTACCTCAATAATATTTTTACATCATAAAAGAGTGCTGTCAACTAAATTGCTAAACAGCTTCAGTTACTTTAGTGATCACGTTGGGTTCATGGGGTTCACGTTATTATGGTATTCTGCACACTGCACACGAACAAATAAGCCACAGGATTACCTAGCTAAACATAATTGTGAGAAATTTGAATGTTACTGTTTAGAATACAACTAGGAATATAATCACTCAACTAGGAGGTATATTAGATTCGCACATCATGTTTATACCAAAATTATTGTTTCCCTCGATTAACGATTATTTTTATTTAATTGTCAATATTATAATAAACTTTCGTAAAAGAAATCAAATAAAGGCGCAATCACTCGCTTAAACTACAATCTGAAGCCTGCATATTTTAAAGCACTTTTGAGATTTGTAATTGAACTTGTGCACTTGAAAACAATACTTTTATTTGAAATGTTCTTTTAAGCAAGTTTCATTTTGCATGTTTTGCGTAAAAGATTTGTCAGGCCTGTATATGCATCGCCGTACCCATTATACCTATACAGACATTCCTTGTTGTTCAGTTAACTTTATCAAAAATTTATTTCGGTTTATAAATAACTAATGAATGATGTCATTATTAAACATAGTGTTTATAGTATACGACTACTTATTTTCTCCCTGTGTCATCTTAAAAAAAAGACTCTTATTCACCAAATCTGTATATACCTAATTATGTTAATTACACACGCTAATTGAGTTTCGGGTGATATAACTTTCGTTATTGACGGTCATAACTAAACAAATCATGATCTGTGATCCTTAACAAAAATTAGGTCATGGCGTGACGTCACTACTGTTTATAGCTATAGTTATGGAAGTCAAAATTGCGAATAGTGTTCTAAAAACATCTACCGAATAACATTAAACTTATGGTTTGAATTAAAATGGTTTTTGAGTCGCTGGTTACCGATGTCCTAAATCGGGTACTGGGCGACTATGTTGAAAATCTCGACAGTAAACAGTTAAAAATTGGAATTTGGGGAGGTAAGATAACCTATATAACCTTAAACGAAATCATAGAATTTATTGTCAAATCTTAGGGGATGTTGTCCTTAATGACCTGATTCTCAAACAATCGGCGTTAAATGAAATAGATCTTCCGGTGCAAGCAGTATACGGACGTTTATGTAAGTAAATAAATTTAAACCAAACGAAAATCTTATTGAAACATATTTGCAGCTAAATTGGTATTAAAAATCCCATGGAAAAATTTATATTACTCATCTGTCGAAGCTTACATCGAAGGTTTATATTTAATTATTCAGCCCAATCTTCAAGTGCAATATGATCCTGAGAAGGAAGAAAAAAAGAGTTTTGAAGCAAAACAATCTACTCTTAGAAAAATCGATGAGGCAAAGAAAAAGGAGGAAGAAGGTATTGTATGTCTACTTCTTGCAATTTTTAAAGTATTTATTTTGAATTTCTTTTAGCAAAGAAAAAAGTGGATGACACATTTGTTGAAAAGTTGACAACGCAAATTATCCGAAATGTCCAAGTGAACATTAAGGATATTCATATTCGATATGAGGACAAGGTTACAAACCCAGAACATCCGTTTTCGATGGGGATTACGTTGAGCAAATTGGTTCTTCAAACTACTGATAGTGAGTGGGTACCAACTGTCGTATACGAAGATAAAGCGCATATTAAAATACACAAGGTAAGTGTACTATAAAATTAGCTGAAAATCTAATAGTTTGAGTGTTTCAAATTGTTTATTACGCTCTGCTGTAATTGCAATTTAGTTTCCACAATCATATTGTCATATTTGTGAGAAAGTGGAAATATGTCGGAATCCTATTTTTCTTTTTTTTGCACATATCTTGAAAACACTTTAGCGTAGAATGTACATTACTCTATACTTAAATAAAATGCATGTTAAATTTTTGATAGAAAGGGTCTAATACATTTGTTTGCTAAACCAAAAGTTTCCCAAAAGATATCGAGGGAAGAGATTTGGGCTAATTTTACTGCAAATTATAGAATAAACATTTTTTTACATATCAAAACAGGGATTTTCTTTCAATAAGTATTGATTTACTGACACAAAACTTTATGTATATACAAGGTGTTTCAGATTACTCATCCACTATCTTTTTTTCACGCAAATATTTCGAAAACTGTCCAATATAAAACTTTCGTTAGATTATACAAAATTAAAGTACGTTAAGTTTTCTAGAATAAAAATCCAATACATTTTTTTTTGCTATACTCACTAGTTTTGAAGATGTTGAGTACAGAAAGTTACGGTATTTTTTTTCCGTCCATTGCAAATTGTACATTTTAAAACTTTACAGACCTATTTTTGATTTCAGTAAAAAAATTTTAAAAAATTCTCAGAGTATTCTTGACTATGCAGAGTGTCATACCAATACTTACCTCGTTATTTTAAATGGAACACTTTTTACCTTATTCCATTTTTTAATTTTATGCAAAAAGATAACTTTATCTCTAATAATAATGTTACTTTTGTTAGTCGAGCATTAAAAATGTAAATTTTTATCTTGGGTATCCTCATTTTAAATACTGTAACTCTATCAGCTATCCATAATGTGTTTGAGCATTTTAACTTTAACTTAAGGCGGTATTACAATGGTCCGACATATTTAAAAATACGTGAAAATAAAGCAATATTCCGGTACATCTTACACCGAACTTGAATGTTATTTTACAAATTTAGTAAAAGTACAAGGCAGAGTAAGGTTTCTAGTTTACCACACACTATATTTTATTTACATAATAAGAAAGAAAAGTGCCGAATTTAATAAAAAAAAAAGTGACGCTGTGAACCGTGTAGTACGAAAGTCACTAAAACCATTATTTTCATAAGAAGACCCCTATTATTACAAATAAAAACGTCTTTACTGTATAAATGAGATACCTTAAGGTATAAAAATCAAAGATTTTACAATTAAAAGTGGTCTATATTAACATGGGATGTGTCTGAATATTATTTATTCCAAATGCACCAGTCATTTCTTTATCAAGTTGCCTTCGTATTAGTTCAGTTGTCTTTTAAGAGATGGCAGCAGATGCAAACCGAATTGGGACCATCGACTTACTTCACCGTAGACCTCCAAATAATAATTAGTATTCCAAGCGTAAGCGGACACATTTTTTACGATGAATGAATAATAAAAAAATAATAATAATACAGGAAATCAATGATTTAAAATTTTTATTTAAATCGTTTTCAATTCAAAATAGGTTGAAAGTAATAAGTAAGAACTTTTTTTTTATGTTAATAGTTTAAAACTGGTTTTAAATGAAAATCGATTTTTGGTCAAAACCAATTTAAATGCTGATTTTAATAGGTACCCGTTTTAAAATAGATTTCTAAGACCATTTTTCGTATCTAAATAATATTTTTACATCACAAAAGGGTGCTGTCAATTAAATTACTGAACAGCTTCAGTTAGTGCAATGATCACGTTGGTGGTTCACGTTATTATAGTATTTTGCACACTGCACACGAACAGATAAATTACGCAGGATTCAAGTACCTAACTACAAATAATTGTGAGAAATTTTAATGTCGGTGTTTGGAATACGGTGTTGATTCAAACGTTAGTTCAGGATTTAAGGATTTTTCTTTGTTATATATCAGCACCCTTAGGATCTCGAGACTTTCTAGGTTGTTCAAATCAACACCGACATTTGCTTATTTATCAGGGTAAGCAAATACTCATTCGCGTGCGCACACAAAGCGACTCACGGCTCATTTTCAGCTTATGAGCGCGTGCGGTTTTCAAACGACTCACGTCCGCGTATGAGTGATAATAGTAGTTTTCCAATGATACCGCACGTGAACTGAATAAAATATTTATGCTCACGTGCGCAGGCGAAACGCTCAGGAGCGTACATGATATTAACAAATAAATTATTACATATAAATATAATGTATTTAAGAATTTTTTTAAGTGATTAAATAAAACTTGGGGGAGGATTAGTGCATCCTGCGCATAATTAGATTATTTATTTTTACTTCGGAGTAGAGGAGAGGGATAATTTTTGTCGTAATTGATTAAATTCATGATAAAACTATAATATCCTTTCAGCATTGGGATGGGAAAGAGGGGTGCATTTTTTACGTTGTCCTAAACAAGGGGGTGGGCGGGGGTGGTTTATAAATATTTTACATGGTAAAATTATAATTTTTTCAACGTAGGGGTGGGGGAGGGCAGATGAAATTTTTTTGTGATTGATTAAATTAACTTTTTACTTTACTTTTTAACACCAGAGTGGACGCAGGTTTATAAATGTTTTACAAGATAAAATTACTTTCTTTAACATAGGGATGGAGGAGAGGGATACAGTTTTTTTCAAATACCGGAATGGAGAGAGCTTTACAAATGTTTTACATGGTAAAATAATTTTTGTTAGCATAGGAGTGCGGGAGGGGCATCAAATTTTTGTTTGTAATTAATTAAAATATTTTTTTAACGCCGAGATGGAGGGAACATTACAAATGTTTTATATGGTAAAATTATTTTTTTTTTCACCATAGGGGTGAGGGATCTCCCTCGCTCACCTCTATTTTTGTAATCGATTAAAATATTATTTTTTTTTTATAAGTGCCAGGGTGGAAAGGCGGGTTTACTAATGTTTTACATGGTAAAATTATTTTTTTTGACATCGGGGTGGGGCAGTGGGATAATTTCACGATTTTCAACTGCCTCCTGATTTTGAAAAAATTAATTTTACCAAGTAAAACAGTTATAAACCTTCGCCCACCCCGGTATTCAAAATAAAGTCAATTTAATCGATTACAATAGAAATCATCCCTGTGCCCCACCCCGATGTTAAAAAGAAATAATTTTACCATGTAAAACCATTATAAACCTCCCTCCACCCCGGTGTTTTAAAAAAAGTTACACTTGTAAACCTTCTCTCATCCCAGTGCTTTGGAAAAAATTAATTTAATCAATTTTCAAATCAAATTCATCTCCCTCCCCCACCCCCATGTTAAAAAGAAATTTATCACGTAAAACATTTATAAACCTCCGTCCACCCCCGCATTTAAAACAAAGTTAATTTAATCAATTATAAAAAAATGCACCCCTCTCCCCCAAGTCGATGTTGAAAAGATATAGTTCTATCAAGTAAAACATCTGTGAACCTCTCCCTGTAAAATAATTTCATTAATTACAACAAAATTTGCTCATTTTCTCCACCCCGATGTTAAAAAAAATATTTAATTAAGTATCTAAAAAACTTAAATCCGCATCCTTCCGCCAACACCCACTGAAAGCAAAAAAAAAAAAGAAAATTACTTCAAAAAGTTCGAACACAACCCGCAAATTAACCCTCTCGTCCGATGAATATCTGTTGTGTTGTCGTTAAAAGGGTAACCCTTCGGAGCAACACATCAACAATGCAGCATTCTATTTTATAAGTTTTAAAGAAGCACGCTTTCCTTTCGCGCACACGACAAATGCGCACATGAGTGAGCTTTTTTAAATTTCGTCACTCGTGAGCGTAAGTAAAAATATAAATGTTCACAAGGTACAGCTCACGTTGGTGGGCGTTTTGTGAACGCACATCGCCGCACGCGCTCGTGAATGACTCACGATGTGCGTTTCCTTGCCCTGTTTATTTCAATTTTGTCCCTATTTTTGTTTTCCCTGTTATTGTTAGTTCTTAATTCCATCACTTGTTCATAGATGTCCTTGGCATGTTCATTTTTGTAATTTTTAAAATTTGAATTCAAAAATTTTTTACCTGATTACGTTTTATCACAAGAAATTGTTTTCGTTTGCCCCTCTTTTTGATACTCTTTAGTTTTTGGTATAATAGTTGAATTTAGTCAGACCCATATATTCGATGAAAGAGTGAACATTAAAATTAAACGTCATAATCTATTTTATTATTGCTGACTGTTTTTGCTGACAAATTTTTTGTTTCTTTTCCACCTAATCGAAACGTTTTAGATCTGCAACCTGAAGATGCGCAAAACCGGTCGTTAAGTTAAAATAAACAGCTATTTGCGGATTGGACTTTTTTTATTTTCCTTACTTGATTATCATGTATCCACACTACCTCAAAACTGAATTCTTAAAAAGTTTTATGTTGGGATATATGTGGGCGGATTAGATCTACAATTTAAAAATAATACGCAACATTTTGAAACAGCCTGTTTTCAAAATTTAGCAATGCATCAAAGTTATGTTTTTCTTAATGAAACATGCTATATTTTATGGCATTTTTTAATTGTGCACTGAAAACTAGATCAATTTTATTTAAGTTTCATTATGCTAATCAATCAGCCAAAAGATCTACTATTTACGGTTTTCGTTTCACTTTTCTGAATTAAATCATTTTCTAGATATTACAGTTTTCTTGCAACATTGCATTTTCAAAGAAATTGAAATATCTCAAACTATGAAAATTAGGCATAGAGAACCTTTAAAAATCTATTATCTACAATTAAAAAATTTCATAAAATATAGGGTGTTCCATTAAGAAAAGCACAACTTTCACACATTGCCAAGTTTTCGAACAGTCTGTATATTGCGTATTATTTTTAAATTGTAGATCTAATCCACCTGCATATATCCCAATATATAACTTTTCAAGAATGGTTACCATTTCATTACTACTACTCTGCTCGCTGTTGCACGTTGTATACAGCGTGTTCCATTTAAACATTTTAAATTTATATCACGTGATCTATTTATTAAACGTTTGCTTTTGGCAAACGTTTAATAAATAATCTAAGCATACTGTTTTATGCAGCGTTTCATATAATATCTATTCACCAAATTTATACTTTTATAATACAAATTCACTGCGGAGATATTTCGTGTCCAAATTGTCGTGGGGCACTCTGTTTAAGCTCATGTTTTTTTTTTTTCGCATGGAATTAAAAAATTTAGTGATACATAAGGTGTTCCGCTTAAAATAACGGGTTGAGTATGCATTTACCCACCTTCATGAAACCTCGTATAGTTCAATATTTTTAGGTTATGCAACCACCGATGAAGAAACCACAGGAACATAACTGTTCCAATTATGTATTTTTGAGTTTTTTCTGTAAAGAGTGAAATTTAAGACACAAATTAGAACACTCAAATGCTTATTTTTTCTGGATTTCTTGATTTGTTTTTTTTTTTCTAATTTGATTGTATTTAATTCCTTACACGTTGGCAGATTGTTAATTTAGAGGGTTTAGCTGTCTATTGGAACTGCGACAGCCCACTGTACAATACGTTAGACTTCAGCGAAATTATAAGTTTACTAAACAAAGAAATTCCTACCGGTACCACAAAGCCTCAGGGTTATAATTATAGTAAGTCGTACCATTTTCGCTATATGATTTCTGAGACATTGATTATAATACAATGTTCTATGTTTCAGTTCTAGGACCGATCAGTTCATCTGCGAGGCTGAAACTAAATCCGAAGCCGGAATATGACAAACCGGCATTTTCAATACCAAAAGCTATAGCAAACTTAGAAATGGAGAAATTATCAGTTGGTAAGTCACTAATTAGAATTATATTATTCTGTTTGGTTACTACTAATTGTCGACAAAAAAATCGGTTATTTCTAAAGGACCACAATCACAAATCAGTTATCACTCGAATTTCGGTACCAATCAAAATCTTAAATTATGATAATTGTTAATGTTTAAGCAACAAAAAAAAAAAACAAACAATATTTTCAAGTCGATTGTTAATGTTAAACTTAAAAAAAAAGGCTAACCGTTTTTTTTTTGTCTATGCTTCTGTTAAGTATGTAAGTAATGTGTAATTGCTTTTACAACGTTGCCAATTGAGTAACCTCTCGAAATTCTATGATAATGCTCACTTTTACCACTAGAAACCGCTTTACGATCAACTTTATTATTTCTGCCGTAGTTTTAGTTTGTTTTTATAAATATAGATTTTAAAAATCTATATTTATATATATTTTTATAAATATATATTTTAAAAATCACATTTTTACCACAGAGGGTTTTTTTTCAGAAAAATGGAATGAAACTAAAAAAAGGATCTGTTTTGTCAAACTATAATTTATTTGAATTAAAGACAAAGGTTTTTTGTCTATTGTTTGCTTAATTTGGATAACGGATAGTTCTATATAACAGTCAGCAAGTTGATACTTTTAACCTTTATTAAATATTTTTAGTTTTTCATGCTTTACGATTTACATATTTTTGCGGTGGTCATTAAACATTAATTTTTTATTTGTATTTCTCGACTCTTTAATATCAATTAATTAAATCATTTCATTTAATTCATACTTACGTGCTACACAAAAATTTTGTTATAGGTTTAAAACAATTTTATTGTATTGCTACTTTCCAGGGTTATCTAAATCACAGTACAGGGATATAATAGCTTTGGCTGATTCACTAGAACTAATGACCAAAGGTGCACCATACAGGAAATATCGACCAAACGTGCCTTCTTATAAAGGTCACTACAAAGAGTGGTGGCACTTCGCCTACACTTGTGTATTAGAAGAGGAAATAAGGAGAGTGCGCAGAAATTGGAGCTGGACTCACATCTACAAACATCGTCATTTAATCAAGCAATACGGAAAAGCTTATAAGATCAAATTGCAAAGTAAAAAGGTAGGCGTTAAACGTATATAACGTGCAATGTGCAATTTTTCTTACAGTGTGAAATCATTAAATAAATGCTTTTCTGCTTTAACTGTAATTTTTAATATGAGGAAATTTTCTATGTTAAAAATTTTTACCTCGTGTCGGATTTGAACCAGGCACCTTCCGTTTGCCGGACGGGCGACTCTACCAATTGAACTAACGAGGCGTTGGTTCCAATACGATTTTCAAACGGGAGGTGCCTGATTCAAATCCGACACGAGGTAAAAATTTTTAACATAGAAAACTTCCTCATGTTAAAAATTACAGTGAAAGCAGAAAAGCATTTATTTAACGTATATAACGTGTTTATAAATTATCGCAAAAGCTCGGTTCCGAATCAAAAATCTTAATACTTCGTATTTGTTCATTTGAAAAAAAAACATACATTTGGCAACACTGTAGCTGCATACTACTGTAATTGTAAATACCGTAATAATTTCTGTATTTCGATCTTCGAAAACATTTGACCCGTTATTAGTAGTCAGGTAGGTAAAACTGACGTTTTAAATTCTACACATTATGCGAAGTATGATTTGCTCTTCAAATTATTTATTTTTATAAGATCAGATTTTACGGAGAATTACAGTATACTAAAGAGATTGCGATCTAGAATGGTTACTCTCCTACGGATGTATTCCGCCGTTTAAAGAGAGTTCATTATGTGCGCAGCTCCACGAGTTCAAGTTTATTTTTTTTTTGCCCGTGAAAAAAAAAATCCTTTATGGACCTCTGTGGACATCCACGGAACCATCTGTTAGATGTCGCCTTCATGAATGCCCTAGTACCTAATTTTATTGATCTCTTTGTCTTGTAGCACCTTAGCTTTTATTATTTTCCTGACCATTTGATGTACCGCCTCCCATTTTTCTCGCGATGCTAGCATGACCTCAATCAAATTTGTGGCTGTAAGTTCCGTTTCAACTTTGTTCTGCACCTTTTGTCTGATTTCTTCCCAACGGTCACAGAGCAGAATGGCATGTTCCGGGGTATCTACATCTCCGCAATACGGGCATTCATCATCAATTGCCTTGCCCATTCTCTTGATGAATACTGTGAAATAACCGTGGTCAGTGAGAAATGGTCTCAGATAGAACTCAACATTTCTGTGGTTAGATGTCAACCATTTGGTCAGGTCTGGTATAAATTTCTTAGTCCATTCTCCTTTTGAGGTATCTTTTGCCGCTGCTACCGTTCCTTGGTTCCTGCCTTGGTAGATTTCTTTTCTTTCCTGTGCCATAAAGTCTATGGGTGGGGTTCCTGTTAAAGTCCATAAAATCAATATTGAGAACCCCGAACTACTAAAAAAAAGTAACATCCACGAAAGAATTAAACGCTTACTAAAGCATTTATGTCAAAAGAGAATCTAAAAATTTATTGAATCTAGAAAAGGGATGAGGGTAAAAACATATTTTTTTCGCAGTTCCATTTTGTATCAGTTCAGAGGTCACGGAATTATAGCAGGTGAAAAGTAGGCGGTAAAAGGAAAAAGGCACTTGTAAATATAAATTTATTTTATCGTTTCTTAGTTTATTCGGTCTTCGGTTGAAAATGGAAATCCACGAATTTCTGAAACATTTGTCCCGAATTAATTAAATTGGTGTGGCGCCGAGTGATCGGATATCTTGTGTGTCTATTACTATGCTACAGTGCTTGCATATCTTTGAATGAAGGTACGTTGATGAAGAAATGTTAAAAACAAACTTTTAAATCAAAAAGGAAACGTTTACAAAATATTTCTAGTAAAAATTCTTCTTTAAACTAAATTGCAGCTATCTCTATTAACAGATATCGAAGAGTAAAGCTTACTTACGCACTAAAAGTCTGAACTTCAAGAACTCCGTGAAAACAAACGAACAGCATGATACGACATTTTGACATTAAGATTTTTTATTCAGAACGATCGAACAAAGAATATCCATGTGTGTAGATTTTGTGACCATTTATATTAACTAATTAACCTAACAACTATGTGTTCGGATAGTGTATGAAATATTTAAAAAAAAGTATATATTTATTTTAAGCTATATGTTACCGATTAGAAAATCAACTTACATACTCTTTATGTAGCATAGAGTCAGATCGCAATGAGTTACATTTTTATTTAACATAAACTACATGACGGAGTAACAAAAACATAATAAATTTACTCACAAATAAATATTTGGACGCTAATCTTTATTGACTTTAAAATCAGTATAATGCATACACTTATTAATAAATCTAGTGTACTCGAGTCAATAACTGTTAGTTTTAGTTCTGTCTGTTATTTTATGAAGAAAATTCATACGAAAATGACGCGTGGTGTTGCAGCAAATAAAAAACTGCGAGAAATTATAATTTCTCAGCACTGCAAAGGTAAATCAATGCAAAAAATTTCAAATGCAGTAAATATTGCGAAATCAACAGTCATGGATATTATAAAAAAATATGGAGAGACTGCTAATAACAGTTGCATAAGTCTGGTCACAGTTTTTATAAAATAGGTTTATAATTGTTCGTGTTACAACATAAAAATTAATAATGTTCTTTTATTAACATTCCTTAAAGGCAAACGAAAAGCCATTATTAACAGCTATTCAAAAAAAAAGACGTTTGGATTGGGCAAAAGCCAAAATATCCTGGACAACGGCAATGTGGGGTAATGTTATTTTCAGCGACGAATCAAATTGATGTCTGCGTAGGTGATTTTCGAAAAAGCGTAAACTGTTGTAAATAATTAAGGGTGGACTGTATCGTTAATATATTTTAATAAAAAACAACGGGGAAACGTAAAAATACATGCTACTACTACATTACATTATGTTCTTAATACACAGACGTCACAACATCAGAACAGCGCAGGCGCATATATTTATATTTGTTATCGTTATATTCTGAACACGTACGGTAAAAATTTCCCGAGGTAGTTATGATATGGGGATGTAGAGAGGTTGGCAAATATGATTTCATTGATGCTACTGTAAATGCAGAAAAGTACCAACATATTTTTTTAAGAAACTTGATTCCAACAGTAGAGCAAAGTTTTGGGAACGAAAGTTTCATATTTCAGCAAGACGGTGCACCTTACCACACTGCGAAAACAACAAAAAAGTGGTTTTGGAACCATCATTTAAAAGTTTTATCATGGCCTTATCAAGTAGCCCCGACTTGAATGTTATTGAAACTTTATGGCATCAGCAAAATTTGGCACTGTTGCACCCTCGAATACTGCAAGACTAGTAGATTCCATGCCAAAACGCATACAAACCGTTATAGCCGCGAAAAGTTATGTTACTTATCTCTTACTGATATTCCATTTAAATTATTGGCGTCCGAACATTCATTTGTTGGTAAATTTGTGATATTTTTGTTATGTAGTTTATGCAAAATAAGCTACGATCGCACTTTATTTAGGTAAAGAGTATGTGACTTGATTTTCTAATCGGTTTGACAACAACATAGCTTAAAATAAATTATAAATTTATATTTTTTTAAACATTTCGTACATCGACATTTCGTTGTGAGGGCTCGTGCTCGTGTTGTATGTGCATCAAGTTAAATTTTTAATTTTACAAACCGCTAGTGCCCGCAAGATGTACTGCAAAACCTGACGGAAATGGAAAAAACTCTGGATATTGTAAACCTGGTTTTGACTAGGAAAACGGCTCAGTTAGAAGCTGAGAGAATGGGGAAACTTTACGAACAACAACCTGCTAAATCGTGGTTTAGCGGCTGGTGGAGTAGTTCATCTTCTGCAGATGACGGAGAGAAAGCTGCCAACTCTATTGGTATATATAAAAAAATGACTAATGTGACCTTTTGAATTTCAATTTATCGATGCTTATGTTTAGTGAACCAATTCCAAGCTGTCATGACACTTGACGAGAAGAAACGGCTGTACGATGCCATCGACTATAACGAGAACGCAGCGGCTGTAGTGTATCCAAAGTCATTTGTGGATACGTCCTGCATGTTTGTCCTAAAATTACTGGAACTTCGACTGACCGACGGAAACTTGCAAATTTTAAATACCAAATTGGAAAGCGTGAAATGTAAAGTGGACACTCGACAAGCTGCAAACGCGATGGCGTACGTAGTCGCAATTCTTTATTAGATAATAAATGATTTCTACGAATGACATTTTCAGGGCTATGGTCAATATAGAGAAACTTACAGTGCTCGGTATTACTCAAAATAGCTACGTTCCCGAACTGGTCAGCTCACAAATTCTAGAAGCCAACACTTCCTTATTGGACGTTACTTTCGAAACGAACCCGCTGAATAGCCACTTTGGTCAGAGGGTACACGTGAACGCAAATCCGTTGAGGATTATTTACGATGCTACCACAATAAACAGAATTATTGATGTTTTCAATGTTCCGAAGTCGTCAGCTTTAGCGCAGTAAGTAAAAAAAAATGATTTTAGGGTTAAAAGATCTACATTAACTGCAGTTATGGAGGCATATAATTTTACATTAAATAAAATAGAACAAGAAAAGGCAGTGTTAGGGGTGTTTTGTGACCTCACTGAAGCCTTTGATTCAGTGCAGCGCAGTTTAATGCTGGAGAAGCTTGAGCAGTGCGATGTCAGGAGTCAACTTTTGATGTGGTTCGCGACATACCTCAATGAAAGATCTCAGTTCGTAGAGATAAGTTACATCGAATAACGAAAGCTCACAGAAATTCACGTCGAATTCTCTACCACTTTTGATAGGTTTTTGCCACAGGGTGCTATTCTGTTCCCAGTTTTAGGTACCTGGGTTTTCCAGTTTGTTTTAGGCTTTCCTCTAGCTCTGCGCTCCAACGGTCTCCAATTTGTTACTTTCTTTATCGGTGTCTCTACCTCTCTCCTTTGCATGTGTCCGAACCATCTTAACCTTTGCATCTTTATGAACGTAACAATATCATCTCCCTCCATCATGGCTCTTATTTCATGATTCATTAGTAATCTATACCCGTCTTTGGCTTTTTTTTTGTCCCAAAATACTGAGCATCTTTCTTTCGGAAGTTCTAAGTCGTTCTTCATCCTTATATGAGAGACAGATTGTTTCTGCGCCATAGGTAAGCACCCCTCTAATTCCTGCCTTGTATATTTTTGTTTTCGTTGCCTTGGGGAGGTTTCTGCCCCGTAGCAGTCTATGGTAACACCAGTATGCTCGCTTTCCTGCTTTTATGCGTTTCGTAATTTCCGTACTTCGTTCATTTTTCCCATTTACTATAACTCCCAGGTATTTAAATTTGTCCACTCTTTCAAAACTATATTCTGTTATTTTTAGATGTCTTATATTGTCTGTTTCCTTGCTCGTGCTAATCATATATTTTGTTTTGCCTTCATTTATCATTTATTTTTCGCTTTTGTTATTAATATTAGTAACTTTACTTCTAAACTCTTTCTATCTCTTGCAATGAGAACCAATTTAACCGAAAGCGTGTGCCTTCTGTCTCCATCCTGAATAAAAAGATAAACCGTTGTTTCTAATGGTATTCAGATTAAAGTATTGTATAAGGTTGTCATTTGGATAAGAATTTTTAGGTATCGAATTTACAAAAAAGTTATTAATTTCATCCACACTATCTATTTCCGCAGGTAGCGTAGTACGTTGTCTTTTCGGTGTGATATGTAAGGATTTCATTTGTTTCCATAATGTTCTTGTGTCTTTAGCATTTAAGTGAAATCAACGTTTTTTGTAAAATTTCTCAGTTTGTTATAGTAATTCCAATGTGCCGCGTGTCGCGTTACCAGTTTTCTTAAATTTAGCTTCAGCTTTATCACGAAGTGACATGAGAAGTTTTACATTATCTATGATCCAGGGAAAACGGCATAGATTTGTAGTACGTGTCCTAATAGAACAATGATCAGTTGAAGTAACTGTGAGGTAAAGAAATCAACTTTATCATTTATGTTCGGCATATAAACGATGTTATCTAATGGAAGTAAAAATCCACATTCAGAGATTTTTACTTGTACAGAAGCAGCTGGGTTGACAAAGGAAGTCTCGATGTCACAAAGTATTAAAAAATGATCCACTATATTCTATCTAACTTGTGTGATATGTTTAATTGTAGCCTTGTTGCTTTATGTAATTCATATTTATCAAATACGTGTGTTAGAAACACTTTATTGAAAAATATAAAAGAACATGAAAAATTACATTGGTAAAACAACTATCATAGAATAACCCCCAACTGCACAGAATGACACTTCCCGCCATACTCCCTTTTCTTCTTCTTCTTCCTAGCGTTGGTCTCCCATGTTTACCAATTGTTTAAAAATAAACTTTCCTAACATTCGGCTTCGCTACCAGAGAAATCGTCCCCGGTTTCTTCGAAATTTGAAAGTTGGCACCATGGTTTCATTGCGTCGGCGGAATATACAGAGTTAAATTTTCGCTGACTTCTTTCCGCCCCACAAATGTCGACTAGGACGTAGCGATCGTTACCTAGAACCTCGGCGACTTCATATGGTCCTTTGAATATTGGTCGCAGTTTTCGCGGTTCACCGGTTGCAACGGAGTCTCGTCGTATTAACACCATATCTCCAACCTGGTAATTTCGGGCCTTGATTCGTCGTCTATCGAAACATTCTTTTTGCTTCTCTTGTACCGCTTGGATATTTGACAATGCGTCTTCTCGCAATGGAGCTATATCCATTTTCTTATACTCCACCTCATCATTCGATAATGCAAGTGTTAATTTATTTCTGAGGGCATTTCGTGGTTGAAATCCGAACAAAAGGTTATGGGCTGATTGCTTCGTAGTGCTGTTTGGTATACTATTCAGGGCATACTGTATATCTCTCATTTTCCGATCCCAATCTCGTCCATCCTCTCTTGTATAGCTAGTTGTAATTGCTGTCGTTATGGTGCGATTATAGCGTTCCACCTGACCGTTAGCACGAGGGGTGGCTGTGGCGTTTTTAATGTGGATAACGTCGTTCTCCTTACAATGAGCTTCGAAAGCTTTTGAAGTGAAGCCAGTACCTCTATCCGAAATTATACGCTGAGGAGGACCGAATATGCGATATATCTGGTCGAAAGTTTTGATTACATTTTTCGTGGACGTATCTTTGACGGCTTCCATATAAACGTATTTGGTGAAATTATCTATGTAGACCAAAACATGCGTATTTCCCTTTAAACTCTTGGGAAACGGCCCTAGATGGTCGACGTTGACCGTATGGAATGGTATCGGTATTCGTTCAATGTTATGTAGTTCCCCCTCTAACTTACCAGTTTTTGGTTTATGGTAAGCACATTCAATGCACGATTTCACGTATGCCTTTACTTTCTTGGCCATTTTTGGAAACCAATAATATTGTTGAATCTGATGTAACGACTTATTGTAACCAGGGTGCCCCATGTCATCGTGACACCCTTTGATCACACGCCAGCGTATTTCTCTAGGAACCACCCATTTTAAACCATCGTCTGTTTTACGATATAACATGTTTCTTTCTACCTTGTAGTCGTGGTGTATTTGTTTTTCGGTGTGATTCCCTGGACGTCGTTTCAGCGTCTCTCTTATTTCGTTTAGCTTTGGATCTTGCAACTGCATTGTTATTACCCAATCATTTTCGTCGATTCGCACAGTTAAGACTTGTAGTGCTGCCGTCTCTACTTCACATGCCTCTCCATATGGCTGTCTACTTAAAGCGTCAACATGCGCCATGTGATCACCTGGCCGGTGCTGTATGTCAAAGTCGAATTCTTGTAATCGTAGGATCCATCGTGCTATTCTCGGTATTAATTCTTTCTTCTGCATTATGGTCTTCAAAGAATTGCAGTCTGTGACTACCTTAAACTTTCGTCCTAGCAAATAAACGCGAAACCTTTCTAGCGACTCGAGAACGGCTAAGGTCTCCAATTCATAGCTATGATACTTCTCTTCTAAGTCCGAAGTTTGTCGGCTAAAGTAAGCCAGCGGTTTCAGTGGTTCATTTACCTTCCTCTGCATCAATATTCCGGCTAGTCCCATCTTACTAGCATCGGTGTGCACTTCCAGATCGGCACTCGGGTCGTAGAGGGCTAATACTGGTCGCTGCGTCAACTGGTCTTTAATTTCTCGGAATGCTTCTTCCTGCTTGTCTCCCCATTCCCATACCTCATCTTTTCTGGTCAACATGGTCAATGGTTTCACAATTTTTGCGTAATCCTTAATGAATTTTCTGAAGAATCCAGTTAATCCCATGAACTGGCGGATTTCATGCACATTCTCGGGGCACTTAAAATTCTTAACGGCTTCAACTTTTTCCTGGCCTGGTCGAACACCATTGCTGTCAATTTCCATCCCAAGATATCGTACACTGTTGAATAAGAAACGGCATTTTCTTATATTCAAGGTTAGTCCTTCCTTCTCAAGTACACGAAACACTTGCTTAAGTTTGTCGAGTCCCTCAGTGACGGTTTCACTCGCGATTAGAATGTCATCCATATAAATGGTAGCCACATTTGGTCCTAACTCCGCGAAGATTGTTCTCATCAGTCTATTAAAGACACTAGGAGCATTCACCAGCCCAAATGGCATGCGCATAAACTCGTACAACCCCTCATTGGTCACAAACGCGGTTAAATGTCTGGACTCCTCGGCTACAGGTACTTGATAGTATCCGCTGGAAAGATCTAACGTCGTGAAATAACGTTTGTTGGCTAGATGATCCAATTGCTCTTCAATATTCATAGGAGGCATATATTCTTTCCGCGTCACTGCATTAAGTCGCCTATAATCAACGCACATGCGTTCTCCACCCGTACGCTTACCTACGAGCACAACTGGACTAGCATAGGATGAATTTGATGGGCGCACTATACCAGCCTGTAGTAATTCTTGCACGGTCCCTTTGACGATGTCGCGTTGGGCATAGGGTAGTCTGTAGGGACGACACGTTACCGGTTCTGTTGACGTCACTGTTATCTTCATTTCCATTCTTGTCGTCAGGCCTATATTATCAAATGTTTCGGCGAACAAATGACGATTGTCGTTTATGAAGTGCCTTAATTGGTCTGCATCGGTTTTGATCAAGGACGGGTTAGCAGTGTATTCCGCTTTCACTAGTCGTACATTCTTTCTTCGAACGTCTTCGTGTTCTTCTCGGCAATCTTCATCTTCGTTTCGGTGCTCTTCGTTTTCTTCTCGGCAAACTTCGTCTTCGTTTTCTGTTCGGTAAACTTCGTCTTCGTTTCGGTAATCTTCGTTTTCTGTTCGGGAATCTTCGTTTTCTGTTCGGGAATCTTCGTTTTCTCTTCGGCAATCTTCGTTTTCTGTTCGGGAATCTTCGTTTTCTCTTCGGCAATCTTCGTTTTCTGTTCTGGAATCTTCGTTTTCAGTTCGGAAATCTTCGTTTTCTCTTCGGGAATCTTCGTTTTCAGTTCGGAAATCTTCGTTTTCTCTTCGGGAATCTTCGTTTCCTGTTCGGGAATCTTCGTTTTCTCTTCGGCAATCTTCGTTTTCTGTTCGGCAATCTTCGTTTTCTCTTCGGCAATCTTCGTTTTCTGTTCGGGAATCTTCGTTTTCTCTTCGGCAATCTTCGTTTTCTGTTCGGGCATCTTCGTTTTCTTCTGCAAGCTTTTCAATTTGCAACGAATTTCCCTGTTTCGTAATTTTGATGTTGGGTTGGTCCAAAGCCCTCCGACCGATGATTATGGCATCCTCTTGGCATTTGTCTGATACTACATAAATTTCGGGTTCTATTTGGATATCATCTATCTTCACGGTGCATTTACATATACCTTCAGTATAACACTCGTTCCCTCCAAACCCTCTCAATTTGACCTGGTGTTTGTCGTATTTGATACCCATTTTCTTGGCATGTGATGTCCGTATAGTTACTACCTCGCTGCCCAAGTCAATGAACGCCACTACTTCTTTGTTATTAATCGTAGCTACTTTATAAAATGGATCTCTTACTTTTGGGAGAAGGGCTATTTTATTCACCGATTTTGAAGTTTTCGATTGACAGTCTTTTGCTATGTGACCAGTCTTGTCACATTTAAAACAACGGGGCTTACGTTGTGGTTTAGGGCATTTTGCGGAGAGATGTCCTACTTCGTTGCAATTGTAACACTTTTTTTCCGGATCTGATGTTTGTTTTACTGTCATAGAATTATTGCCCATTTGTCTATAGTTTGTATTCTTGATGGTACTCTCATAGCACTTAATTTTTTGTAGAAGATCTTGTGTGTCATGTGGATTACTGATAGCTAGTAACTTAGCTAGTTCCTTATCAAATATACCGGCTATAATATATTTGACTACGCTACCCTCACTTAAGTTACCTCGAGTAGCTATCGCTTTCATACTGTAAATAAAATGCTCATATGATTCATCATATCTCTTTTTACGTTTGCTCAATTCAAAATGCACATCAGCATCATCTGTGACGGCTGGAAAATCTAATATTAATTGTTCTTTAAAAGTACACCAATCCCTAATTTTCGTTTGTCTACAATCGAACCACATCTTTGCTGCCCCTTCAAGCTTCGTAAGTGCATTGAATAATAAAGTGCCATCATCCCATTTAAAAATATTAGCTAGATTCTCTACCGTCTCTATCCATTTTAATGCCGTCAGTGAATCTGACTTACCCGGGTCGAAATCTGGCATAACCTGCATGACATTACTGTGATAATGAACATGTCTATCATCTTTACGCTCCTGCATATTCCTCTCTTTCTGTAACAATTCCCTTTCCCGTTTTATTAACTCTCTTTCCTGTTCTATTAATCGGCGTTCCCATTGGAATTGTCGCTGTTGATCTATGATATTTGTTTCAGGCTCTACTCGCGTTGTCGAATTTGCGATAGGTAAGGAAACATCCTGTATATCGTTCACGTCGTCGGTCCTACAATCTTCGATGTTTCCATCACATGAAGCACATTCCGTCGTTTTACCGTTACTCGTTGCCATACCGTATTTTTTTTCGTCACACGTACAGATCACTTCGTATTATTCTAGTCCGATATTGTTCGTATTACGCGTATAAACCGTTTTTCTTTTATATTTCGTTTTTCTCGTGGCGTCACTCACGTGCTCACTTAACCGTTTTTCGTAGCGCTTCGTTTTGTTTACACCGTCGTTGTTTGTACTTTTTTTCGTATATGTCTATCTATATTACGTTTGGTTTTTAGTTACAATCCCACCGCTGCTTTTGTTAGAAACACTTTATTGAAAAATATAAAAGAACATGAAAAATTACATTGGTAAAACAACTATCATAGAATAACCCCCAACTGCACAGAATGACACTTCCCGCCATACTCCCTTTTCTTCTTCTTCTTCCTAGCGTTGGTCTCCCATGTTTACCAATTGTTTAAAAATAAACTTTCCTAACACGTGTTAGGTGCACGTTAAATGTATATGTATTTGTTGTTGTTATTATTATTGTGATCAGTCCTATACTATCTATTCCATTGTCCTAATTTGGCCCATAACACACACCACAATAAATTTATTTGTTAATTTAAACTCTTAAATCAAAACATTTAATGTTGTGCTCATTTAATTATTAACACTTTCCCGTATTTGTAGGTTATCTGAAGCGACAGCAAGCACCATAAGCGACGTAAAAACAAAATCCACAGCCGGATTACAACATTTAATCGATCAGCAGGAACTAATGGATCTGAATGTCGATCTACACGCCCCCTATTTAATTCTTCCGTACGGCGGCGTTTATACCGGAACCGAGAATATAATCGTCGCAAATCTCGGTCGTGTGAAGATAACGACCGCGGATCGACCGAAAACATCCATCAAAGAGAAACAGCTGCGGTCGAATACCGCGGAAGATATGTTTAAGGTCCTAGTCGAGGAGAGTTACGATAAATTCAACATAGAACTGACGGAATTGCAAATGCTATTGGTGCCTGGCGGCGAAGAATGGATGACCGTCATGAAGGAGTGCAAGATGTCGAAGATGCACCTTCTAAATCCGATCAGTGTATTCTTGACGTTTCATAAATGCCTAATTGCCGACGACCCTAGATTACCGCAGAGCAAAATTGCAGGGGTGTTACCCTCTATTACGATGACCGTATCTGATAATCAGATAATTCTTTTGTACAGCTTAGTGAATAGTATCCCGTTTGACAAAAAAGACACGGATCAGGACAATGTAAGTTTAATATTTGTTTACTTATTATTAGCCAACTTATCACATGACTGCTACCAACCTATCTGTTATACCTTTGAGTGAAGGAATCGTAAAGAGACGCAACTAAATGGCAAAAAGTATACCCTATATGCATAAGGTGTAGGAATACTTTTGTCCTTTAACTATGAACAAACTTCTTCTATTCTCCCGTCTTCTACCATCTTCATTGATTATTTTCATTCTTTATTTCTCTTCTGTAATGTTTCGGCTATTTCATCATCCAATGTTTGTCTAGACCTTCATTTTTTCCTGTTTTTCTGTACTCTTGCTTCCCATATCCATCTCACTGGTTTAGATGCATCCATCCTCAATTGAGGTCCCCACCATTCTAATTTTCTTTGCTCAATAAATTCTAGAGCTGGATCTTTTCTTATGTCTATGCGTCTGATTCTGTCTCTATTCGTCACTCCTCAGGAACTTCACTTCAACAGCTTGTATCTTACTCGTTTGCGTTGTCTAATTTGCGCAATTGAACCATCAACTCTAATTTTATTTACTAACACAAGCCATAACGGATATATACTTAAGCTTACACTACTTTGTACTGTGCACTAGTTTTAAGGTAATTTATCAATTATAATTTGCATCTGTATTTTTGTAAATGCGCGAATTAATCTCTTGAATTTTATTTCCGTTTCGAATATCATATGCATGTGTGTGCTTATCTGTATTTGTGCCTATGTTTTGGTGATATTCCCCTCAAATTACCTTGTAACTAGAGCAGTATCCGGGGCATCTCATTGTTGTACGGTTGATAAAAGAACAGAAGAGTCCTTACTAAACGTCCGTTATTCATTTCAAATATGATATACTGGACGAAATATTCTGAATTATTAAATTATTATATAAGTCCAAACGAAGTATCGTAGAACATGTTCATATTATTATTACCTCATTTTGAGATTTACCTACATAAAACCTGCCTACTTTCCAAGTACCTGAGGCCGTGTCCTAAAGAAGAATACCGGTGGGGAACGAACCAGCCAGAAAACATTCCATTTGGAGTCCTATTTTTCCTGATCACTGTATATCCTGATCACCTGTATTTCCTGGCATTATAATAGATAATAGATATTTATTCATATATGGAACATGGTATTTTTTTAACAAATTCTGAAAAAGGGTCTAATAGTGAATAGAAAAGTGCCAAAACTTATATGGCCTAAAGCTAACATTAACGGAGATAATTCAAGAAAACTTAAAAAAGATAAATGTCAAAAATAATTGTTAGAGATAAATTACATGGAGGGTTTGCATTTAAAAACTGGGTATAAAATAAACTATTTTGTCCTGCTTCGCACATCTTCATTGCAAAACTTCTGCTTGAATCTTTTTTTTTTATAAAACTAATGGTATGTTGGGTGGTGGTTATATGATGTCCTTTATAGTTAAATTTACGTCTTAATATGAATACTAATTTAAAAACATGTTCTGTTATATTTACGGTAAAAGTGTGGTTAGAAATCGCTCACTACGCGCTAACATGAAATTTGAATAAATAAGTTGGTATCCGATATGACTTGTTGAGGTACATTTTGGTAATTCTTCTTTTAAATGTTCTCTTAACAACATTTAAGATCTATCAACACATGTTCAATACATTGGCGGAGTATTTGAATTTTTTTGATATAACAAATTTTTGATTATTTGAAGAATTTCAGAGGTTAATTTCGGGATAAAAGGGTTTTATAATATTTGTTCATCAAAGTAACCAAATCTACCTGTATTATATTTTGTTTTGTTTGAAGAGATTTAGTTTTTTAATAAATAACACTCTTTACTTGGAAAATTAAAAATAGCTCGACAAGTCACTTAGATGTAAATAACACGTACAACTATACGATTTTATCGCGTTTCCATGCATTAACGATGGAACAGTAAATGGAGAGCGGTACAAAAAGCCGACTTTATCTGTGTGCCAGATTTAAGTGAAAATACTAATCTACCTAGACTCCCGCCGAATACTATGAGGGCACAAAAAGGTTACTCTGATGTATTAAAACTGATGTAATTTATTTGAAGTTATTTATTGCTAAAAATAAAAAAAATACATTTTGTATAACATTTGTATACGTTAAATTCACCTATATTTCAGAGAAAAAAAAAAATAAAAATTAAAAATATGAGCAATATAAAGGGGAGAATATAGCAATAGATAATGAATACCAGTTAGTAAATCAACAGTATGCTAACTTGAACATATTTTTCAGAAAGAGAAACAAAATTTTCATGTGTTTCTGCAATATATAAGTCAAACTAGCCGCATTGCCTTAAAGTGCATTTAATGATTTTAAAATGATTCCTTACAGGACGTAGCAAAAAAATGTTTTCTACAACTTTTTTTGCTACGTCCTGTAAGTGTTATGTCGGAATACCTCGTTTAAACTCGGTATGTGGACGTAAAATGTCACTTACTTGTCACCATTTTTATTAATAAAATTTTTCCATATTTGAACAAATAAGGCAATTTTTGTATAGCGAAATTGACAGATAATTCATGACATCTGTCAACTTTGATATCGCATATTTCAAGTATTTCTGCAAGCAGATGTGTTTGATCACAAAGTTTGTTCCTAGTCACTAGATTAAGAAAATAAAAGAAAAACCTATATGGATTCAACTTTAGAACATGTATTATACTATTACAAGATAAAATAACTAGTAGCGTTATTGGAGCGTAACGTTCTGTATTTTTAGACAATTAACAATATTAATAACCACTATGTAACTAAGGCTACACATAACATATAACACAGAACATACTGTAATAATTTTGCAATTTGTAGCAGGATCTTATTTCACTTCGTTCTGAACATATTTATGTCGACAAAGAAACGAGTACCACAAAATTATTAGCTGTGGTGGCAACCTCTCCACTAGAGGAGACCGAAAGAAATAAGGAAACGGTTCAATATACGACGCTAGAACTAAATTTCGTCATGAAAGGTTAGTGCGAAATCGACTATTTAACTCGTTTACCTCATCATTTGAATTTCCAGAACTATCACTAGCGCTCAGCCACCAAGAATACACTGATAGTCCCATAAGTGATGTTGCTGTGTTTCAACTTACCGGCTTGGAATGCGACATCCGTACTCAAACGTTTGTTAACAACGTAAACTTTAGACTGGAAACTATCAGTTTACATAAATTCCATGGCGACAACCAAGTCGCGATCATCAGTACGCCGGTTTGCTTGCAGCATGGCTCTTACTTATTTACGATCAATTTTTTGCAAGTAAGTGTGTTATTAGGGTATAATGCGAGGATAGAAGAAAATATAATAATAACCTATATTCTTGTACAGGTCGATAAAAAATGCCCCGACTTCAAGACGAAATACAATCGTTGCGAATCGTTGCTCTCTTTCGAATTCGCCTTGGTTCAACTCGTTTTACATCAAGAGGTACTACAGGAACTGGTGAAGTACGCTAACGATCTTCAAGTTCAGATAGAAGACATGCAACCGTCTGCGGGGAAGTCTTTGGAGGTTGTGGGAAGCGCCAAGTCGTTAAAGCGCACTTTATCGACGATTAGCGATAGTTTAGTGGGACCTAGTAGCAGTGCTACAAAGATAAGTAAGTATTCACTGATTAAATTTTTTTATTTATTTATTTATAATGGTCGTGGTATCATCCATTAGCCACTTTCCGCCATCAATAAACCCGAATGAACGATGGGGTACATGCAAACACCAAATTTTCGCACCCTGGGTTGATTGGGTGACTAACAGTAAACAAACTAGTAGAAAGGTGTCTTGCCAGTTCCGCGCCTGCAATTAACTCTAGCCAGTTCCGCGCCTAATTGTTTAACGGCTAGTTGCACCGGTTTTCCTTAGTAATAAACTGGAAGCTTAGGTTAGGGTGAACCTTAAAGACGTTTTGCACCGCAAAAATCTACGATAAGTGTTGGACATAGTTGGTGTAATTTAAAAATGACGCATAACCAAGGCAACGAACAGTTTTTGACAAATGGGTACCGCCAATCTCTGATACACGAAAGCTGAAGGCCTATTGTACACGTGTTAGGAATATTAACAGTTGATTCATAGGAGCAACAGTATTCTTGCTAAGAATTTAGATTAATTAAATAAAACATAATAAAGTGTATTAGGCTGTTCTATCCATATTTATAGTAATTTTGTCAAAACTTTGAAAATTATTTTTACGCCACCTCACATATCATAAGGATACTCAGTTTTACCCACTTGTTTGGCCACTGTAAATCGCCGAAAAAGTGTAGGTTGGTCAAATGCATAAAAATAATCTGGGCGCTCATACAATTGTCTAGACACACCGTAAAAGATTACACACATAGCAACTTTACGGAGTTAAATTAAACGGATCTGTAGTTTTCCTAAAACAAAAAGAAAATAGTGAAGCTATCACTAAAAATTTGTCAAAATAGCATTAAAGAGAAATATTTGATTCTTTTCGCAAATGTTTCTAACTACAATCCCTGTAGTTACAAATTTCAAACTCCAAAAAGCAGAAATATACTATCTTTTGACGGTGTTAGTCTTTGTTTAACATCTCGCTCGGATAATAATAATAATAATACTTTATTGTCGGAAGTTATTAACTCGACATTGTCAACATAAACATTCAAACAAAACATGAGAACAGAAAACTTACTCTCATATTAATTAAAAAATTCATGTAAGTTGTAACAACATTTACTTATTAATAGTGTTTTTAATTTCTTCTTAAATATATAAATATTCTCCTTAAATATATAAATATTCTCACTATTTTTTATGTCCTTATCTAAAAAATTGTAAAATTTGCACCAGTGTAATAAAAATTTCTCTGAAACATACTGGTCCGGTGGCCTGGCGGTAAAAGGTCATTCTTATGACGCGTACAGTAGCCATGCTCTAGCCGACCATGCGAGAACTCACCCAAGTTATTATAAACATAGCAGCAGGTGACATAAATATATACTGGCAACCGTTAAAATCCGTAAATCCCTAAAAACCTGTCTGCATGAATCTATTGCTCTCAAACATGCTCCTAACAGCGTACTTTTGTAGCCTAAATACTCTATCTGTCTGCGTGCTATTACCCCAGTTCACTATACCTTATCTAATATGGCTGTCTATTGTTGCGTAGTATAATGAAAGTAAAATCTCTTTGCTGCATTTTTGTGACATAAATTTCAACGCAAAACAATTCTTCCTTATTTTAGTACTTAAATTATCTATATGACAATGCCACCGCAGTCCAGAGTCAAATGTTACGCCCAAGATTGTTTGAGATTGACCAATGTGTTCCACCTCAATTTCTTGCAAAGCAAGAGAGATCGGGTCAATTCTATTTAAAGAAAACGGAATGATAGATGTTTTGCTATCGTTAAGTATTAAATCATTATTTCCGACCCACTGCTTAACACATTCATAAACTGCCGAAATTGAACCCTTTACGGACTCTATACTGTGGCCGTAAACCTAAATATTGGTATCGTCTGCATAACAGACGACATCCACATCTCCCACTTGAGACTTCAGGAAAGCGATTAGATCGTTAGCAAAAATCACATACAAGAAGGGTCCAAGAATAGACCCCTGCGGTACTCCGCGTTCGACTAAACGACTGCTGCCGTTTATACCATTGACCCGAACATACTGTTTGCGGTTTTGCAAATACGAACGAAACAAATATAAAGCCACACCTCGCACTCCATATCTCTCCAACTTTTGTAGCAGCAACCGGTGGTTAACCAAGTCGAAAACGCGACTCAAATCCACGCACAATAATAATTCCAATCGGAAAACTTTTGGTGTTGGTATACGGCTTAACTAAGGAAGGGCGTTAAAAAGTTATTTTGGTGCCAAAATGTGGATTAGGGAACCATTATTGAGACTTTATTCTCGTAAGGTTAATATAATGACAACACCCACTGCTAACTCCGCACAGAAGCAAATTTACATTGTAAAAATGAAACTTTACTCTGAAAAATGGGTGTTAGTATCTATTAAATTATACAACTTTGCTCGTTTTTAACTGCTTGTGCATTTGGACTTGTGAAAACTAGCGATGATAGTTCGCGCTCACGTCCAAATCGAACACAGTATTTTTTGTGTGTATATTTAACTCATCTAGTTCGTCGTTATTTTCAAACATCACGTTATCTGTTAAGATTCTACGTGCCATTTTGCTACAAGACATATAAATAATATGTGTCTCTACAACAGCCACTAAAACACCTCGAAAAATCGTTAATACGACAACAAATACAAGGGCTCGTTTTACATATGTATAATACCGCTCTCACTAAACTGTCATAAAGAACCAAAAGTCAGGTTAAGTGTAACTTAAACCAGGGATATCTGCGACTTATCTTAAGTAACAGTTAACGGGTCCCTAAGCAGTGGTACAAAACGAAGTCTTATTTAAGGTCAACTTAAGTCTTAAGCTAACCTTAAGAATCACAGGTGCAAACAGCCGTTAGTGTCTCATTTCAGTGCTCTTGATTTTTAAGAGAAATGCCAGACGAGCGCGATTTCACGGACGTGATGAAAATACAGAAAGTATTGTACGAGGTGCTTGCCGTATATTTCGATATGATTGTCTTAAATTTTGACCTTTTGCATGACAGAAAAACAGTCGGGTGTATAGTTTAGTATTAATAACGTTTCAAAGAAATCACTATAGCGCAAAAAAATGCACATTTCCCAAGATAATTTTCGTGCGATGATTTTTTACGATTTTAAATGTGGCCTAACTCAACAACAATACATCGATCGACTGCATTGTGCCTTTGGTCATGAAGCACCATCCAAAACTACAGTTTATGACTGGTTAAGCGTAGACGCACTAGTCACAGTGACGACTTACGTGCAGGTCGTCCATCAACTGCTGTTGCTCCAGTAAAAACAGGGGCTTTAAAGAGTGTTTGTGAAAGAAGCCATTGGAGACACTACAATCGCTTAATTTAATTTTTAGTCCTTACGCAATATTATTCCTAAAGATGTCGCTCTTAATTTTTAAACAACAGACACACAGAGCTCGCTAAAAGGAAAACATTCAGAGCCTGTCCTTCACACAGGATCTGGTATGTGATCTCATCATTTTAATACACACTCTGCAGTGGTTATCTCCAGTGTTAAATCCAATTTTCTGTAGTGTCCTTTTAGAGCACAATGTCACTTTTGAAGTCCAACTGCGCGAAGATGATCCTACCAAGCTTTAGTAGTTCTTCAGTTTTTTTTTTTGTAATGGTCCTTTAGTAAAAGTTATCTTTTTTAGTACATTTCACAAATCCAGTTATCCAAGACGGTACCAAAATTATAGAAGGCCGATAGTTTGTATACCACTTAGATTAAATGAGAATGCTCTCGGCAACCACTCAACAAATAATAAAATATACTTTAAATACAAGTAATGATTTTATTGAGGAAAGAAATATATATAGTCGAGGCGAGATAAATATCAATGCACGTGACCAATCGGAAATGACGTCAAATACTGCGCTGTTGGCAAATGTGTCATTTGTCATTGAATAGAAAAATATTAGGTTATTTTATTTAAAGTAAACTATCGAACGCAAATATTTTTTATTGTAGTTTTTCGTTAAAACTGTGGTAATTCTACTAATATGCTAGTTAGGTAAAGTTGCGAAAGTTATTTGTTTCTATATCCGGAAAGTCCGGAAGTACTTATAACGCCACATATTATTCTTCCAGAGCGAAGCAAACAACAGAGCGCCAGTGTCATAGAAACGATAATATTCAAGATAAACGCTAAGATGGCCGAGCTAGTAGTCCAATTTTCCAGTGACGCCTGTGAGCTTTCCCAATTTAGCATCAAAGATGTAAATCTTGAAGTTGTGATGAAAAAGCCATACACGCAAGTGAAAGCGGTACTAAAGGATTTAATCATAATAGATTGTACACCCAATAGCTTATATCCAAAGGTACGTATCCTTATGTTGTTGTATTTAACTGGGTACGGAAAATATCACTCGCGAATGATAAAAATGCCAAAGAATCGTATTTTTATCATTCCGGAGCGAATTATTACGGACAAGAAGAAATATCACTCGCGAATGAAAACAGTACGGTACGGAAAATATCACTTGAGAATGATAAAAATGCGAAAGAATCGTATTTTTATCATTCATGAGCGAATTATTAGCTACGGACAAGAAAAAATATCACTCGCGAATGAAAACCACAGGAAAATATCACTTGCTGATGATAAAAATGCAAAAGAATGGTATTTTTTCATTCCTGAGCGAATTATAACGGAAAAGGAAACATGTCACTCGCGAATGAAACAATACGACACGGAAAATATCACTTGGCAATGATAAAAATGCCAAAGAATCGTATTTTTATCATTCTTGAGCGAATTATTGCGACAAAGGAAAATATCGCTCGCGAATGAAAACAATACGGTACGGAAAATATCACTTGCGAATGATAAAAATTCCAAAGAATGGTGTTTTTATCATTCGTGAGAAAATCAAGAACTTTTTATTTCGAACTCGTCGGCCTGTTTATTTTAACAAGCAGCAGAGTGCAGTGAATCATCCTTGCATAAAGCACCCCTTTGATATTTATTATAAAAGTAGATACTAAATTAAATTTTAAATATTTTGGTTATTCTTTTTTGATAAAGGGGTTAGTAGTGGTGATTATTAACACCAAGGCGTGAGGGATGATAAGAATGTTTCACATAATTGAAGTAGAGTTTTTTTTAACACTAAGGTGGCGGAGCGGATTAATTCTTTTTACAGCACCGTGTGGGGAGGGGGGATTAAACTTGCTTTAAATGATTAAATGAATGCTTTTGAACATCGAGATGGGGAAGGGGATAAATTAAATATTTCAGTAAATTAGTTTTTTCCTCGGCACCGACTGCAGCCATGGAGATCATTCTTGGACTTCCTACGCTGCAGTTGGTGTTGCGGTCAGAAGCTACCCTAGTAGCATACTTTGTAAAATGTAGCGGGTGTAAAGGTTTCTCTGGCAAGGTCGGAGACCATACCAGCATCTTCAACTACATCGAACAGACAGTACCACTGTCCACAAGGGCGGACAAGATTCCGCCCGTCTTCAGCTTCACTTGAAAATACCGTGTAGATATTTCTAATAGTGAGACTGCAAAAGCTTACGTCCGCTAACGGTGGCGAGGTTCCCATCGCTGGTTTGTGGATGCCTCGAAGACGCCGAATGGCACAGGCGTTGGCATCTGGAGAGATGGAGAACCGAATGGCGAAGCCATCAGTTTAGGGGGCCCCACTTCCATTTTCCATGCTGAAGTAATAGCCATCCAGATCTGCGCAGAGGGCATCTTAAACTGTCCGCATGAGAATGGATCGGTCGAAATTTTTTCTGACAGCCAAGCTGCCCTCAGGGAACTGCAGGCTGTCAAATTCGTTTCCGAAGTGGTACTGGGGTGTGATAGGAAACTCAAAATTACTGACAAACTCTTTTGCTTTTGCTCTAGCTTAATCGCTAGTATGATATTACTTGAAAAACTAGTTTTAATTATAGCTGGCTAGATATTAACTTTATAGTAACTCTATTCATACAAAGAGGTGCATTGTCGTGGCCTATACAACTGATAAAAATTTGATATTGATTGCTTTCAAAATAAAAAAGTTATTTAGGTGTCTCCATGAAAAGTGGAATACACTGTAGATGCCACTGCTGTTAGTACAACCAAATTAATGATATGAATATCCCTAAATTCACCAAACGGTAAAGCGTACGCTAAACACATCTAATTAACGCAGACCGCTGTCCAAATAGCGTTACGCGCACGCGTATAAACTTACTACTTAAGCGTTACCATATAGGATACGGTAACTTTTAACTTGAAACTATAAATTAAATTTAATATAAATGAAATAAAAGCGTTTTCTGTTTAGTTTTAACTCCAGCGACCACTCTCTATCACACTTTGTTTACAGATATTGTCGGTTGTCGATGAGGAAGCAATAAACTTGCAAATTGTTATGTACAATAATACCTCTATTGACAATTCCTTTACTCGTGAGGATATCAGTGTCAAACTGACCCTAGGCAGCCTCAATTTAGTGTTTCTCAATCTATATATCTCCAACATGATGGTAAGTGTTTCATAGTTGAAAGAGTTAAACGCGACGCAGCAAAATGCCCCTTGTCAGAATTTTATCGACCAATTCCAAACTGCGCGCGCCACAATCGTCGAAGCGTCCCAAGCGGCGGCCGATAGGGCTAAACACAACGTGACAGACCTATACCAGAACGCAATCAAGATATCCTTGCACGTGCATATAAACCAGCCGAAGATCATCGTCCCACGCAATTCCAAGGATTACAACGCACTGTTCATCAATCTCGGAAACCTGCAGGCGATAAACAAATTCCTGGTATTGGACATAAAAAACGAATTGGACCAACCTGCCGTGATCGACGAACTGCAATTGAAACTGTCCGAGTTCAAATTGTCTCGCATATTGACGAATCTACAGCAACATATTAACGACGAGGTAGCGATCTTGAAACCCTTGTCGTTCTCGTTGAACGTCAAGAGGAATCTCTCCTCGAAATGGTACCAAGCAGTTCCGGACATTCATATCGTCGGCCAGATGGAGTCCATCGAAGTAGATATTAACAACAGAAAATCTGGAACCGCTTCAATTAATGTATTTGTTTGATCCCAGATAAATATCGGTCAACCGGATTACAACATGATCATGGCAACCTTGGGCGGCAACCTAACTGAAACCGTAAAACCAACGGAAGTACTCAAAGCCAAACTTCCTGAGATCGATACGAAGATCCTAACCACCACGTCCAGCAGCACAACGAAAGTCAAAGAGAGTGTTATCATAGAACAGCGCGATCAGAAGACTGATACACAAGAGGACGTGCACATATTTTTGAAGTTCAATTTCATGATGAACAGCTTCATTGTTAGCCTCTACACGGTGGACGAAGAGACAATGGTGCAGGTATGTTGCTGCTGAGATTGTTAATGTTCAGTACGTTGCCCCTCTTTCCCCACATTTTTTTTTTGTTTATAGCGTAACGTAGCAAATTTCAAATGATCATCTTATTTTGAAACAAGACTTCGAACCTTTTTCCACTGATTGTCCTGAAACGGTTATTCAAGCAAATAAATGTCCTACAGTATCTTTTATTGAGAATTTTCAAATCTATTAAATTTTATTTCATTATTCAACATAGGTGGTGTTTTAATTGGTAGGCCTCTGTTGAGAGAATCTGCCCAACTGCATTTCACCTCAAAAATAGAACTTCCAATATACGAGAGTACTTATCTCTTTATTGGTCATGTTCCTTTCCATGTTCCTAAATATATATATCTCTAGAAATGTCAAGGCATGAGCTACTTGTCAGACTGCAATTGTAAGGCCCCTTTTACATTATCCTAGAATTATGAAATTCAGTAAATTTAAAAGAAAGTTTATTCGTGTGTCATACATAAAACAATTTACATTCCAAAATTAGTGTGAAATTGCTACTGAACTATTATAGTTCAGTTATCCTGAAAAAACTGTCAGCATTAACACCGCGAAACCCGGAAGAAGTTATAAGTAGCAGTTATATCGTGAAAGCCTATGCAGTGTTATTAGTAAAGACCGGTTATGCAAAGAAAAACTGAAATGTATACATATGCATGGATTTTTCAGGAAATATGTATAGATTTGGGCCATATATGCAAAGATATTCATAAAACATTTTACCTAAAATAAATAAAAGCAGAATTTTTTTTATATTAAATTGTTTCAGAAATATGTTGTAAAAAAATGTGTCAAGTAAACCTAATACAAAGTATATTTTATTTTGTTTAGACTGTTTACATGTGTGTCGATATGCAATAGATAACGATTTGCGTGAATTGAAATTTAAATATAAAGTGTTTTGTAATTCCTTGACGGAATAAAGGTTCATTTTTTTTTTGTTAATCCGAACGAAGCGTCTATTCATGTTTTTGTATTTATAACTTATACACACACACCTGGAAACATATTATGTGTATTGCTATTCATAATCATAATACTTTATTTGTGGTCGGTTTATTTCGAATGCAAAATATTCCTTTGATATTCATGTATGCGAACACCTATAGAAGCCGAACTGTGTGAGAAAGTAGTGTTGATATTCTCTCGGTCATAGGGGAAGACATTAATTAAGACCATCACTGTACCTCATCTCATAATAATCGGTTCAGGAAGCAAGTGCACACCAGGAAATCGTTCCTATAAAATTGGATTTACAAAGGCGCTTTTAAAAATACTTTTTTGACATTGCTAATTAAATCATTCACCAAAGGGAATTGATTCCTACTGTCTTCGGCTACACGATTGAACTCATGAGCTAAGCAAGTGATATGAATAATGTTACTACAAATTTTTGGGCAATTGCTACATTATTTGTTTTTTTGAAGTTTATAAAAAATTAAATATGATTTGCCTAAAATATTTTCATGAAAAATTCCTATTAATAAATGAGCAATATAACGGCCACACTTATGCGTAATTTCATCTACGATTAAATAAATAAAATTATTCCCTACCAATTGTATTTCTGACATTGTTTGCTGGTAACAAGACGTGACATAATTTTTTCGTAACGTGCTTTCGTCAGATATATTATGTTTGCAATATTTTTGCAGAAACGATTTCAAATTAACATTTAATTTTGCTAATGGTATGTTAGACGAAATTAATGCCCACACATAGATCCATATTAAATTCTGCTTGTTCTGTTTTTCGTGAATTTTGATGCTACACATTGACTTATAGATTGCTGCAAACACGCGCATCGCTGTAGTTTTTCACATTTTCCAATATGTGAAGTTTTAGCGTGTTGATCAATCAGATATTTTCTCTCAGAAGACACTTACAACAACAATTGCCGTTTTATATCAAAAGTTAAACAATTTAAAAAATTGTAAAGGTTTTAGTGAAATTAATAATTTACTAATTTACTGCAAGTTTCGCAAAATATTTTGTGGCCATCCATCACTAATTCAGGGTATGGTTTAATCAATGAAGAAAATTTGTTTGCTATACTCATTGTATGTATGCACAATATTTAAAAGAGTAACATGATTAGATGTTGTGCCGCTCATAGATACTCAGTGAGCGAGAATATTTTATTTGAGAACCAATAAAATGTATTTTACCTCGTTTCTCACGCTAGGTGTAAAAATGCACATTGCACGTGCATTTTGGAAAACAAAAATATTTCGTTCTGGAAATTGTCCGCTGTCAATCTGCATTAGAAATTTTTAGTGAGAGAAATATGCAAGATATGCAGCTTTTGTAAAAATATGCATAGAAATGCCTAAATATGCAATCACTAATTAACGCTAATTAACTTTAATCTGTGTAATACGTGGACATACAGACTATACTTAAAGATATGCAAAAAAAAAATATATGCACTTTGCATATAATCCGGTCTCTAGGTAGTGTAAAATATTTCAAAACTAAAAATATAATACGAGCAGCTTGGCCAGATTAATATTGCCATAAAGTAGCTGACCAAGAGAATATATATAGCATTAAAGTTTATTTATTAATAATATTTATAAATTTTGACTAATTACTATATAATGAGTTATAAATGTAGATTACGTATGCTATAGTTGACAGGGTTTCTCTTTTAGGTCGGAAAAATAAATATCACTTATGCTCATCGCGCCTAATGAATATTGTTTTATATTTGGAGGACCTTTTTAGATATATGTATATAAATAAATTAGAATAATCGATTATTGAAATCACTCGATTATGTCTACCACTAGCTAGACAGATTTCGGAAATCGGAACGAAACACGAACACATTTTTAGCACAAGCATCGACATAACCTAATGAACTGAACACACATACAGTGCGGCTGCGCGTGCATATATTTGGTTTGTGAAATTAATGAGAAAATCGAATATATATATATAGTGGCGATAACACCCTCGAAGGGGCAGTGCCGCTTCCAAACGGAAGTTCTCTAGATCCATTGATCGAGGTGGGTCAATCCTCATTTCTCCGTCATATGGACTCGCACACTTGTCTCCACAACTTCCTGTCCTCAACCTTCCTTTCCCAATTTCTTACGCCGGCCCTGTCGAGATCTTCTATCACTTCTCCAAATCATCTGGATCTGGGTCTTCCTCTCCTTCTTCTACCGCTAGCCTCCCATATTAGCATTTCCTTTATTATTGCTCCATCTGCTCTCCACACATGTCCAAGCCACTTGACTCTTTGCTGTTTTATTTTCTTTACAATGTCCAGCCCAATTTCTTCATTTACTTCATAATTCGTTCTTCTGCACTCATTTTCAGCAACCTTTATAGATCCTAATATAGCTCTTAATATCTTCCTTTCCAATATTCTTAAGTCCTCCTCATCTTTTTTTGTCATGGTTAGCGTTTCAGCTGCGTACATTATCACCGGTCTTATTATGGTTTTATATATCTTTATTTTGGAACTTTTCGTAAGGTATTTATTTTTTAACAATTTCTTATTCGCATGAAATGCTTTATTACCGGCCATAATTTTTTCCTTCATTTCGGTCTCCCTACTTCCATCACAAGATACCATGTTTCCTAAATACTTGTATTTTTCATTCTGTTGAAATTTGTAATGGCCTATTTTCACGTAATCTTCCCGGCTCGCTTTATTGCCTATATTCATTATTTTTGTTTTATTTTCGTTTATATATAAACATATTTTTCTTCCTTCACTTGTTATCTCCTCTAACATTTGTATCAATATCTCTCTTGTTTTCGCTATGATTACCACATCGTCGGCATATGCTATGATTTGGCCTGGTTTCGTCCTGAGAGTCCCCTTGTTTATTCTTCTGCTTATAACAAAAATCCAAAAGAAAAAGTGAAAAAATCCCTTACCACAAAAATTAAAGATACAAATCTAAATACGTATTTTGGCAACTAAGTTGCCATCTTCAGTAGAAAACAAGTGAAGAGCAGTGTTAAGCTTAGTGTTTTCGGCTAAGATAAACCTTGGAAGATATGCTCTTCACCAAATCACTAGTGGAATAACACTCCTCACCCTCGGCCTTCTGCTTATGAATTCCAGCGCCAGATTAAAGAGCGCTGCCGACAACGAATCTCCTTGTTTCACTCCTTTATTGGTCTCAAATTTTTCTGTTACCCCTTTTGCTGTTTTTATTGTCATTCTGGTGGATTCCATTGTCATCATGGTGAGCCGCCTCAATCTCGCTGGGACTTCAAGTTCTCTCATTGCCTGCATAAGTTTTTCTCTATTGATAGAGCCGAATGCCTGTCGGAAATCTATAAAAAGCATCTCAAGCTCCATCATATGTTCGTGTGCCTTTTCCATTATCTGAAACCACATTGGTATTGCCCTATGGTGTTCTGTGTTGTTGTTGCGATCCTTCTTTCAACTTCCTTTAGACAGTATTTTATATACAGTATTCAGCAATGTGATTCCTCTGTAATTTACGCGAATCGAATAGAGGTTCTAAATATTTAGTACAAAAGTTCATTCGAAATCTACAAAAACATTTTTGTGTGTATATAAGGCGGATTATTTTGAAATAAGATAAATAGAAAATAATAGAATAATGTAAAACGAGCCCAACGTTATATTCGTAAACTACTTTTCTCACTCACTCATACATGCAGTGCGATCTTTTCTCTATTTTCAAACTATGTTCAAGTGCAGTGACGCTACCAAGGGAAAACGATAAATAGAAACATCGAAACAATTATGCAACATCACATATCTATATGTTTATTTATTTATTCCTATTAAAAAATTAGATATTGTTAGAAATGGGCAAGGTAGGGGAAAATAACTATCGTTAGCGCAGACTAGGCAGACTCGTGTTTAGTCGACTCTCGGGAAAGCCGGTAAGCAACACAAACCCCTTCCCCCGAAACGAACTAACACGAACCTGTCTGGTCCTCGCTAACGATAGTTATTTTCCCCTACCGTGCCCAACACTAGATATTGTAATATAAGTATGGCATATTTTTGACAAAAAATTATTGTTAAAAAAGAATTTACCTACCTGCCATTTACATTTACTTCGGTGAACTACGATAGTGTGTCACTTGGCTAACCCAGCATCTAATTTACGCAACCATTTCAATATTTCTGAGTTAAAAATGTCAGAAAAATGCACCATTTGTTTGTGAACATAATTAAAACGGATTTTCTTACATTTAAATACTTAATGCAAAACGTTTTTCAATCCTTTGCCTATGTTTCGGCCAGCAATTTACTATTAACTAATATTGCTTAGTGCTTGTCTGTACGAAGTTTGTCACGTGTGTTTTCCATGTATTCCTATAGGGATAAAACACGGTATACCGCCTCCTTTCTTTAATCTGGTAATCGCGGGCCCTGTCAAAATCGAAGTTAGTAATTATTTTAATATAAAATCTGTAAAACACGATACCTAGTTTTATTGTTCCTACAAAATTATATTAATTCATATTTTAGTTTTTCGTATTGGAAATTTCATTTTTTCTTTAAAGATATGTATTCCTTTCGAAGTACAACCAATTAGATGTAATGTATATAGGGACAAGGTACACCGACACAAAAAATGTGAAAATTTTCCTTATTTTCTGATGAAAAAAAATGCTTACATTAAAATTTCAATGTTTATTAATTCATGGTTTCAGGAACAGTTTACATTCACCAGTAAACGCCATGGATTAGCAATGTTTTCCCTGGAAGGATTTTCAATTAAGGGTCGAATCCTTACCGACAACACCATCAATACTTCTATACTGTTAGTAGATTGCTTATTGGACGATATTCGACCGGGAAAGCATGGTAAGATTAACCGCTTGTTTTCGCGGAAGGTGTTCGGAGAGACCGAATGTCTGTCCAGGACTGTTTCACCTTTCGCGTTTAAAACGATGGTGGACGTCACCTTTAAACAGAGAGACAACGATGTTTACCGTAAGTAAAATGTCGCGGTTTTTAAATTTTTATTAATCAATATCATTGCAGTCGACGTGCGAGTATCCGGTTTCGACCTTATTCTATCCATGGATTTCCTGACTAAAGTGCAGAAATTCTTCGTTACCGCTTTGGAGAGTACCGAAGATGCTATAGAACTGGAAACAAAAGGCAAGGTCACGAAAGCGTCCAGTCCTTCCTTCCATTCTGTTAAAAGCGCCCCGCCAGAACCGACCGCAAAGAATTTCTCTTTTAATCTACAGTTGGAGAAGCCAGACGTCGTTTTTGTAGAAACTATGGGTAGCATAGACACCAACTGTTTGATATTAAACGTAAGTGATTATATTTTAATTTTTTATGATCTAAATAAGTTAAATTTGGAGTATAAGTCCATCTTTAGAGCGAAGATCCATGTGTCGATATAAACTGATAGGGGCTACTTGCAAAACACGAGCGAGGTATTCTTTTCTCGTAAGAGCTCACTCTTATATCGCTATTGATGGTATGAACAATAAATTAATAACCAATTATCTAAGTGAGCTATTGTAAACATGATTTACGAAGTCTGTAAAAAAGAGAAATAATAAGACAATACACATTTGATAACTAAAAAGCGCAATAAACTGCCCTGCATTGATTTGTTTTTATTTATACTTATTTTTATATCGTGGTGCTTCTCTTAAAAGCAATAATTGCAAACAAATGTAAAACTATAAATATAACAACAAATGCTAAAAAGAAAATTAACTATTTGTTAAATGTTCGAATAACCCTCCCTCTTCGTAAGAGCAGTAACCCAACCGTTCATAAAAATTGCGACGAACATATTTTAAAAAATCCAAAGTGACATAGTTGCTGACTTCAATGATTTTCGCGCGTAGTTGATTGCGATTTAGTGGTGGTTGTTCACTGTACCCGTATATTGAATTATTTAAAAAGGAGCCTAAAAAGAACTTGTTTGATGCTAAATCCGAGGAGCGTGGTGGCCATTTAATAGGACCCAAATTCCCGCTCCACCTATCTTCAAAAACGGTATTTAAGAAATTACTGACATTACGGGTGTTGTGCGCCGAGCAACCGTCCTGTTGGAATCAAATTTCATTAATATCAAGTCGCTCTCGTACAGCAGGAATAATATTAGTTTGCAATAATTCTAAATACTGATTGCCATTTAAATTTCCCTCAATAAAAAAAGATCCGATTATTTCATCCCCAACAATACTAGCCGTTCAATTTTGGTGGAACCTGCGTTTGCGTTGGTAATTATAAAGTAGGTTTTTACGCGACCAATAATTCGAATAACGAACATTTGCGCGATTGTGACGTAAAATGTGTTTTCATCAGTAAAGAAAATATTATTCAAAAGTAAATCGTTATCGTGATATTTATTCATCATTATTTCGCAGAATTCCATTCGACGGTAACAATCATCGGGTAAAAGTTCTTGAGATGTGCTAATTTTGAAGACCGATATTTATGCTTATGTAAAAGGTTTAAAACAGTTGTTGTACTAATATCACATTCGCCAGCAATTTGTCTGGAGGTCATAGTAGGTTTTAATTCCGCACATTTTTCGCTCGGATATTTTTATTTTTGTCATTTATTAATGTAAACGTTTCAACATGTCGGACCGTATTACGAATAGTAGTCACGCTAGGAATTGATCTTTCGGGATAATTTACTGCAAATAAATCGCGTGTAACTTGCGCTGAATTTCTATCGTAAAATTGTTTTACTATAAATAGTTTTTTCGCGGGCATATAATATTCAATTTTTTTTTATAAAATTTATAAAATTACTGACTGGGATCCAAACTTACTAACTGTTATAAAACTAGGACCGCACCCTCGATATCGCATAACTAGCGATTCGTTCCCCTCACACCGCAGTAGTACGGAATGAGGGCTTCGTTGATTTGTTTCAAATTGAGCTGTTGATAGCATTTCTTTGTAGTTAAACAAGAGTAGAAGATACTGGTGTCTGCTTGCCGTTAAACGGCGATCACATATTGGGGAGTGGAGATGGTGTATCGAATCATATATCTGATACACTCGCCCAGCAGAACAGCATGCTTATTTCTCCGACTTTGTTAACTCATAGATACCATATTTTCATCCTTCTTTTACTCATATTACGGCAATCGACAGGTTAAATGTGAGCTCTTAGTATATGATATCAGCGGTTGAGAAATGATATTGAAGGGTAAATTTAAGAATTCATAGCTCGATTTATTTAACTATCGAAGCTATATATCAAGATAATCAAGATAATTAGCCCTTTTTTGATGATAAGGCTGGTTAAATAAAGGAATTATTTCTTTTAAAACGTGGCGACTATTTATTACAGTATTTTTTAATTTAACAAATAAAATTAACAGAAGTAAACTGTGCTAATAAAACATAACAACAGTCATTGTCACAATATAAGTTTTACACATTAAAATTGTGTAAAGTACAAAACTTTAATGTGTAAAAAACTTATATTATGACAATGACTGTATGTTTTATTAGCACAGTTTACTTAAGTTAATTTTATTTGTTTAATTGAAAAATACTGTAATAAATAGTCGACACGTTTTAAAAAAAATAATTCCTTTATTTAACCAGCCTTATCATCAAAAAAGGGCTAATTATCTTGATATATTTACAATACATGCTAAATACTTTAAACTTAATCGTTGAATTCCTATTATTAATATCAGCGACCTCGTTTGTAAAATACCTTATGCAGATCATTTCAACTTCTAATAATAACTATTTTACTTTTCTAATTCGCAGTTTGAAATGTTGACGAAAGTTAAAATCGATGGCAACCACCAGGTAATCAGTGGCGTCATCAAAGACATACAAATGTATACCTGCTGTTATAATCCAGACAAGAGGGCCAACACCATGGGGAACGTCATATACCCATTTACCATCAGTATGGCAGGAGCGACACCCGAGGGTGAAGGTCTTCATCTAGAGGTAATAATAATGATGATAATATAGCAATTAAAACTGATTGGTTCGATGAATAATACTAGAAGAGGCAGCCAAAGGTAAAAATATACATGTAATGGAATCGTTTCAATGTTTACCTTTAGCTGCTTCTCCCAGTATTATTCATCGAACGAATTAATCTTAACATAGTACAGCCAGTGCTACTACCTCTATTCATATAGCAATTAAGATTAGCAGATTTACCATCCTCAACATAACAATGACTGACAGGTGATTTGTGGATTGTAAACGTGAAGCAGTTTTTTTTTTTGCCCTCTAAGAATACCTTTTTTTATAAAGTGGTCGGTGAAAATGGTGCATACATATGCCATATTTTTAATATTAAAATGTGGTAATAGTATTTTAAAACACAAGTGTCACAATGACGTTTATGTAATGCGAGTACAAGTTTGAATCTCGAGCCGCGTAGCGGCGAGAGATTCAATGTACGAGCATTACATGTCATTGTGGCACACGTTTTTTACAGTATTTTTTCTAATTTGCATATTAATCGCCTATATTACGTCCCGGCAAGAGTCCCCCCCCACCACGTTAATATCTCATTACAGCACAGTATGCTGTAATAGCCATATCAGCACTCCGTCGCCTTTTGTTTTAGCTTTATTACAACATCGAATTAGAAAAAATGTTTTTGCGGGATAGATTTAGCAGGTCTAAGTCACGCAAATTTCTGTTAAAATATTTAAAAAATAATTGGAAGCCACATTTTTTTAGATGAATTGAATAATTTCATTTTTACGCTTTAATACTGAAGTAGAATTCCTCAAAATCTAAAACAAAATTTAAGGGACGTGTCTATCTCACATATTTAGGCTAGATATTTTGAATTGCATTTATTTTTTAAACAAAACATTAGACATGATAATAAAATTGAAATGATGACAATTTATTATCTTATTTAGATTTTAATTTTAATGGTCTTTTTACTATTGTATTAAGGTTTCCTATATCAATTTCTTGTAGTTTCTTAGTAATTTAGACTTTTCTATTTCAAATATCAATAAATCGTTTATGTTTAGCCGATTTATATTTATCTTATTTTTTTCTTGCGGCACGACATTACACAAAACATCTTCGACATCACAATTTACTATAACATAATTTCAGGTATGCTTGACTAAAGTACATCTTCGCGTATCACCGAATGTCATCGAATTATTAAATAGAGCTTACGTAACAATGTACGGCGTCAGCGAGCATTCGCTATCTCAAGGTGATACCACCCAAGATCATGCCCGCCTATGGGACTACAAACCCTACAAGGAAACTGATTATTGGTTCTTCAGAACAGGTATATATATACATACATATATGCTGGCAAACGCTATAAACTTAGACTAAATGGAAATATTTCAGAACAAGCGGACGAAGCACTGGAAACTTTAACCGTTGCCACTGCCGAAAGCAAAATGGCGCAGAAATTGAACGAAGTGTGCTTCTTGCGGTTGCCAGCGTTGATAATAACGGTTGAGGCCGGTGTGGGTAATAAGACGTTGCCGATGCTCCTATTGGAATCGCATTTCGATGGGAGGGTCAGGAATTGGAGTAGCGAGGTAATGTATTATAATATTAGGGAAACGTGGGAGACATTTTTAGTTATTTTTGTTTATCTTAGGCCCGTTTAACATCTAACGAGCATTTAGAATTTCTTGTACTTAATCTCGTACAATTGAATGCGCGCACTGATTCAGTGCAATTCTGATTAATTGCATCCAATATATTAGAACATGTTCTCATTTATTGTATGCAATTTAGACTATAACTTAAGTCATATTGTTTATTTCATGTATATTAAAATTGTACAACCTGTCCGTACCATCTAAGATTTTTTTATTATCGACTTGATTTAACTCCTTTTTTCCTATTATTAAAAAAAAAAAACAACAGATTCCTCTATGAATTTATTTTAATTTGTAATGTGACGTTTCGTTGCTTGTTGGCAACATTTTTAAGCACCTTGTAATAATTATCCTCTGTATTGCTTTTGCATTTTGGAGTCATATTCACATGAATTTCTATCCACTTTTGAAAGCTTGTAATAATGCAGAAAGTTTACACCCCTTTCAAAATCAACTTGAAACCCCTTCAACGCCAAACAGGATGTCTCACGAGGAACTGCATCGATCGATATATGAAAGAGTATACATTGGAAAATTCTGAAAATTTCATAGTATACTAAAGCCTGCGTGTGCTATTGAAGTAAAATATTTTTAATAATCTGACGCATCCAGTTATACCGGAAGTGACTGTCAACTTTGTTAAGAATTTGAATGAAACAACCTATATATTATTACATTTTTTAATTCCGCGTTCAATTTTAAAGAAAGGTGATAAAACAACTATGTTGTTATTTTCAACCATTTTTGAAATATTTGTATTTTCTTTTAATTTTTGACAGATGGACGATTGCATCTGAACTTCTGTAACTAAAAATATTTAACTTGGATAATTGAAAATTTGCAGAACTGTTGACCGTATAGGGTACCATTCGAAATCGAATGAATTTTTCGAAACCATTATACAGCGTGTCCGAAAATTACGTTTAAACTTTGGAATTGAAAAAGTGTCAAAACTCTTTTTTTTTAATATAACTACCTATTTTTCTCATTCTCATCAAACTGCCTTCACAAAAATGCAAAAAGAAATCATATTCATTATGCATCTAAAATGGATACTTTTTTAAGATAATTAGTATGTTTATATGGTATATGAATGTAGCTTATGGAGTTCTTTAAAATGTCATCCTGCTTTGGTATACCTAAGTTAGTCACGACCATTCAAGAAACAATCCAGCATTGATAAAATGTCACTTAGTTTTCAATTATAAACAATGCCGGCACGTTTAAATTATACGTACGAAGATTATTCAAATTTGTTTCTTATTTATGGAGAAAGCAATAAAGTGATATCAATAACAGATGATATCTTTGCCGCTCGGTATCCTCAAAAGCAGAAGCCGTCACCAAACACAGTTAAACGAAGAATACAGAATTTTAAAAACTTCCGATCGGTCAAAGCATAACCCTACAGTTGATGTTGCAAAAATGGAAATCGTCATCTTGGGTTACTTCACAGCATATCCAACAATGTCTCCAAGAGAAATTTTTAAAAATTTTCTACCTTTCTACATGATTTTCTCTTGTTGATTATAATGAAGGGGGGAGCGACTCTATTCAACGCAAACACTATTATAAGTATAAACATAAATATACGATTTTACACCTAATTTTGTACAGTAAATAGAGATAAGGCAATTAAAATGTTTGGTAGAAATAATAGACCCGTCAATTATCGACATTATTACTATGTTTATAAATCATGCATAGCTAAATCTGATATCTTTTTGTTATAAATATAGTAGCAGACTATTAAGTAAGACGTACAGAAAATAAAAACCTGTTTACAGAAAATAAGAAATTATAGATTTTTTTTTCCTATCATTGACCACTGTGGGGCGCCTCGCGCCTTCTCGCTAAATTACGAACCCAACTCAATGAAAATCATGACTGTACGAGTCACATTGATGTGATATGTGTAGGCAGATCTCCATCTATAGTATCATACACACATTTTGCATGGTTAGTGATGAGTTGCATTGAATCGATGCGCACATCTAATTGTGCGGAATTCAATGCTAGAAATTATAAATACTTGTTAGATGTCAAACGGGCCCTGTGTACTGTTTGCTGTTTTCTCTCGATGTAAGTTGTTTTCTATTCTTGCAGATGTCAATCGAAGCAACTCTAACATTGGAAATGGGTTATTACAATAGTTTGTTAGCCGCTTGGGAACCTCTGATCGAGCGAGTGGAACAGCCTAACGAAACTACTGAGGGTTATAAACCCTGGGAATTGAAAGCTGAAGTAAGTTAGATTTAAATTATTTGGTCGTGCCAGTATTGAGTAAAATTGAATTTCTGTTAAATACTGTAAGTAGGTAAGCTGTAAGAGTTCTGACGCAAAATCCCATGTATTTTCTTATAAAGGCCCGAATTTATTTTTCATCCCCACCACTCCTAAATCGCTTAATCTTTATGCGTCTTCTGCTTGGCCTGCTTTAAAGTGTGCGCAATTTGAATAACAAGGGGCTCGGGAGCCCCCGTCTCCAAACAGATGCTGTCTGGATGTTCCACTCCCGAGCTAGAGAACGCAAAATTTTAGTATCAAAAGGCCTTAGGTCTCTGTCTGAGACCCTAAGTTTGACACTGCGTCCGAATACACCCAAGGGGGCCTTGTGATCTGAAATTAGGTGTGTTAGTTAAAGTGACTGTAGCTCTTACCTCCCTCCCCCTCCCTACAGAGCTACCGCTTGAACTCAGGGATGACGCAGTGTTCCGCGATGGTGGATGCGGCGACAACTGTGGTTGCCCATCTAACAGATTATTCTGCCTTCAGCATTTCAAATTTCTAGTATTTAATTATTAAACTAAGGGTTACAATCTGATTCATATGTATCGGCCCTACGCCTTTTATTTTTTTGCCATTTGACTATTAGATTAAAGGTTATTTTATTTATTAAATTATATTTTGACGTATAAGCGCTGATATTCCAATGATCACTGAGAAAGAGTGTACGGTATTTTTTTTGTATTTCGAATTTTGATTGCGCATCACCCAATGCCTAATTTAATCTTGTCACCAAGATGCATTGAATTTTGACTGATTCATATTATATACTGGGCGAACTGTTATTTTCAAACTTGTTTTTGCATATTTTTTTTTTTTATTATACGACTGCAACTCATTGCAATTTTCCTAGTTTTTATTGTCTGCTGAAACATATGCGATTCCCTCCCGACCTTTATTTTAATATCGAACTTTTCTCGTTTTTGCTTCATACTGGATGGATTTTTTTTTTTTTAAGAAAAAGAAAGAAAAACAAAACGATTGGCGACCCTTAAATATTTGCGTATTAAAGATTTTTAATTTTAACCCACGCTGGTCCCACTAACTGGCTGCAACCCTGCGTGACAGGATTACAGGTAGCTCAGGAGCGAGAATCTCATTCTGTTGGTACATAAAGCGGCGGTTGAATCTTTGATTGATATGACGTCGTACAAACTCTTAACCGACTTGGTTCCGATGGAAAAAAGTATGTACGACGCCCCATCCATCAAAGATTCAACCCTAGGTACACTATAAAAATAGCGAAACACGGAAGAGGAAGTGTTATGGTATGGGGCTCAATGTCATGGCGTGGTGTGGGACCAATATTCAGAATTAAAGAAAAAATTGATCAGTATGTGTATCGGAACATTTTAGAAAACGTGATGGAGCCGTATGCTGATGAATCGCTTCCACTAACCTGAACTTTAATGCACGATAACGATCCGAAGCATACGGCAAGGACCATAAAACAGCGGCTAGAGGAGAAGAAGTATTAGAATGGCCTGCAAAATGCCCCGATTTAAACCCCATACAGAATGTATAGGGTGATATTGAGGCTATTATAAAGTCTAAATCTCCAGCAACATTAGACGAATTATGGAGTACTGAAGACCCCTGGTATCAAATTCCTGCAGAGAGATGTAAAAAATTAGTTGAAAGTTTACCAAGAAGTGCAGTGTTAGCTTCTAAAGGGTTGCCAACGAAATAGTGAATGCAAAAGCAAAGAAGACTTAAAAAAAAAGAATATAGCATTTCGTTCTCAAGTGGGCTATTTATATGCCCAATCAAAATATTTATATTTATCTATTTTATTTTGTTTATCTGTAAGTTCATAAAATATTACATATTTATTATAAACTACATTCTATTTGCTACACTTTTGTTACGTTAAATTAAATATATCACTCCTTAATAATTAGAAATTTGTCAATTCATCCATATTAGTTTACCTGTGCTATTTACATGGCCGCCACTGTATATATTAACTTTGGATTGTTACCGGATTACTTGCGAGAGGGCATAACAAAATTGAAGCTTATACGTTAGACAATAATGCATTACTTATGATGACATGTGTGAGTAATGTTACACTTCTCACTCAACAACAAATTTTAGCTCAATGAAGGATTCTAGAGTTTAGTGTAGGAGAGTTCCTAAATTTATATTTATTATGTACATAATCTCGACGTCATTTGTCACAGGTTCGCTTTCTCTCTAGACTTTCTTATATCCGACACTTATTAAACATTTACAGATTCAGATGAACACCGCTGAGGAATTCGCCCTAAGTTTATCGCCTGTGACGGACGGAGAACTCCAAGAACTGGTTATGCCTCAACCGAAGATGTCCATCGAGTTTTCTTCCACTAGCAATTTAGAGATGACCTTGACGAAGACCGCGTTGGAAGTCCTAAGCGCCCTAGGAAACGCGTTCGCCGAAGCGGTTTCGACCGACACCCAAAAGCACGACGAGGAGGCCGCTCCGTACAAACTCATCAACGAGAGCGGCCTAAACGTGAAAGTTCTCCTGGAAAAGAGTAGTTTTCACGTGTTCAATAATCCGACACCGAAGGAAATTTTGTTAGAGAGCGGTACGGAAGTTCCATTGGAGCTAAAGCCTGAAGTCGACAAACTTGACCTGGAATTGGGTTCTACTATAAAGCAGCATTGCAAGTATTTAAATCTCAAAGTAAGTCCTTTACATGATTTTATCTTTATTTATTTTATAAACTAGTTCGTTATTAGTAATATTACTTCTATATTTTCTCTCAAAATTAAGTGGAGTTGTCGGAACGGGCTGGTTCACACAGCAAAATCTTAATAATTTGAAATCAATCATTGCTCGTACCTACTACATCATTGTTCATACTCATTAATTATTTGTACGCTATCGAGAGTGTCTATTGGTTCTATGAGATGTCGTGCATCTTTTGGTTTAAAAATTCTATTTCGAGAGACATTTTCCTCTTTTATTTATACTGATACTAATCATCCGAAGTTTAATTTAAAACGACATGGTAACAACTTTAAAATAACTTTATTGTATTTTTTCTGCTATTTTACCCACATTATAAGCACCAAACTATTTTTGTTGGGACGTACCGAATGCTATAACTGAGATCGCACAATTTCGGAATTTAATAAAATCTTTTTGGATGAGGCTATTTCGGAGTGTCAGATTTTTCCCATCAAGAAGTTGGAGTTTTTTCAGTATTACGTGGTATCACTCTAAGAATATTTGTGAACTATTCTTCTAAAACAGTATTGTTTATTTCTGTATGATAGTAAAGAGTAGTTTTTACCTTCAAAAAGTAACAATCCGCGTTGAACAATCTCATATCAGATCCTAGAAGCACCTCCTACAGTTATTTACGAATATACCGACTGGATACTGTGTACGAGAATAATAACTTGATCACAGGCCTGTTTCTTGACCTCACGAAGACATTCGACAGCGTGCCACATACACTAATATTACGCAAGTTTGGAATTATGGGCTGCGTGGAATCTCAGAAAGTTAGTTTGCTTTCTACCTAACAAGTAAGACACAGACTGTACAAATAAACTGTACATATGGTACCTATCATTCTGACAGTAAGACCTTAATCTCGGGGATACCTCAAGGCGGCGTTTTAGTTCCACTGCTATTTATAATATTTATAAAGGACATACCTACAATATGATCAATTAAATTTACCCTCTAGCAAGCTATGAAATTATTTATTCAAAATATCATGTTGGTAGACTGGATAGTGACAAATAAAATACATCTGTCATGTGTACTGTATTGGTTTATTGACACTCAAAAATGTTTACAAGAAATCATAAAGTTGTTATTATCGAATCATACTTTAGAAATGGTGTAAAATTAGAAAATGGAGAATCGTTGTATTATTTGGAGCAGCTATGTATAGAATTTCAGGCACAATTTCCACAATTTTTCAGTAACATATGACAGTTTGCGGCAATTAATACAAGAATCAGTGGCAAAATTCCGTGAAACAGAGTCTGTGTTCCGAAAACCAAGTAGTTAGTGGTAGACCATTAAACCGGACAGTTGAAAATGTAGCAGATGTTGAGGAGGAATAACTCACTCACCTAAGAAATCGATTCGTAAGGTTTCCTAACAAACAACTTTCATATAGAACATGCCATACAATCCTTAAAAAAATCTACAAAAATGTCCATATAAGTTTCATTGCGTTCAAGAGCTCTAACTCGACTTAATTACTGTCAATGGTTTTTCTGCACGATGAATAACGACGACATTGTTGACAAATCCTTTTTCTGGGGTGAACCATGGTTTCACTTGTCAGGATATTTAAATAAACAGATAATGTGCATCTGGTCTAGTGAAAATCCACACCTCCACCATCTTGAAACACCTTTGCATTCGCCAAAAATAAGCGTTTGTCTTGCTATTTCTCCCAGACGAATTATTGGTGTCCAACATTCTTTAATAATACCATAAATGCGGAACGATATCGTAATAATTTATTACAACCATTTTTAAATCAATTGCATGACGATGAACTCCGCGAGGGGTATTTCCAGCAAGATAATGCAACACCCCAAAAGATAATGGAAACGATAGAATTGTTGCATGAATTCTTTGATAATCGGATACTAGACTTTCCCCCCTTTTTTTTCGAAACATTTATCTAGAAAATTTAATAGCAATTTGTTTATTATCGTTTGGAATCACTAGAATAGTTTGTTTTACTCACCTAACCGTTTGGCGTACAATTTGTATGAATTCTGTTATTTGGATGGTCTTGAATTTCCTCTGCGTTTAACCTGGTGTTTTCCTGTATCTGACGTTCAAGTCCATATAGTTTATTTAGCTATTTAGATATTCGTCTGGCGGCTGAAGATTTCTTCACGAGAGCTGATAGCACTTATTAGGTATTTGGAACGTATATTTTGGAAGAGTTGTATGAACCTGTTGTAAGCGAAATTACCATTTAAATCAAATACGTACAAGGTATTGAAAGGTTCAATATTTGTTTGCCGTTGCCAAAATTATTTAGTGAATTTTAGAAACGTGTATATTTCTGTTTTATTCAACTTTGTGACAATTCTGTGCTATATTTTATAATAATTTGATATGATTATTTACATTGGTGGGGAATTTCAAATTTATTAATATATATAATATTTGTATTGAGTTTGTTTATAAACTAAGGGAATCTACTTATCTGGGATTTGTTTAACTTTGTATTTAATTTGTTCTTTGAAGTTTTAACAAATAATTTCTATTTTTTTATTGTTCCAGCATTTTTTATTTATGGGGTGGGAGGGGGTTTCGTACCAGTATATTCATTCTGCCCGCTACCGCTTTGTTCTTGTGTTTTCTTCGTCTATTTTGTTATTATTATTATTTCCTCTCAGTTTACAGACATGAACTGTGCAATAACGCTGAACATTCTCCGCGCGGACACCAGATATTTCTCATTAAAATACCGCGGGGCGTACAACAATTTCTGGGGTATCATATCTTCCACCATCGTCGAAGCCGGAGTCATTGTAGTTACCCTAAGCAGTATCGTAAAGGTAAGATCGTCGCGTGAAGCCGTCTTAATGGAAAACACACTCCACCATATCACCTAACAGGTTTACAATCACTTCGATATACCCATCGACATATACTATATGACGCCACGTGGCAACGAACTTGAGTGCATAGGGTCTATTATGCCCGGTGCAGTGTACAACGTCCCAATGAAAGCCATCTACACTCCCACCAACGAACTATTCTTCTCAGTTGCCGATTACTCCGTAACGACCACTCCGTTTATTTGGAAAGACTTGCAGTCGAACGTGAACCAAGTCCAGATGCTCAAGTGTCAACCTAAAGATGAAAAGGCGCTGGGGCACTGTGAACCTTTCGTAATTAAAGTAAGTGCTTTGAATTTTTTTTTTTTTTTTTTTTTTTTTCTTGAATATACTGGAATTAAAGTGATTTCTTTTGCGATAGGTAGTGGGACAGATCGTCCAAGTTTTCAACGAGAACACGATGAAACACACCATGACCAGCATACTGTGCAATGTCCATTTGAGGCCCGCGGTAAGATTCAGGAACTGCTTGCCCGTTGAGATCAGTTTAGCCGTTCAAAACATAAATGTAGACACGAAGTTGAAACCTGGCGAAACGGTCACCGTTGCCAATGTGGACCCAGGAGAATCTTACGTCATAGTTAGGGTAAGCGAAAGAATTAAGAAATAGTGGTAAAAGTTACACTATATTTTCATGCAAACTTCTTAAAAATCGACTAGAACTAATAAGCGAACACCAAACGTACGTACATTTTTACTTTTGGTGTTTGTTCTGTTTAAATGTCTTAAGTATACGGTTTTTTACAATTTTATAACTTTTTAAGATGTTTCGTGTTCTCTAAATTTTATACATTTGGACAACAAAATTTGTATTTTACAATTTCAATTTTAATAATTCAACCTTGAAGAATGTATTCATTCTTTTCTTTTATAATTAAGTGTTGACAATTTAAAACAACAACTTTACATTTTCACATTAAAATTTCAGCTAATGAATGTTGTTATAATTTATAAAACTTGGTATTTTCTCCACAATTATTGAAATTTTAAGCTCTGGTGAAGCGTAGATTATATACGAAATTTTGGTAGTTACAATAAAGAACAACATTTAATTAAGAGTTTCATTGCCGCTACCCAAGAGACTTCGATACATGAACATATTCAGATATAATCATCTCACATGTCATTACAAATCCAAGACAAATAATTAAAATTAAATACAAAGATTTATCTAAGAAACTACAAATATGCTAGTAATTTTGTAATATCAGAATATTGTCATAATTAAAAATTTTACGAACGAGTCATTATTTTAGTGAAGCATGTTGCTGAAAAATTTGAAGAGAACAGAGTGAAAAAATTGCCTGGGATAGACGCGTTAAAATTTTGGGATATTAAAAGTTAATACTTTTTTCTTAAATAAGAAATAGTCTATTATTATAATAATAATAATACTTTATTGTCGGAACATAAACATTCAAACAAAACATGAGGACAGAAAACTTACTCTCATATTAATTAAAAAATTCATGTAAGTTGTAACAACATTTACTTATTAATAGTGTTTTTAATTTCTTCTTAAATATATAAATATTCTCACTATTTTTTATGTCCTTATCTAAAAAATTGTAAAATTTGCACCCAGTGTAATAAAAATTTCTCTGAAACATACTGGTCCGGTGGCCTGGCGGTAAACGGTCATTCTTATGACGCGTACAGTAGCCATGCTCTAGCCGACCATGCAAGAACTCACCCAAGTTATTATAAACATAGCAGCAGGTGACATAAATATATATACTGGCAACCGTTAAAATCCGTAAATCCCTAAAAACCTGTCTGCATCAATCTATTACTCTCAAACCTGCTATAATCCTAACAGCGTACTTTTGTAGCCTAAATACTCTATCTGTCTGCCTGCTATTACCCCAGTTCACTATACCATATCTAATAGGACTGTCTATTGTTGCGTAGTATAATGAAAGTAAAATCTCTTTGCTACATTTTTGTGACATAAATTTCAACGCAAAACAATTCTTCCTTATTTTAGTACATAAATTATCTATATGACAATGCCACCGCAGTCCAGAGTCAAATGTTACGCCCAAAATTTTTTGAGATTGACCAATGTGTTCCACCTCAATTTCATGCAAAGCAGGAGAGATCGGGTCAATTCTATTTAAAGAAAACGGAATGATAGATGTTTTGCTATCGTTAAGTATTAAATAATTATTTCCAACCTACTGCGTAACACATTCATAAACTGCCGAAATTGAAACCTTTACGGACTCTATACTGTGGCCGTAAACCAAAATATTGGTATCGTCGGCATAACAGACGACATCCACATCTACCACTTGAGACTGCAGGAAAGCGATTAGATCGTTAGCAAAAATCACATACAAGAAGGGTCCAAGAATAGACCGCTGCGGTACTCCGCGTTCGACTAAACGACTGCTGCCGTTTATACCATTGACCCGAACATACTGTTGGCGGTTTTGCAAATACGAACGAAACAAATATAAAGCCACACCTCGCACTCCATATCTCTCCAACTTTTGTAACAGCAACCGGTGGTTAACCAAGTCGAAAGTGCGACTCAAATCCACGCACAACCCCACCACAAACGCTTTACTGTCCAAGGCAGATATAATTTTACCGTGAATGTCACATAGGCCCGTTTGAGTTCCCTTTGTTTTTATGAAACCATGTTGACCCGAAGATAAAAGTTCGTTTTTCTGAAAGAAAGACATTAATTGATTTTGCATTGCCATTTCGAAAATCTTTGAAAAACTAGATAGCAAACTAATTGGTCTGTAACTAGCGTACATATTTGGATCACGTTTCTTGTAAAGTGGTTGCACAATGGCAAACTTATAATCTACCTTGTGACATTATAAGATTCGTAATGTACAGTAAAGGCTTGCTTACATAAATTTTGTTTACATTTTTTAATTAAAACATTAGAAATATTATCTATCCCGGTAGAGTTGGAGTGTTTTAATTTGTCAACATAGTGACAAATATTTTGCTCACTTACTGGCGAGAGAAACAAGGATTTTTCATTTAAGGGGATATTTGACGTTTGAAAGTTTAAAGATGTCGGAGATACAGCAGCAACTTGCGGAAGTGAAAGAAAGTGTTCGTTAAAACTATCTGCTACCGACTCATCGTCCAATCTAATGCCATTCTCAATTATTTTAATGTCATTTTTTTTTGGTTTGTTGCCCCTAGCAGTACTAATAATATTCCAGACAGTTTTTGTTCTATTTTTTGAGGAATGAATTTGCCGATTATAAAGTTCTTGTCTATCTAATTTGAGGTTTTCTAGATAAGACTTTTTAGTACATGTATAGAGTTTTTTATATTCCGGATCTACCTTCGCTAAATTACTATATAAGTTCATTTGATTTTTGAGTTGTAATGTTTCTACTGATGGACAGTATTTATTGTGACTTTGTCTTTCCGAAATTTCTCTAAGAGGAAAGCATGTTTGAAAGTGATAACCTAAGAGATTAATAAAACTATTGAAGGCCTCATTTGGACACTAACATCCATACAAGAAGTCCCATGTTTCCATGCCGATACAATCATTAAACCGTGACATATTTGTAAAACAGTAGTTTCGACGTTTAATTATATTTACAGCTTCAGATCGAGTCTCAGCAGCCAAACCTATACTTATAAGTTGCATAGCATGGTCGGACAAACGCAAATCCCGAACCACGGCACTAAACTGGATCGAATCATTGTTGATTAAAAAATTGTCAATGCAGCTACTGGATGTTGCGGTCACTCTAGTCGGAGACTCAATTACATGACAGTATCCGAAACTCTCAAATAAGTTGCAAAATAAATCTAAAAATAGAACATAATTTGCTGCGGGTGGCCTATATAATGCTAAAATAGTGATCTTAAAATCTACAAGACGTACACAACAACATTCTAAAACACCTTCAACACAAAAGTCCTCTAACTGAACTACGGCAATGTCCGTCGTCAAGCTATCATTTTTAAAAATTGCTACTCCACCATGAGTAGAGACTGACCGGCAAAAACTATCTACAAGTTCGAAATTTTGTAAAGTTATGGCGCTCATTAACTACTATTACCTACAACAAAATCATTTAGTAAAAATAATTCACCCGAAAGTGGTAGTGTTTATTCCCGAGATTCTCCAAGATGAAACAAAACTGGTGGATTTATTAATGTAAAAGCAGACATCAGAGTCCAACTAACTGCCGATTTCTAACAGAGAGGTTCTATCCGGATACCAAGCTTGTAACAAAATTTTATTAACTACAACACTACTCAAGCTCAACTACGATTTAAGACATGAAAAACCATTTGTGAATAGTATTACACTATTAAAAAGAAAGGTATTTCACCGTGCGGAGCGTAAGGATATCATTGTTGTAGATAATTTTTCATGTTACGTCAAATTTATATATCGAATCTTGTTGATTTCACCAATTAAGAACATTCAGTGTTTCTTTATATTCATTAATTCAAAACCTAGAAGTTTAAAACCGGTCAAATGACTTAATTTTACTTGGTTTTACAATTAAACAGAGCTCTAATTCAATTATTATATCTATAGTGTCCCAGGGGATTGGTGTAATGTATTTTGATATTGAAATAATAACAGAAATGTCCGTATTCCAATCCTTTTTATTTTTAAATATCTTTTATTGCGACATGTTGCATTAAGAGAGTAATTTTTATTTATATATATTTTTATATCTTAAATTTTAATCTGTTTTAACTACTTTAAAATTATTGAACGAAAACAAACACATTAAAACGTGAAAATATAAATTCAAAACATCTCGGAACTGTCAGTTGTGTTTCCTCCGTAGTGTTTGTGATATTCTCTTAATGCACCTACAAATTTTGACACATCAATCTTCATATATAACATACCTTTGACATTTTTATTGCCAAAAGATGGTCTAATAGACCGAAACATGTCGCAATAAAAGATATTTAAAAATAAAAAGGATTGGAATACGAACATTTCTGTTATTATTTCAATATCAAAATCAATTATTATAGGTTAAGACGACTATTGCCTTGTTAAAAGAGTTGATTTTACTGTTTTTTTTTTTATTATTATTATTAATTAATATAAACTGTTTCATTTACCTGAATATATTTGTGGTTTTTTTTGAAAATAACCATCACTTTACTACACATCTCAGATTTACCGGCAATCACAAGATTTAGATTACCAACAATTATTTTAAAATTTAACCGTAATTTTTCATTGTGTCCAACGTAAATAAGCTAGATTTAAAATTTACTAGCTAAGTAGTGCAATCTCGTATCGTTCAATCGAACCCCCAAAACGCCCTGAGAATAGATTTTTTTATATTTCTGATTCAAGAGTCATTTTTAGTATATTTCTTCGAATTATATTTCAACGTGAAATTTCATTTTATTACAATATATTGAAATGAAGACATTAGGGTGCGTCTATTGGTTGTCGATTCTATCAGTTGACGATGCAATCTTAAATGATGTTTGTCCAAAATAGAATAAAATCCAATTGTTTGTATTATTTCCAGTTGCTTAACTATTTGGAGCGAGAATGGTCCTGTGTAAAGGACATCTCGTCCAATCCACCCGAATTCTCAGTGTGGTCGTTCGACAGCTTTCAAGGTACGAAAAAGATGTGCATCGATTTGGGTTTACACGCCCTCAATGAATCCGGAGCGTACATTATGTCGGTGTACTGTCCGTTTTGGATGCTGAACAAGTCTCAGCTGGATCTTTCCTACCGAGTAAGTATATCGCACGGAATGTTGCCGAGCACCGCTTCTGAGTCTGTGTAATCATTTCTAACATGTTTCATATATGTACATATCAGCCGTCGTTTATTTTCAGAAATCTAGGAAAACTGAGAAAAGCGAAGCTTCTGGCAGTCCGCTAAAGGTAGTTGTTGCTGTCGCATTCTGTCTAGCACTTGCTTTCTGTTTATCTACCCTATCTTTTCTTTTTTCATGATTACTTTTATTGCTTTATCTAGCCTGTCATCTGCACTGAATAGCACACAACACGGAATGTGGATAATACTAAACATATGGCAAAAAAATTGAGGGATGATTTTGTTGATTATTTTAAAATTTTCATGATTATTTTGTTTCGAAGACACAGCGATATAGATTATACGACAAAAACAACAGAACATTCTTTTTACTGATAAAATCAGCGCTTATTAAATACGTTTCGTGATTTTGCATTTTCTCGCTTTGGCTATTGTGAAATTAAATTTCTCTTTTAATTTGTTTCTTTATCCACCTCGGGAAACCTACAAAACCATGCCAAAATAGTGCTATTTTGTGTAAACACTATTATTACGACTTGTGACATGGAAATAAATGCTGAGCAAATGAAATAAAATGATGTAATTCAAAGTTGCGAAATAAAATGAATTAAACGGATGAAAAAGAGGGTTCTTTTGCGATATCTGCGCTAGTTTTAAAAGGTTGACAAGTGAACTGAATCTGCAGGTGATGAAAACTGTCTACACCGAACCAAACCCTAAAGCCGGCACAGTTCTGCAAATGGCGGAATCTGTGCCTGGTCAATCTTTAAATCCAGCTCCGATCTACAGCGAAGGGTATCTACGCCGTGTCAGTCCTTAAGGGCGACTACGATCTGCAGATGAACGGAAATTGCAACGTGTCAGTCTCGAAGGTCGACTAAAATCTGGGGATAGCTGAAAGCGAAGTGTAACTCGTTTCTGGGCAAATGCGCGCTTTAAATAGACTGTGAATAACCTCACGCAGTTGTGAGTGAGGAGGAGGTGTTTTAGACAAATACATATTAAGATAATCATGGTTAAATGTAATAAAACTTGTTGGATCAAGGTATTTGTAAAACTTTCTGCTGGCCAAAAGTGACGGTGTGACGTAACCGTGAGTCACGTGATTTCTTTCTACTATTCAATAATAAAAGATTGCTTCTGTCGTAAAACCTTTACAGTTTTGTATCTTTAAAATAAAGACGCTCTCAAAAAGTCAGCACCAAACGAAATTTTGTAACATCATCGAAACTCCGTTTACTGACAGATTTCAGTAATAGTGTGGCGGACACACAAAGCCGTCTAGGTAGAAGTTTATTGAAACAGTCATACATCTAACAATTTGTTATGCATATTGCTGTTTGACACAAAACTGACATTAGATCATAGTCACTTTTGCGTCAACCATATAAGCAACGTAATAATTCCTTGAATTTTTTGCCGTATGTTTTATAAACATCGTGTATGTAAGACATCTGTGGTCAAAGACAAACATAGATAATTTTAATAGAAATAAAATTAAACATGACAGCACATTTTCTTTTTCTTCTGTGCTTTATGCTTCTTTTAAATATCGAATTAGCATCAGCGCTTAACATTTGTTCGTCTTTAATAAAAGGGAATTCATGGTCAATATTAACTACCGATTTCCAACTTGTCTATTTCTTACAAATGATTTACTAGGACATTTTTGTTAACAATTGCTGACGCTACAGTATTTACTCACAAAAAAAGCAAAGTGCTCTCGACGAGAGCCTCTCGTAAAAAATTGACAAAATTTTTCCGAAACTCTTTCCATCTAACAGTACCTTAATTGTACTGTTAAACTTTACTTTAAAATAACTTTGACAAGTGTTTATTAATACCACACGTTTTTGCTTATGATCACACAATAGCGTCCACTTTTTTATGATGTATGTACAGCTTTCCGGTGGAGGTATAGTCTCTTTTAAGTTGTTGAATTGTTACACATTCTAAGTTGGTGTCTCCTTTAACTGGATACTTTGTATATCGAAAATCTGGAAGCGTTTAAATTTTGTTTGTTTAGGATGTTATATGAATATCACTTGTTTGTTATTGGATGTTAAATTTTATAAGAAAACAGTAAAATATGTGCATGTTGACTTCAAAGGAGAGATAACATTGCTTTTGTGCTAAGCCTTCATTCAGCACGACCATTGTCATCCATTATAATTCTATTGCCTAACGTTGAGAAGCCAAAAAACAGAAAACATAACTACATTCTTGGGTCTTCGTAGAAGCAGTCTAAATTTTTCTTCTCTTTTTTTTAGGAGATATCCTGTAGCATAACGAGTTGTCCTTCAAGGTCAGGTTGCCACTTCAATGACTGTGTGGGTTGTCCATGCGTCTTCTATGCACCGGTAATTATTCCTGGCCATCTTTACCATTTCCTATTTCTATGGTTGTTTCTTTATTTTCGTTTCTGTCTATTTATTGCTTTTACGTCGCATTTCCTTTTTAATATTCTTATTTTCTCTCGTTTCTAATCTAGTGGCAACCGTAACATTCCAATATTTTCTGCGCTTAATTGTTGTTAGTTTTTTTTTTTACTCCATTTTTACATCGATAGCATATCATAATTGAAAAGTTTCTATATGTTTATATTTGCCCAAATTTCCACTTATACAAAAGTTTCAATGTTTATTGGGAATATCTAGAGCTAAACTGTCGATCTTTTGCTTCTTGGCTAGAATATGCATCCTCGATGTACAATCGCGCAACAATGAAAATTACCGACCTAAAGCAATAATTTTGCTATCGTTAGTATGGACAAACAGTTGCACGAATTGTTTTCACTGTTGAATTTGAGTCGAAAAGTTTAGCACTGTTTGCGATTGACTTGTGTTCGCCTCGTAGGATTTCTGTTATTGAGTTGTGGATTTAGTATACAAACCCTAGAATGCTACCTTAAAAATTTCTTGAAACCTACACTTGGGCGTGCAGGTAGTGTTTCAGGATTAAAACATTTATATGCAGAAAAAAAGTGTCTTAGCGAAGCGAGCAAGAGAGAAAACATCGATGCCATTCCATCACCAGACACCAATATCTTCTCTCTTGCTCTCTCAGGCTCGCATCGTTCCTATACTTTCCCTCGAACCTTATGCAAGTAGAGTTGTAGTGTACGTGATATTTGTTATGTAGGGTTAGTGTTTACTGCGCATGTACAAGTATGTAAGTTTGCGCGAATAAGCGTGTTTATGTATTGTGTTGCACATAATTTCTTTAACGGCGTGTCCCTTTAAATTAAGGATTCCATGATCCGAGCATTTATAGTAATCAAGAGCTTGCTACACACATTTCAATATGATTCAGTACAGTCATGATTTTCATTGAGTTGATATTAAAACGTATCGCGTTTGGCGGCCGCTTCAACTCATCCATTCTGACTTTAAAAATGCCAATTGTTGCAAATTGTTTATTTTTTTTTTTTGTAATAGTCAGAATTTAACAAATATTTATCAATTTACTGAGGTAACTTCTAAAGAATGTTTGGAGATTCTGCAAGTTCATATGATCTTCGAGTTAAAATATTTCAATAATTAATTTTACCAATTAATACGGAATCAAATTGCGGACACGGCTGTCCGAAAGAGATTTTGGCATACTGGGTTTTTTTAATACTGAATGATGAATTGATCTCCAATAGCCACATCTCAGTCATTGAGCCTGGCATTTGACGATTTTGATGAGCAGTGTCTTGCTATTCCATCGATTAGTTCTGCATTCAACCAACCAGCATGTGCGAAGAAATTTTACAATCTTCGGCAACTCTATCAAGTGTGGACCACGACGAATAATGTGGTTTTCTGTACCCTTCGCTTCTGAGAAAAGATTGACCACCCAGTATTTACCCATAGAATAGGGGAGAGTTCCACATCTCCGCATAGTAGGGCAACGAGGAACACCCTGGGAATCCCCATGGGTCGTAGGTAGATTATGGCCCACCGACCGTTGGCTTATGCGGGGGAAGAACATATAGACGAAATTCCCGAAGCCAGGTGTACTTTATGGGGACAGGGGGACAGCCCTAGCCGTCGGATGTGATTCTATCCCAGGTTTCTGGACAACGCTCAATACAGCTGGCATTCTAATTGTGTTGAGCCGTTAGATCAAAGAGGGGTAGAGGATACCGCACACCCTATTTACGCATGCCGTGGAAATGTTACCATGTATCGAAGCGACCGTCCTTATTTGGTGTCATACAAACAGGTTGTCACCAACATTTGAGCATTGAGAGAAGGTAGCATCCGCATGGGTCGATTATACCTCTGGTTCATCGCGGCCGCTAGGACCTATTGTAGAGCGGATGTTACATTTAAAGTTCATCCAACAAGTTCAGGCCCTTAAGGTAGTTCAGGATCTTTTTGAATGAGGTCTTTTTCAGGTCTTCTAGGGAAAGGTCAACCTTCTCAAAGATCGTATACTTACCTTATTCCTGTTGCGGTGGGGTAGTGGCAGAAGATATATGCTCAACTGTCTCTTCGCCCTGCAAACACAGCCGGCATTCAGTCTCGTCAGAGAGTCTGATTTTGTATAGGTGCTTTCTGAGTTTGCAGGAGCCTGTAAAGACAGAAACAATTACTTTGACATTTCAAGTTTTAGTCGTTCCTTGGTTCTTACATGATTAATACACTTTTTCGCATATACCAGTACCATTGTTAGAGCACTTTTTGATGCGCCCATACATTGATTTGCTGTTTAACTACTGTAGGCGTTATACCAATAGCAAGTTGTGGTCCGTGGAAGTGCTCTGCATCACCTTTTTTTGCAGGAGTATCTGCTTCCTCATTACCATGAATGAGTGAGTGCTCAGGTTCCCTGAACAGCAATAGGTTATTAACCATCCCCAATGTGCTTAGGGTGTTTTCACAGCTCTAGATCAGCATCGAGTTGCATTTATGCGCTTGTAGATGATATCCCCCTAGATTTCCCATATATTCTTCGGCAAGTCCATAAGGATGATTTTAGTAATCTTTTCCACAGTTTTCCGTTTTAGTTCATGGATAGTTGCAGCACGTAAGCTGTATACTTTATTTTTACGATGTCGCCACAGGAAGTCGCAAACACTAATAAAATCAGGTGATCTCGCAGACCATGGAATGTCGCCGTTATGTGAAATGACGCTGAATGTCTGCCATCGATTGTCGAATAGTATGTGACGTGGCTCCGTCCTGCTGAAACCACATGTTTTCGATGGTCGGAGCGTGCAGTTTTGACACCATGACATGAAATAGCACACTATACTGTAACCTTGCCTCTATGTAATGGGCGCGCGTGAATTTCCGGTGCCCAATAATGAAAATTCTTTCGTTTACGTAAGTGGGCTTCGTCTGACATTCATACGTTGGTGAGCAAATTGGCACCCTCATTGATTTTAGCCGACATCTCTATTCACAAAACTCTCTACACGACACAGGATCTGTGGATTTAATTTCTGCAGAATCTGTAACTTATAGGGTTGAAACTTTTAATTCATACAGTATTTTTTGTACGTTTCGTCGCACAATACCTAGCACAGATGCATGTTGTCGAACGGAGCAACGAGGGCTCCTTTCGATGGAAACTTGAATAGCTACTATGCTCTCCGATGTACGTACCGTTCGAACGCCACTTGGAGGTTTCTTTTTGGAAGTTGAACCAGTTTCTTCAAGATGACGCACCCACGCATGTGCAGATGGGACACGTCCATGACATCTAAGCTGGCAATACTGTCGAAATAATCTTTGCGCAGTAGTTACACTATTACCCTGCTTGTAATACGCTCTCACAGCGACAGCATGTTCCGCACTTCTCCAATGCTGCATAATTACTAAAAAGCAAAGCGTTCAGAAGAACTACGCCTCGGTTCCGTAAACCTGTCGGCACTAATATTCAAAAATTCCCGTTCTCCTGCGCCATGCTGTAAGTTGGAGCCCGGACAACATAGCCACATCACCCCTGTATAGGCTAACCCCTCAGTACTGGTGGATGTGTGTGTTTAATCGAATATACCCTTTACAGTTCATCTTCTATAGAAATGATAAATTTCTATAACTACAGGAGTAACATTTTTTACCATAAAGAGTTACGAACTTTGATCTTCCTCCCACGTCTACTAACTCGATGAAAATCATGACTTCACTGAAGCGCATTGAGTGTGTGTAGCCATCTCTGCGTCTATATTCAAACCAACCTAATGTGACACGTCAAGCAGCACTGCTGTTTTAATGAGTACATTCTGGGAAAAAAATTAGCGTACTGTATTCAAATGCCTGAATTTAACTGAGCATTAATGAAAGTTATAATTATTAAATAGTATAAATATATAATAGCAAAATTAAATGATTTCTTGTTTTATTTTAGTAATTTACTAAATAGCTACGTAATAAATATATTCGATGCATAATATCTGCTAGATTTTTTAATCCATATCAAAATCCAAATTATTAAAAAAGGATCAAATTGGTTCTCGATGTTCTCCTGTGCGCTGGTTTCTTTTGATATTCCTTTCTAATTTATTTAATGTTTGCACTCTATTTGCCACAAAACCGGAGAAATTTTAGCAAACGTTAGCACAATTAATGTCTCTAGCATAAGTTCCAGCCACTTTTAGTGAGGTTACTTTTCTTTGAACAATACTCTCCGCGGATAATAGCTTTTTCTTAATCCACTGTCAATCCACGTCTTGTTTCAATTCTATCTTATTTCCAAAGCCCTTTTTCTCGATATGTGACTTTAGTTGCGGAAAAAAGGTGTAAGTGTAAGCTCGGTGCAAAATCAGGAGAGTAAAGTGGATGACCGTTCCCATCGAAACGGTTCAACTAGGACATTTTTTGCCGCAAAAACAAAGGAATAACAGTACGAATCACAATCGGCGCTAGGAACAAGTTGAATCTCCTCAGTTGCTAGTTTATAGCTGTCCGAGCAGTAAAAGTAGACGCATAGGAATTTTACAGTGCTGTCATTGCACCAAGATAAAAGTTCTCTGCGACTCTCGGACATAAAAAAATAGTGAAATGCCCCACGTAATTTCGTAAATTTTATACTTTTTCCGTAGATCATTAATTCTTTATTTTTATTTTTCACGAATAATATTTTGTTTAATTATTTAGCGTAGTTTTCTTCGCCTACAGCGCGGATTAAAAAAAAAAATAGTGTATTTTAGTTTCAAGACAAGCCTCGTAATGTCGCAAACTTTATACTTTTTTTTGTACATCTTTAATTCTTTATTTTTTACGAATAATATTTGGTTATTATTTTACAGTAGTTTCCTTCGCTATTTATTTATTATTTCATCTCCATTCAATCCGTTTCTGTCTAACATTCCTGTTTCTGTAGAATTCCGATGAAAACTTGAATGTTCTTCACCACCCCGCGGACTACAAAGACTTGATTTTATTCTCGTTCAACGCTAAAAACTTTTTTGGTAAGAAGAAGGCCTCGGTGCGCATGGCTAATGGGGGCGATTGGTCCGATAAATTCTCCCTAGACGTAGCCGGATCATCTGGTATTGTCACTTGCAAATACGAAGGCAAGATATATCAGGTAAATATACATTATTCTTTTTAAATTCAGTTTTTTGTTTTTCCTACGCCAACATACAAAATTTTATAGCTCGGCGTCCACATACAACTCACTTACAACGGTCTAACCAAGCAAGTTACGTTCACTCCTTACTATGTAATGATCAATACAACCAATTTCCCGATCGAATGCCAAGAATTGGATAGACCAGCGGATCCTTGGACTGCAGTGGAACCCAACTCTTGCGCCGCCATTTGGCCGGCTGGGGATCACGACGATAAGTTGCTGAGACTGCGCGTTGTTGGTACAGAGGAGGTGTCGCCTGCGTTTTTCATTTCTGAGAGCCATACAACTTTGATCAAATTGAAAAATAAGGTAAGTAAAATTTACCTCTGCGTTTTTTCAGAAAAGATTTGTGGTACTATTTACTTTCGGTAGTTTTCAATAGTTCCCCCACCGATAGTAATACTGTAAATAACTAAATATAGTTTATTCACACAAAAACTGACCACCCCTAATAGGCGCACCGCTTTTAAGATATTTTTAAAAAGAAAAACTACTTCTCCCGAATCTGCCCCATTACATACAGCGCGTCGCATATTTTTTTTCTTATACCATGCGACCTGTATTCAAAAATTTTAATCGATGCAGTTTTTTATCCTGCATCCAAATATATATGACAATAGTAGGGTGTTCCAAAACTATTTACTGATAGATGGCTGTGATAACTACTAAATTAAAAAAAAAAATAGAACATGTTTTTGACACGATTTTTCCTGTACGATTCGAATTCGGATCATACTTTATATGTATAAGGTCGTCGCATATTTTCTTCCAGTTTTTTTCTGATTTCATAATACACAATACCAATTATTTTATAATGTGAAAAATATATGTCTATATATACATATATGTATATAATCTGTACCCACGCCTACCATAAATGGTGTGTGGTGTTTAGTCCTTTATTGATACACAAACTTGTTCCATTCCTTTTTATTTTTCGCAGTGGTTCTGGCTTCATTCCAGTTACTCTCTCGTTTATTTAGCACCTTTCCAATAACTTTATCCCAGGTTTTCCGTGGTCTTCCTCTTCTACGTTTTTTATACACTTTAGCTTCCCATACCTGTTTTACCGGCCTTATGTCCTCCATTCTGTTTAGATGCCCCCACCAGCTCAGTTGTCCCCTTTCTTGTGTATCGGAGGTATGAGTGCCACCTCCCAGTCTGTTACATATATTTAGAAGTAGCTGTCTTCCTTCGTCTCCTATATTTTTATCATTTCTAATGTAATTCTGTGGATTCCCGGAGCTTTACTATTTTTTAACCATTTAATCGCTTCCGGTAGTTCTTCCATCTTTATCTCCTCATGTTCGTTTTCTTCGTCTATTACTCTTTCCATTATTTCTTACTCTATGTTACCTTCTCTACCTTGTAGCAAATCTTGGAAGTATTGTTTCCATTTATTCATGATATATTAGAAAGATAGAGTTGATGAAAATAAAATCACCATTTTGGTGACCTTGGATTTCTCCAAGGCCTTTGATACTATTAATCATCAAATCTTGTGTGCAATGCTTCACTATATTGGATTGAGTGATGGTGCAGTAAGTCTGTTTGAGAGTTACTTATCCGATAGAACACAGCGTGTAAAAATCAAGAATGATATATCTGAGCCTCAACGAGTATTAGCTGGTTGTACCTCAAGGATCCATTCTCGGCACCGTACTTTTTTCCATTTACGCTTCCCTGCTCCCAACTTTACTGAAAACATGTCGTTATCACTTTTATACTGATGATTCACTACTTTATCACTCCTTTTCATTGCATGATAAAGACGAAGCGATACGAATGATTAATGATGATTTACATGCTCTATGCACCTTTTCTGAACAACATTTCCTGAAACTTAATCCATCTAAATGCTCTGTTACTATCCTTGGCAGACGACATGCATTGCATACCTTCAATGGTGTTGTGATTAAGGTTAAGGATCCGGTTCTGTCGGTGGTCGATAATACTAAAGTATTGGGGTTAACTATTGATAGCAACTTACGTTTTACTCAGCATGTTAGTTTCCTTCTGAAATCCTCTTATTGCAAATTAAGACTTTTATTCAACAACAGACACCTCTTCAATCAAAGATTGAAGTTGCTTTTGTGTGACTCATTTGTGCTGTCGATCTTTAGCCACTGCTCTTCTGTTTATAGTCCTTGTTTAACTAGTGTTGAGAGAAATCCTATTCAAAGAGTACAGAAATCATATTTAAGGTTTGTGTATGGAATTAGGAAGAGAGAAAGAATCTCTCATGCTCTGAAATGGGCTGGCTAGTTGGATATGAGCCATCGCCGGGCCTGGCATGCTTATATTTCAAGATCCTACTCTCGTCGACTCCTCCATACCTTTCCGAGCGAGTGATCTTCAGAACCGATGTGCATATATATATAAATATATGTATTATATTATTATTATATGTGTTCGAGAAATATGTTGGATATTAATTTTTGTATAGGGGTACATTAATAACAGACAATGTCTGACGTACTCCTTTTGATGTACTTTTTGGAATTACAGGTATATCAATAAATGATTTATTATTATTATTATATTAGTCTCTTTTGTTAGAACTTCCCCGTTTGCATTTTTAATTCTTTCTTTCCCTACCTTAACATTTTTAAGATCTTATAGAATAATTTTTGATTCCCCTTGCTATCATCATCGAGGTTTTCTCCAAAATCTGCCCAGCTTTTCTTCTTTGCTTTGACACTTTTCCTCTGTTTCTTGTATTCCTCGTAATTTGCCTCATTTCTATTGGCTAGGTATATTTTCCATGCCGTTTTCTTCATTTTTATTTACTTTTTTATTTCTTCGGTCCACCAAACCGTCTGTGGTTTACAAGGGATTGTCCGGTTTACTTTATAATGTGAAAAATATGAGAATGGTAATCAAATCATTTTTTTACTTGGCTTAAAACATAGGTGACTTAAGTAAAAATGAAACAGTTTAACGGTTCATTAAATTAGTGACAGGTGAACAAATGCCATTGTGGTCGTTGCTATTCTTAAAAATGGTGCAATATTCAGCTCAAGAAACACACTCTACAGTGTACTCTCTCTTAGGGGACAGCTCTTATAAGTGGACAAATTATCGGAAACCGATAGAAATGGTGTGATCTACATATCAAAATTCACTCTCTTAAGCGGACTCTATTAAATTTATCGATTAATTTAATTTAAATTATTAGCAGTTTTCACGCTCCTGTTTCCTCTTAAGTGGACAATGTATTTCCGAAATACCGGTAATTTCCCGAATTCTGTCTTCTCGGTTCAATACACTTCAACATTTAAGCGTTAATCATTGGTTGGGTGTGGCAGTTTTTTATATGGCAAACCTCATTTATTCCGTAATTGTTGCTAATTAAAATTTTGTTAATTTGAGTATATATTATAATAGTTTCACAATTTGAAAATATTTTACGTACACCAAATGATCCATAGGCTTGTCAGCAATAATGAGATAATGTTCTTAAACGAAATACCTGTATATAAGTGGCTTGTATTAAGAAGAAATATACAGTCGCCGCATTCATACAAATTGACTAAATACATTCAACATTAAAGATGTTAATGTTTAAAATTATACCTTATTTGACCATACTTTATATACTTTCTTCATTCATTGGAAACCGGGCGGCACGGCGCATGCAATTTATTGGAGGACCAAGACCTGGTTAGTAAAGAAATGTTCATGTTATAACAACCACAAATCTATTCCGAGTGGGAATTTGAAAGAAAAGACTCATATTTGTCGTGATTTCAATCAACAATTAATAATCGATCTTCTTTTCAGTATGGCGGTGTCTTTGTGGATATACAAATAACTGAAGGAGCAGTATACATCAACTTCTCTAAATATGATGACGGTTTAGCACCTGCCCTTATCATTAATAATACCAGAAACACGTTGAACATTTGGGAGAAAGAAACTGTGAACCTCAGGTATGTTAATAATTCTAAAGATTGCATTGTTTATAAGGAAACTGACATATTGTCAACTTAATCCAATAACAATTTTGATAATTGATATCGTAGTATTGAGTTAAATAATAGTCTCTCCTGCTCCGGTATTCCGACAAAAAAATTGTTTAATTTAATTTAAACCAGCTTTAATAAGTAGCCAGCCACGTAATGGCTAATATTTTGCAAACTTACTCTAAGTGGCGGTGGTGTATACAGTGAAACCTCCCTTGAACGGACACCAACGGGACCATAAAATATGTCCGTCCAAGAGAGAACTGATTATTCTCATGTAAGGCTGCCGGGACCAGCCGAACGTGTCCGTTAATACGAGGTGTCCACCTATAGGAGGTGTTCGTTACGGGAGATTTTACTGTATAAGAGAAAACCGACCCCCTCCTCCTAAAAAATCTACAAAACTGACATTACTTCAGAAATGTTTAAAAAATAAATTTAATGAAATTGAATTGAAGTAATATTTTCATTAAACTTTCTGGATTTTTATAAAACTTTGAATTAATCCAAACTCTATTTTATTCCTGGGAAAAGCAATTCATCGGAATTCCCAGTTGGATTCTACACCTAGCTTTTGAAATAATCTATCAAAAATAGGTAATAAAATTAAGATCCTTTTCCTTATAAGTTCTTTAATAAACGATTGCAACTAGTTTCGCAATGGCTACTTTCACTCATAATTCGAAGTATATACAAATACATCACCTAAATCATTTTCGATTGAAATTTGAAACTGACAAGTGTATTTACAAGCAAACAAGTGGAGTTGGAAGGATTAAAGCATTTAAATCATTTGTTTACAGTTGGGCTCTATTAGATGAACTCTACACTTGTACCATATGGGATTCATTGTTTATTTAAAGAATTACACGTGTGTAGTTAGATGTCATGCATTTTCGTTGTTATTTTTCAGTTTTTATTTAATATTTTTCAATAAATACTTCATTGCTGGAAATATTAAATCATCAACACACAAAAATATTTTTTTGTTAATGTTAGGTATACGATAGTAAAAAATATATAAAACAGCCAGAATTGGGAGGAATCAAAGTTTATAGCCAGTAGTTTATTTAAATAAAACAATAGGCTTTATTTTGAATATAATGTGACTTCACTTCAATTAAATATCTTGTTTAACGTTTGGACTAATTGATATATGTAGTAGTTTTCAAATATGCATGAATTTTATAAATTGCATCTTAGTGATGCAATAGTCAACAGAGATTAAAATTTAATATAAGTCGAGAAAATGCGTCATGATTATTATTATTAAAAAACAAACACAACAATTATTAACAATTACATTCAAACATGACAAACTACATTTAAAAAAAAAATTTTTACTAACAAACAAAATGTAAATAATAAAATTCTTATTTAGGGCCGGTATTTCAATCTCCTAATAAAGTTCCTAATAAAAGTTATTAGCTGAATAACTGAAATAACCTTACATTTTCCCTATACTTATTAGCAGAATTGTTATTAGACTACTCCTAATAAGAGTAGGAGATTGAAATACCGGCCCTGAAATTAATTTGAAACATTCATTACTATATTGCGGGTCTCGTATAGAACCAGTGGCACAAATTTTCGCCGATGAAGGGGGATGGATGATACATTTCTTTGTCTGACTATGTTCTCTGACAGTTCTTAGTTTAACAGATTTTGTTTAGTCAAAAGTCAGAATAGTTGTCTGTGGTCAGAATATAGGTTATCTCTGGTGAGAATACACAAGTCATATATGTGTATGTAAACAATATAAAGATTATTTTAAAGTCTATTATTGAATATTTTTTAACATTAAATGACATCAAAATGAATTAGTAGTATGTAAAGAGCAGAAAACGGTTAGTAAAATTAGTTGTTTTAGATTATAACTTCGCATGTTTTCTTCTTTCTCATGCAAATGTTATGAGATGCTATGGAAAGGTTGAATATTATGAAAGAAAGACTCAACATTGAAAAGCAGTTATTAACTGAAATTGTAAACGTGGTACATAAATAAAACCAGGAAATCTGAGAATATTCTAAATTTAAGTTTATTTTTATGTGATTTTTTTTATTTTACCTACCTTGTTTTCAGTATTGTTGTAATGAACCTGTTGCTATTTTATATTAGAGATTATTTTTTGTTCAATATACTATCTTATATATATCTACTATAACTAATTAGGAATAAAGTTACAATTTTATTATTAAAACAAAAAAATATTTCTATACAAAAAAAAAATGTTTATTGAAATTTGTTTACATTTATTGAGGAAACGTTCACGCATAAACTTGATCTCTGTGATTTAACTCTATGGCTGTGGCTAATGGTGTAATACCTAGGCCAAAATAATAAAGACACTCTATGGCTGCTTCAAAATCTTCATGTTAGCCAGGTTGCTCAAAAAGTTGAACTTTCAAAATATATTAGTCGATAAAAACCACTGTCAACATGCCAAATGTATGTTCGATTAAAATTCTAACTTGAGAAAGCCTGTATAGTTGAATAATATCTGCTGTTCAATAAGGTGTCCATCGCTGCTAAACGGTGTAATTAACCAAGATAATGTTAGATAGACAAAATCTCCTTTTAACAAAGTTTTCAAAACTATTTTCAGATGTAACCTTTGCATATATACCACACCTCGTGAATGCTCTTGCGTCATGCATGCTGTAAACCTTTCTTAGGGAAAATTTTTCTCATTCCGTGTGTATGTATTGCAAATATTTTGCAGCTCCAATTTTATCTAAAATAATAACATGCATATTTTTCATCTGTATTCTAAATATTTTTTATCTGCATCTAGCGAATGAATATGTTGTTATTATAGAATCTTCCACAAGTACTTACTGAGGCAATGATGCAGCACCAAATAATAATTGTTCTCTCTCCGTTTCGATAAATATGGTTTCAGTGTAAGGAGTAAATCAAGAATATATAAATAAATAATCAAATAACACAAATTTGAACTGTCAACGTCAACTGATTTGCATGTTTATTACGTTAAAATTACGCGCATGCGCACGTTACGTCAAGAACAAGTAGGAGTTTTCGATATATATCCATCCCGCTTTGATTTCGGAATTTTTTAGGATGTGTCAGCAATATAGTAGTATTACATATATGCATTCATTCCAGCTTTCAATTAAAAACTAATGGTTATACTGCATTTGCGCAGTCAAAATACCGCGGCCATTCAAATACTCTTTGGGGAGACAATATTAAATTATACTCAAAAAGACGAAAAATATGTTTGCTGGATTCCTTAACTTAACCTCCAATATATAAAATATTTTTACATTAAAACTATACTTGGCGTGTTCTTTCGTGGTGAACAAACTGATCAAAGCGAACAACAATCAATTCGTTCACTTAGTACAATGTTCTTTCGTCTCCCCACTTCGACTAATAAACTTATTGCATTCAGAGATCCCCTTACCCCTCGAGTACAATAAAATTTAACGGTTAGTTCGTTCGGTTCAACAAACTCTAGACTCAACCCAAACCCAACTTTATTGACTTCACGTAACAACGAATGGATTTGAGCATTTATCACGATATTATTAATCATAATTGCTAATGAAGATGTCGAAGTTAACTGACTATATGATCTCACTAATATCTATGGTTACATATTCTGTATTATCAAGTAAAGAAAATGCTGAAAAATACCGGGCAGATGTAAACTCTACCCACTCTAGGGATTATTTGTCAGATGGACGTTTTCCCAAATAAAACACATACTAACATAAAATGTAGTTTAATTTCCCAAAAAATAACGAACAGCAGCGATAGCGGCCATAGCTATATTTCTTTGTACTTCTCAGTACTGACACTCTTTAAATATTCAAATTAACTAAATACAAATGCAATACCAACTTACAGATAGTCCTTGCAAAGGCAAGTATTTAAAATTTCAATAGAATTCAGTAAATCAAGTTTATTCCTGTCATACCAACCACAATTTAACTTTAAAACGTTCAATAGTCAAAATTGTAGTGGGGGAAATGTGTTCTTTCGCTCTGACAAAGTGAGAATGAATAACACATTCAATTGATTCAGTTTATTCACCAGGAAAGAATACTCCTACTATATAAGTTCGAACAAATTTTTCTCTTGCTATTCGATAGCACTTTCAATGTCATTTTTCCGTGTTATATTTATCAATTTCCTTTAATAGGAAACTGGAACCTGGCCATAAATTTTTCTACACTTGGGAAAACCCAGCGGGTGTACGTGTATTAGTTTGGGAAGCGGGCAACAAGAAGGAAATCGAAGACGACTTAAGAAAAGACGGCAGTGGCGATTATTCGATCGCAGAAAACAATTACGTGTACTGGGTGTCATTTCTTGACGGAATGCAGAGGGTTCTCCTGTTCACGTGCAGCCCGGACGTCGCCGAGAACGCCCAGCAAGCGAAACGCCTGGCGATAATCGACCAAGACGTGACGCTGTCGATCCACGGCATAGGCCTGTCTCTGGTCAACAATTTAGAGAGGAAGGAGGTCATGTACTTGAGAATAGCGAGCAGCGGAATCATTTGGGAAACGTGTAAGTCGCACAGTCACAGATATAAGCAGATGGGGCACAAGGACAGCAACAACATGGAAATGGCCTACCAGGAGTATCTGAAGAAGAAGACCTTATCACAGGACAGCGTCGGAAGAATGATGGTGGATGCGAAGACCGAAGTCGACTTCGATCTTAACGAAATGTACAAACCGCACGTTAGAAAGATCCGACGCACTTGCTCGGACGGTTTGTGGATGCAGATGACAACCAATGCTACTATGATGCAGTTGCATGCGAAGATCAATAGGTTGCAGATCGACAATCAATTGTTCGACTGCTTGTTCCCCGTCGTGCTAGCTCCGGTACCGCCGCCGAAAACCGTTGCCAATACAGATGGTAAGTTACATTACAACAATCTAAACATTTTTTTTTTCATTCTTTTAAATGATTTCAAAATGAAAACAGAAAACAAGAGATGGCTGGCCAGTGTCAGACTATATTCATTCTTAAATTGTTTTCATGAATGCGTCAATTATACTCCTATCACCGGCGGTGGTTCGTGCTTACGTCACAGGAAGGCCTATGACAATGATCGAATATGCTCTCGTCAAATATGTTTCTATGTTACGAACTTATACGAAAAAGTTTAATCATTGCATTGGCCCCTCGTTGACGTAAACACGAGCCGTCGGTGACTCCTATTATATTTGTAAACGGAAGAACATAACGGAGCTGGGCTCTCTCACTTATTATAACGATATCCACGTGCTTCGTTGTTCTAGGCCCGCTATATGTTACCCTAGTTCGAGCACGATCTCGTTGCCTATATACAGGCTGGCTCACCACATTCTCCGTCGATTTATACACGAAAAGCGGTATAATAATATTTTTAAAAATAAACATCTTAATACTTCCTGAACGTAGTTTTTTATTTTGCATTCAAAAGTGTTAAAAAAATCTGGGCGTTCCATTTAAAAAAAAAAGTTGAACGTATTGCCGATTAAACCGGAAGTGAAAAAAATATTAACTGTATTGCATAAAATGCATTTATATTAACTATACCCCCATACCAAATTTCAGAAATCATAATTTTCAAATAACAAAGTTATTCGACCGTTCCGGGACTTTTTACTAACCCTGTATATATGTCATATTTTGATAGTACGGACTAAATAAAGGCAAATTACTGATACGTGTGCTATACCTAACTCAATCCGTTTCTGAGATAATTAACTATTCAAAATGTAACCCAAAATTTAAGACGTGTCCATGTGTTACTTATTTAAGCTAGATATTTTAAATTGCATTTATTTTTTAAACAAAGCACTAGACTTGACAATAAAATTAAAACGATCCTTAAAAATTAGACAGGGTGAACAAAAACCTACTTTTCATTTTCACATGGCAAATAACTTTCTTATTGTAAATGGAACACGCTATATTTATTATTTGATTTCTAATTTTGGGAATAATCACTACTTCTCAATCAATATCAAAGTTTTTCTGACCTTTCGGGTCTGGTACCCAAACATCTAAACCTGTAACCAAAGGCACTGGGACAAAACGTCTCCTGTGATATCTCGCTTGCTACAAGTCGAAATTGGTTTAAATTTTAAAAATCATTAAGTTTAAGGCCTCCTTCTGGGCACGATCGCCGAATTTTTTAATATAGCACAATTTTCAATACAATACGTTTGAAAACAGTGAGGAAATCAGTTCTATCGGCCGTTTTATAGGATTTGGCGGAATAGCTAGTGACCTAGCGTCCTTTTCTATCGACAAAAAGACAAAAAAAAAGTACGTTTGAATACGACGGCGGATATCAAAATATGGGAAACAAGGAAATTGTCAAGAAAACGTGCAATATTTTAGGAGTAATAATAATAATCACTCCTGAATGTAAAAAAAAAAAAAAATGTATGGGTTTGGTCAATAAAGCAAATATGAATTAATAAAATTCACTTAAGCTGTAGATTCCCTTGCCTACCAAATAGGATTTTAAGAGTTTTTTTAAATTAGTTAAATTTTTACATTCTTTCAGGTTTGATGGTAATAGATTCAATAATTTAATTCCTATGTAATTAGGAGAAATCCTAGATACATTTAATTTGGTAAAAGAAACTCGAAACTGGTCACCAGCCCTTGTGTAGTATTGATGAAATTCATTCTGATTTTCGAATATATAAGCACACATCTCAAAAATATATAACCCAGTTGAAGTTAAAATGTTAAATTCTTTAACAAATTATTAACAAGTATGAGTAGAGGTCAGATTGGCCGAAATTTTTAAAATACGTTTTTGAGCGATAAACACATCTCGCGCAGCAAGTGAGCCTCCCCAGAGGCATATCCCATTTCGCAATCTACTCTCGTAATACACAGAAACTAGTTGTTCTTTGGTTAATATATGTTTTAGATTACGGAAAAGATTAGTAATAGAATTTAATTTAGCAATGATTTCATTACAGTAGTGCTTCAATATTAAAGTTTCGTCTATTTGTAAACCTAGAAATTTGCTGTTGTTCTACGCATGATATTTGTTCTTTATTAATGTTCAGATTCAAAGTTGGTGCCTCTCGTTGATAGCAATGAAAAACTAGATATTGTGTTTTATTGAAGACTGCTCGCTTAGCCAATTATTAATCATGTCAAGAAAATCGTTACATTTAATCTGTAAACTATCGTTATCCTTATCAGATATTATAATAGATGTATCATCAGCATATAAATTGATAGCAATGATGTTGTGGTGCCTAAGCACAGATTAAAGCTGTATGAGCAAGGTGCATATTATAAGTCCTTGACCGCCTATAATGCTTTACCAAAAGTAATCAAAAGCCAAGTCGGCAAGCGTAACATATTGAAAATGGCTTATACATTTTTAATAAATAACAGTTTTTACAGTTTCAATGAATATCTAGAAAGAAATTAGTGTGTGGGCTTTTATAGTGTCTGCTTCGTCCACAGCGTCGCTCGTGCTCCGCTTTTGGGGGTGAATGTTGTTCATACATTAATTTTATTATATTTTGACATTTGTGTAGGTTTATTAAGATAAAGAAACTCTTTTGTAGCAAAACAAAACATTAAAAACGTTAAGGAGTAAAAATATATTGAAATAGATATTGAAATATGAATATTTTTATCTAGCGTGATACTTTCCATGTCGTTAATATATAGCAAAAATAAGACGGTACCCAATACAGATCCTTGTGGCACGCCGTATCTATTTTTCAAACATACAGAATCTATAGGATTAATGTTTCCATCCAAATCAAAATTTATTGAATTGGCTTCTATCATACAGGTAGGATGATATCCACCGTAATGCATTTCCCCTAATACCAAAAGATTGCAGTTTGTCCAACACAGCTTCATGATTGAGTCGATTGTTGTTATTACAACTTTGACAAAAAAAAAACCTGCTTGATGTAATAGTTTGTATATCTGGCATCTGATTGTCTTACATTCCTGATTGATTAATAATTTTACAATTTTACCTTCTTCATGCGATGTCGTCTTGACGAGAAGTTAGATTCTATCCAACGGTAAGAAGCAATGTTTTTTTCTCATATCCACAATTGTCTTTGTTGCTGTAAGTTGCTGAAGTTAATTTTTTTTTCCGATGACTACCGTACCTGACTATTTGACACTCAGATTAACGTTCGATAATTGTTAATAAATAATATGTCCAATATTAGTGGGAAAATTTAGGCTTTATTTGTAAAATTTTGACATTTATACGATGTTGCCGAACTATGCGAAGTATATACAGCATTTCAAGATTAAGATTTTGTATTAAGAACCGATTCAAGAATGCCGCCACCTGTGGCTTGTACGCCAAACAACTCGTATATGAAAAATTTTTAGAAAAAAATAATTAGCACATGAATATAGTCTTTATAGTATCCTTTTGTGCAATTAAGTGCATTTCTTACAGTGTGAAATCATTAAATTCAATTTAAATTTTAATAGTATCCTTTTCTCTGTGTTCTAGTGCACAGACCATTCGCCGAACTCAGTATCGTTCAGCTGTTGATGAAAAACAGTCAGATAAGGCAATACAAATATTTCAAGGTTTTGATCCAAGAATTCCACGTAAAATTAGACTTGGCCTTCGTTACGGACGTAATGAATGTCTTCCCGCAGGCCAATATGATGGATTTAGAAGGCGATGTAAGTTGAGAGAGCTAAACTTTCGTTTTGTGATAATCAATAAATAAAAATTTGTTCGCAGAGGCAAAAATTCTTACTGGACGTCGACCTAGTAAACAAGCCGCTATTCCAGCACGTCTCTTTGCACTCACAACAGGAGCAGAAGAGCTTCTACGACTTGCTACACTTCTCACCGCTAAAGATACATGTCAGCTTTTCTTTGGCGGGTGCCGACAGTTCACAGGCTGTTTCGACTCCGAATTTTATAAATGTGTTACTGCAGGGACTCGGAGTGACTCTAACTGATATGCAAGACGTCGTTTTCAAGTAAGTACCTTTGGCTTGAATTGTTTGAATATTGGAAATAGCATTCAGTTAATACATTTTATGTTATTTGGCAATGATGTGTTTGAGGCAATTTTGCTATTCTTCATCAGTTCAAGAAGCCCTTCAATTAATAATTCCATTACCTGGTAATTGAAAAGTTTTGTTTCTTTATCATAGCTCCAGCTCTATCACACTTAAAATACAATGATATAGTTGCAACCTTAAAATTGTATGAACAGTTTCTGCTATGCCATGCAATAGTATATTACTCATACAAATAATTATTAACGAGTTTTAGAAGCTCCAATTTTTAAGTGTGAGTTATCACGGACAGTTTTTTTTTAAACAATCTATTTAGTCGAAATATCCGTCTTCCATACAGTTGTTGGCATTTTTGTCTTGATAGAATTAGCATTATACATTTCGATAACGCAATTTCGTTTTAAGAAAAGGTATAAAACTTACCATCTATTCTGTAAACGCTTCAATATTCATTTCTTTGCATGAAGTTTTCTTTTGATACAATTTATATGAACCCATTTTCAACAAAATCATTATAACTCGCGATGTGTAGTATCTATTATAAGTCCACTTCCTTAGACTTTTTAGTCCGGTTATTGCTCTTTCAATAGTAATATAATGAGAAACGTAAGAAACGACCAAATAGAGCAGTGTTGAGATTGAAGCTTTCACCATCATTCGCGGTAGATCGTTCGTGTTATATCACAATACGACTTCAAGCACTATTTCTTTCATTATCCGAATGATAGCATTCGTCGTGAGTAATCGTGTATCTACACGCATGAAGCTCCGTATAAGAAGTAAATCGTTCATATCGCTTTTTATGAATTGTCCGAGCTAGATCTGCGGTCGTTTTATGAATTGGGAGTTTGGCTTATGTATCCTAGGAAGCGCACATCTAAACTCTTAATTTATTAACAGACGATAGTAAATAAAGTTTGAGATGCAATGGCAATTAAAGTGAGTTTGCACTCGGAGTGACGCTGATGACGCCTGGTAGGTAAAAACTCGAGTCCATCTCTATGTCTAGTGCTGTTCCTCTTTCATTGCTTTTGTTGGTATGATTTCAAAAATGGACCATGAGCTCCGCCATGGTGGCATTTCTCGGTTCTAAGAAATTGGTAGTGAGAACATATGAGGCGTGTGTGAAATAATAAAGACACGTCGCGTTGTGAAAGCCACCTTGAGAATAATTGCGCTTCATTTATTGGTTTCGCCCTGCAACATTCACGCATACATGTAAATGACAGTATATGTCATTTTGGCTGTCTATTTTAGTGTTGGCATAAACGTAGCCTTCGTCCCAACACTAAAATAAACAGCCAAAAGCAACATTATAAAAATGTGGCGATCAGTAACATTACATTTTAACCAACATAAATTTCGTATGAACAGACAGATCTGGTTGTATATAATTTTGCTCATGGTATTAGCCAATAGGGCACGTCTAAAATATAAGCCTGTTTTGCCCAATATCTCTATCAGCGAATGAACTGTAAAACGATCCCGGAACTAATAGTTTGAACAAACTTTATATAACTCCCTTTCTTCAACTACGCTTTTTGCACATTTACTTCCATATAAAAATATTGCAGGTTAGCATATTTCGAACGAGAATACTCATTCTTAACTCAGAAACAATTGGTCAACGAAGCCTCCAGCCACTACGTAGGTCAAGCTGTGAAACAACTGTACGTCCTAGTATTGGGCTTAGACGTTTTAGGAAATCCCTACGGCCTCGTGATAGGCATCACTCAAGGAGTTGAAGACCTGTTCTACGAACCCTTCCAAGTAATATTTAAATGCGAATTAGTTTCGGAAAATTTTCAACATTCATCCCATCTCATAATCTCTAGGGCGCTATACAAGGTCCTGGCGAATTTGCAGAGGGGTTAGCTTTGGGTGTGCGCAGCCTGTTTGGGCACACGGTAGGTGGAGCTGCGGGCGCTGTCTCGCGTATAACCGGAGCTATGGGAAAGGGAATAGCCGCTCTAACGTTTGACAAGGAGTATCAGAGAAAGAGGCGGGATCAGTTGAGTAAAACGACGGGATCTGTACCTGAAGGCATTGCTAGATCCGGAAAAGGATTGGTTATGGTATAGTGGAATTGTGATAAAATTAATGGAATAACTTTATTTTTTTGTCTTTGTTTTTAGGGTGTCTACGATGGAATAACCGGTGTGATTAGAAAACCGATAAGTGGGGCTAAAGAAGAAGGCGTAGGCGGGTTCATAAAAGGTTTGGGCAAAGGAGCGGTTGGTTTGGTAACAAGGCCAACTGCAGGTGTCATAGATTTTGCCAGCAGTTCTTTGGATACGGTAAAACGGTAAGTAGTTTTTAAAATAAATAAATTTGCATCTTTTCCTTTATTTACAAAAAAAGAAAAATACAAGCAAGTAATTATCCAGGCTGCTCTTCGGTTCTCGGGTTCTCTGCCGTGTAGAAAGTTTAAATTACTTGACGTTTCGATCATCTTGTCGTGATCTTCTTCAGAAGTGAAGTCGAAGAAGATCACGACAAGATGATCGAAACGTCAAGTAATTTAAACTTTCTACACGGCAGAGCACCCGAGAACCGAAGAGCAGCCAGCAACGACGGCCGTGAAAGCCTAAAGACTACTTTAAATAATTATCCATTCAGATTTTAAACGGATATGCAGGGTGGACCACCTCATACGGCGCGGGCTCTGTATGGATAAGCATAGGATTTTTTGAAATCCTTTTTATTTAGTTGAGTGCTAGACTTTTATATGTACAATGTAAAATTATTTTGAATTATACAGGTGTTCGGGGAAAAAGATCCATAACAAAGTTACCTTTTTTAAATGGAGCACACTGTATCTAATGACATATCTGAAATCTAAAGACCCAATTAGGGCAAGTTTATATCATACTTCATATTCCGGTATGCCTATTTTGACCTGTTAAAATTCAGTGAATTCTGAACTCGTACAAAATATAACTGCAAATGAAATGTACTTTTACCCCAATAAATCCATCAACACCGAATGGTAGAGCGGGGCCTGTTAACGATTTAATAAATTATTGTTTTTCAATTCTTTTAATATAAATACTCTCAAAAGCGGACTATTCTCTCGGCAATGTTACATTTTTTAGTATGTCGAGGTTTTCAATGTTGCAATAAATTAAAATTAAAGAAATTGTTATTTGACAATGTGCTTTATGACCGCACTGAATTTTTCTCTAAGAAATTTTAACTTTTTCTTTGTGTTTTTTTTGTTGATGTCCTTTGTTATTTACACATATGTACATATGTATACACTTAATTAATCAATAAACAAACTAAACTAATATATACTAATGTTAGTGTGAATATTTTAAGATAACTCAATTTATCATGTCTTATATCAAGAAAACTATAGTAATTGAAAACGACTGAATATATGTCAAACGGTTTGATTAACTTATTTTACCATACTGTTTTCTGGATAAGCTCTCTTCTAACATGATAAGTCCATCATCACTAGACGCATCTCTTCTTCCCTCTTCCTACAAATTCATTTATGCAGCAAAGTCTAATGTGTTGAGTTTCCACAAATAGATACATAAACGTATAAATAATAAATAAATAAATTTCTTACAATAAATGAACTATAAATGATTTTTTAAATAAAACACACTATTCTAAAAATGTTTTTTTCTTTTTCTTTTTTTCAATTAATATGGATTTATTTATTCTCATCTAGAGCAACGGAATTAGGAGGAGAAGACACCCAAAGAGTACGTTCGGCGAGATTCATACAAGCCGATTGCCACATAACACCGTATAACCAAAGTAGTGCTTTCGGTTATAAACTGTTGAATGAGATGGACAAAGGAAAATACGCAAACACGGATGTCTATGTGTATCATTACTGCGTCATACCTAAAAAAGAGACTCTACTCATTACCGATAAGAGGGTAGCCTACATAAGTCATAATGATCTATTCGGAGGATGGCAGGTGAGTGAGATTTTGTTTGCCGGTAAATTGGTCACGGTCTATAACTACCGAATCATATTCTAATTCAATTAGATTTTCCTTTTTTTAATTGTCTTCATCTATAATTGCTTCCAAACAAATTCTTTTTTTTATGTGAAGTTCAGTATAAGTATTGGCGTAACAGCTACACATAGCAACATTCTTCATTTGATTTTAAATCGAAAATACCAACCCCCAAACTTTAAAGTTCGGTTTATGCGTTAGAGTTCTATACACACTACCTGGTACGGGCCTTCAGCTTCGGTGAAGCCGGTCGTGGGTGTCAAAGCGATTGGATCGAAGTAATTCAACACAAACTATTGGATAACACAAACACATATTTCAAATAAAATTTATACTATAGCTGGAATGCAAGGCTACGATATTGATTGACTTCTGAAGCAAACTAACAGATGGTGGTTATAATGGAAAAAACAAATGTAGTTTAATTTTACAGTTACGTAATTTGAAAAGTTTTGAAAAATCAATTAAATTAACTAATACTTAAGCAATCTAGAATAAATATTACAATTTCATTCTTCTGTAAGTTAACTTATATAAGAACCATATCTATTAAATTATTTTGTAGAATTGTCTATGCGGAAGTGGTTAATAAAAGAGAAACTCTCTTTTTCATCCTTTGGCTGCATTCCCAAAATATAGTTTGAATCATATGCTTTGTAATATTATATTCACTGAAATTATTGAAATTGAAGTTGCAATCATTGAAAACAAATGATGTTATGAGTAATTTTGTGAATTCTTTCATTTATTTTTAAAATTATTGTAATTACAATAGTTCGTGAGAGCAATATTGCTTACAAATTTTGGAAAGAAATTTATCCTTCTCATCCCTCAAATGAAAAAAAAATCAGTTGTTTAAAAATGCATTTATTTTGAATGTAAGCCTACACGCTTATATTGCAAATTACATTATTTAATATCTACACCTTATCCTATAATAATACAATTACTCTTTATTTATAATCTATAAGAAGCACAACGGTTACTACCTATAAATTGTTTAGGCTCCATCATCTTCTTCGGCCTGCTGAAGATCTCCTTGGAAATATCCGTTACTCGCTCTGAACTAGCAACAATCCTATTCACCGTCACCTTTTTCATCACGTTCCTGCTAAACATCCCAGCCCTGCCTTCCATTCTAGTCACTGATACGCCTAACTTGGGATTCAACACCTTTTCCAACTCCAACTTCTTCTTCTCCTTTAGCAGCGTCTTCAGACGGTGGCGTAGAATCGGATCTCCCAAACATACCTCCTTGCAAGTCTTGTAAGCCCTGACGACGTTCTGTAACGTTTCAGGGTCTAAGTACCTGCAAAAATAGACATAGATAAATACCACAGTAGAACAAGTTATAAAAAGGCTTACCTTAAAATAGTCGCGATTAACTCAACTGGCAGCTCCGTTAGTCCTGGTCCCGCTAACTGGTACACTATCACTGGTAGAATCTCAAACAACATCCTGGAATAGTCTTCTTTGTTTGATTACAAAGTAGAAACTGACTTGGTTCCTTCAAAATGGGAGTATTTATACCCCTAATGTTAACCAAGCGTAACCGTTTTGGTTCAGTGGACTGTGAAATTTCTGGTTTAGTGGTTTCCATTACAAAATTCGTTATAATTTCTACCGGCGGCATTTCTTTTGGAGATAAGACTTTTAAACAGGGTGTTAAATATACAACAAATATAAATATATGGAGTTGAACTCCATTTTCAGAAGAAAATTTTACCATTTTTTATTGGAAGGTAGACATATTGGTCTACTACAATCATATAAAATTTGAAAATAGTCCTAGCTCCAGAAGTAAAGAAATAATTACGCAAATCATTGCCCACCAAGTTTTATTTATTCCCTCAAAAATACAAAAGATGGTAAGAAATTATAAATATTAATACAATGTCCCCGGATCGACTTTAAAAGAGGAAATTTTTTTTTTATTTTTGATTTCTTTGAAAATTTTACTCTTGATGATTTACTCTGCTTGTTTTCAAACCCCCAAAACACAAATTACTTTTTATTTAACTCGAACGGTTCTGGAGACAATATCATGTTTCATTGTAATTTTTAGGGAGATTTCATTGAAAAATACAACTGACAGCAGTTGATAAATCTAATAAGTTAGTAGAAGTGTAAATTAAATCTTCGCTAATTTGAACAGTATTTATGATATAATGTTGACTTTACAACAAAGAATTTATCTAATTCAATGTTACGGAACTGGGAAAGAGTGCTACCGTATTGTTATCAGAAAATTCAACAAAAAATACGCGGAAGTTACCATTTCAAATTCCGGAGCAAAAAACTAGGTGACCAAATTCCTTAAAACAGGCTCGATTTTAAACATTAAGATGTCAAAAAAGTTGTTCGATGAAGGCGATACTGCTTCAGTTCTCGCCGTTCATTCCGCAATAGAAGCTCCAAAGTTGTCTTTAAGAAGGAGGGCAATACTAACTGGGATAAGCAAATCTCATTCACTAAGAATATTTAAGGAGAGCAAAATTTTTTTAAAATTGTATACAGTGAGCCGCTAGACAATGATGAAGAGCAATTAAAAAATAGGATACAAAATGCAGTTCAGTCCTTATCAATCGTAGAAATAAGGCGCAGTTTCAATGAATTTAGAGCTCGCATTGAAATCTGTGCAGAAAAAGGAGAAGCGTTATTTGAATAGAAAACTAATAGCTTAGCTTTTTGAGAATTTTATTTTATTTTACAATTATTTGTTAATTTATTAAATAAAACTTGAGCCCAATTTGTAAATTTTCTAGCAAGAAAATGATGTTATCTCGAGAACCGTTCGAGTTAAATAAAAAGTAATTTGTGTTTTTAGGGGTTTGAAAACAAGCAGAGTAAATAATCAAGAGTGAAATTTTATGAGAAATCAAAAATTAAAAATTTCTTCTTCTTTTAAAGTCGATCCTGAGACGCACTGTATATTCAAAGAACATTTATAGTGCGAGTCAAATTAAATTATCTAAAAAATGAGAAATTTCCATATGTATTTATTTAGAAAAAAATGATAATCACGCACTAAAGTCCGCGCATGAGAACATATTTTACTATTCATTGAAACCACGTACTTTTATTTCAATATTTAGAACGATAAAATAAAACCGTAATTTTAGTCCATGTAATTGATAAAAAATTCTTGCAAACGTAATTTATTTTGTTTTGAGAAGTTTTATGTTGCTGTTTATTACAAGAAAATAACGTTAATAATAGAATTCGATCATACTAAGGTTTTCTGTGTACCCGCAAATACCGCACAAATCAATACAAACTTAAGTAACATACAACAATGTTGCCAAATGCATGTTTTTGTTTCAACCGGTTCCTGAAACTAG